>CM060957.1:81002073-81692073 GCA_030765055.1 Mantis religiosa
GTGGTGGTGGTGGTGGTGGTGGTGGTGGTGGTGGTGGTGGTGGTGGTGGTGGTGGTGGTGGTGGTGGTGGTGGTGGTGGTGGTGGTGGTGGTGGTGGTGGTGGTGGTGGTGGTGGTGGTGGTGGTGGTGGTGGTGGTGGTGGTGGTGGTGGTGGTGGTGGTGGTGGTGGTGGTGGTGGTGGTGGTGGTGGTGGTGGTGGTGGTGGTGGTGGTGGTGGTGGTGGTGGTGGTGGTGGTGGTGGCGGCGGTGGTGGTGGTGGTGGTGGCGGCGGCGGCGGCAGCAGCAAAAATAATAATAATAATAATAATAATAATAATAATAATAATAATAATAATAATAATAATAATAATAATAATAATAATAATAATAATAATAATAATAAATAAATAAGCCACGTCTGGGATTTGAACCACGAATCTACTGGTTTCCATCCAGTCGCTCATACCCATTGAGCTACCATGGCTATTTGCTGTCAGGACATTAAATTCTCTAATTGACTCATATATTTCCCCGGTAAACCACTAGGGGCTCTCGCATCCGAGATACACCATTTGTGGCAACTTACTATTGTAAGTACCTGAGTCCCAGGCTTCATCATTTAACTCTTATTAAGTTTACTAATGGAAATTATTCATTTCTTCACACTAGCCGTATATAGGCTAAGGTATTGGATTCATACAGTTGACATGAAAAATTCAATGCCACGGCCGGGATTTGAACCACAGATCTACTGGTAAAAAAAAAAAAAAAAAAAAAAAAAAAACAACCAAACAATTGTGTGCAAACCTAAATGTCGGCTGTAATGCATTGGAAACAATATTGGAACTTCTGGTTATCGCAAAGTCTGTGCAAGATGTATCCCAGGGATGATTACAGAACAAAAAAGTCATCATATAGAAATTTGGCAGGACCTTTTGGACCAATATGAAACTGAAGATGACAATTTTCTGAATAGCATTGTCACTGGAGATGAGATGTGGTGTCACCATTACGAGGCAGATTCCAAACGACAGTCCATGGAATAGCGACATGCAAACTCTTCAACTAAGAAGTAATTCAAAACACAGCTATCTGCAGGCAAAGTGATGTGTACAGTCTTCTGGGATAGCCAGGACATGGTTCTTTTGGATGTCCTGGAGCAACTGTCAATTCAGCATGCTGCAAGACAATACTGACTAAGCTGTAAGTCCAAATTTCCAGGGTAAGCCCAAAGAAAAAGACTAACTTTCACCTGCAACATGATAATGCCAGTTTTGTGACCACGCAACTGATTGCAAGTTTGGCTTTACTTTCTTATCACATCCACTGTGCAGTCCAGATTTAGCGCCTTCAGAATTCTCTCTCTATGGGCTTCTGAAAGACGGACTATGTGGTGAACATTTTCAAGACTCGGATGCTGTTGTCAAAGCTGTAAGAAAGTGGTTAGCCTCAGCTGATTCAGATTTTTACAATCGTGGCAGGCTCTGGTTCATCGTAGGCAAAAGTGCATAACGAATATTGCTCTATTTAACTGTGCTGTTGTGAGTTACGTATCTTGAGATACACCATTTGTGGCGACTATCCAAAATCTTAGCCTATACACAGCTAGTGTGAAGAAAGAATTAATTTCCATCAATTAACTTTAATAATAATAATAATAATAATAATAATAATAATAATAATAATAATAATAATAATAATAATAATAATAATAATAATAATAATAATAATAATAATAATAATAATAATAATAATAATAATAATAATAATAATAATAATAAAAGTTTAATGATGAAACCTGGGACTTAAGTACTTAAAATAGTAAGTTATTCTATTATAGTAAGTTATTCTTGAATATGAGAGCCCCTAGCCGTTTACCAGGAAAATATACGAATCAAATGGAGAATTTAATGTCATGACGGCACATTGGCTATGGTAGCTCAGTGGGTAACAGCGACTGGATGGAAACCAGGAGATCCGTGGTTAAATCCCGACCATGGCATTGTATTTTTCAGTTTGACTTATCTATAGAATTAATGTTCATTGAAGGTAATACTGGCAGATACATTCATCATAATGGTTCAACATATTGTTGCATGTACAGGCTGAGCAAGATTTGTAAATTTCTGTAATCATTATTCTGTAACATGTATTTTCGATGCCTTGAGTCTGGACACAGCTGTGTATAAAAGTTATATGATCAAGCGTAAATTCTGCTGACTGGCAAAACATGTACTTTGGACTGGTGAATCATACATCCTGCTGGCTTAGGGAAATAATTCACAGGTGGTTTGTAACAGGCCTCAACTTGTTCCCCATGTTTTCAGCAATGAATCACACATCCTGCTGATCAAGGGGAATAATGCTTAGTTGGTCAGTAACAGGTTTAAACATTCCTTTCTTGGAAGTGTTGAAAACAGTGTTGTTATGATAAATTAACTTTAAAGAGAGTCGATTAAAGACACTAGACAACACTTACTTTTAAATTTTTCCGGAACATGTTTCAGAGGCTTTGCCTCTATCATCGGCCGGCTGTCGAGAGCCGGCCGATGATAGAGGCAAAGCCTCTGAAACATGTTCCGGAAAAATTTAAAAGTAAGTGTTGTCTAGTGTCTTTAATCGACTCTCTTTAAAGTTAAGGTTTAAACATGTTCTCAATGATGTAAACAATATGGTGCAAATTAACAGTTAGCGCGGGAATCGCTGAATTGACTTTTTGGTAGGACCCCTATTTAAGCTTGGTTGAGTTAGCCCCCGCGGGAGAGACTTGACAGAGATTTCAGAGTGGACTTGCTGCTGGTCTCTGTAAAAATCGACAAGAGTTTATTTCAAAGTGCTAACACAAGTAAGATAGCCAGCAGGGCGTACCAGATTGTACATCTTTCTGACAGTCACAAGAGTCAAGCCGTACAAACAACACATCGCCAAAGGTAAAGTTGCATTATGTTTTTATGTATTTAAATATTACCAAAGCGCCCCTGATCTCTTCCAGATCCAGGGAGTGCCCTGTAGAAATACTAGGCTTCTTTGAAATATAGTTATTCAGTTCAATTTGACTTAGATGTTTCTTTCGCTCTACCTTTTCAGTAGCTACACCCCCAGTTGTAGATTAGGTTTGTAAGTCTTTCACCCCCCTTACAATCCTGGTATGCAACATATGGTCGAGGCGTCCGGTTTCTACCACCCTTAAGGTCAGAAATATGGTTTCGATTCCTGTACCTCTGAACCTCTTGTAGGTCCTAGCAACCCCCTATCTTCATGTAATAGTATGGCAGAGTACCAGGGTGTTCCATTTTGCAATAGTTAAATAACGATTTTCATACCTCAAATTCTCTTAATTTTGCTTAAATTTTATTGCTACTTTTATTAAATATATCATTTTCAAGTTTAATCATAATAGTATCTTAACTACCCTCCCAGCCCACCCTAACGGATTTTAGATTATTTTACAAGTGTGAAATCAGTTTTATTATGAGTAAAATATTGTAATTCACAAATAATTTTTGTAATTATAATTTTGTCACACATAGATTTTCCAATAGCAGACATAATAAATAATGTCAAACACTATTTTTATGTTTTTTAACTTGAAAAACGTTTTTTTGCAAACTCAAAGATTAGAAATTTAGTTCTGTTTGTTCATTGATTTCAGGTTGAAATTGTGATGATGCAATCTTTTTGTGTTATGAACACAGATTATTAATACATAGTTTTTTCAGGCTTATTGCTTTTGCATTTTCTTGTCCTAATGTAATGATTGTATGCTTTATATTGGCATATGTTTTGTGTGTATTTGATGTTTTGTGCCGTGGGCTGACTGCGAGTTCATTGACTTTTGTAAGCACTGCTAAGTTATTGGCTAATTACTCTTATATGGACTTAACGTCCAAAGTCACAAATAATAGAACCGCAACTCAGCAAATTTGTAAACTCACTCCGGACCAGCAGTTCTCTTTTAATAAGTTAGTTGCAACTTATAACCTTACCTCTGACGACATTAAGGATCTTTCCCCTGATGTCCTAGAACTTTGGAGATATATGCACAAAGTGACACTTAGAACCTCCCGCCGAGTTCGTAAATTATCACCTGTTCCATAGATTCCGGACAAACGAAGAAGTTTAAGTGTAGGAGATTTAATAGAATCTTCCCCGGATATACAAACTCATCCAACCGCTCAGAAGCATTCTCTAAGTCGGTATTTAATAATCAAATCATGAATCCTTCTGTTCCTCAGAACAGTTCCATAACTAGTGAGGACATAAACATTAAACCTGCATTATCTGTCGAAATGCCGTATGCATTCCCATTTATTGACCCTGGCGTGTTTGAAGGCAGACTCGGACAAGATTTTTTGCTTACCTCTACAATTTCGACACAGTTGCCACAGTTAACGAGTGGAACGAACAAGCAAAAGCACAATATTTACCATGTTACTTACGTGGCGCTGCAGCTACTTGGTTTAAAACATTTACTCCCCGACATACACAATATGCCTGGACAGACTTAAAGTCCGCCTTACAACAAGCTTTTGTGCCAGCAGCATATGAAGACATGGTAGAATGTCGGCTTAGGCAAAGAATTCAAGATTTGGCCGAGCCTGCAGAACAGTATATCTATGATATTCTAGCCCTGTGTGATCAAGTGAACCCCAATATGACAGAGAGAGAACGCTTACGTCATGTTACCCGCAGGCTTAAACCATCTTTACTGGAGCAAGTGCTCCCTGCAAACCCACAGACTGTAAATGACCTAATCACATTTGTCCATAGGATAGAAACAGCTAGATATCTGGCAGGACAACGTGTTGACTTAATGCACAGACCAACATCGAGGCCTGTTTCGGCCATTAACGATGACAATGCAACAGATCCTATTGACACGTTGACTGAAGCCGTACAAACCTTACAAAAACAAATACAAAAACTTCAATTTTCACACAATGACAGACATAGTACATCACCTCATGTGTCAGGATCAATGACCCCTGGACACGTTCGCGGTACTAATTTTGGTAATCACTTTACACATGGTTCTTACAGAAAACGCGGAACTAATTTTTCCTGGAGACCTCCTAATGCTAAACAAAACATCAGCTGGCAAACAAACAGTAGAACAGCTGATGGACGACCTGTTTGTTTTGTATGCCGCCGACAAGGTCATACAGCGATAAATTGCAGACTTAGGCAAAGTCCCCCAAACGGGCAAGGGATGCCACGGCACTAGAGTCCATGGCGCCTATAACAACTAATATTCCATATTTTACAGTTGCACATATTCGGCCTATGAATGTACTAACGACTCAGGGTATTACAGCTAACAACCAACTGGTTAGCATATTGTTTGACACCGGCAGTGCCATTAGCATAGTGCGTGAATGTTTCATAACTTCACCTGTATTTCCAATATCTAACAGTTTGCTTCTTCGCACAGCAGACAATAAATTACTAGACGTTTGTCATTCGACCCAGTTTAAGTTTCAACTTGCAGGAGTACAATTTACAGAAGAATTATTAGTGGCACGAGAGTTCGCTCACGACCTTCTGTTAGGAATGGACTTTTTAAACAAATATCAAGCTGTTATTAATTTAGCTTCTTACGATATAACTCTTAAGACATCTGACGATAGCACAGTAAATATACACTGTGGCGAGAAACAAAATTGTCACTTGGCTCAGATTACAATAGAACCAGAACAGGAACCTGACACTGTACTTAAGGCATATTGTACACAGGACACTCGTATACCCCCTTTCACTTCCATGAGCGTACCAGTAAAAATTAATCTTGATACACCAGGATAAATTTTGTTAGAACCCAGAGACTCGATTATGCAAAAGAAATGTTTACAAATTTCACCTATCTTGTTTGATAATGCAGGACAATATTCATTACCAGTACATAACAATACTGCTGAACCAAAAGTTATTTTTGCTAAACAACCCTTGCCAATGCTTATGAAGTAGCCCTTATACAGGCTTCTAATTGGTCTTCTACAGATTCCCAACCCATCGAGCTTGAAAATGCCAAATTTAACATTAATTCACAACTCACTTTCGAACAGAAATCTCAAATGTCTAGTTTATTACAGAAATACCATCACGTCTTTGCTACAAAGTTGCAAGAATTAGGTCAAACAGATGTAGGAGAATTTAAAATAGAAGTCACAGATGAAACACCCATAAAACAAAAACCATATCGTGTATCTCATGCACAAAGAGAAATCAGAGATTCCCAAATTAAAGAAATGCTAGATGCTGGGATTATTCACGGATCCCATAGTCCCTGGAGTTCACCCGTGGTCTTAGTTAAAAAGAAAAGGGGTGAAATGAGATTTTGTATAGATTATCAGAAGTTTAATGCAGTTACAAAAACAACTTCCTACCCCCTACCCCTCATAGATGATTTGCTTAGTTACTTAGGCAATTCGCGATGGTATTGCAGTTTGGATTTGCTAAGCGCATATTTTCAAGTTCCTATTGATGAGAAAAGCAAGAAGTATACAAGCTTCATTACAAGTTCTTCCCAATATGAATTTAAGAGACTAAGCTTCGGACTTGCTAATGCCCCTAGATTTTTCTCAGAAATTTCTGGTAAATTATTGGGTGATCTTTGTTATAAAAAAGCTTTAGTCTATTTAGATGACATTGTTGTGTTTGCTCCAACATTTCATGAATTATTAACAAATTTAGAAGAAGTCTTTCGTCAACTATGTAAACATAACTTCAAACTAAAACCAGAAAAATGCTTTTATGGTATGTCAAAAATAAAATTATTAGGCTTTGAAGTATCCGCTAAGGGTATAGAACCAGACAATAATAAATTACGAGCTATTCAAAATTTGCCAGTCCCTAAGACTATTCGTGACGTTAGAAAAGTACTTGGTTTATTTAGTTTCTATAGACGTTTTGTCCCGAGTTTTGCTTCTATTGCTTCACCCCTTCATGAACTAACTCGAAAAAACATCAACACAACAAGACTCATTCGATAAACTAAAACAGTTACTAACAACTGCCCCAGTACTAGCTCACTACCAACCAGGAGCCTATTCAGAAATTCAGAAATTCATACTGATGCGTCTACGTCAGGAATTGGTTGCGCTCTATTGCAACGCATAGATGGCAAATTGCATCCAATTGCTTACTGTTCACGCTCTCTAAACAAGCATGAAAAAAATTACAGTATCTCGGAACTAGAATTGCTAGCGATAGTATACGGTCTAACACATTTTAGACCATATATTTATGGCTTCCCCATCAATGTTGTGAGTGATCTTCATTCTCTTTGCTATCTTCGTAATTTAAAAGACATTACAGGAAGACTAGCATGTTGGACTTTAAAACTCCAGGAATATGATTATTCCATCATTTATAAATCAGGTGCAAAACACACGGACGCAGACACTCTTTCCCGTTTTCCTGTGGATAAACTGAACCCCTATTTAGTGGAACAATTGGATGACTTGCCAACTTGTCTATTAACACCAGTTCAAGTAGCAAATGAACAAAGAGCTGATCCCAAGTTGCTACCCTTAATAACTACGTTGGAAAATCCCCAATCCGGCTCACCTAGGTTACAACGACAGGCAAAAGCCTATACTTTAAAATCAGGAGTCCTGTACCGCAAAAATGCAGGAAGTTCAGGGCCTTTGCACTTATTGGTCATCCCTGATCAGCTGAAACACGAAATCCTAATTTCGTGTCATTCAGATTCTCTGTCAGGACACATGGGATTCCAGAAAACTTTTACAAAAATCCATTCCAGATATTACTGGCTTGGGATGAAGAAAGACATTGAAAAATACGTCCGCACATGCCAATCTTGCCAAGGTTGAAAAGGGGTGACAAATGTTAAACCAGCTGGTCTTTTACAGCCAATTTCCGTCAATTTTGTCTCCGAACGTTGGGGCATTGACCTCATCGGTCCGATTCATCGTTCCAAGCACGGTAACACTATGATTGTTCTAGCGACTGAATACTTTACAAAATGGGTAGAAGCTTGTGCTATTCCTAAAGGTTCTGTAGAGCACGTAGCTAAGTTTGTGTTAGAACAAATTATCTGTCGGCATGGTTCCCCTGCCGAGCTCTTATCTGATAGAGGTACTGTGCTTCTGAGTGATGTAATGAAACATCTCTTAAAGTCCCTGGGTGTGCACCCGTCATTTACCACAGCCTATCACCCAGCTTGCAACGGACTTACAGAACGTGCTACCCAGACTGTAATCAATATGCTGTCACACTACGTTTCAACTGATCAAAAGGACTGGGACACGGCACTTCCACATGTTATCTTTGCTTATAATACGAGTAAACAAGAAACCACAGGAAAGTCACCCTTCTTCCTCTTGTATGGATGCAATCCCACCCTTCCCAACGAAGTTCAACTAAAATACACCACGGACAACCCCTTTGTCCAAACTACACAAAAGCACATTCAGATAGCTCGCCAACTAGCTAAGGATAGAATCAGGCAAAAACAAATTAAGTACAAAAAAATTATTTGACAGAAAAAGACGCACCATTAAATTTCAACCCGGACAATTAGTAAAAGTATTCACCCCAACGAGAATGAAAGGCAAAACAACTAAACTGCTACATCGTTATCATGGGCCGTTTCGCATTGTGGAACAAACAAGTCCCGTAAACTATCGCATTAAAAATGTTACTGGTCGAAAGAAATATGATAGTATCATACACGTATCAAGACTACATACCTATTATGCACCTTAATAATTTATTGATATATTTATTTGTAGAGTACCTGTCACAATTTCACTACAATGACTTTAATATTGAGCATGCAGTATCACACCTTATATGATTAGAATGGAAGCTAACCAAAAAAAAAATAAAAAAAAAATAAATGGTTTCAGGTCTGTCCATCTCTATCTTTCTCCCCTCCTATGTATTCAAATGTTTTTTTTCTGTTCTCTTATTTTCTTTCTCCTAGATAGGTTACCACAACAAATCCAATATGGTTTTCCACTACTTTTGCAATATATTATATGAATTCTCGTTCTATAAGATGATCTTATTATTAATCTGAATTCCTTAAAGTCATAACAACCAACATAACTTTTTTTTTATTCTTAAAATATATCCTGGAAAGCAAAGACACATACACACATTTCATAACTCTCACTAAAACACTGAAGGTTTCTAAACTACTTCTCTAGCCTCCAAACTTAAGATAAATGGTAATGTAAACCAATAACCTAAGAAACAAACAATCCAAGCATGATCAAATTAAAATAATAGCCTCACTACTTTCCAGCTATATTTCTACTGCGATTAAAGATTATTAATTTTCACTTTAAGTTCATTACCCGATAGACTTATATTAGCAATTGGTTATTTACTTTAAGTATATAATTCTTATTCATGGACTCTGTATTCTAACATGGGTTTCATAATATGTGAAATTTCCCCCAGAAGGTCAATACTTAAAAGTTTGTTGTTCTTCGTCTTTACACGTTACACACATTTCTTACACTTATTTAATGCATTTATTCTTGTCAGTCTCCAGTAATCTTTTAAACAAATTCCCTTCAAAAATGTTATAATAATTCAACAAACAAAAAAGGAAAACAGACACAATTACGACTGTGTTCTGAACAGCAAATACCGCTATAAGATTATTAATTATAACTCCTAGAAACAACACTAGAATATTTTCAAGTTTCTTTCCAGTTCTTAAAATCCTCAACCCTAAATGTATTATTTTAGTAACACCAACTTTAAGCCTTCATGATAAAATTTTCAAAATACAATTAAATGTGAAGTTAACATAATTTCCTTTCATTCCAATGTTCATCCCAATTTTAAGTAAACAATGATTTTCTTCTTACGTCTTCGTGTTTCCAGCTAATTAGATAATATTAAACACTGTTTATGAATATGTTAAACTCATAAAATCATCGATGATGACACACCTGGTTTCAAAATTTTAATTTCGCTACAAACAAAATAATACTCCATATTTGGCATATTATCTCGCTTGTTTTTGCTAATATGATCTCACCAAGCCCAAAATAATACTTAACCTTCTGTAAATCACACTTAATTAATTAGTGACGATTCTATTTCAATTTGAAACTTCAGTGCAAATTATATATTTGTTTCAATTTGTTTTACTCACCTTTCCCACGGCTAACAGCTAATCCATTTATAAACTCGCACCTTCAAACGTTTTCCGAACACCTTTTTATTCCAAATATACACTTCTACTTTTTGCTTGAGCTAACATTCACCATATCCAAATAACTACAATTCCCACCCGACAACTAACACACATTTCCTTCCAAATGACACATTTATATTTCTTCTTTGACGTTACCCATTTAACGACTTTAACGTATACAATCTTAACTAATTACGTGATGCATAAAACCTTATTTATTCACTACATTCAAGACATACAGGACAAAACGTATTGGCATTAGTTCTTTCTGTAAGCATCTGTGTAACTTTGTTGATTCGTTCATTCCCACGTTTACCGTGTATTGCAGACCTCAGCTTAGCACGTCCGGTGCAACGAGCGTATACTTCTTAGCAACCTAACATGACCAGCTTAGACAATGGCCTTAGTACTTTCTTCCTTTCTACCTGCCATCAATAACTAATTCTGTTTAAACTTTTATGTTTACGCTTTACTGCCCTATTATGCTATTTGTCTCCGTTTGTAATACAATCTTAACTAATTACACGATGCATAAAACCTTATTTATTCACTACATTCAAGACATACAGCACAAAACGTATTGGCATTAGTTCTTTCTGTAAGCATCTGTGGAACTTTGTTGATTAGTTCATTCCCACGTTCACCGTGTATTGCACACCTCAGCTTAGCACGTCCGGTGCAATGAGCGTATACTTCTTAGCAACCTAAAATGACCAGCTTAGACAATGGCCTTAGTACTGTCACCCAATTAGCGGTAGGCATGACAGCAACAGCTGTGAGGAAACCAGAGGCAGCCGAGCCACGCCTCCCATTAGTCTCTGTCACTAACTGAGGGGTGGTTAGGGAAATGTCACTTGTCCCTGGGCGCTTCTCTCCCCTTCTCCTGCCCTCTGGAACTTTCGTGGTGATCGGCGGAAAACCAGAGACTTCTAGAAAAACAGTGACATTCCTATAAAAAGGGCTTCAGAGAGACAGACAGTCAGTGCTTGACCTGCTAGTGAAGTAGCGCCGTGTTAGTAGAAGAGAAGACTGTGCAACGGAAGAATTTGCGTAATTGTGTACGTGCATCGGAACGGTAACGGACGAACTGGTGAATCGTAATTGTGTGCATTACGTAATTTTGTGTAATTGGCAAGTGTTTAACTGTAAGTCGGTGGAAATAAAGAACATTTTTGAGTGGTGAAATTGGACTTTTCATTTCACGAACCCACAAAGTCACACTGGTGTCAGGAAGCGGGACGATAACCACCGAATATTACGGCCATGGAATCGGCATTGGAAATGCTTTTGGCGAAGATGAACGAGTTAACAACAAAAACGGAAGCGGCAAATAACAGCCTGGCCGCGAAGCTGGAGACTACAAATAGCAACCTGGCCGCGGAACTGAAACTAATGAAGACGGCTAACGACATCACCGAGAAGATGGAAGAAATGAAGGCCGAGTTAACCACAGAAATGAGAGCAGCGAACGGCAGTCTGGCCACGGAAATGAAGGCGGCGAACGAGGCTCTCGCCGCAAAGTCTGAAGAACAGTTGGCCGGCGTAAAAGAGGACGTCACAGAATTAGGCGAGCGCGCCGAAGACCTGGCGAGCCGCGTTAATGAGCTGGAAGGAAAAGCCGACAGCAGCGTGAAGTCCCTGAACGCCATGGTGGAGGACGTCGTCGGCAGGAAGCTGAAGGATTTGAAGGCCGACGCGCCGGGACGCGACACAACATCTGTGCGCGTCAAACCTCCCAAGTATGACGGCGCGTCAACGTTTGAGGTCTTCCGCCGCCAGTTCGACACAGTGGCCAGGCACAACGGATGGTCACTGGAGGAGGAGGCCACACAGTTAATAGCCAGCCTCCAGGGAAGAGCCGCGGAAGTCCTAAACGCGGTGCAGACGACGGCGGCGCCCAAGGACATCTGGGAAGCCCTGGAGAATCGCTTCGGGAACCACCGCTTAGCCGCAGCATACCGCAGCCAGCTAAAGGCAAGGTCACAGCAGCCGGGGGAGACGCTGCAGGAGTTCGCCATTGCGATCGAGCAGCTGGCTAGCAAGGCCTTGGTTGACCTGCCACTGGAGTTCGTATCCCGGGAAGCCGCCTACAATTTTGTCGACGGGGTACGGGACACGGAGATTCGTCAGCGCCTAATGCTCGGGGAATATAAAACCATCCACGAGGCGCTGACAGCGGCATTAAGGATGGAGGCGGCCAAAACAACATCCATCCCGACGTCGAGAACGAGGAGTGTCCGCTACGCCGGAGACAGAAGACCAGCTGAGGGACGCCGGCGAACACCTAGTGGCCTGTGTTGGGGGTGTGGACAGCCCGGACACCTGCAGAGACTGCCCACACCAGGAAGAGCAGCCGGAAAACGAGTAAGGGCCGTCGTGGAGAGGGGCACGTCGGCGCCATCACCACCATCCCCTCGAGTGACACTGCGCGCCGTTAGCCGGCGTATGGATGACAGCCTCATCGCGGACGGTTGGGTAAGAGGAAAGCCGTGCCGCGTGCTGGTGGACACCGGGGCGGCCGTGACCATCATCAGATCTGACGTGGCGAAGGGTTTGCCAACAACGAAGCCAAGCCGACCTTACCAGCTTGTCACGGCATCGGGCAACACCTTGCCTGTGGAGGAGGCCCTGCTGGAGCTGAACTTGGGACGGAGTGCCGTGCGTCTGTGGGTGTTCGTCGCGAAGGTGGCTGAGGAGGTGATTCTGGGACTGGATGTCCTCAGGAGCCATGAGGCGACGGTCGACGTCGGCAAGAAGGTCCTGCGGCTTAACGGAGAAGAGGTTATACTCCGTCAACCCGAAGAGCGCCTTGGAATTTGCAGGGTCGTCTTGGACGAAGACGTGGTTGTCCCTGCGAGGAGCGAGGTGGTGGTGACGGCGCGACTGGAGGACCAGAGAACCAGGAACATGATGCTGGACCAGAAGACGCCTGTAAACGGACTGTGTGTAGCCAGGGCATTGCTGCCGTGCCGAGAGGAGGTGCCCGTGAGACTGCTAAATCCTACGGACGCCGATCACGACGTCCAGGCCGGGACGGAGTTGGGAATGTGCGAGCCCGTGGTGAGCGCAACAGCTATCGACGAGACCCAGGTGCCGGCGCTGAAGCAACACCTGGGGCCCCGGCTAGAAGGCTTGGTGGAGAGGGCGGCCGACCACCTAACCACAGAACAGCTGGAGAAGGTTCGACAACTGCTAAGGCGGTATCAGCGCGTCTTCAGCCAAGGTGATAGTGACTAGGGCCGCACGGACAAAGTGCTTTACCGCATTGACACCGGGGATGCCCGGCCTATTCGGCAACCACATAGACGCGTTCCGCTGGCGAAGCAAGGGGCGGTACGAGACATGCTGGAGAACATGAGATCCAGGGGAGTGATTGAAGAGTCTGACAGCCCTTGGTGTTCCCCTGTAGTCTTGGTGACAAAGAAGAACGGCGAGCTGCGCTTCTGCGTAGACTACAGAAAGTTGAACGCCGTCACCCGGAAGGACTGTTTTCCCTTACCCCGGATTGACGACACCCTGGACACGCTAGCTGGTGCACAGTGGTTCTCGACCCTGAACCTGAAGTCGGGCTACTGGCAGGTAGCTCTAGACCCGAGAGACAAGGAGAAGACCGCATTCTCGACGGGCCAAGGGCTCTGGTAGTTCACGGTTATGCCCTTTGGCCTCTGCAACGCACCAGCTACCTTCCAGCGCCTTATGGAGTCAGTGATGAGAGGGCTGACTTACGATGCCTGCCTGCTATACCTGGACGACATCATCATCGTCGGGAAGACTTTTGAAGATCACCTCGAGAATCTGAGTAAGGTGCTACAGAGACTGCAAGCGACCAACTTGAAGCTGAACGCGAAGAAGTGCCAGCTCTTCCGCAAGGAAGTTAACTACTTGGGCCACATAGTCTCAGCAACCAGAGTGGCCACAGACCCGGAGAAGACAAAGGCCGTGAGAGATTGGCCTCGCCCAAGGGATAAGAAAGAGTTGCGCAGTTTCCTGGGGCTGTGCAGCTATTACCGCCGCTTCATAAAGGGGTTCTCCAGCATCGCTAAACCCCTCACCCGCCTGACAGAGGAACACCGGCCTTATGTGTGGACGTAGGATGCCGAAAACGCTTTCCAGCACCTAAAGGAGACCCTGTGCAGTGCTCCAATTTTGGGTTTCCCACAACCGGCTGGCGCCTTCATTGTGGACACCGACGCCAGCGACCATTGCATTGGAGGTGTCCTATTGCAGATCCAGGACGGCCATGAGCGGGTGATAGCCTACTACAGCAAGACGCTATCCAAGGCAGAGAAGAACTACTGCGTCACCCGACGGGAGTTACTGGCGGTAGTAAAGACATTGGAGCACTTCCACAAGTACCCGTATGGTCAGCCATTCCACCTGAGGACTGACCATTCCGCCCTAACCTGGCTATTGAGCTTTAAGAACCTGGAAGGCCAGACAGCACGTTGGGTCCAGAGGCTGCAGGAGTACGACTTCACCTCGGAACATCGTAGAGGGAAGAGCCACGGTAACGCTGACGCCATGTCCCGAAGACCCTGTCCGGAAGAGTGTGGCCAGTGTACAAGAGTGGAGGAGAAGGAGCGTGCCGCAGCAGTCCGAGTAGTCACGGCAGTGCCTGCGGATGGCTGGGATAGCGCAGGCCTGAGGAGGGAGCAGCTGGCGGACGCAGACTTGGGGCCACTCTTGAGGGAAGTGGAGGCAGGGATGAGACCAACCTGGGAGGACATCGCACCGAGGAGCGCCACCTACAAGTCGTACTGGGCCCAATGGGACTCGTTGAAGACCAGAAAGGGCGTGCTGTTCCGGGTATGGGAGTCACCCGATGGGAAGATGCAGAGAGAACAGTTGGTGCTTCCCTGGAGTAAGGTCCCGGAAGTCTTGGAGGAAGTGCACGCCGGTACTTCGGGAGGACACCTGGGAGCAAACCGAACGATTGACAAACTACGGCAGCGCTACTACTGGCTGAGGCTACGAGCAGATGCTGAGAGATGGTGCCGTCAGTGTCACGTGTGCGCGGCGAGTCGCGGCCACCAGACTAGGAGCCGGGGTCGCATGCAGCAGTACAAATTCGAAGCGCCTTCGAACGGATCGCCGTTGACATTGCTGGACCTTTCCCAGTTTCCGACCGAGGCAACAAGTACCTAATGGTGGTCGTGGTCTACTTCACCAAGTGGCCGGAGGTGTATGCCATCCCAAACCAAGAGGCAAAGACAATCACAGACTGCCTCGTGGAGCAAGTGTTCTGTCGATTTGGGGTGCCGTTAAGAGCTACACAGTGACCAGGGTACCAACTTTGAGTCCAACCTAATGAAGGAGGCACTCCAAAGGCTTGGGGTGAACAAGACTCGCACTACGCCTCTACATCCCCAATCGGATGGCATGGTCGAAAGGTACATCAAGACCTTAGAGGAACACCTGAGGAAGGTCGTTGCCAGCCATCAGCGAGACTGGGACGTCAAGGTGCCACTGTTCTTGCTGGCCTACCGCTCGTCTACACACGACACAACTGGGATGACGCCAGCCAGCTTAATGTTCGGTCGAGAGTTACGCCTCCCTTGTGACCTGGCTTTTGGAAGCCCTCCGGAGGCGAAGCAGCCGGTGACCGAGTATGTGGATAACCTGGTGGACCACCTCCACGACATGCACGAGATGGCTCGCCAGAAAACCCAGAAGGTGAGCGACCGCATGAAGACCAGATATGATAGGCAAGCCAACAGCCAAGGGTTCCAGCAAGGTGACCTGGTCTGGTTGTACCGTCCTACCTGGACCAAGGGACGCTGCCCGAAGCTCCAGCAGCCATGGCAAGGACCGTACCGGGTGGTGAAGAGGATTAACGACGTGGTCTACCGCATCCAGAAGGTCCCCCGAGGAAAGATGTTGGTGGTATACCTGGATCGACTAGCCCGCTACGATGGTGCTGTTCGGGACGACCAGCTTTGAGGAGGGAGCGGTGTCACCCAATTAGCGGTAGACATGACGGCAACAGCTGTGAGGAAACCAGAGGCAGCCGAGCCACGCCTCCCATTAGTCTCTGTCACTAACTGAGGGGTGGTTAGGGAAATGTCACTTGTCCCTGGGCGCTTCTCTCCCCTTCTCCTGCCCTCTGGAACTTTCGTGGTGATCGGCGGAAAACCAGAGACTTCTAGAAAAACAGTGACATTTCTATAAAAAGGGCTTCAGAGAGACAGTCAGTCAGTGCTTGACGTGCTAGTGAAGTAGCGCCGTGTTAGTGGAAGAGAAGACTGTGCAACGGAAGAATTTACGTAATTGTGTACGTATATCGGAACGGTAACGGACGAACTGGTGAATCGTAATTGTGTGCATTACGTAATTTTGTGTAATTGGCAAGTGTTTAACTGTAAGTCGGTGGAAATAAAGAACATTTTTGAGTGGTGAAATTGGACTTTTCATTTCACGAACCCACAAAGTCACAGTACTTTCTTCCTTTCTACCTGCTATCAATAACTAATTCTGTTTAAACTTTTATGTTTATGCTTTACTGCCCTATTATGCTATTTGTCTCCATTTGTTTGTAATCTAGTTCAGCCTACAAATGAAATGACTTATAACTACTTTGCTTATTTCAGTGGCGTATTACCGATTACGTCCATTCATTATTTCACGAAAATAGCCCCCTCAAATGACATTATTTTTACACAGGCTTAATTCCCGACAGTCTGTTCCTAATTTCCTTTAAAACGCATTCCCGCTTCTTACAGTTTTTAACATGAAAGGTTCTCCCATTCGTAAGGATTCTTTTTCTTTTCAAGAAGAATCTGCTTTTTTATTTTGATTTGGAAAGATATTCAAACAATACTTCCTGTAAACTTCCTAGTTTTCCAATCTATTTCTTTTCCTAAAACCGCTTACACCGGAAGTTCTCGCAACGCTGGCTTGGGAACCGCTGACATAGCAAGCCAGATTACATATGCAACTACAAAATCACACTTGTGACAAGTAAAGTTTCCTTTGCACACGGCACCAATTTCTTCGCTCCTAAGAATGTTATACAATTGTAACCTTTCTTATTATAGTCTTAATAAAAATTCAAACTGCAACTTCAAGCTTTAATACGCTTATCTTTTGCTATCACCATTATAAGAAATAACCCTTTTGTCTTATTTTATTCCCCTCCATGCTTTTAAAATAAACCAGAGGTACACCGTGTTTTTCCATTATAAATCATTTCAATGTGCCCTTATATTCTCTGTGCTTAAAAGTTATATGTTATGATCGTTGTAACCAAATGCTTAGGATTTGTTAAGATAATGTTTGTTTGTAGTATCCTTTGACCTTAAGAACAACCGCGAGGCGTTCTTAGAGGCTCTTTCTAAATGTTTATAGAGTCTAGTGGTAATGTGTTCTGTTCCGAATCCAACGCAAGATTTTCGGAGACAATTTTAGTGAATATGTACGCATATACCATGCTATCATCAAGTTTCAAGCTTCCAAGCCATAAGAGTTTTTTTTGTATGAGCGACAGAGGCTACATCCTTCGGTGGTCGCGAGAATTAATAGAAAGAATTTCATAATATTTCTGAAAGTATGAGTTTCAACTATCAGCAACAATTGCTAATATAATTTGGGCACGACATGTATATGCCACTCAGTTAGTTCCGAAAGACTTGAATTTTCCGCAAAGCCTCAATCGCCTAAGGGTTATTTAAGATATGCTAGAAGGAGCCAATTCCGATCCCACATTCATGAAACACATTGTAACTGATGATGAAACATATGTTTAAGAGTTGACAAGCAAATCAGTCAACAAGCTTCCGAAAGGTGCCTTTCAACTGAACGTAATCCCAAAAGGACACGTCAAACTCGATTAAAAGGTCATGCTAACTGTTTCTTTCTATTATCACAGTATCGTGCACTTGGAACTATTGCCAGAAGGTCACATGGTAAATAAAGATTATTATGTGAACATTCTGCAATGTCTGAGAGAACAGATACAGTAAAAAAGACCAGATTTGTGAAGAGACAACTCACGGATTCCGCATCACAATAATGTACAGCTTACAAGGCTGTTATTGTGAATGAATTTCTGACCAAAAATTTAACAAATCTCATTCAACAACCAGCGTATCAACCTGATCTAGCTCTGGCCGACTTATTTCTCTTTCCAAAACTCAAGTTACTACTTGAGGAACCCGTTTTCAATCAATAGAAGACATAAAGCAGAATTTGCTGCGACAATTAACATTGATTCCAAAAAATGTGTACAAAAAATGTTTTTATAATTGGATTATTTGTTAGCATAAATGTATAATTTCGAAAGGGACCTACTCTGATGGTGGTAAAATAAAACTGGATGAATAGTATATATTTTGTGTTTCTTTGATCAATTCCCGGAGCTTTCTTGACACAGTAGTACATTTTTTTATCTGTGTAAGAGATTTCTTCATTTGCCTTTTCTTACTCAGCTTAATTATTCTGATACAATTTTATGTAGTACTGCAGAAAGAAATTTAAAAAATGGAGCCCAAAAATGTTAATACTAATATACATGGTTATATACAATATGATATACAAGGTTGATATACACCTAACCAACAAGATATAATTAGGTACTGTTACAGCAAGAAAGTAATATAATATTAAGTCAAGCTTTATTTTTATTCTAAACTATACTTATCTTAATATAAAATGCTCTCCATGGCTCATACTTAAAAAAAACAATATATCACTTCTGAATTCCCAAGACACACAAGCATTGGTTATCAGTCGCAAAAGGACAAAGAATTAAACTAGAAACATACTGTGTTTCGTAGATGTCACAAACATCCAGAAGATGTCTCTGCACATTACCAGAGAGCATTTCATTTTTGAAATACAACCACATGGTTTAAACATGAACCAATTATGTTGCAATGAGCTAACAAAGGCAATTAAATGATCACGTCCACCTGCACATGGGCATTTAAATCAAGACGAAGCAGCTCACTAAATAGTGCTCGGGAGTAACTGACAGTAGATTCTGAAACTACAGTAATTGAATATAAGATAAGAAATGGAAAGTGATAACTTTGGTAATTTTTGCCGATATTACACTGATGTCTCCCCTTAAGCATAGAACACTTATTAATTTGAGCTCAAACCTGTGAATCCCAGAATATACATTCCTCTTCTTCTCCTTTCTCAGTTCTTCAGCTTCACGCTGCAGTTGATTGAACAGCTGTTGTCCAGTCATCTCTTTCATTCTACCGAGAGGCTGAATTTTAATCTCTGCAGGAGGACGTGCAGTGTAGACTATGCTATTTAGTGCCAACAGTCCCAGGTCATGCGTTGCAATTGTTGCTGCATTTCGTTTTTCACAAACAGTATCATGTAGCTTAGTCTGAAAGACAATTAAACCCACAGATATGTGTACCAAATCAATACAATATCAAATCCATCCCAAAAATTTGCAACAGAGACAAAATTGCAATATTTGAGCCAAAGTTAAAATATTTTTCATCCAGCCGCAAAAATTACAGTATGACATGTGCAAGAATTTGTACTTATACCCATTTCATACAGCTGTATTCTACACATAAAAAGCCTAATAAAGCATCTATACCTCATAACAAATTTATATAAAATTTCTCTTTGCATAGAAAAAAAATGAGCAAAAATAAATACCAACTTATAATATGAATATCCAAACCAATAACAATGTATATCTTGGTAATGCTAACAGATTAAATTAGACCAATAAATTCTGTGTAATAAGATTTTTATGGTTTACCAGTTACTCAAGTCATTTTCTTCACTTAATACATAAAAAACTGAAGCTAATAACAGTGAAGCAATACAAATATAATATGTTACAACTTCACTTGTCTTTTTAAGAAATTGGTATATTCTTAAAAAGATAAGTGAAGTTTTTAACAAATTATTATATTTTATTGTAATTCTCTTCACTTTCTGCAAATATTTGCTTTGCTTAACACCAGTTATATCCCATTTCCGCCAGGAAATAATATATTCAATTCTTCACCTGGGATAAACTCATGAAGAACAAAAAGAAAAAGACAGAGAAGAAGAATAAAAAGAAGAAGTACATATCTGAAATTGGGACCATATGAAAAATGATCTGTGGTTTCACAAGCAGGATGCCCATAAAGGCGAAACAGATGTCTTGCATTAGGAAGCCTGAGATTTTTAAAGACATTTAAAGTATAGAGCATTGTTGGAGTTATTAAAATTCCAGATAAAGGTATCTGTTAGGCCAAGTATTTATTTTATTTTTTGTCAATATTTGTGAAGTTTTGGAAATTTTAAGAAACACACTTCTTGGACATGTCACTACACAAAAATTGGGACTATTGATACAGGAGTTCATTCTACATATTAATCAATTTTCTAAAGAAGGTTCTGAGTGCAGAGTAATAGAAAATCAGGTAACAAAGGGAGAAAAAATGTGATGTAATTACTTCTCACTGTGATTCCTTGGGAAAGGATCAAATGACAGTTTCATGCAGCAGATAGTACCATTATGCACTTGGGTGAACCGTGAAGCAAGAAGCACCTTACTAGCTATACAGAAAAGATCATTCTGGCTGGAATGGAGGTTTATAACTTCTCTATAATGCAGTGTCTACAGAATCGAAGAATACAGACTAGATGATAGTTTATACATGTTGTCAGATGCTTAGGTTGATATAATGTAGAACAAAATCAGGATGAGTTTTGCTCCCATTAGGGTTACTCTATGTAGGGATGGTACAAACGCTTGGGAAAAGGGAGCATAAGATAAACTTGATTGTACACTGTCATTTTTTATAATGATGTTATTAATCTTCTGCATACCAAGCAGGGTTCTGTAGGACCCCAACATAAATATTTTATTATTTCTAGTTGTTTGAAATGGTTTCTAATGGTCAGACTATGTGACTGTTAAACTGCACAGACTAAATGCTGCAATTTTTTAATTTTATATATAAATTTATCTATATAGTAAATAATAAATGAAATTTTTATAGGGTCTTTTGGTACCCCACTTGGAATTCTGTGTGACAAGAAAACAGATTTCTAAAGGCACACTGGGTGCAGCAGTAACAACATTGTAACCTTTGGAGTCTATTGCAGAGGCACAGGAACACTACATAACAAATACAAGAGAAATGTATTGAACATGATTGATACAGTAGCCATAAATAACTACGTTATTTGGAAGATAAGAAATCCTGACTGGAAGGCTCTTGCACATGATAGAAGGAGAACATTTTTGTTAAATCTACGACAAGTACTTATAAAGCCTAACGTGAAGCAAAGATTGCAGAAGCCGAATGAAATGTTCACAAAACATGAGAACAGCAAAGAAGGAATTATTATTTGATGCAGATGCAAGCCCAGTGACACAGTAATCAAGTCCCTTTGCAAAGGGACTGCCAGTGGTGGACGTTGCAAACTGTGTCCTAGGAAAAATGACCAGAAATGTAAAACAAAATGTGTTATTCTTTTGTATATAATGAACAAGCAGTTATGAAATTGCAAAAGGTATGCAACAACTGCACTGATTCAAACTCAACATGTGTAACAACAGGCACTACATTTGAAAAAAATAAACAAAATTTATATAATTGTACAATAATATCATTCACATTGCAGAATACAATGGATACAGTGCTGAATTGGTCAACAAGAAAATAGATAAATTCAAAAGACAACTAAGATGCAAACAAGTAACTACTCTCTCCCCAATTAGCTTGGTATGCAGAAGTGTGAGGTTATTTTAGAAATGGGTAAGTGAGGGACGTGTTGGGAAGGGGGAAAAAATCCATGCATGCACATACACATGCACGCTCCTTGTGTTTAGTTACCTGTAGCTGGATGAACTTCTTAAAGGAATCCTGAGTAAACTGAATGCCATTAATGATACAACAAAGAATGTGCTGTCTGACGACTTTCACAGATTCTTCCCAGATGACATTTGGTATCTCATCTGTCACATGGAGCACATGTAATTTGTGACTTAACTGGTCTATTGCCTGAAAAACATACCATTTTATGACCATTATATACAAAATAGACAAGTAGAAAGGGAACACCTTCCAATTAACCTTTTGTTGTCATAATGCATGCTTAACCTCAAGAATCCAAAAGTTTATCTAAACTTAATTACCAACTCAGCATTTGTGGCTGGATCTACATATCTAATGCTTGGCACAATCATTGTCAGATTGTAGCAGTATACAATGTCTAGCCAATTACATATTTAAGAGGGTTTATGAAGTACTACAGTGCATGTGTACAGTTCCATATTTACTTTCTCTACTAAATATATAAGTAAAAACTCCTGGTGAAACAGCCTTCAAATGGATCAGAGCCTGCCAACCCAACTGCCAGCCTCACACCCACATGCACAAGGCAGAGTTGGACGATCATCCAACTGATATGAGGAGATGTGGTCAGCATCGTGGCACCCCCAGCCAGAAAGTTGGCTTTCTAGACCAGAGTTCGCTATCTAGCGTAGCTCCTCAAGTTCCTCATGATGCTGAGTGGGCACTGGTCCTACACCCAGGATATAAAATCCTCAAGAGGTGGTATCAATCCTGGGCACATTCCATGACAGGGAACCAAAGCACAATGCTCTAGCCCACTATGCTATGGCGCAGGACACATATATAAGTAGGAGAAGTATTATATTCCACCCAAAAATTTGATAACAAGACTTCACTTAAAATATAGTTTTGAAACTCCCTGAATAAAAACTAACTTCACTTCTGTAAAAATATTTGTGAGTGTATGTGTCTGTGAAAAGCATAACTCAAAAATAAAAACTTGGTTAAATAGCAAACTTGGTATTTGGCTTTTTCTGAGCGCTGCATGTTCTCTAGGCACATTTGGTATGTGCTTTTAAGTGGATATATTTGATATTTATTTATTTGTACAGTTCCCATTACAATTTCAGTACAATAAAATTTAACATTGAATATGCTGTATTATTACTAAAATTAGGCAAGTGAGTCAACCTTGTATATACTTTTCTCCACTTACAAGTTTTTTATGAAGACTAGTTTCTGGGGACTTCTCCCCTATCGTCAGCTCTGTGGTAGACTGATGATGCATCCGGTGTCTGCATCTGGCTTGGTGTTGTGCTGCCATCTAAGGTCCTGGTAAGTTTGATGACGTCATCTACCGCGGGAATTTCAAAATTCATCAAGAGGTCCTGTTTTTTCGTAATAAATATGTTTTCCCAAATCTGTAGTTCCAGAGGTTTCTTTGCCTGTTTGATCAGTTCTATTTCTTGTTTTATGTTGTGATTCTCAGACCAAAAGTGATGTGATACGGCCGACTTGTCCATTTGTTTGAATTTAATATTTCTGAAGTGTTCTTTCATTCTTGTTCCTAGATTCCTTTTGGTCTTACCAATGTATATCTTGTCACAATCCTGGCAACTCATTTGGTAAATGCCTGATAATTGA
This sequence comes from Mantis religiosa, assembly GCA_030765055.1. Lineage (NCBI taxonomy): Eukaryota > Metazoa > Arthropoda > Insecta > Mantodea > Mantidae > Mantis > Mantis religiosa. Next base: position 81,025,639 of record CM060957.1, read on the forward strand.
GTTTTCGGTGTGCTATTTTTTAGAGGGTGGTTTAGTAAGTTGCGGATGTTGTGTTTGTTTTGAGGGGCTAATTTTATGTTGAAGCTCTTAAATATCTTTTCAAATTTTTTGAAGTATTTTGGATGAAATGTAAATTTTCCATATCTGGTGTTTGGGTTTTCTAGTTTTTTTAACGTAGTAATGTTCTTTAAGTATTTGTTTCTTTTGTGTCTATAGATCAGTTTTTTGATGAAATTTGTGTTATAGTTGTTCAGTTCGGCAACCTGGTGTATGTGAGCGTACTCCTGTTCATATTCTGTTTTTGTTAGCGGAATGTTGATTAATCTGTGAACTAAACTATGGAATACTGCATATTGATGTTGTACTGGGTTGAATGGGTTGCATTTAATGTAATTGTCAACATGTGTTGCTTTTCGGTATATTCCAAATTGTAATCCTGTTGGTGTTCTAATGATTTTCAAATCTAGAAAAGGTAGCCATTCATCCTGCTCTACTTCAATGGTGAAAACTATGGATTTTTCTTGTAGGTTTAGCAACTTTATAGCATCCTCGGTTAGTCTTCTAGGGACTATCGCAAACACATCGTCGACATATCTATGCCAACATTTGAAAATATGTGGAAAGGCTTTAGTAATGCGTGTTTCCAAATTACTCATGAACAGATTAGCTAGTAATGGTGAAAGAGGGTTACCCATGGCCAAGCCTGCTGTTTGTTGGAAGATCTTGCTGGAGAACATGAAGCTGTTTTGTTCAATACATAGGGTGGTTAATTTGATGTATTCCTCTATTTTATCATCTGCATCGTTGCTTTTGGATAACCAGCCTTTCATCAATTTTGGAATTTTTTCTACTGGTATGCTCATGAATAGAGATCTGATATCAAAGGACACCATCTCCTCTTCAGTTTTTATAATTGTGTTTTCAATTTTCTTTACTAAATCAAATGAATTGTTTATGCTTAGAGATTCAAACTTTTCAAACTTGTCAAATTCTTCCAACAACCATTTTGCCAGTTTGTAAGTCGGGGCATCTATATTGTCAATAATGGGTCGCATGCTGTTGTCTGTCTTCTGAATTTTAGGTAGGCAGTATAATTTTGGCAAATTAGGGTTGTTTACAATTATGCTATTTTTCATCTTATGTGGCACTACTGTATTTTCTTTAATTGCTTTTTTGGTGGTTTCTATGTATTTCCTTAAAGGGTTTTTGGTTAGGGTTGTATATTCTGGATTTTGTAGTAGATGTTCGACTCGCTGGTTGTAATCATTTCGGTCCATAATGACTACCGTATTTCCTTTGTCTGCTTTCAGATAAAAAACTGGTTTTTGGTTCAATGTTTGAATAGTTTCTTTGTAGTTATTTTCCTGTCCGAATGTCATCCCCTTTAGAATTTCTAAGCGATAGGGGAGAAGTCCCCAGAAACTAGTCTTCATAAAAAACTTGTAAGTGGAGAAAAGTATATACAAGGTAGACTCACTTGCCTAATTTTAGTAACAATGGCACTCCACTTTCTGAAATACTTCTTTTTATTCTATATAATGCTGTATTATACCTCCTGTACAAATACATAAAATTGCTGACCCTAAGATTTACTCGCTGACTCAGGTCCCATGGCTGTAAGCCTTTGGTTTTCCTGAGTAGCTTGATGTCATTTCTTCCTGACCTTCGCTTCTTTTATCCTAATCCACTTTTCTCTTATCCTATATAAGAAATCTCCTATACATCTATTTTTCTTTTCTCCCATCTCCGTTAGCATGTGTACCACCAATCTCTTTACTTACACTGTCCCATTTCTTATCCCACATTTTTCTCCTGTAATTTGTTAACTCCTTACATTCTATCAGGTAATGAACAGTGCTCTTTTCGTCTCCACAAAATTCACATATCCCTGCCTCATTACTTCTCAACTGTTTTAAGATTAATATTACTACTCTCATCCATGCTATACCTTCTCTTCCAGTTTTGCCACATTGATCTATATATTTTTCCCTACCCCATTTTGTCTTTAATTGCTTACAAAATTTCAAAGATTTCTTTTCTTCTATACTTTCCCATATCTCTTGCCTATCTATATCATGTACTCTAGTTCTCACTTCCTTCCAAAAACTGCTCTGCTCTCTCCTCTGCTCTTCATAGATCTCCCATGCCTATCTTCAATATCATTCTTTCCAATTCCGACCACCAACTATTTGTATTTTTAATGCCTTTCTGTTGCTTCAAGCACAGATTCAATAATTCCCCTTTCTGCCCTTTAATACACTTATACCAGAATTTCAAGTCTCTCTATTATTATTCCCCTCCTTTTTGTATTACAGAGCTCTAGTAATGCCTCTTCTCTTGGTGCTGATTTTGGCAGCCCTAGTAGTTCTTTGCAAAACAATCCGTACATTTGGTCTAATTGTGTACCTATCTCTGATGTGCCCCATACCTCCACTGCATACATTGTTCTGGCTTCAACGACCGCTTCATACATTCTTTCTAACCATCTTACATCTCCAGATTAAGTTGACATATTCTTACCCCTGATGTTGCCACCCTGCCATTAGCCACCACTTTTCTGGCTTGTGCAGCCCATCCTCCACTGCTACACATCCTTACACCTAAATAGTCATACTTGTTTACCACTTTAAGTGGTAAAGTAAGGATCTGACAAAGAATGGCCTACATATGTATTAAGGACTGACAGAAATAACGTAAAAAATGTTGAAGTGGGGCGAAGGAACGGAATGTTCTGAGAAAGATAATATCAATACTCAGAGTAATTAACATTATGAAAAAATCAATCTGTCTTATTAATAACTGATCAAAGCAGCCATAATTACACAAATAGTACAGTTAATAACTCTTATTTAATATGTTTCATATAAGCATAGATCTATTCTAACAATTACTACATTGATGTATCAAGTTATGTATCAAGTTATTTTTGTGTTTTTATGCTAGCAATATTTTGTAATGTCTTACATTTTCCTTTGACTGGTTAGATTCTGTTTGATCAGCTTTCTTTCCTTTTTTGCCTTTCTTACCCTTACCACCGGGCTCTGCAGTTGTGCTGCTTCTCGTGCAGTGCTGTCTTATATAGTCCAAGACTTGCTTTGAACGACATTGTTCTACCAACTTGAGTAGTCTCTTGTCATTCAGCTTATTGCCTTTTAAATTGAGTTCTGGAAAGAATCAAAGAAACTATTCAACAGTATTCTTAATGAGTAAGGATTATGATACAATAAAGCATGAAGTTAATAAAATTTTGAGTCTAACAAGTATTAAATGCTCCATATACTGCTAGTGTTTATCTAGAACATATTTTGATGGACTTCCTAACATCCTCAGCTAATGTTGGCTGTTCAGTTCTGATTTGGTGAACTCCTTGGAGGTAGAGTTTAGGCTTAAAGAGCATTTTAGGAATTTCAAGAATAAAGAAACAGACAAAAGCGTACCATTTTGGGAATGAAAATCACTATATAGAATAAGAAATCCATTTATTAAAATGTATTCAGGGTCCAATTGCATTAATTACATGGAAAAACATATTCATAAAAAAATATGAAGGAAAACTATCAATTTCAACACCACCTTTGAAAAGAACTGAAACTTCAAGTTCATCAGGACACCAACAGAGATGCCCCAACAGCGTCCAAGGAGTTTATCAAATCAAAATTCAACAGTCGACATTAGCTGAAAATGTTAGGAAGGTCTTAATGAAATGTGTTCTAGGTAAACAACAGCAATAACAGAGCATGGAGTACTAGTTAGAATCAAAATTAAGTTCATCAATGTTATACTACCAATTTGCTTGCTGAATTATAAGCACAGAGACAGCTTATTTTCAGAGGTTTTATTAAATGCTTCATACAATCATCACTAGGCTGGACATAATTGCTTCATCTGACGAGTAACAAAATACTGTCTACTGTTTGCCAACATAAAGGAAGTCCCTGACAGGAATGTCCTACCTTCACACAGTGCGACAAGGACAGCCAATGTGTGCAACAAAGAACACACGCTATCCAACGACTAGAGCTGCTAAGAAAACATGCACCATATTATTAATTTATAGATGAGTCGTATTTATTACAGTTAAATCTCGATGCACCATATTCATTCAGTATACTAAAACCGAGAAGGTTTATTCACAAAAGTAGAAGGTGACGGAATGTTTTTCAATCGGCTGTAACTGAACTGTCCAAAGAGTCATAAACATGACCAGGGAGGATTCGGAATAGTGTCTGACCCCCCTTAACGTCTCATTCCCTGGGACTTTCTTTGCTAGGCAAACTGTAGTGCTTCTTTTTTGAACCACCTGGCATAATCTAAGACTGAAAAGTATAATCTTTATTTCTGTATTTAAAGATACTAAGTAGATGTGTACAGGCATAGTTATTGTCTGGCCTTCAGAGTAGTTAGTTGGTAAAAACCGTAGCTACTAACTAGATATGCAGAAACCAAAAGGTATACATTCCACAATTTTTATCACTTAAATTTTATCTAAATTACACTTAATTAACTTCCAATTTATCTCTTCTTTTTCTATTTTTGTTTTGTATCTTTTATATAGGACCTTTGATTGTTTCCTTTATACAGTGTGTAGGGTTCAACTGGAACAACCAAATCTGAAACCACCTTTGAACAGAACCTAAACTTTAAGTTCATCAGGACACCAACACAGATGCCCCAATTGTCTCCAAGGAGTTCAGTCAATCAAAATTCAATTGTCTACATAAGCTGAGTATGTTAGGAAGGTGCTAACAAAATGTATTCTAAGTAAACACTGACAATATATGGAGTACTAGTTCAACTCAAAATGATATTCAAAATTATTTATGTAGTTCTATATATGCTACAATAGTGACATTTATAATTAACTCTGAGCAATAAATGGAAAAGATGTCTTTATTTTTAACCCTATGTTTCATAGGGTATAAACTTCCTGTGAGAATAGTTGTTTTGAGGCATTTTGGGATATAAACAACTAATTTAATGGCATACCTTCTAAGCCATATAAACAGGAGTTTAGCTGTGACATTGGGTTGACACAAATGAACCAGAGATAGCGCTCCATTATTTAGTCCTCTCACTCAAGGTTTTACACTCTGCTTCAAAATTAACTTATCCTTTATTTTCCGGGACGATAAATATTACATGCAGTATCATCAGTAATACATTATATTACTACGTTAAATTAAAAACAATCATGATTAATTGTAAAAACTATTTCTAGTCGGTTTATTGACACTCGTCACTTTTTATATTATCGAGGGTTTAGTTTCAAAGGCTATTGCCTCCATTTTCAACCTCTCTCCAACTAGCTATGATGATAATTTTTGAGATGCTAGTTGTTTTAACATTACACTCAGATATATACTAAATCATATATTCTGAAAACTATTTTTCTCAAATTTGGTAATCGACTATGCAAAAACTTACTTATGTGCATTAAATAAAGTAACTGTATCACAATTACTTTGAATTTGGTATATACATTATATATAATAAATACATATTATAAAAGCAAGTTACTTTCATATAAAGTCACAAAAAGAACGAAATCTAATTATGTAATTGAAAGTTAAACATGAAGGGAAACTAGTATGGAAAGCCTAAACAATGAGTAAAATCTGCTTATGCGACTCTTTTCTAAGTTTACCTTTCAGTTTGCTTATGTCACCCAGCTCACCAGGAACTGCAGACAATGCATTCTCTCCAAGATCCAAGAACTTTAGAGAGACAAGTTCCTTTATGGCAGGTGGTACTTCCTTTATCTGATTACCATTGAGTTTCACATCTGCTAAATGAATCAATTCTGCATAACAAATATCTGGAAAATCTTCAAACTTATTACAGGACAGGTCCAACACGCTCAACTTTACATTTTTTGACAGTGCCGGAAAAGAGCTCAAAGAATTCAGTGCCAGGTTTAATGTCGACAATTGTGTTAGTTTTGTAATTTCTTCAGGAACAGATTTTAGTTGATTTCGAGAAACATCAAGCATTTTCAGGTTTGATAACTCACCAATAGAGGCCGGTAATTCTGAGAGATTATTTGAATGTAAAACTAGATTATTTAAGCCTTTGAGGTTACCAATATCAGGTGACAAAGTTTCCAGACATGTTTGACTAATACATAAATAATTAAGACCTGACAACGTGTATAAACTATCATCTAGTCCGTATTCTTTGATTCTGTGTGAAACTAGCGGACCAGAAAGGTTAAGCTCATGCCTATTTTCACTTTTAGCATTTGAAATCTCATTCCACGTGTGCGAAGTCATTTCGACAACAAATTACAGTGCTGCTCACTATCGGCTACCGGCTAAGTTCCACAGTAGTATGGGTAATACATAGCATTGCCAACTCTATAAAACTATAATGTCAAGCATAATAGATGTTTATTTACAGAGAGCATAAAACTCTCATTCTCTATACTCTCTGTTCATGTATTTGGTGGAAATGTCGGGGTTAAACAGTAATACTAAATTTGCGCCCCAGTGGGTACACACAGCATAGAGGTGTCTTCGAAGAGTCATCCTTCTCCGAGGCCAAGGAGCTTTCGACGTTTTGCCATTCCGGGACTTTGTCCCTTACTGGCATTATGATGGATTTATAATAATAGACGGTGGTTAGATGGTGGCTTATTTTTTATGAAGTATCACAAGATGTAGGATGATAGAGAGGATATGTTAATTATAGCAGACTATTGAGATTATGGTGAGCATAAGGTGAGTCTGGGACACTTGTAGGTTTCCCCAGTGTCAATGCCGTATTCCACGAGCTCTTGGATAAGTTGATTGAAGCTGTAGGGAAGACGGGAATAGAATTTATGAGAGAGGTTGAGGATAAAGTTATTTAATTTGGGAAATAATAGGTCTGAAAGAATGTTGTAATTAGGAATGTGCCATTCGGCAGCTGCTGCTACTCGAAAGTATCGATTCTGAAGCACTTGAAGTTTGTGGAAGTGAGTTTTTTCAGCTGCTCCCCAGACATGACAGGCGTAGGTGAAGGTGGGTCTTATTACTTGTTTGTATAGAAGGAGCTTATTCCCCAGAGCCATGCACGATTTTTTGTTATACAGTGGATAGATCCTCACCATTGGCTTGGATACTCTGGAAGATATTGATGTAATGTGTGCCTTCCAGGTATGGCGCACATCAAGAAGCACTCTAAGATATTGTGCTTCTGTGCTTCATGGTAATTCTGATCTGGCTAAGCCCATTTCAGGTACATCCCTTAAGTGTCAACGAGTAAATGTGACTGCCTGGGACTTATTGGCATATGATCTTGAGGCGCCAAGCTGTAAACCAGACGGTGAGCATTGCACCACTCAAAAATGTACTTTATTTCCACCGACTTACAGTTGAACACTTGCCAATTACACAGAATTACGTAATGCACGTACGATTCACCAGTTTTTCCGTTTCAGTTCCACTGCACGTTCACAGTTACGCACACTCTTCCGATGCACGTACACAGTCTTCTCGTCCGTTCACTAACATAACGCTCCTTCGCTGCTTGCCAAGCACTGAATCAATTCACTCACTGCTGATGAATCTCCGTGTCTCGTACCCCGTCCACGAATGTGTAGGCAGCTTCCCGGGATACGAACTCTGGTGGGAGGTCGACTAGGGCCTTGCCAGCCAGTTGTTCAACTGCCAGTGCGAACTCCTACAGCGTCTCCCCTGGCTGCTGTGACCTTGCCTTCAGCTGGCTGCGGTACGCTGCGGCTAAGCGGTAGTTCCCAAAACGATTCTCCAGGGCCTGCCAGATGTCCTTGGGCGACGACGTTGTCTGTCCCGCGTTCAGGACTTCCGCGGCCCGTCCCTGGAGGCTGGCTATCAACTGTGTGGCCTCCTCCTCCAGTGACCATCTGTTGTGCTTGGCCACTGTGTCGAACTGGCGGCGGAAGACCTCAAATGTTGACGCGCGGTCATATTTCGGAGGTTTGACGCGCGCCGATATGTCGCGTCCCGGTGCGTTAGCCTTCAAATCCTTCAAACTCCTGCCGACGACGTCCTCCACCATGGCGTTCAGGGACTTGACGCTGCTGTTCCTTCCAGGTTGTTAACGCGGCTCGCCAGGTCCTCAACGCGCTCGTCCACTTGGCCCATATGCTTGCCCAGCTTTGTCACGTCATCCCTCAGGCCAGCCAACTGTTCTTCAAATTTGGCTGCTAGAGCCTCGTTCGGCACCTTCATTTCCGTGGTCAGTTGGCCATCTTTGCGGTCATTGTCGTGGCCAAGTTATTGTTTGCCGTTTCCGTCTTCGCTGTTAATTCGACCTTCATTTCTTCCATCTTCTCGGTGATGTTGTCGTTGGTCGTCTTCATTTCTGTCAGCTTCGCCAAAATCTTTTCCAATGCTGCGTCCATGGCTGTAATGTTCGGTGATGTTGTCGTCTCGCTTCCTGACACCAGTGTGACTTTGTGGGTTCGTGAAATTAAAAGTCCAATTGCACCACTCAAAAATGTTCTTTATTTCCACCGACTTAGAGTTGAACACTTGCCAATTACACAGAATTATGTAATGTACGTAATTACGATTCACCAGTTTGTCCGTTACAGTTCCACTGCACGCTCACAGTTACGCACACTCTTCCGATGCACGTACACAGTCTTCTCGTCCGTTCACTAACACGGCGCTCCTTCGCTGCTTGCCAATTACTGACTCAATTCACTCATTGCAGCCCTTTTTATAGGAATATCGCCGTTTTCTCGAAGCCTCTAGTTTCAGTGAATCACCGCGAAGGTTCCAGATGGCTGGGGAGGGGGGGGGGAAGAGGTGTCCAGCGACAAGTGACATTTCCCTAATCATCCCCTCAGTTAGTGACTGAGACTAATGGGTGGGTGTGGTTTGGATGCCTCTGGTCCTTTCTCAGCTGTCGTTGGTCGGGCTTTCCGATAATTGGGTGACAATATCCACATAGCACTGGGCACGTTGTACTGCAGTGAGATGATTTGATGATGCCGAGGATATTGCGGTGTTATCAGCAAATAAATAAAACCTCTGAGGGTAGGGAACTATAGGTTAGGAAGAGCATGGGGCCAAGAACACTGCCTTGGGGTACTCCTGCATTGATGAATAGTATTGGTAGACTGTGTCGTCCCTAACAACGGCAAATGCGCGATGTGCGAGGTAGCTATGGATTAAGTGAATTACATATGGAGTGAAATAATAATGAATTAATCGCAACAGAAGGCCGATGTGCCAAACGAAATCAAAGGCTCGGGAAATGTTAAGAAAGAGGGCTGCAACATAATGCCCATTGTTAAAAGCACTGATCATCTCATCTACAAGACGTAAGAGCTGATGAGAGGTTGCATGTTGTCTACAAAAACCAAACTGCTCTAGACGAAGGGTGTTCAATTTGTCCATAAAGCGCAGAGGGTGAATTTGAAGTACCTTCTCGAAAATCCTGCTGATAGATGGTAGCAGACTGATAGGTCAATGACTTGCAAGTGGTTTGGCGTCCTTGCCTGGCTTTGCTAAGGTTATAATTCTTGCGTGTTTCCAGCAAGCCAGAAAGTAGGAGAGGTGGAGCAAGCCGTTGAAGAGGTGTAAAACTAATGCAATCCAATTCTGCGGAAGTGATTTAAATGCAGCTTAGGGTATAGTATCACATCCTGCAGCGTTATATGGTCTTACTGACGCAATTATTTGTATAACATCTGCCGCAGTGGTCAGAAGTACATCATTTTTCGTATAAGCAGAGCTTAGATACGGACTAGCAGCCCTCTCAGTTTCATCAATTTGCTCATCATCTGGTGATTCAGCCGGGTGAAAGGTGGAGGCTAGATATTCAGCCATTAATTCTACTTCCTCCCTTGATGATTGAGCAACCCATCTCCCATCTGATCAGGCCACGCCGTGGCTCAGTGGTTAGACCACTTGGCTCTCACCAAGGCGGCCCGAGTTTGATCCCAGGCGACCGCAAAGTGAGATTTGTGGTGGACAACACGGCGATGGGGCGGAATTTCTCCGGGACCTCCGGTTTCCCCCGACATCTCATTCCACCTGTGCTCCATCTTCATCTCATGCATCATCAGTGTCACCGCCTGTGGTGCCGTATGTAGTAAAAGCGGGCGTTAAACACTACCCATTCATTCATTCCCATCTGATAACGGTGGATCAGAAGGACGGATATGAAGTAGAGCTTTGGACATTCTCCAAAGTGAGACGTCTTCAGTATTAGTGTGCTCAAACATCGTTACCATTCTTCATTACTGAACTCATCAAGCTACAACTTCACAAGATGCTGCAGACTGTTCCATTCTCGCTTGTATTGAAGGCTGCGCGAATATTGATATCTGCGCCTCGCCCGAATTTTGTTGGCAATTAGTTGCCGCAGGTTTTGTGGGAGTGGCTTCAATGGGCTATACGGAATGCGACGAGGTGGAGTTGCTTCTTTCATTGCAGTTACCATTATATCGGTTATGCGAGTAGCAAGATTGTCGCAGTTGTGAGGCAGGGCTGAAGATGTGTAAGTTGCTCTTCCATGATTTGCGTACATTTTCTCCAGTTTGTACATCTGGAGCTTATGGTATGCGGTGATGATTTAGGAATTGTTTTGACTCTGAAGAGGAGTTGTAGGGGGTAGTGATCTGAGGAGAGCTCTGAAAGGGAGAGTAGTGATGGGTGACATCGGAAGTTTTGCAGGAAGGCAAAGTCCAACCAATCAGGTGGATGCCTCTCTCCGTATGTGATGGTAGGAGATCAAGGAGCAAGCACTGCTAGATGTTTTCTGTCCAAGTATCGTTCCAAAATCCGATCTCGTTGATTATAGGCGGTGGAATTACACAATGTACTTTTGGCATTAAAGTGTCCCATCGCATTTGTTTAAGTTGAATCGGTGAAATTTCGTCAAAAGTGACAAAAAACGACATTTTCCGTTTTTTGCATGAAAATTATGTTTTAACATTGTAGTTTCAGAATATACCGTCAGTTGGGCCCCAGCGCCATTTAAAGAGCAGCTACGTCATTATTTAAACGCCCATGTGCGGGTGGGAGTGGCCCCTTATATTGCTTTTTCCAGTGTGTCGCAAAGAAATTTCGGAATTCTCACGTTTAAACTAGGCGGTTTGATTCTGTAACTGTGGTAATGTGCAGAGACATCTTCTGGATATTTGTGGAAGCTAATGAACCATTCCGCTACCATTTTTATATATTATTTCTCACTTACTACTTTTGAAAGTAAACAAACATTTCCACTGACATGTAGTGTAGGAATAAAGCCTGATTCAACATTGTATTGCTTTCTTGTTGCAACAGTAGATATATGATTCATACCAGGTTAGGTTAGGAGTACAGTGGTTATTTCAAAACAAAATATAATGAAACTTTAAGGTGTCCTAGCCATAATAGTAAGTAATGATACTAGAATGCTATGCTTGAGGTAAATGTTAAGTGAAAACATATTATAACCAAGAGTTAACAGTGATTCTAGTAGGCACCTTTTGATGTAAATAGAAGAATGGTTGATGTATTTCTGGGTATTGGTAAGGGTCATATTTCTATGCAGAAGTTTTGTATGACCATGGGTATGAATTGCATGAACTATTCTACTTACAATTTCCATCTCATAGACAAAAATAAAGAGATTGGTTAGTACTACTATATGGGAAAGTTGCATTAAAGGAGAAGCACAGAATGCTAATGAAAGTTTCCATGGAGTAAATGTCACAAAGAAGTTTTTGTATTAAGAAAGAAATTGCAAATTGCAGTGACGAAGTGATCAAAGTTCATTGAGCAAATATAAATCTGCCAAGCAGCAGCTAAAGGTGACTAAATTAAAAGAAGAAGAGGGTAATAAACTAGCTGAGTGGCCTTCATATAGTGCAGGATGGATTTGAAACATAGAAAAAAATGTTGTTTATATTTAGAGCTTCAAACTAGATTTTTCTTCATGTCCAACTTTTAGCATTTTTAAGACTCCTTATAGTCCAGACACTAAAGTTTTTAGTGAATTTCCTTAAGTTTTGCATATATGTATATTTCTAGATAAGTTTTCAATAAAAATTGGTATCATTATGGCTGTATATGAAAAATTTAATAATGATTGGTATTGAAAACAGAAAACAAAAAATTCAAGAAAATTCTATCATATTCCTTAAATCTTCTCCTCCAGAACCATTAAATTTGGGCAAATGAGTATATACATATATAGTTTTGTAACTATTATCTAAAGGAACCAGAATCCAAAGTTCCAATCATTTATAACAAAAATTGTAGAGAAAGTAATATGTTTCCCAATGTAAAGAAATCACAGCAAAAAATTAAGTTATTATTGTTTGGTAAAAACTATTGTAGATAGAAAAATTATAAAAAAAGGGCCAAAGGTAACCAAATTAAAGAGAAAGAAGGTAATAAGATAGCTGTAGGGCCTGCATATGATGCATGGAGTTTTCAAAGTAAAGAAAGTAGTGTAATTTCAATCTAAATCTTTAAATTTATTTTTCTCCACTTTCAATTTTTGAACATTTTTGTATCTTCAAAATGCTCCAACTTCTGCAACTCTCAACGAATTTGTATTAAACTTTGCATACATATTCCTAAGTAAATGTTTAATAAAAGTTGGTATTTTTGTTTATTTAAATTAAATAGTTTATTTATTATTGATTTTTAAATTTAAAAAAAATTAAGAAAAATTTAATATATTCACACTTAAAAATTGTTTTGTCCAAGAATACTTGATACACACTTTAAAAGTATAGCAACTTTTATAACTGATATACAGAGAAACCTGAATCTAAAAGTTAAAGTTTCTAAAAGAAAAACTATATGACCTGGGACTTTTTATATAACATACAAAAATCATACTATAAAAAGCACTAAATGTTTTTTTTTGAAAAAACTATTTAAGATAGAAAGATGAATTTTAAAAGCATAACTGGATTCCCAATACCCCACCTAATGACAAAATTTCAAGCCGTTCTGATGTAAACTCTGGATTTTAGAATTTTTCACAGATGCCAGTACCACCGTAGCCATCCGTACGGTGATATAACATGCCGGGGTTCCTTGCTTTTATGTTACTGGTCAAGTGAGTTTCTTGTACCAGTACTATTTGGATTTCTTGGATTCATTATTTCTAGCTGCCATATTGTCCCATGAAGAGTGAGTGAGTGTGTGATGTTTTAAGGCCCGTCGACAGCAAGGTCATTTGGGCCCGAAGTCAAGACTAAAACCTAAAAGCTACACAAATTAGGCTAAAAGATAAAATAAAATAAAATCACTACACTATTAAAAGTACATAAAAAACATCCAAAGACTAATAAGTTAAAATCTCTAAAAATAAATATAAAAAGCAAGTCAGACTTGTTTATTAAAATCGATTTCGGCAACAAACCGCAGTGCCTTAACCACGGCCACTGGGTCGTCCCCTAAAACATCCAGGAAGTTAGTTCCCAAGCCTACTGACTGGCGAACGCGGGCGTACTGCGGGCAATCGAGCAGTACATGCCACACAGTGAGGCATACTGCACATGGAGCACACACTGGTGCCGGTTCCCCTCTTAACAAATGGCCATGTGGCTCGTGTGTGTCCAATTCTCAGCCGGGTGAGTATCACCTCGGCTCGCCGTTTATCCCTGCAGGAAGTTAGCCAGGGTTGTATGCTCTCCTTTATTGCCCGGAGTTGTGTGCCTTCCAAAGCTGTCCAGGAGTGCTGTCAAGCAGATAGGAGTTGGCGACGGAAAAAACGTTGCACATCCTGGTATGGCACCGTAGTTGTTAAACTCCGGGGCAAACGGCAAGCGGACTTAGCAGCCGCGTCCGCCTCCTCATTCCCAGAAATGCCCACATGGCCTGGGGTCCAAGTAAAAACAAAATGGTATCCGCGACTAAGCATTTGCGAGATCAAGGCCTGAATTTTTAAAACTAGCGTGTGAGCTGCAATGTGCTGTTGCAAGGCCTGAAGAGCGCTTAGAGAGTCAGTGCAAACGATAAAATTGCCAGGAACTAACTTACAAATAAAAAGGAGCAGATAGAGGATGGCATACAGTTCTGCAGAAAAAACAGAGGTGAAGTCCAGAAGGCGAAATTTATGAGCCACGCCGTTAATGACGAATGCGCAACCCGTAGTGCTACCCAACTGGGAACCATCTGTAAAGCTCGGAACATAATTAGGGTAACGGTCCAGTAGTTCGGCAAAAAGTTGTTGGAATACCGAATGTGGGGTAGCTAGTCTCGAGTTGGTGGAAAGAGCAAGATCGAACCGCGCACGCTGGAGCTGCCATGCGGGATAACGACCCAGGGACGACCGCTCCACGCGAGACATTCGGAGGTCTTGTGTACGGGAGAGTTCCCGGAATCTTACTCCGGTTGGACGTGTCCGAGAACTAGGGTGCATATAACGGTGGGCTAAGTCGGGATGCAGAACTGGTTTAAAACATGGATGGTTTGGGTAACTTGCCAACTTTGCAACGTAGGAACAGAGTAGTGTCGAGCGACGAATAGAAAGTGGAGGCTCGCCGGAGTCGGCATACAAGCAGTCGACGCGACTTGTGCGGAAAGCTCCTGTGGCAAGGCGGATACCTGTATGATGTACGGTGTCTAAAAGGCGAAGTTTAGAGGCGGTCGCTGCGCCATAAATAAAACAGCCGTAGCTCAGCTTGGATCGGACCAGGGAGCGATAAAGCCTCAATATTACCGTGCGATCGCCCCCCCCCCCAAGATGCTCCAGATAATACCTTCAGCACCCGCAGAGAACGATCGCAAGAGGCTCGAAGGTGACGAATGTGGCGCTCCCAGTTAAGTTGTCAGTCCAAGTAGAGGCCCAAGAAATTCAGGTGCGAGACAAACGGCAGGTGTGTGCCGTTCAAGTGAAGATCAGGTGGAGGGTGAATACCTCGTAGACGATGGAAGTGGACACATTGTGTCTTCGCAGGAGAGAAACGGAAGCCGGTGCGAAGCGCCCAGGCTGCCAGCTGGTTGATGGTCAACTGCAGTTGACGCTCTATATGATCTAAGTTACAAGAACGATAATATATAGCGAAGTCGTCAACATACAGGGACGATGGAATTCCGCCGCGAATGACACTAGTAATGCCGTTAATAGCCACGGCAAAAAGGGCGACGCTGAGAATCGACCCTTGAGGCACACCATTCTCCTGGATCCGCTCCCTTGAGATACTGTTCCCTATTCGGACACGAAAACGACGTAGTGCTAAAAATTACTTAAAAATTCCGGTAAGTGGCCTCGCATACCGTAACTGTGCAGGTTACGTAGTATGCCATACCACCAAGTGGTGTCATAAGCCTTCTCCAGGTTAAAGAATACTCCCACCACATGCTGTTGCAGTGGAAAGGCATCATGAATGTAAGCCTCAATGCGTGTTAGATTGTCAACACTAGAGCGATGGCGACGAAAACCGCATTGAAGGTTGGACAGCTCGTTATTAATTTCGAGCCACCACACTAACCGAGAGTTTACCATTCGCTCAAAGGTCTTACAGACGACACTCGTCAGGCAAATGGGGCGGTAGCTAGATGGAAGTGTGCGGTCCTTTCCGGGTCGTGGGATGGGGATGACAAAACCCTCTTGCCAGGAAGATGGAAAGACCCGCTCATGGCAGATGCGGTTATACATGCCTAAAAGGAAAGACATCGCATCGGGTGGAAGATGTAGCAACATCTGTCTGTGGATGTCATCGGGACCGGGAGAAGAGTCCTTAGCTAGGGCTAAAGAATGCAAGCTCGGCAGCGGTAAAAGGTTGGTTGTACGGCTCATTACATTCGCTATTAAAATTAGGTTTTGTTCGCTCCGCAGCTTCCTTAATAGGAAGGAAGAGGGCGTCGTAGCTAGCCGTTTGGCTAGTAGCAGCGAATGAGGTGGCAAGGGCTTCGGCTATATCTTGCTCGGCAGTGCAAATGGAACCGTTGAGGGCAAGTCCGGGAATGACCGTTCGGCGATACTTGCCATGCATCCGCCGAACAGCTGACCATACCTGTTTGGCGGAGCTGCGACGAGAAAGGGAAGACACGTAGGCTTCCCAGGATCTTCGTTTCGCATTGCGAAGCACAAAACGTGCCCTAGCTCGAGAACGTTTAAAAGCAACGAAGTTCTTTTCTGTCGGGTGCAACTGAAACAGTCGCAAAGCACGTTTGCGTGCTTTTATAGCCACAAGGCATTCCTCAGACCACCAGGGTACAGGGGTATGACGTGGGGTAGAAGAACCTCGAGGAATGCTGTATTCAGCGGCGAGCAGGATGGAACATGTAAAATATTCCACCATTTCATCGACGGTGTCAAAACCATCGTCGGTGAGGTGTATATGGGAATTAAACTTTTTCCAGTCAGCTTGGAAATAATCCAGCGAGGATGTCGCGAAGGCGCATGGTGGCGGCCGGATAAATGGATGTTAATTGGGTAATGATCGCTCCCAAAGAGGTCGGAAATCACAGACCAATCAAAGAGTGGAAGTAATACCGGGCTGCAGAATGAGACGTCTAGTACCGAGTGCGTACCATAAGCGGATGACAAGTGTTCAGCAAAATCAGGTCATACGAATCAAACGTGTCTACTATGAGGCAGCCACGAGCATCATCAATGTCGGAGCCCCAGAGCGTGTGTTTGGCATTCAGTTCTCCCAAGATGAGTAACGGTGAGGGGAGCTGAGTCAAAAGAGCCTGAAGATCCTGCTTTTGAATTACACAGAGCAGGGGCAGATAAATGTTGCAGATGGTAAAAGAGATGCTCTCCCGCTGTATACGAACAGCGACAGCTTGCAACGGCGTGGTTAATGGTATATTGGTGGCAGAGATATTAGGCGCCACTAAAGTAGCAACGCCACCGCTTGCTCGTGTGCCTGCAACGGAGTCTCCCCTAAACGCCGAGAAATTGCTTAGGTGTAATGAGTGATAGTGATGCAAATGGGTTTCTTGGAGACAAATAACTGATGGTGACCGTTGAGAAACTAAAAACTGTAGGTCTTGAACGCGAGCTCGGAAGCCATTGACGTTCCCCTGGATTATTTCCATAAAGAGCTTTTAACGGGCCGTTTTAACTTTTTTCTTGACTTTGGCTGACTTAGGCCCTACGATTCGAAAATCGTTAGCCTTCTGTGACTCCGCTGATGTTCGGGAGTCAGAACTCCTACGGCTCGTAGAACGAGACCGGGATCTCATAGAAGGCGAGCGACTTCGCGATCTATGTTGTGGCCGGGAATGGTTTTTCATATTTATTACGGGATGGTTGTTACCCGCTGATGGCTTGGTGGCTGGAGTCTGTACGGTTGAAGCGGAGGTAGTGCTGGTGGATATACAAACAGTCTGAGACGTAGGTTTAACGGCTAGAAAGTCAGTGTGCGTGGATGCGTGGGCGACAGGGACGTGTTGAACAGCAACAGTGGTGTTAGGAGTACGGCGAGCTGCTGATGCATATCCAGTAGTAGTAGCAGGCTTCAGTTGTTCAAAGCGCCGTCGTGCCTCTGGAAAAGTCAGGCGTTCCTTTACACGTAGCTCCTGTATGCTTTTTTCGTCCATGAATCTAGGGCACTGTCGCGAACTGGAGGGATGACTGCCGCCACAGTTCATGCAACAAGGTGTTCGACTGCAGTTTGGATCGTCGTGTTTCGGTAGGCCACACTGCTCACAGAGAGCAGGATTGGTACACGTGACCTTAGTATGTCCGAAGCGCTGACATTGGAAACAGCGCATGGGGTTCGGGACATACTGGCGAACGCTAGCACGTTCATAGCCGCAATATATGTATTCGGGTAACTTCGTCCCAGCAAAAGTTAGAAATACCGTACGTAGTGGGTACTCCTTGCCATCTTGTTTCCGTGTTAGCCGGTACGCCTGACAAACAAGTTGATCAGAGAGGCAACTTACTATTTCTTCATTCGCAAGACCATCTAAGCTGGAGGTGGTGACTACCTCTCTACAGGTATTAAGCGTTTTGTGTGGGGCTACCCGGATAGGGTAGGAGCCCAACAAAGTCGCTTTCTGTATCTTCTTAGACTGGTCTGCGCTTGTGCTCTCTAATAGTAAGCTGTCGACACGGAGACGCGTAGCGTTTTTGACGGGGCCACTGATCTTATCGAGGTCACGCTTTATATAGAAGGGACTAACATCTTTAAACGTTTTGCCATTACATGCCAAGGTCATTAGCAGAAAAGGGTCAGTGAAAGAGGTTTTGCGCGGAGACATATTGAAATGGACCCCCATCCGGAACCGTCGGCGTCAGCCTGCCATCCGGGGGTTAAACAAAGAAAGACACCGAATCTTCACGGTCTGTGCCGTCATGGGGACCTCACCCATGACCGATATCATTTGTACCTCAGAAAAGCTACTCTTCAATATCCACTGCTTGTCTGTATGGGTAAACCGTTCACCACGCACACCCCGGCTTTAAGCCCCTACCACAGGAATAATCGCCTGTGGCTCCCCACTTTAGGCCGCGCTGCGTATAATAGACACACGCGGATCCAGGGGACATGTGGTTGAATACACCGGGGTTCCGTCAGCGGTAACACGTCCGGTCCGTGATACTAACCCAACGGCACACGGCCGTCGGGAGATTAACACAGACCGAGCCCTCAAGGAGCTACGTGGGTGTACTTGACGGTGTGGACGGGCTCCGCACCTAAGGCTACACATAGGGGCAGTGCGAAGGGTCCATTCAACCTCCACTTTTGAGACCTCCGGAGAGCACACATGTCGGAAGCCGCGCTGAAAACCGTGGGACAGAACCACGGAGATAGGACAGATCCCTGCTGGTGAGACAGGAGTTATAAATCTAAGACCTTAAGTGCTAATAAGTATAATAAAAAAACTAGAAGGGGAAGAAGATGATGCTTACTGATCAGCAGTAGCAGAGTGTGGCGCAGTTGATGGAGATGAAGGGGATGAATTGAGGGTGAGTGTCTAGGGACCCCGGGATCGCCAATCCCGTACCTACCGTAGTAGGTCCCTGGGGAAAATACCAGAGCCTCTTCTGCCAGTTTTCGGGGTTACTGATGGGCCTTCTCGGCAGCCGTAGCGGTCCTGGGGTACACCAAGTCCCCACCGTACATCACCCCATCAGTCAGTCCCCTACTTCCTGTTGCCAGCCCTCGGGATGAGGACCGCAGAGGTTGGATTTTGAGGGGCTCCCATGAAGATGAGGACTGTATTCACCAAGATGGTGGAAGGGGGGATAGTGACTTATCTAAACCCAGTGGGTATTAACTATTTTACTTCAATCGACTGCAAAGAACACTCATGAGACTGAACATTTAGGGCATTTTGATAGATGGCGTACTTATTAGCGCTAGGATTACTGGATTACAAGAGTGAAAGCATTTATCTAATGAACTTGTAAAATATTAAAGAACAGCATTTCTTAAGAAACAAATTATTTAGAGCCTTTTGAATACAATTAGAACAATACATTAAGTTTAATTGTAATAAATAAGGATTTTGTCTAAAAGGTACAATAACAAGGAATGAGCTATACAGATTGTCTTCTGAATAGGTACAAAATGCATTATTTGTCGTTCCTATCTTTAATCTTTCAAAATGTACATTATATTTTACATGGACTAGCATTACCTGAGTAAGCTAAAAGCTATACACAGTATACTTAACACTGCGAGATTAATGATTATTTATATGCTAAACTTAAGGTTAAAGAAACTTAAAGTTATAAATAAATGACGTCCAATCGGAGTTATTTGCACATTATTTAAGAATTCAAACTTTTTAACAGTAGTGATGTATAATGGATCAAATTTTAAGTTAAAATTTTGTTTCGAAACTGGTAAAGTTTGCACACAACAAAAATGATGAACTGAAAGTCATACATTTAATTATTAATTATTCCCTGAATGAAAAAACAGATTGGTTCATAAATTACTGTACTATTTTTTGCTATACATTTAAGGATATGACACACCATTTCTCCTTCTTTGAATAGTAGAAAGGTATAAAACAATAAATAATATACGATTAAGTATAAATTAGCACGCAAATAATGTAGATGTCACTTTGCACTCGAATAATATAAACACATGCGCGCACAGCAACCTATTATAAAGTATTTAATACTTTAGAGTGTTCTGCTTATTTTGCACATTGAAAACCGAACAATGCATTTATTTTCCAACTCAATGTTAACTCAATGTCCAACTCAATGTTTATAAATGGTCTAGCGTAGCAAGGAAAAAAAGAAAATGTTGCTTAGGATACATCCCCTTATGTGTGCGTGTGTGATAAATATATAAGTGTACACACATTTAACATTTGCATACTTCCTACTTTATAACAGAAGTATAAAACTTTAATATTTTTATATAATTCAAATCTTGAATACGTAAAGATCCATTTAATTGCATGAGGACAGCATGAAATGAAATGTACAGAATCCGCCAAAATAATGTATTCACACTGCAAGGAACGAACACTATAGTGCATTTATTTTAAATTTATACAAGGGGTGTCCAGAAAGGAAGTTATGTTTCAATTTATTTCCGCTGCAGCGCTGCGATCGCAGTTCCGCACATACGCGGTAGACGCTCTGTATCAAGGAGAAGAAACGTGCGCCATTGTGAGATCGCTATCAGCCACGTACGCTTTGTTGTGCTTGTTTACAACGTCGGTGTTGATTGAAAATCCCGCCGATTGTGAAATAAGATCTGTGATTCGTTTTCTGAATGCTAGGATTGCGCCGCGCAATAAAGAATAAGCGCCGAGGAATTCTGTCAAAAGGTGTTGTATTTCTTCACGACAACGTACGACCACGCACTGCAAATGCGACGAAAAACTTCCTACAGGGATCTGGCTGGGACGTGTTTGACCACCCCCCGTAAGCCCTGACCTCGCTCCTAGCGACTTTCATCTGTTTTTGCATCTCAAATCTTTCCTTGGTGGTCAACACTGCAACAATGACGAAGAGCTGACATAAAATTCTTCCAACTGGTTGAAGACACAGGCGGCAAACTTATATGAAGAAGGTATACAAAAACTTGTGCCTCGCTATGACAAATGCCTGCAAAATTTCGGCAGTTATGTGGAAAAGTAGTTTAAGAGTTTTAGAATTTTGTGCAATAAATAATTTTTCTGCATCTGTACACAATTTAATTCTATTACCAAACAGAAGTTACTTTCTGGATGTACCTCGTATACATATTCATTTAAGAATATGTTTACTGCGAAGTTCAGTGTTCTCATTGGTGGACGTACGTAAAATGGAAGCACTGGGATTGCTGCAGCTAATATGTCAGTGAGTCAATAGATATCGCTGCACATTCCGCTGTATATTCCTGACGAAAATCCTCCAGCAAGTGTCAGATTGAAGCATCTGATTTTTCATTTAATTTATGGAAAGTTCACGAACACCTTCAAGCTCGCTAAATGTAATTTTAAAATGACCTATTTTCTTGCAAAACTTGTCGGCTGTTCTTCTGTAAAATGCTTTCTATGCTACTGCTACGCGTTTAGTACTGTGATTTAAGCTTGAACATCTTATTTTGATTTTAAATAGTCCACAAACACACCAGAAATCGGGTTAGGGGTGTCCAAATATAAAATATAGGCGTTCCCTGAAGGTTTTCCAGTAAAACCCAGTAGGATATGTTCAGTCCAGGATGATCTCACCGAACAATTTCTCTATTTTCTTCACCGTAGGAGTTGGTGACTTGTACTTGTACTCTCTGTTTGTGTAGGTCTCTCATTAATTGGTGACCTGTGACCTGTTAATGTGGTCTTCAGTTCATATTACCTCGGCGGAATGTTGACAAGTAAAGACATTCACTCTCAAGGACTCTGTTTGTTGATGTTGTGTAGCCTGTTTTATGTATGTGTAATTCTATACAATATGTCTTATTACTAAATAAATACAAGAGGTTATGGGCCCAGAACATTCCTAGTACGCATTCAGTACGCATAAAGTGTGAAATATGGGAAAAGGAAGCAGTAAATAATATTGTGAAGTGAAAAAGTTGTTTTACCTTTTGTTCTGCTGATTACGTAAGTATCCATCGTTTTTACTTTTGCAAAATTGTATGTCCAAAAGAAAATGTTCTACTAGTTGAATACGTTGATGACATCCTGAATGCCTCGTCAAACAAATTGACTGTGAGCAACCTCAAGAAGGATCTGATGGAAACATTTCAGATGAGAGATCTTGGGCATTTAAAATACTATTCTTGGTATTGAATTCAAGAGAATATATGGTAAAATTAAAACCTGTCAATCCAGGTGCATAAAAAATCTGCTCACTTAACAGACTGTAAACCTGCAAATACACCGATAGAAGTTGGTCTAAAACTAACCAAAAAATGAAAGAAAAGAAGAAAATCTTCTCTAGCAGAACCTCATTGGAAGTCTTATGTACGTATATGTAGCAACAAGACCAGATATCACTCATGCTGTAAGTTATCTTAGTCAGTTCAATCAATGTTATGGTAAACAACATTGGACAGCTGCCAATAGGGTTTTACGGTGCTTAAAAGGAACCAAGGAGCTTGGTTTATGTTTCTCCAGAACTGGCAAGCCCATAATTGGTTATGCTGATTTAAACTGGGGATCCTGCCATGTGGACTACAAGTCATACACTGGCTACTGCTTCAAATTTGCTGGTTCAGTCATCAGTTGGGAATCTAGAAAGAAAAGAACAACAGCCCTATCAAGTGCGGAAGCAGAATATATGTCTATGACTGATGTTGCAAAAGAGGCACTTCATTTGAAACAACTTGCAAATGATTTTGAAATAAAATACAGTCATATACTAATCCTAAACGATGATCAGGCTGCCAAGAATCTAGCAGAAAATCCAATAATTGGTTCTCATTCAAAACACATAGGCATCAGGGACACTTCATAAGGGGAATCGTGATGCAAGGAGACGTCAAGATTACCTACTGCAGAAGAGAAGAGATGGATGCAGACATTCTCGCCAAATCCGTGCTTGCATCAAAGTTTGTTATGTGTAGAAACCGTTTGGAACTTAAATAAAATGTTATATTTTTTCTTCGTGCTTATTCGTGAGGGGGTGTGATGGCAAGTAAAGACATTCACTCTCAAGGACTCAGTTTGTTGATGTTTTGTGGCCTGTTTTATGGTGAACAATTGACAGGCTTTTGGTTTTATTATTATCACGTTGCACTGCTTAAAATGGTTGGCTTCACCTCACCATATTTATTGTATCCTTTTGTATGTGTAATTCTATACAATGTGTCTTATTGCTAATAAATGCAACACGGAATCGCATTAGCAGATAGATGTATACAACTAAAATTTTTGGGTAATTTACCTAACGGCAGTTTTCTTAGTCTTCATTGCCTGTTATTAAAAATATCAAAGGTAGATAAAGATGCAAGACTTACATTTTTGAACTCGGCTAGCAGAGATGGGCAACCAATACTTGGGCTTATTCTTAAAATATATTATTTGCGACAATAGTGGCCATTTTGTTGCAGTGTGACACACCTCCAATAACTATGCAAACAACTAATTCGTTCATTTGTTTCGAAAGTTAGGAACTTGAAATTTAATTCTATAATAACATGAGCTGATTTTAGTTGCTGTAATTTCCAGCGACATCTGCAACAACAGAGCAATGTCACTTGAAAAGCTTTGTTATAAGAGGACGAAAATACGTAATATTAATGCATACGGCTTACCAGCATTCATAACCTCGTTTTCATATGCTTTTTTTTCAGTCGACCTTTTATACTCTTACGTTAGTAAATAACATTTTTATACCGTTCTTACTTTAGTAACAATTGACTCATTACTTACTGATGCCATACTAATATTATTATTCTAAGCCATAAGCCTTAACCAATATAAACACAAAGCTGACAAAATATTGCAGAAAGAAACAAGAAACAGCTGAACAGCGTGCCTACCAATTTGAGTACGGACATGAGGGATCTTTGCACAAAATACTTTAGCTATCTGCTGCATCCATAGCTTGCTTAGGATATGAGGCCTTTTTATAACAAATGCATATGAGGGCTTTTGATACAAAACGATGCTTCCGTACGTATATCTTAAGACCAACAAACTTAATTGTTGCAAAATATTGGATATGAGATGTTTCTGCACCAAGCGATTAATTTATAAATTAACTTTGACTACATATAGTTATAAAGTTAATTTTTAGATGACAGAGAGTAGAATTATGTAATGCAGTAATGCTATTGTTTGTTAATGTGAAACAATGCGGATCATTTTTACTTTATGCAGGAAACTTAATTCGGGGGCAAACTCAGTTACGAGGTGTGTTCAAGTTATAACACCTAATTTCCTCCCCACAAAGTAATCACAAGAAAAATGTGAAACTAGTGTCACTTCTCAGCGTAATCTATCTCTAGCCGTACACGCGTTTCACAACGTCGACGCCATGTTTCCATGGGCGCTACGAATGCTTCTTTAGGAGTGTGTTTTGACCACTGGAAAATCGCGGAGGCAATAGCAGCACGACCAGTGAATCTGCAACTACGGAACGTGTGTTTCACCGGGGGAAAAAGCCAAAAGTCGCTAGGAGCCAGGTCAGATGAGTAGGGAGCATGACCAATCACTTCAAAGTTGTCACGAAGAAACTCCTGCGTCGCGTTCGCCAGATGCGCTGGTGTGTCTTAATGAAAGAGCACACGTCCAACCCTTTCCACCTCGATTTTTTCGGCAATGCTGGGAGGAGCTTATTCTTCAAAACATTTTGGTAGGATGCAGCTGTCATCATAGTGCATTTGGAATGCAATGAGTAAGGATTACACCACTGCTGTCTCAGAAGATGGCCACCATCATTTTGTCAGCACTGGTACTCACCCGAAATCTTTTTGGTGGCGACGAGTCTGTGTGCTTCCATTGGGCTGACTCACGCTTCGTTTCAGGGTTGAAAAAGGAAATCCACGTCTCATCCATTGTCACAATCGATTGAAAGAAAGTTCCATTCATGCCGTCATCATGCGCCAACATCGCTTGATAATTTGCCACGCGCACAGCCTTGTGATCATGTGTCAGCATTTGTGGCACCCACCTGGAAGACACTTTATTCATTTTCAGATCTTCATGCAGGATTGTGTGCACAGATCACACGAAAATGCCAATTTTGGAGGCGATGTCTGCAACGCTCAATCGGCGATCCTCCAAAACAACGTTCTCCACTCGCTGGATCATGTTGTTAGACCGACTAGTGCGAGGCCGTGACTATCCTGGTTTGTTGTCACACGATGTTCTGCCTTCAATTGAACTGTCGCACCCAGGAACGCGCATTAGATACATCCATGGTACCATCACCACATGCCTCACTTAAATGGCGATGCATTTCAATAGGTGTCACACCACGAAAATGAAGAAAACGAATGATTGCACGCTGTTCTTACAATGAAAACGTCGCCATTTTAAGTATCAAAAACAGTCCTGATTCTCGTCACTGCCACTGGAGTTCTATGCACTGTACAATGCTGCCATCTCTGTCAAGCACTCACAAGGATTTCATGTGTATTTAAAAAGCCAGAAGTTCCTATCTAGTTTCACTCCTGAAAATGGGAGGTGTTATAACTTGAATGCAATAAAATAAGCTTTCACAATGGTTCATATTCAGTTCCCCTCCAAATATGCCTTGGCAGCTCTTGATAGTTCTTAACTCTTCTCATGATTTACTTAGGTCTAAATGAAGTGCAATATGAAAAATTATGCTGTCTGGCTTGTAAAGGGTAACTCAGGCCGCTTTTAAAATTTAAAGGCTTGCATCTTTGTTTTGACCACACTGAACAGCGCGTTCTCCAGACCGCTGCGCTACAGATGGTAACACCGTTGTCTGTCGCCAACCTTTCCATGTTAAATAGTCCAAGTTTGTTGTACATTTGTTATACGAGTAATATAATGATATTGCTCTAAATAAATGTTTATAAACTCATAAGTAACATCGACCTGCAGCCATTGAGGAGCAACTAGCCACCTCTCTTCTTCCCCCAATTTACACCCGCCATCCTGCAACCACCCCATTCCGTCACTACATGGTAAAGCCCTATTCAGGACAGGTACATGTCTGACCCACCTACGGGCTGTTCCTCAGTCCGCCAACTCCTCTGCTTCTGCTGCTGCTACTGCCTTCTAGTATGCTATAAAGCGATTAAAGTTCCTATAAAAAGCAGTAATTAACATACAAACATCTTAACACATTTGAAATATAATAATCATATTTAGACACTTAAAACTTATCCATTATGAATATATTAAAATTATTACAATTAAAAAGAAAATATCAAAAGTACCTGAATAACTTGAATTCCTTACCTTGTCTCCAGTTTTATAGTTTTCGGTTGCATCACACAATCATATCATATGTCGCCATCTTGTACTTCATTTCTGCCACTGCCTGCAGTTAAGTAAATCACTTTGACTTCCAGTATTTAGCATGTACATCTGCAAAACGCACTATCGTACAAACATTCTGTACAATACACATTTGTGAAGTGTAATGTAGAATGCCGGAAACAACGGTGAATTTTAGTCCTTAGCTTCGTTTCTCTAACACACTTACTACTACTACTACCACTACTACTACTACTACTACTACTACAACCACTACTACCACTACCACCACTACTACTACCACTACCACCACTACTACTACCACTACCACCACTACTACCACTACCACCACTACTACCACTACCACCACTACTATTACCACTATCACCACTACTATTACCACTATCACCACTACTACTACCACTACCACCACTACTACTACCACTACCACCACTACTACCACTGCCACCACTACTACCACTACCACTGCCACCACTACTACTACCACCCCCACTACTGCTATTACCACCACTACCACTACTACTACCACTACTACCACTACCACTGCCACCACTACTACTACTACCAGTACCAACACTACTACTACCACTACTACCACTACTACCACTACCACTGCCACCACTACTACTACCACTACCACCACTACTACTTTCAAAAGTCTCTATAATGCCGATTTCATCAACAGATGTTAAGACTTAACACGAGTTTAGCAATAGTTATAACGAAAATTGCATTTCACCAACTAGTGTTAGCTTAACACTCGTGTTAAATCTCTTGCTAAACTATTAAGTCATATTTCTGCTGTTAAGTCCTTAACACGTGTAAATAGTCAAGATGGGTGGCGTGAACGCAGCTTTTGATGTCAATTTGCTATGTTTAAGACCGTCTAAATGGCATACGTAATAGAGTATGAGGAGAAATGATTTTGAGGAGCTATCAAAATAAAATTTTCTACAGAGATATAGACTATCGAAACAAGTTGCTATGACGGTTACTGCGGAAGTACAAGAGAGACTAGAACATGCATCGAAAGGAATATGCCGATCTCGCGTGGCCGCGCCGTGGCTCAGTGGTTAGACCGCTTGGCTTTCACCAAGGCGGCCCGGGTTTGATCCCAGGCGACCGCAAAGTGAGATTTGTAGTGGACAACACGGCGCTGGGGCGGGTTTTCTCCGGGACCTCCGGTTTCCCCGTCATCTCATTCCACCGGTGCTCCATCTTCATCTCATGTATCATTAAGTGTCACCGCCTGCGATGCCGTATGTAGTAAAAGCGGGCGTTAAACACTACACATTTCCACATTGCCGATCTCGCCTTTGCGTCAAATATTAATAACTTTGCGATTTTATAATTCACTGAATGATGTGGATAATACTGTCGCGAAGCCATTATCTACGATAGCGCGGCTAGTGTACACAAAGAGCCGGCAAATAAAGATAGCTGAGATAAAGAGCTTGCACGTAGATATAGGTCTGCCGAAACAAACTGAGATAAATGGAAATTTTTGGTGACATCTTGATTGATAGGGATTATTCGGTTTCTTAATTGTTCCGGGACAGTGTGGAATTATCAGATGAGGTATTTAAGAAGGCGACGACTCGCCAAGTGGCGGGAGTTGTGAACAGATGTGTAACACGAGTGTTGTAAACAGAGGTAATCAGAACGTTTGTTGTGATCATCGACAGTGGTAGACTGTGTGTATGTGACGTAATGCTGTTACTGTGAGTGTATTTCAACGGAAATAAAAGAAAAATGAAATGTGTAGTGTTTAACGCCCGCTTTTACTATATACGGCACCGCAGGCGGTGACACTGATGATACATGAGATGAAGATGGAGCACTGGTGGAATGAGATGGCGGGAGGAAACCGGAGGTTCCGGAGAAAACCCGCTCCAACGCCGTGTTGTCCACCACAATCTCACTTTGCGGTCGCCTGGGATCGAACCCGGCCGCCTTGGTGAGAGCCAAGCGGTCTAACCACTGAGCCACGGCGTGGCCGAAATAAAAGAACTTTTTGAACTTCTGCAACTTGGACTTTTAATTCTACGAACCCACCAAGTCACAATACACTGTGCACCTCCCGTCTTGAAACGTTCAAGGCACTTATCACTTGTCCTTCGCACCTCGTTTTAGGTTTATGTAACACTGTTGTTTGAACATGCATCGAAAGGAATACGCCGATCTCGCCTTTGCTTCAAGTATTAATAACTTTGCGATTTTGTAATTCACTGAATTATGTGGATAATACACTGACCACCTCCCGTTTTGAAACATTCAAGTCACTCGTCAGTTCTGTCCTTCGCACCTCGTTTTAGGTTTATGTAACACTGTTGTTTGAACATGCATCGAAAGGAGTACGCCGATCTCGCCTTTGCTTCAAGTATTAATAACTTTGCGATTTTGTAATTCACTGAATTATGTGGATAATACACTGACCACCTCCCGTTTTGAAACATTCAAGTCACTCGTCAGTTCTGTCCTTCGCACCTCGTTTAAAATTTACATAATACTGACGAAGCTGTTTCGTGCTTCTAGTAGTGACACATGCATTTGAATTAAATTCGTTTCCAATCTTTTCCCAAATGATATCTTCCTCTTTTACATTCACCGCACCCATCCTCTTACTTTCCGCGATATACTTATACTTCATCACCAATTTAATGAAAAATTCTTTCGCAATCGATGAGAAATTTGTCCCACGGCATCTCTTACGATTTTATTCACCCACCATTTTTACAGCTGTGTGCAGACGAAAATGAAAACAAAAGCGCATCACAGTACGCTCAGAAAATAATACGACTCATCCATAGCCTTCATAGTTGTAATATTTACAAGTCTCTCGTGTTTGTTAACATTTTCAGAAAATAGGTTGGTGAAACGCAAGAAATTTAACAGCTTTGTTAGCGCTATGGCAATTGTTACGTTACATTTGTTAACGTCGATTTTAACATCTGTTGGTGAAATAGGGCATAAATGTTATAATATTTGTGATAGGATAAAAACAGAAGAAATCACACATTGGGCAAACAATGATATTTGGCAGAACCATTTGGAATGAACGCACCTGATACTGTGTGGCAGTCGGGGTGTCGAGGGTGAGTTTTGCCGCGCAGTTCAGCTCAATTATTTGGCAGGAGCTTGACTCTCAGGGTTGTCAGCATCGCTAACAAAATTTGAAGAATATAGATGTCCTCGGCTGCTCTCGGAGTTGGCAAGGATCTCTTGGTTCAGGGCGTTCTGGGTGGATCAATCAGGGTACTTGGAAAGAAACACAGGTTCATTCTCTTAGGACGATCGATTGTATTTCACTTACTCTCGAAATACATGCTAATTAGGCGAACTCTGAATGGTAGGTTTCGCACTCCCGTGTATATAACACAAGTCGTCGGATTAGAAACCCACTACTAATTAGCTTTAATCGAACGCGATTTCTTTAACTAGCTCGCCCGTTCCTTAAAGAACGCGATATCTGACTTCGTGCTGCCGCACAACGATCTAGACCGACCCCCAGCTAGCGACGGACTTTAGGTATCTGCTTGTTCCCGGCTAGGCCATATGACACTTCGCTTCGCCCTTCAGCTCATTATTTTTAATTAGTTGGTCGGTAGAAAACATGTGGAGTCCCAGTTACGAGAAATTTCACACACAAAGACCACCTAAGACGCCTCCTTCCTGTCAACTATGTTTGAAAGGAAACGCCGGCTGTGACCCATCAAATTTATGGCTGCGGTCAACTTTCTTAGGGGAGGAAAAATCCTTACCGTTCAGAGCTCGCAACAATCTTGACATTTTACACAAAATATTTCTTTCAGTACACGTGTATATATATATATATATATATATATATATATATATTCCTTTGACATTCAATTAATCTACTCGAGGAAGAGAGTACCGTTTCAACTGGTATTCAAAATTGCGGCCGTAATTGGTGGGATATGCTTATAAAGTTATAAACAACTGCTGTCCACAAACTACGATTTTGACGCATTAAAATACAAATGTGAAAAATAACATACTGTGGATAAAAGCTATGTTATAGACAAAAACATTGTCTTAAAAGTAAAATAAGTACAATTTAATATTAAATAATAACCAATGTGCATTAACTACATTAACCTAAGCATTCATTTTTTTGGCACATAACGGCGTTTCTAAACTAGATTACGCATTTAAATTACAAGGATAACGGAAGAAACTGCATGCAAGCAGAAAGCTACATACATGATACAGAACTGTTGGTATTGATTTAACTCAAAATTATTACTCACTGCTTGCAATGTTCATCACACTCCATACAAAATTATATACAAACACAAAACACAATGAATGTTTGATACATAAATTCTGATATTTAGAGAAATTAGCTGCTGAATTGAGAAGTTTTAAGGTGAACATTTGCTCTTTGCTTGCACTGAAAGCTTTGCATTCTCTTCAGCAATATGTCACTTAACAGTTTACTAAATTTCTTCATTAGATTTTGCAGAGGGATGAAATATGAAAAATAATAATCGTAATTCAGCACTGAAAAGCAACTTTCATACAATCTGCAGTTTTGTATGCAACACATAATAGTATTGTTTCTAAACTGAAGCTACGTGTTCAAAGTACAAATAATATAGTTTATGAAATACATTCAGTATACTACTTGCACGAAACAGAATTGTTGACATTGCAGCATTCATTAATTCAGTTGACTCAAAATTATGTGTCATAATTTACACTGTTCACTAGGTTATGTACACAAACTGACAAACTACACATTAAATGCTGCAATTTACAATAACTATCAAGTCAGAAGTTTTACGCAGCACTTTTCCTTTTGTTCCCTTTACTGTAATACATTTTAGAGAGTTTTACGCCCGGAAACACAACACTTATTGGGCTGTTTTAACATTTTTTTTTTCGTCTAGCTCTCACAACAGAAATCGCGTGGATGATATTTTCAAATAGACAGATTAATAATAATTTGTTCCATTTGTATAAATCTGTTCCATTTGTTCCTTTAACTGCAATGATCACATCGGTGACCGTTCTCCTTCTGGAACACATCGCCTATTGAACTCGTAAACGTTGGCTTGTAGGTACTTTAGATTTTAATCATTAGATCACGCACACATTCGCACTGTCATTCATATTTTCAGACTCTGGGGAAGATAAGGAATCATCTTGGTTGGAGAAAACTCCCCAATTCCAGCCGGTAATCGAACCGAGGATCCCTCGCACGACAGGCAGGTGCTCTACTGACTGAGCTACGGGGTCAGCCCACTTTATGTTCGAAATATAATCCACATAGAATGGAAACAGAAAGGCGAGGACAGCACATGGCACAGAAAACAATTACTAGAGTTATTCTCGTTTACTAAATTGCACAAATAAAGGTTTACAAATACTGTTGCTTCGCTAATGTTTAGACAAACTTATTTCGGAAATATTAAAACATAATAAATCACGGACATGAAAAACAATGTAGTTGATAGCGTGTGTAAGCAAGCACCAACTACCGGCGCCA
This sequence comes from Mantis religiosa, assembly GCA_030765055.1. Taxonomy (NCBI): domain Eukaryota; kingdom Metazoa; phylum Arthropoda; class Insecta; order Mantodea; family Mantidae; genus Mantis; species Mantis religiosa. The sequence goes on from CM060957.1 coordinate 81,057,403, forward strand.
TTTTTCCTACTCTCGAATGCCATTGTAAGGTCCGTTTCATTCTAGACGGTCCTGATTTTGGTTTTCTTTTTGCTTTGGTTCACCGTTGTGTAACTAGTAAATGAATTAGGCGCCATTCCTGCCTTAATGGTAAAACCACGTTTTATCGCATGGTAGTTTCGAAGTGAGAACCAGTGTCATCCTTTCCTTGAACAATATACATTCACGTATACCTGAGATAGGTAGGTTTCTCATAGCTTGGGCAGATAGTCGGAACTAATATCAAGGAAAGGATCGCTAAGACATCGTGAAGCGACATTACAGATTCAAGTTGGGGCAACATCACGAAGCAAATGTTATTGTTTTAACAGTATGGAGAATTTTAAAGAAACATTTTAGCCTGTATTTAAATAAACTGAAACTAAAGTTTGCACTCAAAATGACAAGCGTGGCAGATATGATTTTAGTTTGTTTGTATAAGCAGAGATTCATATTAATAATGATTGGTTGAGAAGGTTTTTTGGACAGGCAAAAGCACACCTCTCTCATAATGGTTGAATGATCACACACAACTGCAGAATTTGGCCAGAAAATGGTCCTTAAATTTTAATTCAAGAAAGCCTTCATGGTGTGGCTTCAGTTCACAATTCATCATTGGTCCTTATTTCTTCGAAGATGACAACAATGGAATAAGACCAATTCTTACTGTAAATGGTGAGTAATATGCTACAAAAATTTGTAATCCCTAGACCGAGGAATCGAAATGAGAAACATTTTCTTCATGCAAGATGGCGCTCGCTTTGCCCCATATCTATATCCCTGGAAAAGAATTTGCTACCCAGATCTTTGGCGATCGTATCATAAGCAGACACTTTCCAAGAAAGTGGCCGTCGTGATCTGCATTAGACTGTCTTTTGATTGTGGGGTTACCTAAAAGAACGAGTTCTTTTTTGACTTACTCAATAACTGAAAGATGTTATCTCTTAGGAAACTGAAATATTGGTAATATTTGAAGACATAGTCACCGAAAAAATGGCTTACACTAAACAACAGAATACAGGAGACCTTCTAATGTTTTATAAAACCATATTCTTTGCTTAGCATATGACCTTTTTTATATATTTTCCTATGTTAACTTTTACATCTATAACTTTTGTACTATTTCAAAACGAACACTAAGATTTCTTAAGGACATGTCATGTATTGTCGCTGCAGAACGGAAGTGACGCTTTTTTCTAGGAAAGCTAATAATTGCCTTGGCTTCTTAACCTCTGAGCTAAGAGAAAAGAATCGCAAGGTCGCAAGAGAAGGCCATGGTGGATGGAATTATGAAATTATTATATGAAAAATTGTAGACTGTTCAAGTAAGCTACACTCAAGGAGCGCAGTTGTACTTGTGTGTTCCACGCAGCAAATTTGGACTTTACTTCACACGCACATTCTCTGACCATTCTAACAAAATGTCCTTGCAAGCGCTTATTGTTCTGCTACTTAATGTTAATAAAGATAAATACAGTATAAATAATTCTATTACATGTATTTCCTTACAGGTACAATCGAATAGGATAATACACAAGAATTAAGTGACAGTAATAACTTTTAAGAAACTTTTCGTTGTATGATAGATTTGAAATCCCTGAGATGGGATTCTCTTTGCATGACTTGAAGAGGGAAATATGAATTTCCATTTGAGATAAGTACAAGGTTTTGAAATAACAAGGTATGTCTTATAAAAAATTAAGTCCTAAATAAATTTCTGGCTAATTTATTCATCTAGTTTTGTGCTTCGTCATTTATCTTCAAGCAGATAACTTGTCGTTAAAATATAGTTACTTTTCGGGGTACACAGGTATGATTTGTATGTTCTATGTAGTATTGATTTTTGTTCTGGCTTGCTCATTGGAATTTTTTATATATCTAGTGTGTTGGACGGCATTTCATTGATTTGGTGCCTCATGTTAAATTTTGTTCAATTTTTAAACTGTTTTTTTCGTAATTTATTAAAACTTTAAATGTGTTCAGAGTTAAACCATTATCTATAATTCGTAACTTGATTTGCGACACTACGGAACTTATTTGATAGGTGGCGTTGACTGGTTTAATGGCTAGGCTATTATGAGGTGAAAAGCTGTAATGGTTGAGTTTTTCTTTTTGAGTTACGTCCCCCAATGTTAAGTCATATTAGACCATAAATGAAATGGATCAAATGAGCCCCGAGTCCACAGAGTTTAGAGTTACCCGAATGTCGGTAAGCGAAAATCCCGCAAACTCACCCTGACCGAGATTTGAACTCGGGACTTCTTGAATGTGAGGCAGACACTCAACAACCTACGCTACAGAGTTGGACTTTGAGTTACATGGACAAATTCATTACGTATTCAGTCAAGATAATTCATTTTATCATTCCCTCTGAAATAATTGTGGGATTGTGTGAACGAATATAATCACATATTGTTTTCTGAAAAATTATAACACCTGTACCTACACGTAAAAAGTTGAGAATTACATCTTAAACAGTTTCTGAGGTAATCAGTCATAAATTTAGCAGACATAAAATTGGTAGGATATATCATCTGTCAACTAAAATTTTTCAACAATTACTTCTTGAAAGTGTTATAAACAACAAAGTAGAAGAGTTTTTGTATCACCTTAAAACTGATAAAATGCGTCATTTATATACAAAGTTCGCAAAATATTCTGCTCAATGAAAAAATGGAGAAAGAACTCGAATATAACACCATATGGCTTCAATACACAGCAGCTGCCATACTCAACAGTAATTCCAATTTGTAGAGCAGATTTCCACCTTTTTTTAGGTTCTAACTCAAAAAGTGTATTTCTAATGAAATATGGGCATTCAAATTTTGAGTGGAAATGAAGAAAACAAAAATATACCTATTTAAAATGTAAATAATTTGCGTACAATGAGTAAGCATACACTAAACAAAAGAGGAAATTTCAATAGATAGGAGTGCGTAAGCACAAAAATTGCAATTTTTTAAAGCAAATGTTGGCATTTGGACTCCGTTTTATATGAATAACACGATCTAGAATGCACAGTAACGCTTAAAACAGAAGGGTCAAAAACCAAAATGCGAAATTGGGATCTATAGGTTCTATAGCATTAGTTTACGCTACCTTTACGACCTTGACCTATTTGCATATTCAAGTGGGTTCTCGTAAGTGACAAATGCAATTTCCTCAATGATTAAGCGAGATGAGGTGTCGCCTTCCAAGTAAAGAACGAATGGAAAGCCTAGTAATTTACAGGAAAACAGCTGAAGTCAGAACAACCCACATGGTGTTATTATGTTGCTAAAAGATTTGGGCCAAGGTTCGCACAAAGTATAAAGTCTCTATCATCAAATCAACCTTGTTATTATGTTCACAACTTTCAGGATCTTTGTGCAACATATTTGTTTGGCTGGTGAGTAATTTATTTTATTGTCTTGTGCCTGGATTTTATCTTTAGATGAATTAACATTAAGGTTTATGCATTTTGGGCGTAACTTGGGGATACTTCACCGGAAATAAAAAGTCCGTTTTAGAAACACGTCCACATGATATGTGTGTGTGTGTGTGTGTGTGTGTGTGTGTGAGAGAGAGAGAGAGAGAGAGAGAGAGAGAGAGAGAGAGAGAGAGAGAGAGAGAGAGGGGGGAGAGAGAGAGAACTCAAAAACAAAATGTCAGATAAATACCCACCTTGGTATTTCAAAAGTACGACCCAAAATGTTAAAGAAAATTTCCCAAAACAAAACTATCCTTTACTTAGGCATGCTGTTTTATAACATCACCCCTTTCCTTTCTCTCTCTAACTTCGTGGTTGGGAAGGTCGGACTTTAAAACCTATTGCTTGTTACAGATGATTGATGAAAGGTTTTGAGCTATAAAGGGAATATAATGTATCATTGAATTGGTTTAATTTGTCGTTATCTCCATAAATAAATGACTGCCACATTTTCTGGGATTTTTTTTTCTGTAATTTACGTCCGCCCCAACGTTAAGTTATATCGGACGGTGAATGAATTGGGTGAAATAATGCTCAAATGAGTCCAGGATCCATGGAGCTTAGAGTTACCCGACATTCGTCTTGAAGGATAAGGGAAAACCCCGGGAAAAACCGTATCTAGGTAACTCACCCTGACCGAGATTCGAACTCGGGACCTCTTGAACGTGAGGCAGACATGCTACCATCTACGCTACCGAGGCGGGCATTTTCTTGGATTATGTGACATGTTTATGTATAACTCTTCAAAATATAATTTCCTGTCTTCTTTTTTAAATCTTGTAAGTTGATTAGACACTATGTTCAGGTATACTGGTGATGAGTTAATGTTACAATATTGTGTGTATATTGGTAGCCCTTAAAGTGTTTTCCTCTTTCAGTCGAATGTTACAGATCTTATTTGTTTGGTGGTGGCAGTTAAAATTATTTGTGTTTATTTGGTGAGGTTGTTTTCTGTATGACGTGCTCAATATCCCAGAGCGCTGCTCAGTGACGGGACAAAACAAAATGGCAACAAAGTGCTAATAGAATGGAAGCTCCTTGAACGATACACAAATCGAAGAACAAATGGGGTTAATATCGCCTGCCCTTCAGTAGGAATTCTACTGCACAGTGTTATTCCTTGTTTTTGATATTATAAAAATGAGCGTGAACGATTTTGAATGAAATATTATGTTTAATATGTTTATTTGTCAACTAAAACGAATAACCTGGGTTTGTTTGGGGAATAGCTTGTGAAGTCTTCCTCATTTGGAAGAAATTTTGTTTAATTTTTGTAACTGTTAAATAATAAGAGATAAACAAAACTATAACTACCCCAAAACAGATCTATTTATAAAAAACACATGATTTATTTGTTTTTTGTTGTAATTTTTACGTCCTCCAACGTTAAGTCCTCTAACGTTAAGTCCCAGGGTCCGTAGAGCTTAGAGTTACCCGACATTCGTCTTTCAAAAACCTTATCCAGATAACTCACCATGACCGAGATTTGAACTTGGGATCTCTTGAACGTGAGGCAGACCCGCTACCATCCACGCTACCGAGGCGGGCAACATTTATTTACAATAACATTTTGTGGTAATCAAGCGTTTCTAAGATATTAAATAGTTGTTATTTATTGGTTTTGACGCTTCGTCATTTTTAGAAGCTGTTTCTCGCGAAATCGTGGAAAAAACATTGAATTCCAAGGCCAGCATGTAACAATCTGCCTTTAAACATCTATCGTTTCGGTTCCCTTGTACCTGCAACGAAATACATCCTAATGAAACTATGCAAGCTTTTTATGATTAATATGAAGCAGTGAAAAAATAAACTTTTTAAACAATAGTTAATAGCAAATACATAGAAATAAAACATGGTGGTTAAAGAAACACGTGTGAATGTAAGGCATAAGATATTTTCTTAAAATTTAACATTCATTTATAATAGAGGAAGTACTGCAGTTCCACCCAAAGTTCCCAAACTCCAAATATAAAATATGATTAGGAAAATATCGTATGTGTCGGATGAATATGAACTTTGCCTATTTAAGAATTTGAAGCTTGCATCACGAAGATGTTTACCAAATTAAACTGCTTTTCACATAGCAAATTCTTCGTCAGTTTTTAATTTTTGCATATAGGCTCTAAGGCGTTTGCCTAATATATTACATTCTTGATATACGATTATGAATAATAAAATGTATGTATTTTAAATTTTCTGTAAATGGCCTGTGAAGTTGTTTGAATTTTGAATATTTTTCATAACTAGAATGTTAAATGTAAGAGAATAGATGTAAGGGATGGGAAAAAACTCAAATATGTTAAAAGCATGCGATTTATATAAAAAAGATGTTCAATTCTTCCAGTACATTTTTTCAACTGGTAAGTAATTATTTTGTTTCTGATGACATCATGCAAAGAACATTTATTAGTAAGATAACTTGTTTTTTTAAGCACTTGGAGCATTTGACCGTTGTCTCAGCCTCCTGGAAATATTTCTGTGTTGGTACAATAAAATGTGTATTGGTTGCCTATGTGTGGGTGTCAGTGATCTTATAGAAAACAGCGTTTCCAAATTATATTCTCGCTGGAACGAGAATTTTTCTTTAATTATAATAATTATAGCCTAGTGCTGGGGTGCTCAATTGAAGCAGGAAAGAAGGGGTTGAAATCACCTCCTTCCACCCGCTGCGATAGAATCGCGCGTTTACCTGTGGTTAGCGAGTTCCAGTGACGGAACATCGCTATCGTTCTGACGTTTAGGAAATCATATGCATTCCCACCCATAGTTTACTCCTTACTAATGTTTCTTAGGATGACTTCTGTGGCACAAGTTATGTTTCACAAGGCATGCAATATATGTTGCAAAAGACGAAGTGCACAGCCTTAAAAGATAAGCAAGGTGATCTTCTCTGATTTTGCTGCGAAATTCACTTTTAATATAGTTCATCGTTGAAAAGGTTTGTTCGCAGATATATTTAGAGCCAAATACTGCCACTAAATTAGATTCAAACAAACGCAATATCTGATAATCACTGCAGGGGAAAGATTTAAATCATTCCCATCCTTCATTTTCAGAACATTTTACTGTCGTGGAATTTTGCAGTAAAAGTAGTTCCATTTGAAGCTCGTGTGGGGCCTCACTACATGGAAACTTCAAAGGAGTGCAAAATAATTGGATATTTGTTTCAATTTTTATATCTTCAAATTGCGAAGGGGATGTGTCATGTAGTTGCTTTAGAATTTTTGCATACATTTCCAGAAATATGACGTTTATTGTGAACACGAAATGCAAGCAAGAGAAATGATATAAATCTGCAACTACCAGTTGTCCTTCCCACTGTCACAATTATACCATAAATAAGATATTTAATTCATTATCAACTCTCATTGATATGTCCGATTTAGGGAGACCGAACTGAATGTGATAATTATAGAAGAATCAATCTTTTGAACTCAGGTTACAAGATCTATGCAAAAATCATAACACAAAGAATTGCTCCAATCTCAGAAACTAAATTGCATGGTTCACAAAATGGATTTAGAAAAGGGCGTTCCTGCAATTATTGTATTTTCACAATAACACAGATTATGGAGAAACGACGAGAATATAATCTACCAACTCTAATAGCTTTTATAGACTATGTAAAAGCTTTTGATAAAGCAAAAAGAAATCTGCTATTAGAAATAATGATTAAAAATGGATTTCCTCAACATTTAGTAGGAACAGTACAAAGTAAGTATATAAATACAAAATTTAAATTGGAGAAATCCATAGAAAAAGATAACCTAGTGGAGATTAATTTAGGACTAAGACAGGGGTGTCCATTGTCACCTACCCTATTTAATATATATATTAATGACGCAGTTGTACGATGGCAAACTATGCTCAGAACACATTTTAAAATAAAGTGGAGAAATGTTGACACATTGATGTTTGCTGATGACCAGGTTTTAATTGCGGAGACGGAAGACAACTTACAAAGAGCCGTACATGAATTAAATAATATTACAAGAGAATATAATCTTCAAATTTCATATGAAAAAACAAAAATAATGGCTTTTATAAGAACGAATCATTTGAGAGCAAAAATTTGCATAAATGATAAACCCATCCAACAACAAAGTTATTTTAATTATCTTGGCTATATTGTGTCATATACCAGTAATAGAGAAATACAAAACAAAATAAACAAATTCCAAACAATATGTGGCACAATAAAAAGAACTTTTAAAATTGTAATCGTCAAATTTGGTTAAAACTGTATAAAATAATGGCGATCCCAACCCTGCTTTATGGGTGTGAAAACTGCATCTTGACTATCTCACAACAGAAGAAAGTGGAGGCTGCTGAGATGAAATTTCTGAGACAGGTGGCGGGTTATAGACTCATAGACAAGAAAAGAAACGAGGATATTAGAAGAGAATTGGAAATTCAGAGTCTAAATGAAACAATCATTGCATATAGGCAAAAATGGCAAGATCATGTGCAGAGAATTACCGAAGACCGTACACTACAAATAGTATACAAGTATAAACCTGAAATGTTGGCAGGCCACGAATGAGATGGTCCGATCAGTTTCCTTGAAGTCGGAACTTGCCACAAGGCTTATACCGTGATGATGATGGTGATGATGATGATGATGATGATGATGATGATGATGAACTCCCCTCAGAAATACAATTAACCGCGCCTCGTCAGATCTGTCTACCGATTTGTGTAGGGCTAGTGAAAAACATGTTAATGACCTTATTTTGTCCTTTAATTGCCTTTCCAAATCACAACCCACTTCTTCCATGCGTCTCATTACTGTACTTCGAGAGAGACTGACTGATGAAAATAAATGGACTAAATGGGGACATAATTCCTTCAGTAACTAGCAAGCTTTGCTTGATAAATTCGCCTTCACTAAATGGTTTCATATTTTTTCTAATAAGTTCCGCCAGTTTGTAAGAAAGCTGTGCCACATTTTCAACATTAGGGCCATATTGGACAGGGCTTTCATTTCTTGCAGTTTTTGTGACCTGGCTTCACCTAGAACAAAGATATGCTAAACGTTAATAGCAACGCCTCTGACTGCTACATCTGTCTCTCGCTGCCTTGGTCACTGGTGTGGGAAAAACAACATGTGTAGGGGAAGGAAGCGTGTGCTGTACAATTGGGCACCCCTGGCTTAGTGAGTCCTTTGAAGGGCAAAGGCCTCTTGCTAGAGAGTACGTAGCTCTGTTTCACTAACGGGTAAGCTACTCTGCGCTAGGTTTCCCTAACATTAGTAACGCAATAAGGTATATAACACCACCAGGTGGGTTACACAAATTAAACAATTGAAAAAGTCTGTTAAAACCATTTCAACCAACCTAATCATGGTTAAAAACTTGTACACACAAATTTTTCAGTATCTAACCAAGGTGCGTTAGGTTCTGAATATTTTTGCACCTGAAATCAAGTATAAAGCAAGGAAATGGGGAGCATACTTTCAAATTTTTACCCACCTCCCACAATCTCAATTTTTATATGTTTAGATAGATATACTTATTTCATTAAACAATTAAACAGTGAATTTCTTCTCAATTTAAACATGCTAATTTCATAAACTATAATTTCATGGTAATTTAATTATATGACACGTTATGTTGATTTAGAACAAAAGTGATCTAAATTTCAATATATGTGTGATAATACTTAAATAACTTCAAAAAAGTTTAGAAAAAAGGTACAATGTTATAAAGTTATAGCCAAGCTCTGAATAGAGCAAGAGAAGGAAAAATCGAATCTGCATAGGCGAGATTTTTTAAACGAAATTTGCGTTATATGATATGCTGACATACGAGAACATTTTAAAAGGGTGTAACTTAGGATAATTTGAATTCTTAAGTCTTAAAACAAGAAAGGTATGAACACACTGAATCCCGTAGAAGAGGGAATCCGTCCCCTTCAGCTGCTGTGGTGCAGGCGCTGCGGACCCTTAGCACTCGTGGTAGTCTGTTTAGTTAATTCGTGTGCACGTCGGTCGACTCCTTTGACGAACCCTTATAATCGTTTTACAACACTGACTCTCCTCCCTGACCGTTCTGCAAGGTTGCCACCTTTCTCAATACGTCATGGGCATCGTACACGGATTCGTCTAAGTAAATTATCTTATGTCCATTACTGAGAAACTTCCCTAGTTTTAACATATATAGTACTGCGAAACTTCTTTAGTTCACCAAGCTACAATTCTACTGGATTCCATAATAACCCTTATCTTATTCAAATTACGGTATTTGAAACCCAGCTCCTTTAGGAGGCCGCGCAAAGTGCAGTGCCCATAAAGAAAATCACAAATTTCTTGCAAATAGGCAACCAATTCTTCTAAGGTGGGCGCTCTCCCTTTTGCATAGAATCTACAAATTTCTCGGCGAATTAAATCACATGTGAAATTATCTTCCTTAGAGAAACGTTTCCTTTCGTTTTCATACTTGATCGGCGCCTTTGGCATTCCTTTCGTCACAATATTTCTTACTGTATTTCTGTGAATACCGGAATTTATCATCAGGTTCATTGCACGACCCCTTACCAAGATTATTTTTCATCACATATTTATGTATTCAAAACAAGCGCTTGAATTTGCTTAGACAGAGTTCCCATTATAACTTTGTTTTTGGAGTCTTTTCCAGTAACATAACTCGGCCCAGCAACACTTTCCAATTTACTCACACTATTGTCATCACTTTGATTATTTTCACTTGACTAGAAGTTATCTACTACTTCATTTGTATTTACCACTCCATTTCCCTCCCACGATCTCCGCATTGTGATACACAACGAATTGCTGCACGTAATGAAACAGATCAACTGGAAGTTGGAACTTTGGCAACTGAGACTCCACGTGGAGTAAACATGCGACTGCCATTTCAAGAAAATCAAGGTTGCTATTGGTCCTCAACGACAGTGTTCCATTTCTGAAGTGTGGAGATAGATTTATGACGGTTATTAGTGGGCGAGAGGGTCAGGTTCCTTTGAGTCCGAACTGCACACCCGTTGACTAGACAGAGTTTACCTCTGATGTTACTAGAGGAACCTCGGGCCGAACTGTCGAGGCCCTCCCGATGGGGAGTTGTTCGGATTCGGTTGGACTCGAGGGGGCAGTGTGTTCCCGACACCCACGGGGAATTGAGTACCTCCGGCCAGGCTGGCCACGCCATGGCTCAGTGGTTAGACCACTTGGCTCTCACCAAGGCGGCCCGGGTTCGATCCCAGGCGACCGCAAAGCGAGATTTGTGGTGGACAACATGGCGTTGGGGCGGGTTTTCTCCGGGATCTCCGGTTTCCCCCGCCATCTCATTCCACCGGTGCTCCATCTTCATCTCACGTATCACCAGTGTCATCGCCTGCGGTGCCGTATGTAGTAAAAGCGGGCGTTAAGCACTACACATTTCACATTTCCGGCCAGGCTATGGCCGCCCGGAGTCGGTAGATCATAAGTCCCGAGTACTAGCCTGAAGAGTTAGTAGAAGGTGTGCTAGATCACCAGGCGGCCCCACCGAGGTTTTTCGGTAGTCTTCCCTGCGGGGTTGACGTGCGTAAGTGGCGTATCCACTTCTATCCCGTCTTGACGTTGCTGTCAACGGGGGGCTTTTTAGAAAATCAGGCATTGCCCTATGGAAAGAGCCCCGGAGTTATCCATCGCTCCCGGGTTGAAGGAGGTCAGGGTCCTAGGACCTAAGGATCTTGAATTAATTGGGTAGAAACTCTGCACTTAACTAAAAACATACTGAAAAAACAAATGCGTAAATAGACCAAACATTTCTTTATATCCCACGAATAAACAAACAAAAGAAGACAGAAACTATGATGGGAAGACAATCTTTGTGAGATAGAAAAATCTCATGCTAATTTATTAGTACTTTTCCCTATCAAATTTGCAATATTGTTAATTTTGTTAAAGACTAAATAAATGCTTATTGAATTATATCTTCCAAATAAAATTCATAACAAAGAATACACTTTAAGTAAAATAGTTCCCATTGTTTATAATGAATCTGCGCACAATCACAGATAGCTGAAATTTTAAATTGTGTTTGGGAAAGTTTGAAATAAAGCCTTTCAAAGTGGCGCCAGCACATCGCTGATAACGTCAATCTATGAGTTATAGATAAGTTAATGGAGTATTTTCTTTATTTACTGTCTTGCCACTCGAATGACAATTATTGCTTTTTTGAAGTAGCTCCGATTTCACTACTTGTGATATAGAAGACACTTTACGATGGGGCCATTTCTACTGACCTAAAAATGTTTAAAGAAAACGGTTGTAGTTTACGTACGAAAAACGACACACTTTGCAAAAAAATACATATTATAATTATTATTTGGAACGTTTCGTTCAGTTTCGGTTGTTTATAATTAGTCTACTTCGTTGAAACATTAGCTACTGTTGCTGTAAAAGCAAACTGATTGTGATAATTACTGTAATTTTCTTGTACTCCTTTTCGCTTTCTTAGGGAATGAAAACGTTTTCGGAAATTTTGCGTACATTGAATGATAAGAAAGTGCCATTCTACAAAGTTTTCGAAAGGTTATACTTTGTTTTTAGGTTATTGGTGTCGCTAATTTATGCTTTCTTTCGTAGAATTTTATCTGAAGTTCACAAAAGTCAAAACAAGAAAGTCAATTGGAGATAGAGTTTTTCCTTATTTCTCTTTAAGTGGTTGTTACTACAGACAATACCTTCATTTCAGATTTAAGTGTGTATGTGTTTTTCCCGCCCCCACAAGCTTGGGCCGGCATATCTTAATCACACGTCAGGTGTTATCAGAAATGCCCTCAATTAGCCGTTGCCGACATGAGCTCAGACACATGGTTTACCAGTTTAGTGGTAGCTTTTGAGGGTATAAAGTTAACCCAGTGTGAAGGAGTGTCACTTGTGTATCAAAGTTCAAACTGACATCTTTGGATGTGTTACAGAAATCATCTATAGTATCCTTCACTATCAGAAGGTAGGAGAATACCTGCACGTTACATTCCAGCTCATTTTGTTAATTTTGTATTAACATTTTACATACGACAGTTATATGATTTATTTTTATATTTATTCCATGCTTCATTCATCTCTATTTACTTGCCCACATTTTGATGCTATGTTCTTAATTGTTGTATCATAGAAACATTACGAGTCCCAGATTATGAAAATCTCTGCTTTTTATATCATTTTTGGTAAATTTAGGCTTTTTTGTTTTAGATTTTATTCATTATGTCAGTATATTTTGCCATTTGCCTCATTGTTTAACTATTTTCTTACAGTTAAGAGGTATATGAAGAGTCTGTTATTGACATTTTATACAAATACAAATTTTGAAACGTCGGACACTTCCTGAATCAACTGAAATATTAGCCCAACCTTGTATACACTCACATTTCTATTCCACTGTTAATCTGGAAAGGGTTGCTTGTGGATTGAGGACTGGCTATCATCAGGGTAGAAGTTGTAATTACAATTATGAATTGCGAATTCGGGATTAGACAGGCCAGTTTTCTCTTTTTTCCATTAAAAATTGAGTTGCTACTATTTTTGTGAGATCTGCTTCAAAAGCGATTTTCTTTTCAGATCATTCAAAGAGTAACATGAAATAAATCTATATGTATGTATTTTAATTTATTTATAAATTATATAATCTATATTTTGCACAACTTAGATGCAAGTAAATATAATAATTAAGCAATTTAGTCACACTGTTGACATTACGCGTCATTTTACAACGGTTCTAATGAGATTTTCTCAAATAGGTGGGTGTGGGAAGAGGCATAGAAAACTCATTCAGCAGAAAACAAAATATGATCTAGCATGGATAGTGATAAATAATATCATCTCTTAAAGTTATAAAATATGTAAATTAATTTTAATTATTTGAAATAAATTTATCCATGGAATTCATAGAATCCCCAAAAGACATATTCATCCATATTGATTGCCTAGTCCTTGAAAGAATTTAGTATACAGATGTGCGTAAAAGGATTCGTAAATTTTATGGTAAAATTATAACAGGTTCTGAAGTTGAAAGTAATTTACAAACACCTAAATAAAATCAGCAGTTTATTTGGCTACGTAGAAGATATTTTTAATTGTAAATATTCCGTTATCTCTAATAAGTTACTGAATTAGGTAGCTTTAAATTTCCAATTCAAAAATCTAAACGGAACAATCGCATGTGCCACTAAATAAGTATTTAGTATTTAGTTTCCAGAATTGTTTTAGAGAATATTGAGGGGAACAATGCCAAACCTTCGGTCAATTTTCCTTCATTTTATTAAGAAAGAATGTGTCCATCTATACAGTATAAGACAAAAAGTTGGAGTCACAACCTTTGACCGTAAATAGGCTGAGTTTAATAATTTTCTTGGTTGTGAGCATAGTAAAAAATAAAATACAACTAATTTAAAATTTTGTTACTATCAAATACAAGAAGGCAAAATAATCGTATGAGATGCTTTAATACATGCCGCATGATCACTCAGTTTGGAAAAACGATATAACAAAGAATATAGCTTAAATGGTTAACTAAGCAGAAACAGTTATTTGACAAATAATAACAAATTACATTAAATGAGTGTTATGTTTCGAGCAAAAAGATTTCATTCATTTGCGAAAAAACGCTATTTGGATGCACATTTTATTAGTGGTGCAAATATCCTAACCTAATAGTATTTATTGACTTAGAAAAAAACGACGTGTTACAGTGTTTCCTAGGTGAATACGTGGTAGACGTATTAAAATTTATATATTCGGGAAATATAAGCAATGCAAAACTGGATATTTTGCAACATAGGAGCATTACTCTTTGAAATGTCACAGTTGCTTGTTTACTACAATGGTTGAAAAATGAAACAAGGCAAGAATTCCAATAAATGAATGATATCTACAATTCTTTTGCGGACGACCAGAATGAAAAATATAAATTGTGGGCATTTAATATGCATTATAACAAAACAGAATTTTGTTATATCAACAATGAACCAGATGAAAAAAACTTAAAAGTCCTAAATGAAGTTGTTAGAATCATCAATAAATTTAAGCATTTGGGGTCAATAATAGAAGTAGATACAATTAGCACATTAGTCATTAAAAATGAGAGAACAACTAATGGAATGTTGGATAGGAATATTATAGGGCAGATGCATTTTAAGCTAAACTAAGGAAGCATACCTACCAATAATTTCAATAGTACAAAGTACATTATTTTATGGGACAGAAAAGGTAAATAATGAATAGCCAACAAGAGGGGAACATTAAAATAGAGGGAGGGGTGTTTCTCGAATCCCAAGAAGGGATACAATAAATTCGGAAAATAATGAATATAACAAGGTTAGACCAAGAGAAGAATGGTTGGAGGGGGTTCAAAAAATCATGACGCCTAGAGGACTAACAGAATGAATGAAAAAGTTAAGAATAGTCTATAGAAAATAAATAACCTATATAAAAATATTCTATACCCTAAATTGTTAGAGTTGTATCTTAGAAAATAAACAAATTATGAAACATTTTTCATGTTAAAGCGAGGGAATTAATTGTTTATAGATACTGTCTCATAAGTAATGTTTTTTTTTTAAAGGAAAACAATTATTTGAAATGTATTCGGACAAGCAATTATTTAAAATAAGACCTGAAGCTTTCCTGGTGACGAATATGCTCAATTTCTTCTCGGGAAGCAAGTCAGGTGAAAAGATGATTAGAAATCGACGTTTCGGGAGTGTGTATCTCTCCCTTCCTCAGGATATTTATTAAATGTTATAACCAAAAATGTTATAACCACTGGATATAACACAAATATAAACAAAGACAAAACACTATCAAAATTTTCAGTAAATTAAAGCCAGGTTAGGAGATGGAGTGAGTATAGACAGTTAATTGGGTCAAAGAAACGTAACTACTTAATTATCAAGCTGTAAGGATCTGTGCTTCTTAAGTCGACGGATTTCCTTTTTAAGGCCCATTTCCAAGAGGAGCTGAACTGAAATCCAACATCACGATTAAGCGTGCTCCTTTCGGAGGAAATTGCCAAAGCCTCCTTAATTCTCCCTACCTAGAAACGGTTGCATATTGCCAAGATGGTCGTCTCCCAGAAATTGGCTCTCTGGTCGTTATCAAAACAATGCTCTGCCAGCCCAGACTTCTCAGGTTGCATTAAACGAATGCTACGTTCATGTTCGTTTATTCTGGTAGCGCTTCTACACCTTCTGCATGATTTTCAAAGTGTCTTAATGTGGCGATGTATGGTATCTTTTGATGCACCAACTTTTTCTGAAAATCTACGTGTACTCTTTTGCAGATTTTCTTGCAAAACTTGGCGTGTGGCCTCGATATTCTATACTTCAGGTCCTCCAGAACGTGGCAAATCTTTAGTGTTTTTATCTCCAATGTAGAAACGTTGGAACCATCGTTGTGCCACACGTTCACTAACGACACCTTCTCCTTCCACTTCACACATTCTTCGAGCTGCAGCAGCGGCTTCTTAATCTTGTTTCCAGTAGTGGTTCAGAAGGACTGTAAGTTCAAACTTTATCTCCATTTTGTCATTATTTATGAACAACTATGCTCGGAATGTACGCAACACAGCTATGGCATCCTGTAAATAGCAGTGCCAAACCAAAGAACCAATAAATTTACCAAAGCACAAAAAAAAAAGGCTTTACTTATGGGACCACCTAATATTCCCCCACTACATACTCACAGTAAGTAGAGAATGTACTGATTTTACCCAAAATATCGAAACTGGAGATTTCACTGCAAATATAGATTTTGAAATTCCCAAATCCAAAAAGAGCATTTTTAGAAAAACTACCCTGTGTGCGCTTCTGAATAGCATGATTCAAAATTTGAATTTACACCAAAATTAGTATAAAATTTAATATAGTACAGAAAAAACGTCACCCCAAGTACCTTTTACATGAAAATTGTTGATTTTCTCAAAAGTAGGTCTAACGATTTAATTCAAAATACAGTATGTTTAAGATTTTTTATGACAAAAGAAAGTGCTATCAATATGTCCTCCAACGTTAAGTCATATCGGGCGATGAATGGAATGGGTGAAATGATGCTCAAATGAGCCCAGGGTCCATAGAGCTTAGAGTTACCCGACATTCGTCTATCAGGATAAGGGAAAACCCCGGAAAAACCTTATCCAGGTAACTCACCCTGATCGAGATTCGAACTCGGGACCTCTTGAACGTGAGGCAGACATGCTACCACCACGCTACCGAGGCGGGCATGACAAATGAAAGCAGGCATATCTTGAATTTTCTGGAAATAATCTCTAAAGTATTGTTTATTATGCATGAATTTTGCATAACTGCAAACTATAAGAAATAGAAAAAACATTAACATACAAAAATTGTAGATCTCAAAGCATGTAATTTATACAAAATAGCCCTTTTTATGAAGCTAAACATTTAGGAAGAACTTCTTGTTGTCGGTTTAAATTTTGAGTTACTTATGCAAAAAGCATTAAACTCTATAAATTATGCATCCAGAATTTGGCAGTACCATATTTTGTGTATATTTGGCTCGCATAGAGTTGATCCTTAAGTTTTAAAACAAGTTAGTTATCTCTAGTTGTAGTTATGTATGCACTTAAACTGTATTTTACTTACCATTATGTAAGTCTTATCGCCGCCATGCGCTTGCGCATAATTGTTTCCTATCTCGGACTTAAGAATGGAAATGTATTTCTCCGCTCTTTTCTACCAGTATCTAGTATCGCGATGATTTCATAAGAAGTGACATCCTAACTGAGACATACTGCAACACAGTTACGTCAAAATAACTTAAACGAGGCCATGATATCTTTCCACAACGTTATGAGAACGTTTTGCAAGTTTGCAATCTTGCTATTTGTCTTAAGTCTTGTATAGAATATGTTTCGTATAGCTCACCAGTATAAAATTGCTCAGTTTGCTCTACATGTTCTAGTGTTGCTAGAACACTTTATTATTATTATTATTATTATTATTATTATTATTATTATTATTATTATTATTATTATTATTATTATTATTATTATTATTATTATTATTATTATTATTATTATTATTATTATTATTATTATTATTATTATTATTATTATTATTATTATTATTATTATTATTATTATTATTATTATTATTATTATTATTATTATTATTATTATTATTATTATTATTATTATTATTATTATTATTATTATTATTATTATTATTATTATTATTATTATTATTATTATTATTATTATTATTATTATTATTATTATTATTATTATTATTATTATTATTATTATTATTATTATTATTATTATTATTATTATTTTCATTATTATTAACATTAATATTATTATTAATATTATTAACATTAATATTATTATTAATATTATTAACATTAATATTATTATTAATATTAATATTAATATTATTATTATTAGCATTAGTATTAGTATTAAACAAACTTTAACATTAGGCCCCATGGCGACATTTGCAGGTTCTTTGGCTAGTGCGGCAAACCCACATACCAGTGTTAAATTGATTGGGTTCTAATTGGAGCTATGAGTTCCCTTATCCTCAGGTGAATGGTTGTAGGAAATGGATTTTGGTGGCTTTTGGCTACTCAGTCTTATTAATAACATTTTGTTTGTTGCAGAATTATTTGGTTTAATTCCTACTAAGTTTGCTATCGACTTGTATCGGTGACCACCTGTTAGTAAAATTCCTAACATAAATCCAATTTTACTTGAAACCCTGGATTACTTGTTTAAAGTTACTTCCGCGTGGTTTCTCTTTCTTCTTTATACGGCGAATACTTTGCTCTAATAAACTTCTAATGCTGCTTCCACTTACGCTGGTTGCGCTACTCTTAACTTCCCTACATTTCAGACTTATAAATCTTCTCTTCTTAACGCTCATGGACACGTCCTTCCTGTCATAGTATCACCTTTTAAGTACATTTTTCTTACTTTACGATTCAGTTCGAACCTTATTCTGATCCCCTCTCTAACTTTACCACGTGACCAAACTAGCTCACCCTGCTCAAATGTTACATTATTATTGGTTTCTCATTTTATTTGAATTTTCGCATTGGTTTGCAAAACTCATCTAACTCATTGACTTTCAGCCCACCCTGAGTTGGGGAACGCCTATCTTGAGTTGTTTGTAACGGTATACATCGTTATCAAACCAGCGAAGTAAATTCCTTTAGCGTTCATGCTCAACTGCATTTTGAAAGCCCCTTTGTCCCGACGCATTCCCCGCTGGAAATGTTCTATAGTTCTCAGACATTGAACTTTTCCTAGCACAAAGAAGGTAACGGACCTTCCTTCCTGTCTCTCCAACGTGTACAAATTTTACAAGAATATTTTCTCTTCCTTGCCTGGATGTTAGTATATATGTTGTATTAAATTATATTCTTCCCTTCTTATTCTTTAAGTCAGTCGCTATTTTAATAATTATTCTATCCGTTCTAATCTCATATTATTATAACAAGATTTTTATATTAGTTTAGCACAGCACTTTAATTCGCCGCCTCCTAATCGCTGCCTGATACTGCGGTTACACTAGACAGATGTTCTTAGAAGCTTAGTCGCCTTCGTGCACTAAAATTTTCAGATAGATCATCCATCAACACCGTCCCCTTCAGTGTGATGCCACTAATTCAATTAAAAGTGAAATTTTGGGAAATTTTGTCCGCAGATGACAAGAATACTTTACGAGGCCGCGCCGTGGCTCAGTGGTTAGACCGCTTGGGTCTCACCAAGGCGGCCCGGGTTCGATCCCAGGAGACCGCAAAGTGAGATTTGTGGTGGACAACACGGCGTTGGGGCGGGTTTTCTCCGGGATCTCCGGTTTCCCCCGCCATCTTATTCCACCGTTGCTCCATCTTCATCTCATGTATCATCAGTGTCATCGCCTGCGGTGCCGTATGTAGTAAAAGCGGACGTTAAACACTACACACATACACACAAGAATACTTTACGTAAACATTTCCCACACTTTTCATAAAAACGCATGCACATAGCGTGGAGGTTACTAATTAAATAAGTCGGAAGTTACAGGGAACTGTATTTACACAGCAGTAAACCAGCTGCCAATACGAGCGGATATTCCACTTATTAATTGTGCTACATTTCGCAAGAAAGTATCAACATCTTATACTCCCCTAAGTCTACATCTTGCGACAGTTTTCTATTCATATATAAACTGTACAAAGTGCAAAGTCGGATAAATGTTATTGAATGGTAACCTTATTGAACCATTTGTTTGGGCCAGTTATTGATATAGTATATAAGTTAATCTACTATATTCAGGGACGTGTTTAAGTGAGGGGTTCAGAGGGTCAGGAGCCCCCCACCAAATGAATTATCATTTCAAACTTTTAATAAATAGTTGAAATAAAACTTAATTTAAAATACATCGAAAAAGTTTATTCAAGCTTCTCATCTTAACGTCTCTGTTCACTGTCAGGCAAACATGAAGTTATTAAACAGATAAACGAAAAGTTACTGCACAGCAGCTGTAGAACTCGTTAAAATGTACAAATAATGTCAATTATAATAATGAATTGCAAAGTTAACTAATTCCGATATATTATAATTTGTTGATTAGAATTCCCAGATACTTACTTAAAGGTATGTACTTTTTATATTCTATGGTCCTATTCCCTCTTTCATTCAAGGAGAACTAATACTTCAGATGCATCAATCAGTGGTTCGCTTTTTAAATATCTGATTACTGCTTATATTACTTTATCCCAGGTATAAGAACAACAAAATGTGCAATGTGCAAGGCTTTTCTACAGACTTTATCCAAAGAAACAAGACAAAAACAAACTTTTCTAAGTACAATTTGAAGAAGCTTGGGTGGAGAACTCAGGTGAATATAATATATTACATGTGTTTTTATTTTTTACTAGCATGATAAAAACACATCCCTGGTTAATTATTTATTGAAAGCTAATAATTCAACTTAGATTTTTTGGACTGCCCCCGGAAACTGACTTCTAAATACGTGCCTGACTATATTATAATTAGTTGTGTAATTGCCTCCCTGTACCATATTCTTTATTCACGTTTCTTTCGTTTCATAGGTGAAAATTTCGCTGTTCAAAATGTTGCCCTGAATTGTTTAGCATTTACATTTACCATATAGGTGGAAATTTAGGTCGCTATACTAAAAAGCAATTGTTCACACGGTAACGTAGATAGTAGCGCGTCTGTCTCACGTTCAGGAAGCCTCGCGTTCGAATCTTGATCAGCGCGAATTATCTGGAGAAGTGTTTTATCTTTGTTTCTTTTCTGCGGGGTTTTCTCTTATCCTGAAGGTCGAATGTCTGATAACTCTAAGCTCTATAGACTCCGGACTCATTTGAGCATCACTTCACCCATTTCATTCATTGTCCAATATGACTTAAGGTTGGAGGACATAAATTAGAAAATGGCAAATAAACAACTGAGAATTCTATAAAAATAATTCAAATTGAACCCGAACTTCACGGAAATGTATCCCAATTGCCATTCTCTGTGCCATCTATTATTTTTTAAAGAAATAACAAACATTCTACATCTACTGTTAAACAAGTTTTATATTTTACTGGTTGAAACGTATATTGTTGGAAACAATTTTTGGGGAACGAGATATTGCTCTTAATTGGTTTCAGCACCAGGGAAAATATTAAGTAGAATAATAGCTTCTATAACTGGAAACAATTGCCCATCCACAAATTCAAAGCCTGTGAAGTGATTTTAAGAAGTATATGTGAAAGGGACGTATAAACGTAGGAGATGGGATTTCTTATTTCTCTACCCCCCACAATGTCTGAAATATGTGGGAGCAAACCTGCACTTGTTCTAAGACAGCAATTAAAATCAAATATTAAATATCCTACACAAGCAGGTAACTAAGGGACAGTCAACTGAAAATCAGAAGTTTTGGGTGAAATACCTTACATTTTGTTTTGGTTAATAATAAAAGTTTTCGCACCTTTCTTTTCTTAAAATTGGCACAATGTTTTACTATTCGTCTCAGTGACAATTTAAACATAAGAGTGCATGGCATTTTAATATCAATTTAATTTTATTTTTTTCTAAATTACATTTTTCTTCGCATGCAGCTATAGATAGATTGTTATGAAATTTGGAGTATAAGTTCTTTAGTGCGTTTATTTTATAATTTGGTCTAGGTTTTGTTGATATTTGGTTTACAGAGCATGTAAGTGTCAGTAAACGGTAAACGTATATTTATTTTAAAGTAAACATTGCGAGTATGCAGCGAAAATCCAGATGAAACTTTACTTGCATATATATAACGAACATGGTTATTATATCTGAAACATGAAAACTGCTATACAAGGAGCATTTTATATCATAGTATAATTTTCTTAATTAAGGGGAGCCGGAACAGTCTCTCTCACCAATGTTAAAATGAGAGTTTTCTGGTGCGCTTAGCTCAAGAACCACTGAACGCATTAATTTGAAACTTTTAATTTTTATTTTACAACATTTTGAAAATTCATTAAAGATAATAAGTGTTATTTTGGAGTTTCAATAAAGGACATGTGATTTTTAAATGAGTATCTTGAATTTGCTTATAAACATATTCATGAGTTACTTTTTTACATTAAAATTTTACATATCTTTCTACAAACAGTTTAAGTATTGATTTAATTCCAGAAAAAATGTAGCCTGGTAGTTGCAGTAGTTTTTGAGATGAGCGCATCCAAAGTTGAAAAAAAAAAATAAAACAGAGAAAAACAGCATTAAAGTTTTCCTTTGTTTGAACTACACCTCATAATTTCCCCAGATCCATATCCTGCATCTTTTTCATCAACAACATCTTCCCTCTTTCGTTTTTCACTCCTCTTCTTCCTTGACTCCATGGTCACTTGCTCTATGGTATTATAAATTATTTTGTTAAATTTGGCGGGGGACTGGTAATTTGAGGATAGCAGCCAATGTCTTACCTCCCTCAATTTCCTTGCCAAAGCTTCTCAAGCCATAAGCAAACCTTACATTTACTTGTGCACCACTTTCAATATTTCTGGATGATTGAAATATATATTCTTCATTTCACTTTTGGCAACTGGGTGATAATGTAGCTAATAATCCATTTCTTTACTTGGTGTCATCTGATATGTCAACAATTTCATTTTCAAAAAATTTACACTGTACAAAGTTTCTACATCTACTAACTGAGAATTGGTTGATCTAATATCATTATTTACTTTAGTTAAATTGTCATCACTGCCATTACACAATGAAGAAACGAATGCTTTCCTTGAAGAAATAGTTCTCATTTCACATTTATCGCCGATGTTTGAGGTTGGGTTTGACGAAGCCAATATTATCATGTGTTACTACAATTTTTTCACGTTAGGGATTTTAACTCTTTAATTATGTCATTGGGATTACTGTTTATACTGGTTCCCATGCCGATTTCATACACCAAAATTATTGCTTCTTCCCATCTTGAAAACAGCACTAGTAATTCAAAAAATACTAAACAAAGCATGGAAGCATGAAGATAAGATGCATAGATTAATATTAATAGAAAAAAAACAAGGACTTCCTTCCTTAATAAGGGCGGGCTTTGGAATATAGCTTCAATAAGGTTAACCAAGGAGAGGACACTTACGAATGGCTAATAGGGGGCGTGGCACACTGTGCAGCCTTTTCAAAATGAGTCTATTTAGGACCTTTAAAACTATGGGACTGGAAAATAAATATCGTTATTCACTTCTACAAACATCAGGGAAGATTATTTTGGCCGAAACTCATTTTATGAAATTCGCCCCAGAATGCCGTTCTGGCTCTCCTTAAACAATTAGTAGAATGGAAATTAACTCTCAAATGTTTGTATAAATAAACAAACACCCAACAATTGAAAGAACTAGCATTAAAATACATATGTGAGTTTTGATTTTCATTTGACTGCCATAGTTCGCAGTATGACCTAGAAGTTAAAGGGATTGCACAACAGCTCATCATTATCATCATCAAATCATTGTCCTGGTCATCATCATCCCTTTTCAACCCATCATTTCCCTGAACGATCCAAAGATCATTTCCTCGGGGAACACTGTTGGAGAATTCCTTTGGGAAGATGAAACCTGAAAGCAATAAAGATGAAGCCTGATGGTTTGATGGTCCAAGTTTAATTGATAGGGTTACTCCTTATGTAGAATTTACCCTAAGAAAATGAAAGAATTAAAAATGTTTAGGAGGCATTTATACTTAAAACAAAAGATACTAATTAATGTGCACGTTTTAGGAAAATTATTTTATGTGCCATCATAAGAAAAACCACATCTTTACGCGATACTTTTGTTACTCAAAAGAACACCTTTTACTATTAGACATGAATAATCTCTGCAGAGTCGAATTATCTCTATCAGAGTCAATATAGCAGGTCCAGCAGAAGAATAAAGTTAAAATTTGATACACAAGAACACATTATTCTTAAGGAACGCCTTCTCTAATATAGTATCAGATATATTATAATCTCTTTGACTGCTATCGATTGCCTCGTAGATGGCTTAGTCCGATATTCAATTTTTCTTTAGTTATCTGATAAAAAGAAACAAACATACGAGGTGTACAATGTACAGAAATATTTTATTATTCCGGTTTCATTGCATAATTAATATTAAAGGTACAGCTCGATTTTGTCTTAGGTAACGGATAAAATTACGTACGGGACTAGATAAGTTTGTTATTTATCATGCTTTTGAAATTTAAGCTCTGGACGCTAACGGCTCGGGCGTTACTTTTTTCACTCTCTAATAAACATCAACTTATCTCTCAAGACCAATAAATAACTATTATAAGCTCATAATTATTTCAGAGCGTTATTTAACTTTAAGTTAGATGATTCGTCACATGTTATTAACCCCATCCTATTAAATTATTTATCTTGTGCACAAAATTTTATGGGAATAAAGGAGACTGCCCTAAATGTAGGTTGAGATTTAAGATGCTCCATGAAAGTATAATTTGTTACGGCTAAGGTATTTCAAGAATATTGTACGTTATAATACAATTGGGTTTGTGATATTCTATATCGTAAACAACGCTTGATGATTTTAATGGACTCTGCTACACAGACTTATTCACAAAACTTTGGCATTCAGTTGATGCAACGCCTTGGCTCGCTCACGAACAAACTTATCGCTTATTTAATTTATACAATGAATATGACAAGCTAAGACAGGAATGGTCAAATTTATCAACTGTGTCCCATTAAAAGCGTTGTTACATCACTCTCCATGCTGTTTTCAATCGAAGAACTACCTGCCCGTCTCGGTAGCGTAGATGGTAGCATGTCTGCCTCACGTTCAAGAGATCCTGAGTTCGAATCTCGGTCAGGGTGAGTTACCTGGATAAGGGTTTTCCGGGGGTTTCCTTTATCCTGAAAGACGAATGTCGGGTAACTCTAAGCTCATTTGAGCATCTGGGATCATTTGATAATCATTTCACCCATTCCATTCATCGTCCGATATGACAACGTTGGGGACGTAAACTACAAAAAAAAAAAAAAAAAAAAAAAAAAAAAAAAAAAAAACCTAGCGCACTTATATTTTAAGTTTAGTAGCTCCTAATAATACCACAAAGGTTCTAACTAAATGCTGCTCACATCATCCAATTCTTTATATGGGACATTTTTCATCAAATCTGATTTTCTTAAAAATACATAGATATAACAGTTTTGTTTAAAATATATATGCTTGAAATATTTGCAAATATACGAGGGCTGTTCAATTAACAATGATCACAATTTTTTGACAGCGTACCTTTACTCATCCTCATAATTGTGATGGTCCGTCTCAAAATAGTCTCCCCTGAATGCGATGCACTTGTCCCAGCGTTTCTGGCAGTCTTCAAAGACATGCTGGAAACAATTTTTGAGAGATCCTTCAAAATCGCCTCCGCAGCCTTCACCACTGCTTCTGATGATGAATAATGCCTCCCACGAAGGCGTTTCTTCAAGTTAGGGAATAGAAAAAAGTCACATGGGGCTAAATCCGGACTATAGGGAGGGTGAGAGATGTACTTCACGTTGATTTTTGCAAGATATTCAGCAACAATATTGGCAATATGCGGCCGCGCATTATCGTGGTGCAGCATCCAGCCTGCTTCACGGAAATGTGGTCTTTTGCCTATGATATGGACTTCCAATGTTATTATCGATGTGCATCCAGCCTGCTTCACGGAAATGTGGTCTTTTGCCTATGATATGGGCTTGCAATGTTTTCAGGACATCCCTGTAGTATTGCCCATGTACTGATGAGTGTGCAGGTACAACATGCTGATAAACCATTCCATGAATATCAAAGGATAAGATGACCATAACTTTTCCAGCATAAGCAACCACTTTTGCTTTTTTGAGAGTTGGTGATGACGGAGATTTCCACACTGAGCTTTGCTGTTTGCTCTCAGGATCAAAATGATGTAGCCGAGTTTCATCAACAGTGATTAAGTTTTAAAGAAACTGCGGATCTTCCTCTAACATCAACTTTAACTGCATGTTAGCCCCATTGCAGGGGTAGGCGATACTGAACATGTGTAAACGTGCCTGGTTCTCACAGGCGGGAACCAGGAGTACCAACAATGAAACTACTACGGCCTGTTTGTTTGACATTAAGCTAACAGAATATAATAAGATTGAATTTTAATGTGAAAAATTATGACCGTACAAAATTATGATCATTCTTTATTGAACAGCCCTCGTACATAGAATTTTCTACGAGTCTTCATTCTTAAGTTTTGTTTTTGCAAATACTGCAGCATGAGAAAAAGACAAACACCCCGACATGAAAACTGCAGATCTCAATTAAACGTGCACATTAGATATTTCAGGTAATGTTTTAGTTTATTAACCATTTTATTTAATATTATTTTCACGTCCACTGTTTAAAGGTTTGGTTAGTGCTTCTGCAACGAATTAACTAATGAAGCTATTCATCTTAATTAACACGAAGCAAAAGAAAATGAACAATTTATTAATATTAGCTCATATATGTGAAAATAGAGTATGGCAGCTAAAGAAAACAATAAGGATATAAAATCCACTTGATATTTTTAAAAATTCCGTGTATATTTTTCTCAAGACTGCGGGTTCAAATCCGGCCCAGTGCGGTGGTCTTTGTAATTAAAAGCGACAGCCACAGTCAATAAGATCTACTAGTATGTACGTAAAATGACTCCTATAGGATGAAATTCTCCTGGCAACTAAGAGCGTCATTAACAAACAACCTTTCTTATTAAATGTCTAAGCTATAATGAGCTAAGACGTGTAACAGTAAAAATATCCTAATATGCATCTATATTTTCCCATTATTGATCGGTCCGCGATTCGAATCTCGCTCCTATTGTTATTGCTGATAGGTTTCTTTATATTCCTTAGTCATTATAAACAAATGCTGGGGAACTTCAGCTTACGCCTAGTTTTGCTTACTCCTCTGTTATCATTATGTATTATGGGGTTTCCCCCATTGCCATATCAAACCGTCCGTTTCTTCACCCTATTATCACGTATCTGGCAAATCATCATCCTAAATATCCTATAGGATCATTGCTTCTCTACAGGCGTCTGACTCCAGCCACCCACTTCTGCAAAGTCCTCCAATCGAGGAGGGTAAAATGGAAACGGAGTACAATGGAATATGCAGAGCTTATGGTATGCTGTAAGATAGGAATAAACCACTATTAGAATCTAATGTGATACATTCATAGCATTTTTCTATTTACTCTTCTAAAAGTATTCTTACAAGAATTTATTCTTCTATTTCCTTATTTCTAAATCCTTTCCTTGAGCTTTAACGTCATATAGCTTGGTAGCTCAGAATGAATAAAACTGGTAAAATGATGTTCAAATGAGTCCTGGGTGCGTAGAGCTTAAACTTGCTCTTCAATCGCATTCTCAAAATAAGGGAAAACTCCGAAAAAAACATATCAAAATAACTCACCATAACTGAGACTCAAACTCAGATTCTCTTGAATTTAAGGTAGACTACGCTACTCTACTCCACAGAGGTTAGTCTTTCTATTTTTTTCGAATACATACAACTCTTCATTACATATTTCGTCGTATTTAAGAAGAATACAGTAAAATAAAGCAGTAATGAGGCATTGGCTTTAACGTTCCCTTCCGTTTACACGGACAAAAGGGAAAGACACAGGGGAATAAGGAAAGAAAAATAAACAACTAACTTTTTGCAATTGATAAAAGTAAGAGTTTGAAAGTACAAGCCAATACCTCGAAAATAATTAATACAACAAACATTTTTAATATAAATTGTGTGTTTTAACAAACAAGTTATTTATGGGACTTGCGAGATAAGCTGATGTTTATTAGCAAATAAATAAATTTAACTAACACCTGAGGTATTAGCTAAGAGGGCTTAAATTTCAAGAGCAGGAATGATAAACATCAAACTTCGCTAGTCCCATATGTAATTTTATCAGCAAGAGAAAAGGAAAACATAGAATTCATACCAGAGTAGTAGTAGTAGTAGTAGTAGTAGTAGTAGTAGTAGTAGTAGTAGTAGTAGTAGTAGTAGTAGTAGTAGTAGTAATAGTAATAATACATATTTCTGTACATTGCAGATGTCATATGTCTATTTCTTGCTCGATAGTTAAAGAACATTGAACATCGCCTTCTACGAGGTGATTGATAGTCAAAGAGATTATAATATAATGTGTTTGACACTATAAAATAAGACCTGAAGCTTTCCTGGCGACGAATATGCTCACTTTCTTCTCGGGCAACAAGCCAGGTAAAAAGACGATTAGATATCGACGTTTCGGGAGTGTGCATTTCTCCCATCATCTGGATATTTATAAAATGTTATAACCACAAATGAAACACTGGATATAACACCAATATTAACAAAGACAAAAAACTATCAAAATTCGCATTTCTGAACAAAGGACTATTTTCAGTAAATTAAATGCCAGGTCAGGATATGGTGTGAGTTTAGAAAATTGTGTCAAAGAAACGTAACTACTTAACTTGATTATCAAGCTGTATTGATCTTTGCTTCTTAAATCGACGGATTTCCATTTTAATGACCGGTTTCCAAGAGGAGCTGAACTGAAATCCAGCATCAGGATTAAGCGTGCTCTTTCCAGAGGAAATCGCCAAAGCTTTCTTAATTCTCCGCTCCCAGTAACTGTTGCCTTTTGCCAAGATGGTCGTCTCCCGAAAGTTGGCTCTATGGTCGTTATCAAAACAATGCTCTGCCAGTCCAGACTTCTCAGGTTGCATTAAACGACTGCTCCGTTCATGTTCGATTATTCTAGTAGCGATGGTCCTTCTGGTTTGTCCTATATACGGTGTCCCACATACACAGGGAATGCGAATATTACTGGAGCATTCATTTAATGCAACCTGAGAAGTCTGGGCTGGCAGAGCATTGTTTTGATAACGACCATAGAGCCAATTTTCGGGAGACGACCATCTTGGCAAAATGGAACAGTTACTGGGAGCGGAGAATTAAGGAGGCTTTGGCGAATTCCTCTGAGAGGAGATAGTGTGATGTGATTTTTTTTTTTTTTTGCAATTTACGTTCTCCAACGTTAAGTCATATCGGACGATGAATGGAATGGGTGAAATGATGCTCAAATGAGTCCGGGCTCCATGGAGCTTAGAGTTACCCCACATTCGTCTATCAGGATAAAGGAAAACCCCGGATAAAACCTTATCCAGGTAACTCGGCCTGACCGAGATTCGAACTCGGGACCTCTTGAACGTCAGGCAGATATGCTACCACCACGCTACCGAGGCGGGCACTCTCTGAAAGGAGCACGCTTAATCCAGATGCTGGATTTCAGTTCAGCTCCTCTTCGAAACCGGCCTTAAAATGGAAATCCGTCGCTTTAAGAAGCAAAGATAAATACAGCTTGATAATCAAGTTAAGGAGTTACGTTTCTTTGACAAAATTTTCTACACTCACGCCATCTCCTGACCTGGCATTTAATTTACTGAAAACAGTCTTTGATAGTGTTTTGTCTTTGTTTATATTTGTGTTGTATCCAGTGTTTCATTTGTGGTTATAACATTTAATAAATATCCTGATGATGGTAGCGTGGTGGTAGCATGTCTGCTCACGTTCAAGAGGTCCCGAGTGTGAATCTCGGTCAGGGCGAGTTACCTGGATAAGGCTTTTTCCGGGGTTTTCCATTATCCTGAAAGACGAATGTTGGGTAACTCTAAGCTCCATGGTCCCTGGACTCAGCATCATTTCATCCAATTCATTCACCGTCCGATATGACTTAACGTTGGAGGACGTAAATTACAAAAAAAAAAAAAAAAAAAAAAAAAAAAAAAAAAAAAAAAAAAAAAAAAAAAACCCTCCCGAAAAGAAAGTGAGCGTCTTTGACATTATTTTAGAATAGGCGCTTCTGAAGAATGATGTGTTTTTGTGTCGCAAATTTTAACTTTATTCTTATGCTTGACCTGTTATATTGACGCTGGTAGGGATAATTTGACTCTTTGGAGAGATTATTCATGTCTAACAGTAAAATGCCTACTCATCAGTAATAAAAGTATCACGTAATGCTGTGTTTTTCTCTTAAATTGGTAGATAAAGAAATTTACGTTTTCGATGTAGTAAGCTTTTGTCTGTCACCATCTACAAATTAAACAAAAGTCACTTAGAATGAAGGGGACTTCTCAAGCTATATCCATAAAACTGAATATACATATTTTATTTGTCATGAAGACATCTTAAACATATGTTAAGTTGATGAAAATTGTCAGTAACATTAAACAAAAACGCGAAAGTTTTTACACGTGAAGTGTAGTTAGGGTGTGGATTGTTTCTTTTTGAAAATAAATTGAACTTAAATGCATGCACCACGGATCTTTTCCTAAAGCTTTTTCTTTAATGGAGGCTCAAAGTGTGTGTTCGGTCGAATTTGGGTGTCGAATTTTAAGATGTATTGCAAATGCTTCGCTATTCTACTACAGATAAACAGTACTGAAAGTAAACATCTTGATAGCCAATGTTGAGTTTGACATTAACAAAGCAGAATACTTTATGTTTACAGTATTGTTCCCTAAGTTCAGCGTAAGTTTGCCGAGCAAAGGTCAGATGTTCAGATACTACATTTAGCAGAATGAGTAATATGCTGCTATAAACATACCTTTATAACCAGTGACTATCTCGAAGTGGTCGAAGAACAGGTTGCTGTACCCACAGTTTCCGGGTTCAATTGCCGGTCGGCTAGTGGAAAATTTTCTTTAATCATTACCTACCCTCTACAGAACTGGCACAGTGTCTCTGTAGCACACGATCAGGACCCAAGGGTACTTTTCGGCGGTTACATCCCACGAATTTCCTGTGTCTCCATTTCGCCTCACTTACCGATCAGAATGGCTCAGGCGGTTTCGTCTGTGGCCCGCATTTGGGAGGTCCGGGTTCGATTCCCTTGGTGACCTACCTGTCCCATGGATTTTTACGGGGTTTTCCCAGGATCGCTAGGCTAATGCTGGGTAGTTTAATTACATACCCCGAATTTCCTGTTCCTCCATTTCATCTCCGTTATAATTTCACATCATCTCTCATCTTGTGGAGAACTGTCGGCGGGTGTCTCGGCGCAAAGTAAAGTCTTTAAAACTGATATGCGAACTATATTTTTCATCCGCAGAGAGTTACAAGGCTAAACAGGGAATGATATTGCACACGTACACATGCTTTGTTTACATCGCCACATAAACTAAGGACTACGTCATTTTTATATACTCTTTGTGTGGCATCAAAAGAAATAAAGGAATTAACATGTAATAAAGTAAGAAGTATTTGAGAATTCGAAACATTAACAGCAGTCGTGTATTTTCACAAAATATATATATATATATATATATATATATATATATATATGTATAATTTTGTTTCCTTTATGGTTTAGCAGCTGTATAACATTATATACAATATTCAAAATGAAAGTTTTGGAGGCTATTCATAAAATTCAAGATTTACACATTTTAATTATCAAAATATCTTTGGGATCTGGTATTTTAATATAAATTGTTATACCTATTTTTAAAAACAATTTTCCAAGTAAAGGGCATTTTCATGCGCGCATTTTTCTAAAGATATTTTATTTAGCTTCAGGAAGTCACAAAACGTAGATTTTCGGTGAAATCTTGCATCGAATTTTTGAATGGTATGCAATACCTGCTTCACCTACCATTTGATCAGGTTAAAAAAGCATTTTTAGATGAAGATCCGCTTCTACATCAGCGTCTTTGAAGAATGTCACACAAAATTTTCAAAGAATCCCTCAGCCCAAACAACGATTTACATGAACATTTTTCTAAAATATTAGCTAAAAAGATTAGTGGAAATTAATTATTCTTTCACACTGGCCGTATGTAGGCTAAATTGTGGAAACGTAGAGTCAGACTGAAAAATTCAATGCCATAGCCGGGATTTGAACCACGAATTTTCAGGTTTCCATCCAGCCGCACTACCATTATGCTACTATGGCCAACGTGCCGATATGACATTAAATTCTCCAACTGACTCGTATTTTCCCGGTAAACCACTTAGGAGTTCTCATAAACTCATGAGACAACTACCTTAATGGCGACTTACTATATTGTAAGTACTTAAGGCCCGGGCTTTATTAGGTCAATTAATGGAAATTAATTGTTCTTTCACACTGACCGTGTGTAGTCTAAATTGTGGAAACGTAGAGTCAGACTGAAAAATTCAATGCCATAGCCGGGTTTTGAACCACGGATCTTCTGGTTTCCGTCCAGCCACACTACCATTGTGCTACTATGGCCAACGTGCCTATATGACATTAAATTCTCCAACTGACTCGTGTTTTTCCCGGTAAACCACTTAGGAGTTCTCATAAACACATGAGACAACTACCTTAATGGCGACTTACTACATGTAAGTACTTTAAATCCCGGCTATGGCATTGAATTTTTCAGTCTGACTCTACGTTTCCACAATTTAGCCTACACACGGCCAGTGTGAAAGAATAATTAATTTCCATTAATTAACCTAATAGTGGTTAACTATAAAGCCCGGGCCTTAAAGTACTTACATGTAGTAAGTCGCCATTAAGGTAGTTGTCTCATGTGTTTATAAGAACTCCTAAGTGTTTTACCGGGAAAATATGAGTCAGTTGGAGAATTTAATGTCATATCGGCACGTTGGCCATAGTAGCACAATGGTAGTGCGGCTGGACGGAAACCAGAAGATCCGTGGTTCAAATCCCGGCTATGGCATTGAATTTTTCAGTCTGACTCTACGTTTCCACTAAAAAGATTAGCTCAAACGATTTTGATTAAAAGATCCCATGATTAACACATCCCTATATAATAAAGGAAATGCTTATCTTGAATTATATAGGAATAGCCAATGAAGTCCTTTTCTTTCCGGATGGCCTTTCCATAATTGGTAAACTGTAGTAGTTCAAATATTACTATACAAAGAAATATAGACCTGTTAAGGAACACAATTTATCCATTTTTTGTTGTTGTTGCAATTAACCACTTCCAACATATTCCTCATTATGGGTTTGATTTTTGTTTTTTCAAATAAGAAAACTGTATTCGCTTTGTTCTGTTGCTTATGCAAAGAGAACGGAATTTCAAAGGCATCACATAGTCACCAGTTCTTAAAGCTTTTGATCTACTTTGTGTTAAGTGGAACATTACCAAATCAAAGCAAGTGTCGTAATGGCCCACAGAGTGCGGTAAAGTTAAAATTAATTTCATGTAAATACACAACTGAAACTTCAAAGCTAATCAAAGTTAATATTTATTTTTTGTGTACACATCTCTTTAGAGATTTCGCTGGTATTTTTAAATTAGTTGCAGCAATATCACTATAAGAGTAAATATTTTTGCAATATGTATATTTATTTATATATTCCCCTAGTTACCGCAGTTCTATACCTACAATAATGACCTGGTTCATGCATGGCCCTCTACATTCAACTTTCGAATAAAAAATCAATGTATATAGCTATCGTGTAAATTTTTGTTATAAAATATTTTTATCAAAGTAGATAAAACGTTATACTATATACATATCATAGCATCCAATTAATATACTCGACTGGTTATCGAACTCGACCGACGTCTTCTCTGACGATATTCCAATCTCGTATTGTAATTTGATACGTTACGATGTTAGTTGCGTTAGTTTTACTTTAGTTAGTGAGTTATCTATGTTTCTGCTAACTGCCGGTTACGTTGCTGCTTCGTTAGTTAAGCTTATAAAAAGAATGACATATTTCAAATGATTTTACTCGCAGTAATGAGCCAAATAAGAGCTGTACCATCTATGAGAGATGTCATAATGTGGACTGTTTGTCATTTTCAGATTGAGTTACTGTCACTAATTGACATTTTGACTGTTTTATGGCCACGACTTTCTAATTCTCACTTGACAAATTACTTTAGGGTGCATTATTTCCTAAGCGATTATTCTGCCACAACGTGTTTCGTATCATTTTTTAGTTGTGTTCTTGATAACGTCATACTGCTGGGAGCCTCTCTTTACTCATTTCCGGTCGTGAAAACGGACAGGGAAATCCCTGAAACAGTGACTTACTTTCTTTACTAAGCATATCCTATCAAAACGTCGCCATCATTACGTCCTGGCTTAAACCTTTCTTTTGTAAGCCCTTTCTTATAAATGTAAGAAATGTAAGAGGGAGTGAGTACTTCCGAAACAGAACGTTTTATCAAAATTATGCAAACTATCTGAGATAAGAAGTTAAATACTCTGACGTGTTACATTTACATGATGTTCTCCACAAACTATTCTTACAAAAGCGTATTTTTACCCAAAATTAGATGTAGTAGGAAGTGTACTAAAATACGTGTTTTGACCCCCTGAATATATTTAATATTCACCCCCTGAATTAATATAGCCTTTTTAGAAAAATATTCGCGAGCATATATACATGTCTATTAACAACGTAACACAGAAAACAATAGATCGATTAAATACCAAACTTTGTATTGATGTTTACGAGTTTTTAAGGAAGCAACGTTATGATTTTAAAGAACATCATCTATCCCAAACTACTCTTTATAAGGAAAAGTTTTCGTTACTTTTGATTTTCTAAAATTATAGCGATTTTGATTAAAATGGCATATATAAAAATAGGTGGCAAGGAGAAGACATTTATAGCTTATACAGATTTGAATGAACAAGAAAAAGAAAAGTGCAAATAAACCCCAAAATAATCGGAAAATGGGTAATATTCTACATAGAATTATGGACTAATCCTAATGAAGATTCATTTATACTGTTATAAAATGATAATACATTGATCTTACAACGAAAAAATTATAAATTGCTCTGAGTGGTTGTAAAAATATAAAATTACCTGGTTTAGACAAAATAAATATGAAATTAATTAAATAAGGCTCCAATTGCTTTCAAGACAGAATTTTACATCTATTAAATGAATTTTGGACGGCAGGAAGCATAGCTGACAACTGAAAAGATGCTGTGGTAATTCTAATATTCAAAACTGACTATGAGAACTACAGAAGCATTAATTTATTAAAAAGATTTATTAAACAAAGATTTTAGGAAAAATATTCGAAATCGGGGCCTGTTGATTGCGAGGCGGACTTGCTACCCCCACACCATAGAGGATGGGTTGATTATGCTTTTCACAAACAGAGAATACTTAGGGAGACAAATTTTGTCACATGGAGTAAGTGGTAAAGTATTACCGTTAATATTCATGATATTTTGTATATGAATATGCAAATTGGAAATGCATATTAATATATTGTCGCAAACCCATTATTTACGAAAGCGCGGCGCAGAGAGATAAGGGACAGATAGTGCTGGGCGAAGAGAAACAGCTTGCCTAGGCAGATAAACATAGCGCGGAGATAAAAGACATGCCAAAACAGGTAAAGTGAGGTAAATGGAACATTCTAGTGACATCTTGATTCGTACAGAACATTCGGTTTCTTGTTTGATCCAGAAATGTATAGTAATATGAGTAGTGGTGTTCATAAGGAAGCCGAGACTCGCCAAGGCAGTCGTAAACAGTTGTAAACAGAGTCGTAACGAGAGCTGTAATTGAAACTGGTATTTCGAAAGTGAACTCTTCGTTGTGGTCAACGACCTTGGAAGATTGTATTTGTGTGTTACGTAATTTTGCTGGTGGACAAAGTGTATTTCTACGGAAATAAAGAACATTTTGAATTTCTGCAAATTGGAGGTTTAATTCTACGAACCCACAAAGTCACAATATTCACTCACTCACTCACTCACTCACTCACTCACTCACTCACTCACTCACTCACTCACTCACTCACTCACTCACTCACTCACTCACTCACTCACTCACTCACTCACTCACTCACTCACCCACCCACCCATCCACCCACTCACTCACTCACTCACTCACTCACTCACTCACTCACTCACTCACTCACTCACTCACTCACTCACTCACTCACTCACTCACTCACTCACACACACACACACACTCACTCACTCACACTTCTTATGCATTTCTGACAATATTTGCAGATATGGCAGTGCTACTGATGCTCACCTGGTTGGGTGTACTCGGTTGTCTTGGTCTATCTTCTCCAGTTTACCGCACCCTGGATAATTATTTGCACGAAGAAGATTTATCCTTGCCACACGACAGTTTCGATGCGCCACCTCCCCCAGAATCTACTCGGGATGAGGAGCAAGAAACAGGTATACTTGGAATGCGTTAAATCACCTTGTACTTTCCATACAACATACATGTATCTTTATTGGTGTCAAATATTAACGCTCTCTCAACATCCAGAAAGTGAAGAGTGTTTAACAGGGTCTGAAAATCGTCTATTCCTAAATTGAAAGGCAAAATTGAAGGTTACATAAATGTCCCTAAGTAATTTTCTGCTTCGATGCATGCGCTAAGCCTACGTTCCATGCTGTCGGTAATGTGATACTGTTCCATAAAATGTTTTTCAAATTTGGTTAAATCCAGGATCAATACGATCTCTCAGAGTGTCTCTTCAGTCCAGTTCAGTACAGGAATCACTTAAACCAGGGACTTTGAAGAAATCCATTGCATTCAAATACACGAAGACCACGCAATGAGTCCTTCTCGACTAATCCATCTACGCAGACATTTACTATTCAGCAGCTAACGCACTATTCGACTGAACAACTACGTTCGTTGGATGATAACCAGAGACATGTCATAAATTAAACGATGCAACTCATTCCTGAGAAAATGTAAAATCGTTTTTGCATTCACTCACGGAAGTAAAACATAAGGACCAATAGTCAACTCCAAACGCTTAGGTAGAGCTTCTATTGTTGTTTGTCCTGTAGTACTTATGAAGAATGTCACAGTCATTGTAGGACTGTCATAGTCACTAAGGTGCCGTCGCGAATAACCCAGCCTTATCAATGAAGCAGCATACTAAAAAGTTCATGTCGTAACTTAATTCTGTAATATACGTTGGCAGAACGTTTTTCTTGAGTCAAGGTCCGTACACTGAATCCTTGCAAGTATTGATGGTGATAAAGATGCAGTTTTTAAAGCAAAATTCTCCAAATAGTATGTGTCCAATGCTTTCCTCATGAACAGAGTAATTGCCTGTCGGGGTACTTTTCTGCATACAACTTGTATGCTCGTGATACATTTTTACCTGCAAGGACACACATTTTATTTTAAATAAAATGCATTTTATTTTACCTTCTGTGTTTTACAACAACTAAACAGAGAAATCAGCCGAAAACAATGTAATTAAGTTAATTGTTATTTCTTTAATCTGTAACAAACAACCAGAAAAAATAATCAATAAGCGACACAAATGTAATTCCAATTAATTATTACTGTCAACGAAGGAACAAATCCATTAATAACTCTTTAATAAAGAAATGTTCTTTACTGTTTAGATGTTTTTAATATATGACACCAATAAAATTAAATTCTGTATATCGTTACACTACTTAATGTTATAAAGCAGACAGTTATTTCTTTGTGTAATACACTGAAACGAATTCACTGGAATACAATATTAATGCAAGGTACTAATGTGTAGGAAAGTTGGTGGCCTCCTGGACAAATACTACAGGCATAAATCCTGAGGAACTTGGAGAGTATTATGAAGGTGATATCGTTACTCCAAGATCTCGCAATGGACTGAAGGCAGAGGGCTCCAGATGGCCAAAAGGAATTGTTCCATTTGAAATTTCCGGTCGTTTCTGTAAGTTATAGCCAATTAATATTTAATATATAGCGTTGAAAATAAAGCTTACGTACTTAAAATGGCAATTGTGAACATTCTTGTTTATCGCACTGCATTATTATGACGAGCCTTTAGTATATTTCGAAAGCCTATGGATTTTGACGCTAAAGTATTGGTACGTTTATGTTAATACAAGAAATATATGATTTTATCTCTGAATAACAGAATTCTTCAGGATAACAATGTGAAATCTCCGAGAATTAAGGCATACCTCTGAGCTTGATATCACGCAATGGATTCTACAAGCTTAGGAAATGGCACAGAATTTCAGAATTTGTTTCGGAGCTTACGTTTATTGATGTCACACAGACAAAATTACTTAACTGCCTTAATTGCACATATATCACACCTTTTTATATAGTCCTAGGATTGAATTGAAATTATTAATTAACCAAAAATAAGTGAAAGAATACTGAAGATTGCTAAATATAATTTTAAGAAAAGTTTCTTAATGACAACAGAATCCACATTTCAACTAAAGCAGGACAGACAGAATGTAATGTAGCTCTGATAGAAAATTAACTTATAATGTGTTTTAAGTTGCAAAAGAGTTGGTCCTCTTCTTTTTCATTTTCCATGACTAACGCTGTGAAAAAATACTTTCTGTTTGCTGAAGTTTTTAACTGTATTACAGCGAAACGGGACATGGATATGATTCAGCAGGCCATGGATGAATACCACAAAAGGACGTGTATTAAGTTTGTACCAAGAACAAGAGAGCATAAGGATTACATTCGGATTGTGAGTGGCAATACTGGGTGCTGGTCCTCCGTGGGTCGTATTGGCGGTGGTCAAGAAGTCAACCTCCAGACTCCCGGATGTCTCACCAAGGTTGGCACCCCAATGCACGAGCTCATGCACGCCATTGGCTTCCTCCATGAGCAGAACCGCTATGAACGTGATAAGTACGTGAGCATTAAGTGGGAGAACATTCAGCGAGGTGAGTACATTATGGGTTGAACTAGTTCACTTATAAGAACTGCTTCATTCTCACTCTTTACTGAAAGTAGTTTATATGAAGTTTTAGAAGTATTGTTCACTTAAGTGAAGTAGTTCCTTTATAAATTACTGAAGCATTATATCCGCATTGTATTGTGTCGTCCAAGAGAAAACGTCCTGTTTATTCGGCAATATGTTTCACTTTTGTCTTTGTTATTGTCGCTGGATCTCACTTTGTAACGCTTCGTCAATAGGGAACAAAATTCATTCCAATAATTACGCAGTGTCTGTTCAAGTTAAATATGCATCTCTATATTACGAGGGATATTTAAGCAGGATAAGATGCTAACTGTAATTATCCAATAGTTAACTTAAGCTCTCCCTAACAGTAGGACTACGGCATAAAGTGATAACTTAATAACTTATAAAAGTACTGAATTTCAAATAAGTACTTGAATAAATGCCAGAGTCAAATGTAGGTTTCTGTGTTACCAAAACGGGAGAGAAATGCCATATTGATATCCCTAGCATTGCTTCTCTATCTAAATGAGAGTAACATGAATAAATAATTGAAACAATTACACTTACATATAACTATTATCGTGTGAAGTATTAGCAGCCCGACCAATGCAACATGCAAAAGCATTAAATATGACTACCAAAATGCCAACATTTGCATGATTCAGAGTCATTTAACCTTAATTAACAAAGCTTATTGGCTTACTGAATAAAATACAGTTCATCATAGGTTCTAGAGGACTTCAATTCCTTTACTAAACATTTTCTCAATATATTTGTACATTCTTCAGTAAACAGAGTGCGCTTCTTTGAATAAACTTTTGGATTTCTTTAGTAACGAACCATTAACAGCTTTGATAACAGTACAATTTTATATTTTGATTCTTCAAAATCATCTATTTTGCATTTAATTTCACTATGTAATCAACACAGTCAATGTAAACAAAAATTTTGTGACGTTTAATCAACGCATACGTTACCGCATTGAATTATTCTAAGACCCCTTATACTTTCTAAATGATTCCAAAGCCCTTCAAGGAAATAAATTCAAATAAATTAAGTAAAAATAAATGAAATTCCACTATTTAGTTTCAGTTGTAAGCAAAAAGAAAATATAGCAGATTTTCACTCTAGTACATTTTAGTTATCGAGATAGTTATGCACTTTGTAAAAAATCTTGTATTTCTCCCCCTTAATGCATTTTATCCTGCTAGTCACCTTTGTTACTACAAAATCTTATGTGTATCGCCAATTTATAATCAATAATGATTTGCTCTTCAACAATATCTGCTAAACTTCTAGCGAAGGAATGGAAGAATTTTGTCACCCATTGCTTTCAGTTTACTTAACATTTTAATACACTTATGATTATGGCAGTAACATATAACTGCGTGGATGTATAAACATTACCAATTCTAAACAACTTTGTCATTACATAAAATTCAAGAATCGATAAAACAGTTTTACCAAATCAGAATATATTGAAGCTGACACTCATTTCTACAAAACATTTCAAAACCATATTTGAAAATTTAATCATTCCCTATTGGCGTGGAATATCTTTACAACCCTACAAATCACCGAATTGCTTGCACCACACCTATTCAGATGTCAATTCTGAGTGTTAATTAATATAGTTATTTCTATATTTATTAGGTCGTGAAAACAACTTCGAGAAAGCAAAGAAGGAAGAAACAGACGGTCAGGGAGTGGACTACGATTATCACAGTGTGATGCATTATTCAGGCAATGCGTTTTCCGTCAATGGTAATCCTACAATTGTTTCTAAGGTAAGAATAAGTTATTGGTATACCTTTAATTTGTAGTTTCCATGTTAGTTGTTAAGAACTGAGCTTACTTTTGAACTCAAAAATGATTTATATTTGCATTTTTGCGATATAACAATCATTCTACTTATAGAACTGACACATATTTTCCCAGCTCAGCCTATGAATGGCTTTTGTTTCAACCAATCATACCAATCTGCTACTGTAAAATATTCGCAATGAGATGATAATCACGTAATGTTATTGACAAGCTGAAAATACTAGCATTTTTAAAGTCAAGGTTCTGATTTGATCTCCACTACAAACCGTATACTGAGTGAATATAACTTTAGTATAAATGGCGAATCTGCAGAGGGATGAGGGAAATTATACAACCTTAGTAGGAAGAAAAAAAAAAAGAGCAGCTACGAGGAAAAAAAGTACGATTTGGAAAACATCGGAGGCATTCGATGAAACTGCGTTAACAATATACACTTTGGAAAGGTAGAGTCAAAACGAAAAATTCAATGATTTGAATCTGGACTATGGCATTGAAGTTTTCAATCCGACTCTACCTTTACAAATGTTGGCCTACACACTAATGTAAGAGAACAATTAATTTTTACAGTATACGCTTTGATACCGTTCTGGCTTCATTTCAAAGCTATGCGATAGATTGGGAGTTACCTGGCGGCTTAGCCGCATGCATGGTAGCCGAGCGGTAAAACGCATGTGTCTCGTAAGTGGACCAACTTGTTGTTCATGTTTCTTTTTATAAATATTACTATAATAGCAATGACTTATGTTTTTCTTGTAGAAGATAAATAGTAATACTTCAAACACCTTCATTTATAAAAACACAAATAACACATTCTTGTCGTTTCCAAGATAAATGAAATTTTATTAGCAATTTGTCTTAATATTGGTTGTGTAAACACTCAGGCTCATTCAACTGTTATGAATGGTACTGGCATATAATGCGAAGTATTCTCTTGTGAAAATTTCACTAAACATTTGTCTCATCAATGCACCGTAGAATTAGGGCAGTAATAGAAGCCGAGGGTTTACACACCCGTTACTAAGCTAATTTCTATTTTATTTCATTTTATATATAGGAATGAAACATTTATTTCAGTTAGTTTAAAAACAGAGTAGAGTGTTTCAGTTTTTATGTGCGAGCATAAATGCCATAATATCAAGTAAACCTTAGCAAATGAAAGTTACATTATAATATGCGTAGTACACATTTGGTATTTCTGCAATAAAATATGAAAATGATGTCTGGGATTCGAAGTTTGTAGGTTTAGCTTGCATATACTTGTCTATAACCGCTCGGCTATTAATGCACGTGTAGTAGCTGAGACTTAATTATGAGAGGATTCAGTATAACGAAGCTAAAGAGAAGTGTTCCGTGACACTATTGTAAACTGGCCGTGGAAACCATGTGGACTTAGAAAAATATACGCTTCCAGAGTCTGCATTTGATTTTTGGTCAAAGGATGTATATTAAAAAGAGTTCCCTTTGTATGCATCGTTTTGTGCAAAGTACATTAAATGAGGTATTAAAGCAAGAATTTCCTTTATAGTTGATTCATCCAAATTCTCCGTAAAATATCGTATTTATATCAAAGTTGATTTTATTTAATTTACAGCACATTCTAGTGTGTAATAATTGCTAATTTATTAATAACTAAATATCAGTGTAGTAGCTAAGTTTAAAATTTAAACACTTTATTCTATCTA
This sequence comes from Mantis religiosa, assembly GCA_030765055.1. Lineage (NCBI taxonomy): Eukaryota > Metazoa > Arthropoda > Insecta > Mantodea > Mantidae > Mantis > Mantis religiosa. The sequence continues at coordinate 81,099,583 of CM060957.1, forward strand.
AGCCTTCCCCTTTTCGAGCAAGCTATCACTTTTTTTCTTACTTTTGTTTTATGTACTAGTTGCCTGTCACTACAAAGGTTAAGACAACTCTTTTCTCGTGAACCTCCCTCATTGGCTCAGTGTTGCTAAAGACTAATTTACTCTAGTGAAATGCTTTATCTAAATGTTATTAATTGTTTAATGTCTAATAGTAAGTACAATTACCATTAACTTTCTTATATACTTTTGTGTAAGTGGAAAAAAGGTTAAGAAATAGAGAAACAGCACTGCAGAAAATATACAGAAATCTTTACATTAGCCAGTTTAGAGACTATTTCACACATATACTCGTATAGATCAATCAAGTACTAGGATTCGTCAAATACCTACCAATCGCTGAGCTCTAGATCGATAATTGTACACCATGCACAATTATCGCTCAGCAATTACTACGTTCCTTTACTATTGAATATAACGATCACATGAAGAGGTTATGTTACTTTATTATTTTCTTATAATTATTCAGCGCCACCTGACGGTCTTAAGACCAAAGTTGCTTTTGCCATGTTAACTTGTGCACGGCCTGTAAGAACTATTAATGTTGTATTCCATGACTTGTGAGGTTAAGTTTTATTCATGTGATAATGTAATGTTGGTCTATGTGATTTAGGGAATCAAATAACTTTTTTTGCTGATTTTAACACTTTGTATTATTTGTGAAATAGCCTCTACATATGCAACTCGTGGTTTTGAACTTCCCTAGATAATTCAAAACTACTAGTGACATTACCTAGGTTAAACATTGTTGGTTTTACATATGCAATACTTTGTCATTTAAAGTGCTGTCACTATTCAGTTGTTCCTTGTAATGCAATTGAAATAATATTACATTATCAGACTAGTAGAGGTATACCAGCCATAACTTTCAGTTCCTTTTCTCCTGCCTGCAAATATATGTGCATCTAAGTGTTTTTGCAAATGTTTATCTCAATAAGCTGTCGTATGAATAGTTTGAACTAGTTATATAAAAATACACTGGTAGTGTCTAGGATGTTGTATGCTGTAGAAATATGGTGGGTGTCAAAAGTAAGTAATAAAATAGATCGGTTATACAAACAATTTTATATAGACATGTTGGGATTGCCTAAATCAGCTCCAGGATAAGGATACTTAGTAGAATTAGAATAACCAAAAGAAAAGGTATAATATAATTGAAAGAGTCTTGAAATTTTTATATAAATGCTTGATAAAAGATCATAAATTCCTAAAGGTGTATATGAATCAAGAAAATAAAACTGAAAGAAAACAAAAAGTTTTGCCGGTCAGAGGTGGAAAAAACTGTGGAAGAAATAAAAATGGGTGTCTTATGGGGACTATGTAGAATATAGGAATGTGGCAAGTTTTCAAAAAATAATCAGAACCAGAATGCAGGATATAGAAAGACAAGAAATATGGGGAGGGTTAGAAAATAGAAAATTATTATATTTTATATGATAATAAAGAGAAAAAATGGAAAGAGAAAGATATGTAGACCAATGTAACAAGCAGGAGAGGGAAGGAATGGCTTGTATTAGAACAGGATTAATGTTCTTAAGGGGACTAGAGGTAGCAGGAGAGGAATATATGAATTATGTGAGAAACAGTTCATATTCTGACTCACAGCAAAGAGCTAGCAGTATGGAGACAGAAATAATGGGAGAAGAAATAGGAAAAGATGCAAAGCGAGTTGAAAGCCATAAAAATGGTTACTGGGAAAAATGAAAGTAGAAACAGAAATATGTGGAACCTGTTTTGGAAAGCTAAAGAAAAATGGATGAGAAAAGTAAAGATTGGAAAAGAAAAAGGAAATGTTGGGACAACAAGGGGAAACAGCAAACTAAAGTAGATAATGAAAATTAATTGTTCTTTCACACCGGCCGTGTGTAGGCTAAATTGTGGAAACGTAGAATCAGACTGAAAAATTCAATGCCATAGCCGGGATTATGAGAACTTCTAAGTGGATTACCGGGAAAATACGAGTCAGTTGGAGAATTTAATGTCGTGTCGGCACGCTGGCCATAGTGGCACAATGGTGGTGCGGCTGGACGGAGGCCGGAAGGTCCGTGGTTCGAATCCCGGCTATGGCATTGAATTTTTCAGTCTGACTCTACGTTTCCATAAAGTAGATGATGAAAGAGTGACTATGCTACTTAGCAATGCTAGAAGGTCTGGGTGCCAAGCGGGCTGAACTAGCTAGTGTAAATGATGGCACCAAGAAATTTTACAATTAGGTTAAGAAAATGTGTATGAAATATAGATAAAATATTGTAAATAACAGTTTTATAAATAATTTCGATTCTATTGTATGTAAAAATAAACAATAACAGAAGGGAAATTCGTGTGATGTAAAACACATGAGATTTTATTTTTACTGTTGCAGAGAGATGGCGTTACTCTGGGCCAGAGAGAAGGCTTCAGTCGAGGAGATATTTTGAAAATACGTCGCATGTACAAATGTGGTGGTAGTGGCGGTGGTGGTGGTTCCAGTTCTGGTACTTCCATCATCTGTGCTATACCTTTCCTCTGCTCCTTATGACAAACTTAAGCAAATGGGAAGAAAAATTGTGTTTCTATTTATTTCTAATTTATTTATTTAATGACCGCAGCACTGAAGCTCTAAAGTTTGCTCTGCGTGCGATAAATGTCTTGAAATAATGAAGTGGTACTTTTGTAAAGTTTTTAAGGGAATGTTGGTGCAGGTTGTTAGGTATGAATGTAAGTTAATGGTGGATATACTTGTAATTATTCACCAGTATTTTAGTTTTAGAAGTAAATGTTAAGCTTTTATCGCGAAATGAATGTAATGAGACAAGAAAGAGAAAGATAGAGTTGAAAAAGTCAAATAAATTATTCTCTGTTCTTTTAAATCAAGTATTGGCTGCATAAACGCCTCAGCTGGAGGTTGTAGTTTGGTAGTAAAATGCAACAATGAGAAGGAAACAGAATGGGCAGTGTAATGGTTATGACTTAATGAGTATTATGAGGTCATTACATTCCAGTAAAGGAAAATCACAATGAACTGGTCTGCTTATTTCAATTCAATATTTTAATTATAACAAGTTAAGTATTAACGCAAATTGAGCTGCATGGCACCCAGCTTGCCAACACTTCAGGAATAATATGGTGTGCTGATCCATGATTGAACTTCAGATTTGTGAATATCTCATTCACCGAATGATTTTGCATCACTTTTGGTGTCACAAAGCGGTTTTCCTGACCTGAGCTAGGAACCACACAAGTCACGCCCTCTTTGAACTTTCTATTCCAGTCGCACACTTTCTGTATTAATAAGCATGTATCACCGTACCGGATCATCATTCGCCGCAGGATTTCTATAAGTTTCCTACCTTCACTGCCCTGAAAACGTGTGACAAAATCTTGATGTTCTGTGGTGAATGTCCAATTGGGACATTCAATTTAAACTCATATCGCTTGTCTGTAATATGCTGTTATCTGTTGAGCAATTTTTAAACGATTATATCGCTACCAACTTACAGGACAATGGCACAAATATCTTCATTGCACCCCTCTTATTTTTAACAGCGTTTCTCTGGTTACTTAGTCCGCCATACTGATTATAACATCAGGACAAGCACCTATATATTACAACGCACACTCGAAGTCTGTACCAGTCAATGGTGACCAAAGGAGTACGAAAATCAAACTATATTTTAAGAAACTTTAACTTACAGTGGGAAACATTTGCTATGACTGCAAATAAAGTAATTCTGGCCAACGAAATATATATAGAGAGAAAATAGTAATTTGTATTATGCAGAAGGAACAAAAACTATTACAGTTTATGTTACAGTTCTAGGGTTGTTTAAAAAGAGTCATATTTTGACTTCACATTTTTTAAAAGTCTATGCTTTTTATAAAATTACTTTACAAAACATATCTTTTGGTATCCTATGTAAAAGTTTGGTGAAATTCTATTTTGATGCCACGGAGATTTTTTTCCCGAGTTTCAGTGAATTTTTTACTACCATCTCTATTTTACGGCTTCACAAATTTATTTTGTTCTTATTTAATCATGTTTGTGACATGTTCAAGTTTATACAGAAACTGCTGTAATAGATAGATACAGGTTAATTTTTAAACATAATTTATACACATTAGAAAATGAAAATAAAAATTATGGAAAAAATAAAAGGACTCATAAACTGTAATACTGCTGGTTTTATGCATATTAAAATGATGGTTTTTCTGTCAATGTTACCATCAAAAGCTTTTGTAAGTTGAAACAAATATTTTCACGGTAGTTAGTAGTAACATATTGTGTATAAGTGTTGTACATTAGTCTTAACAGTTTGCATGAAGACAGGAAGTCGGATGCAAAAGGCCTTAACCATCTTTTTATTTTATTTTTATTGCTTATTGTCCATCTAAAAATATTCTTCAATTTCAACAAAAAGTTTTTATGTCTGTTTTTCTGAGGCTTTTCCCTCTGGTAGAAACAAGGGTCCTCCATGAGGTAGATAGAGTACCAAAGTCAAACGCTCTAACAACCGGGGCTACGAGTGCTTTATTCACACAAACAACTTGTATATACAGAATGTCAATGAACTATACCGAAATATTTTTAGATTAAGTGGAGATATCTTAAACAGGTAATTTGAGATAGGAGACTTATGGCTAGTTAGTTTAATGTGGAAGTTACGACTATAAATTTCTACTTGAGTACACAGCACATGAAAATGATCAGACGTATCAAAGCATTCATTCTGGCGCAATGGTTATGAAATTAGCTTTCACATCACAGGTAAAAAAATTTGAGTCTCCCCACTTTTGTCGTTTTATTATTTATTTTTGCTTTGTTTGATTGTTTTTTAATATTTAGTCCAAGTTTTTAATTATTTTATAAATGTTTGCATTTTACGGAGCAATTTTACATTGTCTTTTCAATTACTTACAGTTCGTTCTAACAAAGGTTAAATTCTGCTTAATACGTTCACATGCTGTACGTCTAAATGGGAGGTAGTTTAAAGGGTGAAAGAAATCACATAAAATAAAAATTAAATGATACTCTAAACATAAGGTTTGTAGGAACTGCTCGGAATGGCGACCTGCGTTTTCAATGCAAAGTTAACAGCAGTGAAGCAACAAGTGTCGTACTCTGTTCAACATTCCTTCTGATTTGAATAACTTAACATGTTGCTATTATTTGGGCAGATCTTCTGAGGTTATAGGTGTTCCATACATCGGAGACTTAAAATCAATTGGTTTGAGGTAGGGAGAGCGTGCTGGCCAAGCTACTGTTGAATTACTACTTGCACTGGCCAACCAGATTAACGTCCTTGCTTACGAATCACTATTAGAACTTACGGATTAAAAAGACGAAGAAAAACAACTACATGATAAGAACCGAACCAATGACCCTTGAAACCCCAGCTTGTGGCGTTACGGATTGGGCCACCAGAACATCTGCAGCAACACCCTAGGTAGGCTACATGATGCAAAGAGGCAGTTAATCGCTGTTCAGTGTTGCACTGTAGGTTGATTAATTGGATATTTGAGAGATTTTTGAGGCATTAAATCTTGAGAACGCCAATAACAAGCTACTAAGAATCCATATTTCTATACTCGGGAAGTAGGTTTAAAACATTCTAATCCAATAATTTCACTCAGCTTGTTTAAATACAAAGTTATCAGCATCTGATGCCAATTATATTTAACACAATTAACTGCGTTATATTTAGCCGCAGACCATGCATTGCCAATCTTAATTTACTTATATTAGTCACGTCTACAATAGGGGAAATTATTTCGGTGTAGTTCATTAACACCGCTATCTACTAGTAGCTTTTGTTCGAAGACAGAAAGCAAACAAAACATCAGATTTCTTACACAAATTTGTCTACCAGTGACGCTTCCTATACAGAACATCTACTAGTCTAACGTTCAGTGTTCCTGTTACATAAAACATTGTTAATTTTCCATGGCCTACTCTGTACATCATCACTGTGTTGATTTCTATGGAATTAATTTAACTGATATCGTAGGTTTGCTATGTGTATATTGTAATGAATAAGACATATTTTGTACTACATGGTTTGTATAAGTAACCAATATATACAAGTAACCATTTTATATAAATAGTGTTACTCATGCAGTGATTTTTACTGTTGAGCATTGTTGAGAAGTAGTCATAATTTTATTATCATACTGTTTAAAGGCCGTTAACGCTTTGTTGCACTTGACTTACCAACCATTATATAGTAATAAACACTGTTTAATGCCTTTTAAGGTTAATCCAATAAAACTCTTGACTATAATTTATAAGTTTTATTTAGTAAGAGATTTTTGTGACAATTATGCCAAATTATTTGTCGAACTAATGTTTTAATTTATATAAAAATATTGTAACTTTTGGAAAATAAAAATATAATGTTAAGGAATGAATCTCATTTCCAGTCCATCTTGTAATGATGCCTTTCTTCTTCATCAGGATACTGAAAAATAAATATGAGTTGTACATTATTATTGGCAATGTAGAGCGCCTTAACGTGTTTTATTATTTTAGTGCCACTTAAAATGTTTTATGTATGAATAAAAATATAGTGAGAAAGTGTTGACAGTTTATGCAATGTATATATTAATTTCAATTGACAATGAGGACCTGTACCACTTCTCAAGTCGGCAGGAGACTTGCAGGTTGTTAGCCGGTTATTTCCAGTGAAATACAGGATTGGAACAACCTTATGCTTGCACTACTACTAATTACAGGATGTAATTAAATTATAATTGACGATATAATTATAATTCAATTACAATCGACGATATTCAAAATTTCAATGAGCATGTTTATTAGTTTGAGATCATACTTATTTGTAGTATATAGAACAAATATTGATTGCATTCAAAAATTATATATCACTATGAGGGAATTCTGTTTCACTATAAGTTTCCCGAATCCAAAAAACTATAATTCATAGAAAAAAAAAACAGGTTCGTGTTTTTCTTAAAATATAATACGCATGACACTTTTAAATTACTGTTAGAAGATATATCTTGAATTATTTTGGGAATAACCTATGAAAGTCTCTTCATTCTGAAAGAATTTTGTGTAATGTTGTATAATAATTAGTAAACCGTAAGGGATATATAAAACCTTGCCACATAAATATTTTAAATATCTCTAAAATATACCATTACTTCAAATAAAAATTTTAGCATCAACCATTTCAGACATATTCATTATTATTCCTTTGAAATTTTCATTAGTTGAGGAAAATACTGTCACCCTTCAGATGTTTCTGTAGAGGGACATTTCAAAGTCAGCATATAGCAACGTGGTTTCCATGAGTTAACTGTCGTTTGGGCCTGCTCTCTCTTTGATTTCTACAACGAAATGAATAATGAAACTATTTCTGGAAAACTTTATCGTGATTGAAAATAAATGAATAGAAACAGATTTTCAAAGAATAGTTTTTGCAAATAAATTATATGTGGTAGAAAAGGTCACATCAATATAATGCATACAATTACGTAATCATTGCTCTAGATTTAATACATATTTGTAAGTTCATTAATGCATTTCACGATCACTTACTTGTACAATAATCTCAAGTTTATTATAAAGTAACTCATGCTCAATAATATTTAAATGAAAAAATAGTAAGGGAGGAAAGGAGATAAACATTTTCTACTTATTTTTTTATTTCACGAGTGTTAAGTTAGGAATATGTTTAACAAAAGTAAGGCAATTAATCAACTTAGAATGGCCGTAGGAGTTTACTAAGATTTATTTAGTAACCGTTCCTTATGGTTTACTGATAATTGGAAACTAAACATTTTGACTTTGGAGCATTTTCTCTGATGAAAGATGCTGAGAATGTATTTAAAATTAGAATATGCATTTCAGTACTCTTTTAGGACTATGTAAATTACCATAATGAGCTTAAATAGTTCGAAATTAGTAAAATAAAAATATAGGGTGTAAGTATAATAAAAATTACTGAAGATGATAAAAATATTTCATATTCATACGTTTTCATTAAATTTGACAGGTACAGTGAACTAAGAATGGTTCATGGCGAAATTCTTTTGAAAAATGGTTTTTGTATTATAAAATTGTTGCTATTGCCTATGTTTTATTAAACTATACACTTTTTAGCATTTAAAATATTCACTTTCTGACAGGAAATATATTCATCACCTGTAATTTCCCTTCGCTCATCCTTGAGTAACAGAAGTAATTCAAGTTGCATGATATACAAATTTGGAGCGTCAGCATTCAAAACATCACGGGAAACACAAGACTACGTGATCCACATTTCCCATCAAGCTTAAGAAGTCATAAAGGACGTGTCCATAAATTAGAGAACACATGCTGCTTACTCATGAGTCATGACATAAACCACATTTCTTAATCACATTGCATATATTATTAAAACATTTTATTTTTTAAAAACATCTATTGTCATTCAACACAGCTATTTAAATGTCAGAAATACGCTATTTACTTGATGTTGCCGCTTTAAAAATATTCTCTAAATTTTATTAGGATAAAACCTTTCACTTTCTTTTTATCCTGCTTCTATTGCCAACGAAAATGCCCACATAAATAATATAAATTAACAATTAGTTACATTACCTTTTTATTTTCATTCCAAAAACATTCTGTGAACTTAAACGCCCTCTCACATCTGTCTGATGACTCTAAAACCAAACAAAAGAGTAAGGAAATTTATTAGAGCATTTATTTTCTGTAGAGTTATTTTTATTTATAGTTTAACATATAGGTTTTGAAACAATTTGTGATCCATTTTACAAAAATACTAATGTGGATATGGATACTACAGAGAAATATTACGGCTAATAACAAAATATTGTTTGCGTCTCCTAGAAAATTCGTATTGATAAAATATGGGACAAAGAGTTATATAATCAACTCACAGTGTTCACAATGTTACATGAAAGTTAAACCATTAAGACTGGTTAGCAAATTTTTAATCATGAGATTCCTCCCTCAGGACGATTTGTGTCTCAAAGTGAAGAAGAAGGAACCTGTAATGGTCTTAAAACTTAGAATTTTAAATCAAATTGGTGTGAACAGTTTTAATGTTTAGTAACATTTATTTTGCCCCTAAATCATGGTATATCTTTTGCTCAAACAATGATTATTTGATGATTACTCCATAATAAATTGTATAGATAAGTATAAATGTATTTACCTATACTGCAAAATGAAGATATCTTTATAATATGCGATGCTGTGCAGCGAACCTTTGTGTAATATTGCAGCAATGCACAGTGCAGTGAACATGGTTTCTGTATAACTATCTATGTGAAAGTACTAACGTTAATCGACCACGAGTTTTATACATTCATTATGGCACCTTTACTGCACATGACGTATTTCAGTAATGATATCTCACGAAAACACTTTACTCCATGCTTACATATCGATACCTCAAATAAAGGGGTTGTCGTATAGTAATGGCATTAATAATTGACATTTTCTCACCGGAAAATCAGAATGGATCGTCATTGTTTTATAATTAAAGGGAACATAGAAGAATAAACTATACGCAATTAGTGATGATATTACAAGGGCAGTAACAAACATTTAAGCTGCAATAAATTAACAACATTAATCTGATTGAAAATTTAACAGTTTTTCTGCAGGATATTATACAGCTATTTTCAAGGTTGTACAGTTCAATTAACTTGAGGTGGCAGCTGAGTAAAGATGCGCACTAAAAGAATTATTCTGTTACTAAATCTGAAAGGTGACTGAAGGTGATTTATACATGTGGAGTAGTTGATACATGTACCATCAATAGCTCCATATGCATAAAATCATCCACAGTCTCCTTTCAGGATTGGTAACAAACTAATTCTTTTTGTGCGCATCTTTACTCAGCTGCCACTTAAAGTAAATCTTTGGGTGAAGCATGAAGTTTGATTAAGGGAATTAATATGTTCTGGTACTTTTAATAATAGGAAAAATAAACATGCAATCTCACCTTGTGCAGAACACCTGTAAACAAGATAATCAATGCCAAGCTCATCCAACTTTAAGGGTTCCAAAACTCCTTTTATGTTTCCAATTAGAAACCCGCCATCTTCGTCCATCTGAAACAAGAAAGGGAACCTTCAATTGTGCTCAAATGGACCTGCTGTCTGTTAACCGATATAAAAAAGAAAACTATTCATTGATATTCGAAGATAAATACACATTGTTCACCCAGAAATTTAGGTGTGTTATTTCATACGTCGCTTGTGTTTTCTTTCATGTTCGACAAACAGCTGTACTACAGATAGCTCGGTTGCCGGTAAGCGGACTCTGAAATTTTCGGAGCTCATTTGCAATCCTGCATTACACCTTGAGCCACTACAAATATTGAACACAACTCCTAAAGAAATGCTTATAATAAGCAGAAAATTTGGAATGTGGTGTTTAACATCCATTCTTACTCCATGCGCCAGCACATGCGTAAACAGTGATGTTACATGAACTGAAAGTTTATTTGGGAAAGTAAATTTGTAGGTATAGGGAATGTTTCGAATCTAAGTTTAAGGTACTTTTCTAGCATCAGAAATTATGGGGCCTGAGAAAACCTGAAAAATTTCTTGGTAGGACAGGATGGTCTTTAAACGCTGACATTTATTCACGAGTCAATGACTTAACGACCTTGACTACCCATGTAGGTAAAACGATATCGAGATGAAACAATAATACACAATAAACCATATATTAGTTTAGACAATTTTAATGCATGGCAATTATGATAATGATGATGATGATGATGATGATGATGATGATGTTGTTAATGATGATGATGATGATTATGATGATGATGATGATGATGATGATAATAATAATAATAATAATAATAATAATAATAATAATAATAATAATAATAATAATAATAATAATAATAATAATAATAATAATAATAATAATAATAATAATAATAATAATAATAATAATAATAATAATAATAATAATAATAATAATAATAATAATAATAATAATAATAATAATAATAATAATAATAATAATAATAATAATAATAATAATAATAATAATAATAATAATAATAATAATAATAATAATAATAATAATAATAATAATAATAATAATAATAATAATAATAATAATAATAATAATAATAATAATAATAATAATAATAATAATAATAATAATAATAATAATAATAATAATAATAATAATAATAATAATAATAATTACCCAGTTGTACTTGAGATAGAGGCAGTGAAGAAAACACTTGAATCCTTCAGCATTACTTACTCCAGACATTTTCTTGTTGATCAATATCGTGTTTAAAGCATCTGAAATAACAAAATGGAAGAATGTTTAAAGTTAGAACAACTTTAAATGAATGTTTAAATAGTAGTTGCGATTAATATATCACTGACATTCTTTGCTTCGCGGATACTTAAGTAATTCTATAATTTTAGCCCTCCAAAGCAGGCGAGAATTAAGAAGTTTTCATTATGTAACCACTATTAACACATCAGGTACAAAGTAAACAAGAAAATAGGGGAAAATAAAAGTCAATTTTCGAATGTAGTTCTTTAGAACGGCTACGAATACTTTGTCTTTATGTGCATCATGCAAACACAACATGAGGGGAGTGGAGTTCAAATATTTTGTGATCGAAACTGTATAATATCCTGCATCTATACAATGCTTTGGATATCTAATAATATATTAAATCATAATTCATAATTTTTAGATTAAACTCACACTCTACCTAAAGCGTAACTGTCCAAATGTTATCCACTTTATTAAATGGGCTAATTTGTAAGTTTTGTGTTGAAAAATGAGTATAGCTTGTTTTTAAAGTATATGGCACCCTAAAAGTTTTGCCAAGGCATATAGGCCATGCACTAATTTGTCCTGATTTCTCAAAGGTTATAAGGAGTTGCCACTAAAACAGGGGCAGATTTTTAAAATACCGTAATACTATAGAATTGAAAATAGGAATTAGGTGATTTTTGAAAACCTTTAATGTAGGTATATGGTGCAATATTTTGGCCAGATGGCTTAGATAAGAGTTTGAAAATATGTAGCTCCTTTTTTTTAATCTGAATGACAACTTCCTGTTCTATTGTACACGCGTATAAAGCTTCATCTAGGCTGGCCTAAGAAAATAAACTTTTATTTTAGGGTTTTAAAATTGGAATCGAACGTAAGCAAAGGGAATGCTTTTGAAAGGTTTAGAACAGTATGTCATTCAAAAACCCAAGGTACGCACTGAGCTATGTCAAAATCATACCAAAACTATTCCGTGCTAAGAAAATTAAGAAATTAACTGGAAATGCGATGATAGTAACAAGATATACAAATTCTTCCTTTAATACCTAAATTCTAAAAATTTCAAGCTCCTCGGTTTACTTATTTCAGCCAAGTATTTAAAAGTAGTTGTGATAAAGTACCAAAATAGAATCTGATGTCCATATACAACAGAATGGAATTGATGTTGGATGGCACGAACAAACTTTTTTTCCTAACCTCCGTTCGCAGTTTTAACATTTTTGGAAACGCTATACAGCCCATGACCATTGAAGCTGATTTTTCAGATAATTCAAGAAATTCGTTAAAATTTCCATATATGGAGATGTAATGCAAACATGACCCTCTGAAATTAATGAAAATGTTGAACCAAGATGGCTTTGTTTGTGACGCAACAGATTGCCTATGTTTATTATCATTCCAAGTTATAGAAGTTTCCAGAAATTCAACATTTGACGTCAAGCCAATCAAATTCATGTTTTGGTCCCTTAGCAACAAGACATTGTAGAATGACCCAATCCGAGTTTAGTCAATCCGAGTTTAGTAAAATTTTAATTTGATTTCATCTTCACTTGTGAAAGGTCTCAGTCCTTCTTGTTCTTTCGATGTAGCCAGACGTGTTAAAGATATCGTCTCGGACAAGACGCACTATTAAATTGCAAGAGGACTGCTAGGTTCCTGCAAGTTACAGAAGTAATTTTATCTACTGATTAGCGATCAGTGGAAAGACTCGTCGAGTGCGCGTCGCAAAAGAAAATACGTAAATGATGAGTGGCACGCTGTTGCGTTCACTACGCCTGTAAAATCAGGAAAGATGTTTGTAAATCATGTCTTAAAACATCGGCTGTGAAATAATTCAGTGAGAAAATAAATGATCAAAAAGTGAAGCATTGCTTTAAATCAATTTTGTTGCTACCATCCACCATTCCGTTGCTGACGCCGTACCACTACCCTAGATTACAGAGTTCATCGCTCATCGACGGAGCTGCCGGCGGATCGTCAAGTCTACATCGTTGCAGTGACAAGGAAGCCGGACAGATCATCGATTCTGCATCCTGAGGAAGGTAAGTGGCCTCACCAAGGGATAACAACATGTGGGTGCGTCGCGTGGCTTGAAGTTACATCTCGACACACACGACAAACTTTTAAAGAAAAACTTATTACACCATCTAGAACAAGAAAGTTTCTCAATGATGAAAAGCATTATTAAAAGTGGTTGAGTGGTTTTCTAAATTACTGCTCACACACATACACAGAGTCTCCTTATAATATAAATATACATCTCCATATTATGATATTTTCATATTTTTCTATGTTCTACAGCAATGTATCTTGTTGTAGTAAAAATATGTGGGTTTCAGATAAAATGGATTCTCACAGTAAATTAGGATACACATAATTGCACTTCATTACAAATAAAATTTTAACTTCTCCAGCACAAACATTACTCCAGAAAAGTTTCTGGAAAAACGTCTAATAAAGTCCTATACAACATTCATAGTGATTTCAGTATAGAATCAATTCTAATTTGATTTATAATTGAAAACAAAGATAAATATTTCAATTGATCAGAACAATTATTTGCACAGATTTCAGTTAGAAGTCTTAATAACTCTTCTTAAACAGATAGAATTGTGTACTCTGATAGTACGACCATGAGACCATGGTATTTTTGAACACGTTTTTACTTCTTAACGTTTATGTGACTGGCGAGTGAATGTGGGTCTGTCCTGTAGCAGTTGTTTCTGTGTAGTGGAGTGAGATCACCATTTAGTACAGCATAATAATGGGCAAACAGAAGAAGGAATTAGACTTGGAAAAAACGAGCTGCAATCGTACACTCAGGAAAGAAGGGTGTACCATCAGACTAATAAGTAAAAAAGTGAAAGTTCCTAGGTCTACAGTGTATGTTACCGTTCGGAGACATGAAGAAACAGGCAAAACATAACCCTGCCAGGTTCTGGAAGGCCTCAAGTCACTTCAGAACAAGAGGCTAAGTACATTGTATTGACGCACTAAGTGGAACAGGATGAACACACTTCCTGATATTCAAGTGGAGTTGAATGCATTGCACTACAAATCTGTGAATTATGAAATTGTAAGATCTCGCCTACTGAATCAGAACTCTATGGTCATATTGCTGCCAAAAACACTTTAGCGCCCTCAAAATAAAAAGAAAAGGTACATTTTGGCAAAAGGTACATTTTGCAGAGTGTGGAATAAGGGAACGGAAACGTGTTTTGTTTACTGATGAGCCTCAATTTTGAACTTATTAGTCACAAACGTCGTCAGTTTGTAAGATGTTCCAAAGGAGAGAGATTGGTAACCCAATGTAAGCCAGCCGTCAAATATGGAGGTGGAAGTATAATGGTTTGAGGTTCTGACAGTAGCAGACTTAGTGCCAATCATTAGAACATTAAAAAAGAGGGTTATCTCAAGATCTTAGGCAAACATTCAATTTCCTTTGGAAAGAGATTAGTAGGCAGAGGATTTGTCATGCAACAGGATATTGATTCTAATCTTTCTTCCAAGCTTTGTCGTGAATATATGGCAAAGATGGAATCCAGAAAGGAACTAACCAATATGCTTCGGCCCTTAAAGCCACATAACCTAAATTCTATTGAGTTAGTTTGGGATGAGTGGGATCGAACAATTAGAACCAGAGGAGCACGAAATGCGAGTGAGCTACTGGAGATTTTGCAACAGGAATGGTAAAAAATAATTGCTAAATACCTGCAAAAAGCTTCTGTTGAGAAAGTCCGTGAGTGAAAAGCTGTTCTGAAGATAGAAGGAGAATATTTTGAGAAATCGAAAGTGTAGAAAATAAGCAAAGTATACAATTTCAATTGTATAGTTTTGCAGGACAAGAAATGGTTATAAATTTGTATGTAATCATGTAAAGGTGTCATACGTTCAAATATTCGTTATTCATTGATTAATTCTCAGCACTTGATAATACTTTTAAAGTCCTTCTGATTTTCAGCTACTTTTCGTGACTGCATGAAAGAAAATGTAATTTTAATTAACGTCTGGTTAATAAACATTAGAGTAATTGTAATTTTTATACACATTAATAAAAATACATGCTGCTAACTTTATTACAGTTTGTACATAATAACTGCACAACAAATTTTGTGAAAGTCTGTCATCCTGTTACTTACCTAGACTAATGGGCGAAGTAATGTTACACGTCTTGATTAACTTCAAGTCGTTATCCACATCTGCGGAACTAGGCAGAGATTTGCCCTGAAAAGTGGCAACAAAGTAAAGTATGAAACCAAGAACTCTAACCTCTCTTTTAGGTATATATATATATATATATATATATATATATATATATATATATATATATATATATATATAGTTTTAATAAAAGTTGCCCTCAAAAATGTACATGAAAATACAACAAAAGTTATTGGGCAGTAAACATCCCAAATTAGTCAGTGTTTGCAGGAGAGAAGAATGAACTACTTGAGTCTGAAGTTATAGTATATAACAAAGAATATCCAGATATCCTGCAATTGAGCAGTATTTAATCGATAAACACAACTAAGATTGTTAACAAATAATTTGTATAAAAATAATGATTTTAATGAATGGATTTAAGAATTATAGGAATTTTCTTAATTGTTAAAAGCATTACTTCTGTTTACTTGCACTTATTAAAATAAACTTTTCGTCCGATTTTAAATATAGTTTAAATGTGTTCGAAAGTTTGAAAAAAGTAGTCTCTATGTTCAAAAGTGCTTTGAAGATTCAAATACATAATATAAATATTTGTTTCAGAGTCCTTTGTATATTCAACACGTGACCATATAAATGCCTATGAACCAGTCTAGTATTTATTTATAATATCATATATTTGATTTTTCTTTTCTTACACTTTTGTGCATTATAATGTTCCATACGAAATAGTTTATAAATAACCATATTCAAAATTTCAGCAGAGATTCGGAGAAGGAACTTAAAAAATGTTGTATATTTTGGTTTCTACACCTTTAAGTTGTATATATGATATAAATAACTCCACCATTTAGAATAAATTGCCACAAAATTGTAATTAAAGATTTTGTCATGAGCAAGAAGAGTAAATAAATTTCTATGTGCCAGTTTTTAATGCTGGTATTTAAATAACAAGCAACATTTTTACTTTTATGAAAAAATAAGGCCTTGCATTGTGCACAACCGTAATTAATTGGTGCAGTAAAATTAAAATACGTTATTATTTCCCAAAAACTGTTAAACTGTGTAAAATTAAGATATTGTTTTATTTTGGTAGAGTTGCACATGGCAGATTTTTGAAAACATTTAAATTAAAATAGTACAATGATAACTGAAATAGGTTACGGGCGCGCTTAAACTTGAAAGCGTTACGTATATTTATTAAAATATTTCTTGAACAATCAGGGACCTGAATTAAAAGAAATTGACTTGTGTTGACAAAAAGTAATATCGATAGAAGCACTTTTCTATTCGACGCAGAAATTCAGTGTCACAATTTCGTAGGAGTTCTTGTTTTTAAGTCTCATGAAATAAAAGAAGGTTGTTTTAAAAAGAAGATTTGGTATACATTTGTATACGTGTAATGTAGTGCACAATTAAACAAACTGTAATGAACACCGAAGTTGTAGTTTAATAACACACGTATTAAAGCTCCGAAGACGTCACTTAAGGAATTATTCACTCCAAAAAATCCTCTATATGGAAGTCGTACATGGATTATAAATAAACAAACGATGATTCCGATTACAAAATATTCAGAGAAATTGAAATAAGATACTTATTTCAATAATATATGATTAAAATTAGGTTAGTTGTAATATTGGGCTGAAAACATGCGTATATCATTTAAATTATGATGCATGCAGCTACTGTAAATAGGTTTCAGATAAGTTTTCCTAACTTACGATTCCAAACATTTGTTTTTAATAATGACATTTACTCCGAAAATAAGTTTTCGTACACGTTTTATTCCTACGGTGGAATGAAGGATGTGTATAGAAATTTCGTAGTGTTATTTGGACAATATTTAGTGTAGAAACACACAAGATAAAATTGACGGTGTGTTGCGTGCGCTGGAGTGTATAGTTATACAAAATCATAGGAAGATGTCTAGAGGAGAAGAATGCTTGATTATTAATGAGCATTATTAAGACATCAAAATTCAGAAATGAAGAATTATGAGAATGTTGGAAGGTGAATGTAAGATATTCAAGTTTGTTTTATTGACAGAAAAGTGTGTTAAGAATGTTTGAATTCAGGAAAATGATTTAGAATATTTCAAGGAATGACAGACGTTAGTAATATGGTGTTAGAACAATGGTAGGGAGGCGACAAATACATTTATAATTATTAATAATTTTAAGTTAAATATTTCAAAACACGCTGACGACGTCGTTTAAATTCAAGACAATGAGCAGGTTTACAGCAGGAAATCCGCAAAGAGAAACCTAAATTAATAGGCTTTGGGCAAATGAATATATAAAACTGAAACTGATTGATAGCATCAAGTGATACATTAAACACAAAAGGTTAAACGGGAATAAATGTGAATATATTTAAGTTCCAAATGTTGGGCAAACGATTTCGAATATTTTTATTTAAAAAAGATACAAAAATATAATTCTACAGTGCTCTTATGTTACTTTAACGTTGAAAAATTATTATTATTATTATTATTATTATTATTATTATTATTATTATTATTATTATTATTATTATTATTATTATTATTATTATTATTATTATTATTATTATTATTATTATTATTATTATTATTATTATTATTATTATTATTATTATTATTATTATTATTATTATTATTATTATTATTATTATTATTATTATTATTATTATTATTATTATTATTATTATTATTATTATTATTATTATTATTATTCTTATTCTTATTATTATTATTATTATTATTATTATTATTATTATTATTATTATTATTATTATTATTATTATTATTATTATTATTATTATTATTATTATTATTATTATTATTATTATTATTATTATTATTATTATTATTATTATTATTATTATTATTATTATTATTATTATTATTATTATTATTATTATTATTATTATTATTATTATTATTATTATTATTATTATTATTATTATTATTATTATTATTATTATTATTATTATTATTATTATTATTATTATTATTATTATTACTATTATTATTATTATTATTATTATTATTATTATTATTATTATTATTATTATTATTATTATTATTATTATTATTATTATTATCATTATTATTATTATTATTATTATTATTATTATTATTATTATTATTATTATTATTATTATTATTATTATTATTATTAACATTGATACTTGGGTACTAGAAATCTTCAGAAAGGATGTCCTTTTGCCTTATTGCAATTAACTACATTCCGAACTTAAAATTACGCTTTTCACAGTTTTGTTCTATAAATTTCACACAGTAACTCGAAATTTATACTTTATGTTCTAAAGTCATTCGTGACAGCAAGTATTGGAGTTTTATGGTTACTTAAATTAAGAAATAAAATATAGGATACAGTTCTGAAAATATCCAACATTTAAAGCTTCAGTGCAACCACTCATTTTATGCATCGCGGCCCGCCTCGGTAGCGTGTCTGTCTCACGTGTAAGAGGTCCCGAGTTCGAATCTCGGTCAGGGCGAGTTACCTGGATAAGGGGTTTTCCGGGGTTTTCCCTTATCCTAAAAGACGAATGTCGGGTAACTCTAAGCTCCGTGGACCCTGGACTCATTTGAGCATCACTTGACCCTTTCCATTCATCGTCCGATATGACTTAAAGTTGGAGGACGTAAAATAAAAAAAAATAAAAAAAAAAAACATCGCGGAAGCCAGGTGTTAAAAATATGTATACTTCACAGCTCTAGCAAATAACACTGTGGAGTTGTTTTAGAAAATGTTATGGCAACGTTTATAAGAGGAGATAGATGTTGAAAAAGGAGTACGTCTTTTTCTTTTAAATATATTCGGTCCATACAATTTTCCTATCTTTATAATATATGGAAAATTTATGTGACAGAAATGAAACTAGTAGTTTAAGTACTACATAAATTAGAAATTTCACATATTTTTGCACTTAAGAGCGCTGCGGTATCATTAGGAAGCTAAGAAAGCTAACAAAAGACACCAGTTCAAATTCTTTTTATGAAGTAATTACTGAATGAATTGTAGCCAAGTTTGCATTGGTTATATTTTAAGTGTCTGTACAAGTAACGATTAAATTAATAAGTTCACGGTAGCATAAATTTGTGCAAAGATTATCTAAGCAAAACGCTAATCCGTAACCTGCAATGTTGCACCTTTTGAGTTTGTTTCTATCATTATCTTTTTTCCCAAAACCACATAAAGTTTTATACTATGAAAATAATGTGTTTGCCATATATATAAGCGGATAAATAGCATAACTAGTTTCCGTAAATACACAGTAAAATATGGTGTTCGTATCCTTATTTTTTTTTTAGAAAAAATGTTCTTGAGTATCAGAAAACCGAGTTGCTGGAAATTGAGAATTGTGGTGATTAAGCAATATAAAGGCTCAAATTGTCCATATATCCAATTACACATACATCATTTTAAGGCAGATATCTATTTTATATCACTAGAATGTGCAAAGTTGAAGTGCTGAAGCTTGCAGAAACATTAGAAATCAAACTAATGCTCACCAGTACGAGAACAACTCCTGCTAACAAACACGATAATATCCAGAGTGATCCCTGCATTGTGACACAAGAGACTGTATTCAGTCCTGTAGGAAAGGACGTCTCTTTATAAACTGGGAGCGCTAGGTCCTTTCCCAGAAACGGAAAAGAACAAAAAATGCCATCATGTCATTGACTCGGTGCATGTTTCTCAACAGGCTCGTTGATATCCGGTACGCGGATCTCTCTAATTAGTATTGCAAGTGATACAACAATCAGTTTATCGACCTGACCAAACATCCACTCATGTGATATAGGCAGGAACTCTCATAACACACAAAGAATGCCCTAAATATTCCAGGAAGATGAAGCTTTTTTCTTCCGCATGACCTTTGTGGCTTTTCTTTCCGAAACTCAATTCTGCTTATTCCAGTAAAAACATAAAAACGTTGAGTTTCTTCCATATCTTCATGGTCTGGCCTTCCGAGTCCTTCCATCCATAATATTTCAGACGTAGAAAGAGATAGTGACTTCTGTTAATGTTCTACTAACATTATCATAGACCCTTCATCGAAAAACACACAATAAAGTGCAATTATAAGCTACGATAAAGTTTCTAATATATTTAAAATTATAAAAACATTCAAAAAATAAATGAAATATTTTGCACGCAGTAAAGCTCTAAAAACGATGGGTAGGCGAATTGCAAAATCTCGCCAAGTATAAAATATTTATGATATAAGTGTTAAAAGGAAGATTTTATTTTGTGAGTAGGTGTGAAATCTTCGAGCAAAATCCTTTAAAACCCATGCATCATACACTATTTACTAGACAGTCCTGAACATTTATAGATATGTTACAGATTACACATATATTTATGGTATTGTTTACCCTTCTCATGGTCATGATATTCATTTGTCTTGCGTAGCATCAGTGTTGACCACATGACTTTCAGAAAACCACAACATTCTACGCAAGAAGGGCAGTGGAAATAATACAACGATGAAACTAACGTAACAAAAGTTTAATTAATTAATTAATAGATTACAACTTTTCTCAATCTTACTCATATTTTGAAAAAATGAAATGTGATTTTATAATTATTACAATTTGAAATAGTTATTTCTTGGATGTAAGAAGTGGGAACTGATTTAATCATTACATAATTTACGATAGGCCCATTGTTTGGTTTTAAAATAATTGACAATATAGGAAGAATTTGTGCCGCAATCTTCCTTTTGTTCTCAGTCCTCGGCAACCGTTGATCATTTCCTAACACATGACGTTCAACTGTACTGAAATCTTCTAAAATGGAGGCAGATATTTTTTCTTATTCCATTTATACCCCGCCTTTAACTGCGGCCGTTCTCCTTTCGAACATATCGAAAGTGAGTGTGTGGTGTTTTAGGGCCCGTCGACAACAAGGTCATTTGGGCCTATCGAAGGTGTTAACTCGTAATCGTTGGGTTGTATCATTAGATCACGTACACAGTCACACTCTCATTCATACTTCCAGACTCTGGGAAAGATGGGGAATCATCTTCGTCGGAGAAAAATCCCCACCCCAGCCAGGAATCGAACCCGGGACCCCTCGCACGGCAGGCAGGTGCTCTACCGACTGCGGACAGATGTTCTTCAGAAGCAATGTGCAATATAAAGAGTATAATAGGGCAATTCCAAGAATTTAAATTCACATAACCCGCCATTTTATACACGAATTGTTTAACTGAGATTCACAGGCTTCTTGAATGAGATGGCTGTCACATTCCGCAAGAAACCAAAGTTAAAATTACCGGCGTACTAAAAGCGTGTTAAACACTCAGCGTAAGAATTTTCTACTTTTAAAAGTCGTGAGCTACTAAATGACCCACTTTTACTGCCAACTGTTTCAAAAGAAGTTTTATATACGTGTTGCATACTTAAGTCGTCGAAGTATTTATGATTGAGTTGTTATGGCACCAAACAAAGTAGGTCTCGTGGCCCTCAGTTTCTTCAAGTGGAGAAGAAAATAATGCAAAACATTATATAATAATGGGGATGGGTTTCCTCCGGGTCCTCCGGTTTCCCTACCATCATTACTCCAATTGCTCTATCAATCATTCTTCTCAGGCGTTGGGCCGACTGCCCAACCCTGATTTCATCTCAGGTCAGCTTCTTCGGCTCCCTCACTCTGAGGGAACCCAAGCGCCTCCTAACGTCAGCATTGACGAGAAAGGGAGAAACAAATTATATAATTAAAACATAATAAATGAAGAAAACGTACTTAAAATGCACTTGAAGTACCAGATACTATAGAGTCGAATAATAATAATTCTATATTGTATTTATTAGTATCTGCTTTGAAAAGAGTACAAACATATGCCTTTTTTACATTGAGAAAACTTAGATTTGTTACGTTCTCACAACTGTCTCTACACACTATGGTTTATTTAACTTACTGCATTTATTCCCATCTTTATGTTTATTAAGATAAACATCTGCAGAAAACGAAGCGATGGCCAGATCGTTAAAACTACTGACCTTGAAAATCCATGCTCTTTCCAATACATTTTGAGAGATAATTGAATTGTGTTCAAGAATAAGAATATTGAGAATTGTAAAGCATTTTCTATTCTTTTTTAAAACAAAGTTTTAATGTCTTTATCTCTCTCTCTCTCTCTCTCTCTCTCTCTCTCGTTCTCTTACGATGTACCACTAATATGAAACTATCCTAAAGTATTTATGCATGAACAGAACTTGAAAGATTTGCATTTTCTAATGGACATCATAAATTAACAACTGAGATTATCTTTCTCAATTTTGAGAGATAAATATCCTCTTAATGTGTTTAAATTGACGAACTGAGGATACAGAACATTCCTACCTATTGGTTTTGCTCCTATGTTGAGTACTGATGCCTGTGTTTTAAGAGTTTCTACATTATTAAATTGCTTAAGTATACATTACAGCCTAAACAGAAACTATGAATGGTTAAAGTTTGATCTTTTTTGATTATCTAAAACTTCTTCGGCCACTCTTATAACTATTAGAGAAGTATAGAATATTATTATTAAAGAATTATAATTCTTTATCTACTAAAAACACATTTTCTTACATTCTATACAATGCACCAGAACTTATAGGCTGTTGTTGGGAGGTCAATGAAATCAGAATTACAAAATTTTCCAATTAATTGTTTCCTTGTTAAGATTATTACAGAAATTTCAAGAAATTACACTTCTAAATTGTATATGTAGGATTCAGCATTATATTTTATATAATTATCCATTAATTTTATACAAAGTGTGGAGGGCATTAAATAAATCGTTATATTGAAGGTTCAACAACATTAGCTAATGCTAGATGTCTTTTCTCAGAAGTGTTATAGACTGAAGTTGGGGAAATAGATTAGACTTGAAAAATTATCTAGGTTGTAGTAGGATTCGAAGCATAGATCTTTGGCATTTCATGATGGTGCTCTAACTGTGCGCTAATTGCCGAATTGCCAGACAGTATATTAGAATTTCTCATTTAAGTCATATACAGCAATGAACTTTCAAGACCTTTAAAAAGCGTTTTTAGATGAAGGTGCAGTGTTTGGGTCTATATGTAAACAGCATGGCACAAAAACGTTCGGTATTTATCCAATACTACTTGAAATGAAGTTACTCTATCTCGATGAATGTGGCACGAATAAAAGTGGTAAAAAAAGAAAAACAGAGAAAATAAAATAAAAAACACCCTAAATTAGTTTTTGCTTAAGTTTAGTTATTTTTTCTTCAAATATTCCTCTAACGACTTTAATTAATATCATATATTTAAGATAGTTACGATCAGGAATGACAGTTGGCTTTAAATTTTTGTACTTCATGTCAGTGCAAAGAATGTAAACAGCAGCAGCCAAAGTCACTGATGGCCAGGTAAACACGGTCTGTTTAGTCCTTTCTGCAAACGCCCACTAGGTGTATGAGGTATGGAGGGTGGCATCCTGTAACATCCCTGTAAAACTTCAGTAGCAGTTCTACTTCATTTCCCTTGGTCCTGACTTTAATGGTTAGAAATTTTTATGTCTGGCCATGATTAATAAAATGTATATCTTGATTTTTCTGGGAATAGTTTATTGAATCCTCTTTAACCGAAGCCATTTTGTATAACTAGTACAAGACAGACAAAATATAATAATGCAGATGTCACTGGAAGCACAGTTCACTTCAAATAATATATTGTGGCATCAGCATTTCTGAGGTATTCGTTGTCATTGGGCTAACTTTTCAATATTTTCTCAGTTTTGAAATGCTGTCACTATTCGTGATGTTGTGAGAATAAGAATGAAATCTCTAGACTAACAGAGCAATTTAATTTTTAAAATTTGACTATCACTTTTGACTGCAGTACATTCCTTGTACCTCCAAAAAATGTGAAATGCTCTTTTTCTTCAAACGGTGTCCACACAGTCGTACAGACTTCAAATTTTATTCTTCAAAGTTTACACTGCATAACTAATTCAGCTGTAAGTATTTGAAGCTCTAATCCAGAGGAAGACAGCTTCGAGAGTTGTGACATATTTTAGTAGGGGCCGAGGCCTGCAAGTGCATGTGACGTCAGGCAAGAGCCGTGTAGCACCAAGTTGCCTTTATAAATGGCGCTGTGAGTATAGAATCTGAGGGTTCAGTCATGTGTATCACACTCGATGACAACACTATGGCTGCCACGCACCAAATTGAACTGTTAAATTTACAATGTGACGATTTATTGAAGGACAAATATACACACAAGAAAGACTTGGCTGATTTTTTTACAAGAATGTCCCCCAAATCTGATTTCCGAGCTTGTATACACTTGCCGCACGGACATTGTGTATGTTTGGCTCGACATTATGTGTGCGAGTTCTTTTTTTTTCTGTTATGAAATTAGCTAAGTCCAAACCCCGAAGTACCTTGTCGGATCATAATCTAACACGCAGACTTCAATTACAAATTTTCTATACATTACGTCCTGACATTGATAAACTAGTTAAAGAAAAAGGAAAGAAAATGTCGGAAAATATCCACGTAATTGTGTACTGAGTGGATCTCCTCTAATTTGCAGAGAAAATTACTTTATGTTTTATTTTATTTACCTTAAAAGATGCTTGACCTTCAGATAAACTACGAGTTGAAGTTATATATTTTCTCATAGCACAGAGCCAAAATGTAATTGTTTATAAACTGTGACCAATTGCGTAATTAAAGCAGTCAGCAGTAATATTACAACACCCAAGATGTAAGTTGTACATATTATTAATACCCGATAGGTTTCCTGTCTTTCCTACTCTGTCGGAACCCCAACACATCAAAATGTTTCCTTCCTCTTGGGCAGCGGAAATCAGAGCGGTGACGTCACACGCTAACCTGCCTTTCGTTCTGGGGCATATTTGGCGGTTAGAGCTGTCGGAGCGGACGTCACACCGTCACTACCTGTCTTCCCCTACTGTAATCTTATTCCCTTCAGAGGCCTTGATATAAAATGTACTTACCTTAACATTTTCAGTTGTTGCGGAAAATCTTGGAAGACAATATATAGCAAGATATATTGTCTAAACTTTTTCAAGTTTCTCATCATGGTTGAAGAAAACTGTCTCAACTCACTGATATAAAGTACCCATTCTTAACATTTGATACGAAATAACATATTACACATACACAAAATCTCTATTTCCATGTTATAAATGATAATAATTGACTTTTAGGGTCACACTTTGTACCAAAGCATTTTTGTATCAGGTAGGCCTGGTAGGCAATGGTGTTCTTTCTTCTGGGAAAACAAATATCAGGTCAATTAGAACCATCTAAAAATTGGCTGCATGACATCTTAATTAAATTCTCCAAAACGAATAAGTGGCTTTAAATAAGAATAAACAAACTAATTTTATAAATGGTATCACTCAACAAAAGTTTGGGATCATGGTTATTTAACAAGTACAGCTGAAGGCCCTTATGTATGATCAAAATTGTTTTTCAATTCAAGAGTTTTCAGGAAAAATCGTCGAACAGTTTACGGCCAGCGTGCCGATATGACATTAAATTCTCTAACTGACTCGTATTTTTCCCGATAAACCACTTAGGAGTTCTCAAAAACACATGAGACAACTACCTTAATGGCGACTTACAACATGTAAGTACTTTAAGGCCCGGGCTTTGACCACTATTAGGTCAATTAATGGAAATTAATTGTTCTTTCACACTGGCCGTGTGTAGGCTATATTGTGGAAACGTAGAGTCAGAATGAAAAATTCAATGCCATAGCCAGGATTTGAATCGGCTAGTTGGCCATAGTAGCTCAATGGTTAGAGCGGCTGGACGGAGACCAGAAGATCCGTGGTTCAAATCCCGGCTATGGCATTGAATTTTTCAGTCTGTCTCTACGTTTCCACAGATTGATAATAGTTTATTTGTGCAAAGTAATTTTCTATTAGCATCGAGGTCTAAGAATTTGCAGTGAATTCTTCTTTAATCATCTCTCACGCATTACGACCAATGAAATCACATTTAGTTATACAATAGAATTAATATGAATTCAAACGTTAACTAAACCATATAGCAGTGCATCAATGCATTTTTGTATTCTTCAAACAAACTGACTCGAAAATCGTATTCCCTAATCAATCACATATTACTTCCATCATTGCTCTCAGCCGTTGTAGATTTCTTGGCGTATTTTAAATATTCTTATTTTATTGGTCAAGGTTATAACATTATTATATAATCTTTGACTCTTTATTCTTTGACGCTCCTTGTTTATTTTAAAGTATTTCAGACTTTAGAATTGTTAAAGCACCTTGAGAAGAAAGGTTGTGAAGTTGTGACAATTCTTGAGAAGTCTTGTAAAGTATTTAATTTAATAACAAAAAATGATTGTGCGTAAGGAGCTTTAGACAGAAAGAATATGCTATGAATATTCGTATGTTGTGTCTATAACACAGGGAAAGGATGGAAAATGGGGTCAAACAAGTAAAACATCTTTTTTTTTCACATAAAGTTTTATTCAATGCTTGCTATACAGACGGAGGATGCAAATGTATAGTTTTTAAAGCTGTTTTTTTAAAGCTTTTGGTGATGGGTAAGCGATAAGTTGAAGAATTTTCTGTGTAAATTAGCAACGAACCAAATGATTTTACAGCGCACAAGTGCAACAAGAAGTCATTTCCCTGGATCCCGAGCAATATTTACAAAGAAGATAGAGATTTTGCCTTAGAGGCTGTTTGCTATTGGTGCAATTAAAAATGTAATCATTAAATGTGAATTAACAGCAGACTTTGTGCTTATCTTAATGAATTAGAAAAATGTGTTATTTGGCAGAAAACTGTGTATTTATTTTAGGTTTGTAAGTGAAATTTTGTTGAGAGATTTGAAAGTATTTCTACCTCCGAAATGGGTAAGCGATAAAAGCGATAAGTTGAAGAATTTGCTGTGTAACTTAGCAACGGACCAAATGATTTTTCAGCGCACAAGTGCAACAAGAAGTCATTTCCATGGATATCGAGCAATATTTACAAAGTAGAAAGAGATTTTGCCTTAGAGGCTGTTTGTGCTATTGGTGCAAATAAATATGTAAGCATTAAATGTGAATTAATAGCAGATTTTGTGCTTATTTTAATGAATTAAAATGTGTTATTTGGCAAACATATGTGTATTTATTTTAGGTTTGTAAGTGAAATTTTGTTGTGAGATTTGAAAGTATTTCTACCTCCGAAAAAATGTCAAGATGCAAAACAAGAGACTGTAGACTTAAGCAAGTGCAACAGAAGGAAATGATAACGGTGAAACACTTGTAGCAAGAATGACATGCTTTGTTTGTACAGTTTATAACAAAAATGTGTAGGATGAAAGATTTATAAGAATTTTGGAAGTACGATGATGCTATCCCATCGTAGAAGATATCATTTCATACAGCTTCTGGAAGCTTGTCAGCGCCTTTAGAAAGGAGATGATGGTACTCCCCACATCTTCCAAGGTTCGTTTGATGGTATGGACTGTTTCTGGAGTCATCGTGTTGGTATCCGTACTGTTGTCATCATCTGCAGCTGAATAACGGCTCATCGGCTGCAGGACATGTGCACCTCCATCAGTGTTTTGTTTCTACTGACCTCCCAAAGTCAACTTTTTCAGAGAGAGGTATCACCATACCTCTTTAACTCCTGTGCGGAGCATAATAACAAATATTTTGAAAAAGCCAATATATGAAATGTTCAGTATGGATTTATTTGAAACAATTTAATAATTCGTAATTTTTTAAACATGTATATCGTTAACAGTATACTTACCTCTACCAGAAGACATTTTGTGAAACCATAGGATTTCTCGCAAACATCTTTCACAGCTGGAAAAGAAACAGGTAAGTGATTTATGTATAGCTACTCAAACATGTGTTATTTTTTTCTTTTTATTAAAACAGAACAGAGTAACAGAGATATTATTCAAGTTCATCTCGGGAAGCAAGCCAGGTAAAAATACGAATAGAAATCGATGTTTCGGGAGAGTATATATCTTCCATCATCAGGATATTTATTAAATGCTATAACCACAAATGAACCACTGGATATAACACAAATATAAACAAAGACAAAACATTATCAATATTCGCATTACTGAACAAAAGACTGTTTTCAATAAATTAAATGCTAGGTCAGGATATGGCGTGAGTATAGAAAATTAATTGGTTAAAAGAAACGTAACTACTTAACTTGATTATCAAGCTGTATATATCTGTTCTCCTTAAGTCGACGGATTTCCATTTTAAGGCCGGTTTGCAAGAGGACCTGAACTGAAATCCATCATGATTAAGCGTGCTCCTCTCGGAGGAAATGGCCAAAGCCTCCTTAACTCTCCGCTCCCAGAAACTGTTGCATTTTTCCAAGATGAGCCAACTTTCGGGAGACGACCCTTAGTGATAGTGTTTTGTCTTTGTTTATATTTGTGTTATATCTAGTGATTCATTTGTGGTTGTAGCATTTAATAAATATGTACCCTTTAAATAAATATGTACCCTCCCAAAAACGTCGATTTCTAATCGTATTTTCTCCTGGCTTGCTTCCCGAGAATAACTTGAGCATATTCGTCGCCAGGAAAGCTTCATGTCTTATTTTAAGAGAGATATTTTCTGCGATTTGTATCCCTGGTAATAAAATTAGAGTTTACCATATGTTTAAAAATTATATCATATATGAATTGACTGCATCACAAGTTAAATAGAATCTTATGTGAGAATAAAAACAGAAATTCAATAGGCGTAAGCAATATACATGTTAAATTGGGTGAAAATCTGGAAAGAATGTAAATATGGAATCTCGTTTTTTTACTGTACTTGTACTGTTATTTGGACCATTGGTTTACTAAACATCGGCAATATTTGTTAGTCTATGCAGCCTTTGAAACACACCTACACACAGTATTTTAAGTGCTAGGAATGGGTCGTTATCACTTTTTGTCAATAGCCACCCGACTCTCGTTAACGATACAGGGCAATTTCCACGATACCCGACACTTCGATACTCGATAACGTAACTTCTAGTTTCAATACAAAAGAGAATTGTGTAATGCAAATATAATTAAATAGGTGCACATATTTAATGAGAAAAAATTAAAACCACCAGTTAGTTCTCTTATTTTTAATTATTAATTTTAATTTTAATTTTGGCGGCTTTTTTTTTTAGTTCTGAAAATTTTGAATTTGTTTTCCAGCATTCAGCTGCACTAGAAGGAGAAGGTAACAAATCAACAAATCGTCGTTGAGATATGCAATGATTTCTTCTTGGGAACGAATAACTGGTGCTGAATTTAACACACGATTATTTTGTTGCATTTCTTTTTTGTAATTTACATCCTCCAACGTCAAGTCATATCGGACGATGAATTGAATGGGTGAAATGATGCTCAAATGAGCCCAGGGTCCATAGAGCTTAGAGTTACCCGACATTCGTCTTTCAGGATAAGGTAAAACCCTGGAAAAAACCTTAGCCAAGTAACTCACCCTGACCGAGATTCGAACTCGGGACCGCTTGAACGTGAGTCAGACATGCTGCCACCACTCTACCGAGGCGGGCATTTTTTCTTGCATAATGTTACGGCACAAGTACCACTTCCCTGGAATTTTCTCGGGATTTGCAGTGTTCTACATGCGGTAATATAATTTTTTTGTGATTTTACATTGCATTAAAATGGCAGAATCACCACCGAAGTATCGGAAAAGTATTGAACAGATTTGCTGAATACCCATTGCTATACTAAATGCTGTGTTTTCCTAGCATTTTTAGTATTTCAAATTCTCTACGTATCAAAGTGATTCACCAATTAACTTCTAGTTTAAAAAAATCCTGAATGATTATTTAAAAGGGACAACATACCCATTTTTGAAATTTTATTATGTCAATTTTTATTAAATGGTCTAATGCTCCTAAAATTAAAAATGCTAAGAATACATAGGGATTGTCCTTTTCAACTACAATTTCATTTGAATTTAAATTAAAAAATTAAAAAATGGGATTCTTTATAATAGTCTATTAAAGGGGAAATAAAGTTCTTAGGATTTCAAGAAAAAACCTTTACAAGTGGGCATTTTAAATCAATAGAACAAATGTGCAAATACTTAACAGGACCCAAATGAAATGTTAGCTTACTTTTATACCATTTGGCTCTTCCGAACTTTCGACCAGAGTCTCGACAGAATTTATATTCCAGGTATTCGGAACAAAAAGTAAAAACCTTACGTTGTAAGCAAAGTGTTCAAGATCAAGTTACTGAGATTCATTTAATATAGGTACTAAATCCTTAACAATTCGTGCAATGATCCCTTCTAATATATAAGGTGCTTTCGAAAAGAAACGATCCGGAGACATAATTACACAAGCCAGTACCTGTATGTTAGAAGTATTGACCCTGGCTGAGACACCTGTCACACTGTGATACAAGGCGGTGAATGGCTGTCTCATGAAAGTCCCGGGGCTGCGATGTAAGCCAGGTCTGCACGTACAGCTGGACGTCGTCGTCCAAGGTGAATCGTTTGCCCCTCAGAGCCTTTTTAAGGGGACCAAAAATGGAATAATCACAAGGAGAGAGGTTTGAACTGTATGGATGGTGGCCGAGAACTTCCCATTTGAATTTCTGCGGGAGTGCCGCGACTGTGTTGGTGAACTTCCTCGCTCTGGTCGGAACAACACTTCCGTTACACACGCCTCGATATGACCATCCTGTCACCGGTTTGTGCATACCAGACTCCGGCTTGTTTAGTTTTGAACGCCCCTTATATGTATTGCATTCTAAAATTAAATTAAATCACGTCCAATATTCTAAACCAGTTAAACGCACTAAACTCTGAAACGTTATTTGAGTTTACTTCATCTGAATAAGAAGAACATCGCAAGAATTATTGGCTCATATGTTTTAATCAATTCACACCTATTGTTAGCATACGTTCGCTCGAATGGTTCATAGCCTGTGAGTGTGTTTTAAATTAATGTCAAAACACATAATGTAATTCGAAAATTAATTGTTCTTTCACACATGCTAAATAAAGTACGGAAAGATAGAGTCAGACTGAAAAATTCAAACCATAGCCGGGATTTGAACCAGAAGATCCATGGTTCAAATCCCGGCTATGGTTTGTATTTTTCAGTCTGAATCTATCTTTCCATACATAATATAATTTGTTTAAATAATTTTTCAAACAATGAAAAATATTTTTTTGTTTCAATCATGTATATTGGCGTATAATTCAAAGTTAACTGCAGAATTAGGTGGGTAATGTATATTCCAATGGGATATTAAGATTTGCTATATCTTAAATATTATCAGGCACAGAAACTGGCTTCAACTTGGCTACATTCAAACCATTATCGATAAGGACACAAATAACGGTCAAGTTTTACTGACAGCAGGTAAAACACGGTCTTATGAGGGTCCAGCATAGGCCAAGAAGCTGTACGACAGATGGGAGTGGTGTTATCTGCGACCTCACTGCATATGGTACAGTAATAATTCAACTTAATTTCCTTTCTCTTGGGGTTCTTGACAGAGAATACTATTGCCTACTTATTATGTACTTGCCAATATAAAACTCCCAATTACTCCTTAAACTGCCATTTTACAATAGTGAGCAGCACAAGGTTTAAGGGGGAGGGGAAAACACATTTTTAAAAATCTGGTCTGGATTTTAATCACGGAACTTCGTTACTACACGATGCCGAAGCTCTCTCTCTCCATGGGGCTCGGATGTTAAAACTGTCTTAGTTCTCAGGTTTGAGGGGAACTGAAATCGAGTTTTCATTTACGACGCTCTAACTTCTGCACTTTTCGCGACCAATTTTACATATATTGAACGTTAAACGCTTCTTAATTTTGCTCATAGGCCTCTATCAGTCTTGAGGTTCTTTTACTGTCGGAAATTCATGGCACGGGACCACCAGCTTTACTTGCTTTCGAAGCATGCTAAGGATTTTTACGCCTGAGAAAGTCCATCATCCCTTTTTCAGGAATCAGAGATTAGCAAGTTAACCCATAAACAATAGAGGACGACAAGCCTGGGTGGCTTGGATGTTCGACGTTACTTCTTATAAAACAGCTGCAGGGATCAGAATCTCTCCCCTATAATAAGGCAAGTTAGCATACGCCGACACTGTACTCAATTCAGCTACTAAGGTCTTTATCCTAAACACTAGAAAGGGCTTGAGGTTAAGTTTTAGGATTTAAAGTTAACTTTACGTTTAAGGAAACAACCACTGTGAATCAAGTAGGTCATAATGTCGAGACATTTTAGGCATGTTTAGTTGCGAAGAGATAATCAGCATTTAAGGTAATACGGTTAGCATAATGAGCACGCTGATAATAGTTTCCGACTGCAAGGTGGAGGATGACTTACTCTGTTCTTCAATGCACTTATCCACCATCTCCCTCATGTCAGGTATATCATGGTGGCTCATAGACAAGAAGACTTCCTCCAGTCCCTCTGCGTTAAGAACACCATCACCGTCGATCTGGTAGAAAAATAATCACAATTATAAATGCAATATTATTAATTTATTGTAAAGGAAGGAAATATTTTAGATCTCTATTAGTTTACGTAAACAGACCGAAAACTATGATGTACGGGCTGAATTAGACAATCGTGAAAGTACTTCAGAAAATACGTATTGAAAGTTCCGAGGGACAAATAATAATATTTGTAATACACATGAATCTTCATTCATATTGTGGGAAAAAAGAATAAAAGGCCAAATTTACCTCAGACTCTTTTATTTTCACCAAAATAATCAGCCCAATGCTAACGATTTCACGCGTCTTGCTGCACGAGAACAAGGAAATGGAAAAGTGCAGCCTAGCATAACAAAAACAGATTTTTCACCTATGGATTATTAAACACGTTTCCTACAGTCATTTGTTTTTAAGAGCTGTTTAATGGACTCTGTCTGATCTCCGCTCCCATTTGAAACTTTTGAGTGATACGTCAACTTACTTCCGGTTTTAGTTGATTTAAAAAATTAAGTCAAGTGAAACTTCTTAAGTGCTTAGTTCTAAATATTTTTGCTCAAAAATTTTAATACTATATTTTGCGAAATGCTTTACTGTTAGGGTGACGTATTTTATACTGTATAAACTTTTGAAGAGGTTAGTACTAATACATAGCAAACTTTACATGTATGAATGAAGGAACTTGAGACATGGTGTTTGTGAAGAAGATATAGTATAACTTATTTAATGAACTTGATATTGGCAGATTTGTATCACATTAAACGTACTCATGATAACAGGATGTCAATTAAGATAATCAATGCAACACCGGGATAAAATAAAAATAATTGGAAGACCAAATCTTTGTGGTAAGATTATGTGGGGGAGGACATGAAGATCTTTGAAATTAGGAATTAGCTCGACTATAATGGATAAGGTAGAAAAGCGAAAGACCGGAGTTCAAGTTGACTGTCGTGTCAATGATGACATTAATGATCTTGATGATGAATGGTGCATTTTTTATGGAGGGGAATGTGAATACGAAAGACATTTCTTCTTCCGCTGAAAGCATGGACATGACACACCTTTTGCTTGAAGTTGGCAATGATAGCTCTAATGATGGACGATACACATTTTGCAGTGATTGTCTATTAATTATTTTGACTCCAGACAAAAAACGGGGGTTACTGTATTTACAGGAAAATTGAGAAGCATTTGTGTATTAATAATGTGGAATCCAGATAAAGCACCGAATTTACTTCTTCTGGTATTATACTTTAAAACATAAATTATTTTTCAGCTGTTATCCAATAATAAATAAATAACAACAACAATGATGGTGATAATAATAATAATAGTAATAATAATAATAATAATAATAATAATAATAATAATAATAATAATAATAATAATAATAATAATAATAATAATAATAATAATAATAATAATAATAATAATAATAATAATAATAATAATAATAATAATAATAATAATAATAATAATAATAATAATAATAATAATAATAATAATAATAATAATAATAATAATAATAATAATAATAATAATAATAATAATAATAATAATAATAATAATAATAATAATAATAATAATAATAATAATAATAATAATAATAATAATAATAATAATAATAATAATAATAATAATAATAATAATAATAATAATAATAATAATAATAATAATAATAATAATAATAATAATAATAATAATAATAATAATAATAATAATAATAATAATAATAATAATAATAATAATAATAATAATAATAATAATAATAATAATAATAATAATAATAATAATAATAATAATAATAATAATAATAATAATAATAATAATAATAATAATAATAATAATAATAATAATAATAATAATAATAATAATAATAATAATAATAATAATAATAATAATAATAATAATAATAATAATAATAATAATAATAATAATAATAATAATAATAAATACTCACCAAATCATACTTATCGAACATGCAATGGAGGAAGCACTGAAAAAAGCAGAAATATGGAATTAAAAATGATTTCACCTTATCTTCAATATTTATCTTTGGTATTACTTATGAAGTATTTATATTTTTTGAGCAATTTATGCTTGTGCATCTTGGCTGGAAAATCATCATAGCTTAGTATCCAAAAACGAATAAACCGAACAATGTAAACAATGGGCAAATTAACTACTAGCAAATCTAATCCGAAAATCTTACTCCTGATTAATCAGAAGTACAGACGCTGAAATACTTACTGCTGAACTGGTATACCAGTTGCAAATTTTCCGCCACGAAAGAAGACGGTTGCGCAGTAGCAATAGCTCTGCGACGTCATAGTTACGTCATGATTATTAGTCAATCAGTGGCAATCTAATTTTGAGAGAGTGTTCGCGAGATTTTGTTTGCCCTTTAACTCAGACATTATGTTGAGCTATAAATTGGCCTCACTGTGTGGACTACTGCTGAATTCCTACTCTGAAGTGGAATGCAGATGCGAAGAACTATATGAGATATTAATTATGCAATTCATAGCGTTTAATCTCAAAATAATTTGTAGGCGGTGCGTGCTAAACCGGCATATAAGTAGGGTCATTTCTCTTAAATTCTCCTTGCAACTGTTATTTACCGCCTTCGTTCCTGACAGAGGCTAATCATACTTATCAGCAATACTAAACAAAATAGTCTCATGCCAAATGTTACAGCCAAATCCCTGAGTATACGAACAACAACGCTATCACAAATTATGGGTAGGTTTTATTATTTCAATATTTTTTCGGTTGAAAGCTTATTTCTATCTTAAGAATTGAATAGTTTGTTTTACTTCAGAAATCTAAAGAGGTAATGATAAAATAACTTACCATAGGAAATCTGCTGGTGTCATCTTCAGTAGGGAATTTTCCGGTCTTATTTAGGGAATCAAGGAAATCTATAAAATATGAAGAGAAAAAATTACAGAAATGCATGCACTAAAGTTAAAGAGGTTATTATTTATTCTTATTGCTACCTGTTTGGATTCTTAATTTAGTATAAGGGAAATTAATGCCCATTTTGATGAGATAAAGAACTTCTAAACCTCTAAACTTTTGGAAATGGCAATCAATCATATGGAATATATTTTACATAAATAAAATGTGATAATTACAGAGAAATTGTTCTGAGAAAGAATTAAATCATCTATTTAAAAAAGGTAATAGTTTTTAAAATACTTTTGATAACTTAAAGAAACAGCTGTGTATGCTTTTATGAAAATAAAATGTTTCCGAGCAAGATGGCTCAAGAGATAGTATCTGTCGTGGTATTCGGAAGGTCGCGGTTTCTAACACCGTGAACAGGACATATCCAACACAGATCTTTTCATTACCGTGGATTCCTTCAATTTTAGAGTAAAAAAGTTGAATATTAAATACCTGAATCAAAGTTATATTTTCATAAAAATAAATAGAAATTAGAATCTTTAGATGATGATACCGAAATTAAGGTTTGCCATAGGTAAAGAATCATGATGGATGTCAAAGGAATGTTGGTTCTTTGTTACGACAAGTGCAAGGGTAGTTGAGTCCAGTAGCTGTGGGGGAAAGTTGTTATAACAAAAGCAATGTAAGAAACAGTGTCCTTAGCAGATTTCTAAAGGGGCTCACTTGACTTGTATGAATAGGGTATTCTTTGAACCATTCAGAATGGCATGACAAAACAGCCACAAAGAGATTTTTGGTTGAATGAAGAGGGCTTTCAAAAAGTGAAAGTGACATATACACTCACACTCGCAGCTGTGGACAACAAACAGTCTTCGGCGTGGAGCCGATCAGAGCAGTTCGTGGCTACGAAGCCATTAAAACAGTCTTCGGCGTGGAGCCGATTAGAACAGTCTGAGGCGTGAAGGCGATTAGGGCAGTCCTCTTGTTCTGTCTTGGATATTTGTCGGTTCATATATACGTGAGGAACGAATAAAGTTTATCGAGTAATAAACATTCTGCCGTCAGTAACTCTAAACAGGGATATTGGTAACCCTTGGTCGGCAACTTCAATTTTGATGTTCAAAAAAAAAAAAAAAAAAAAAAAAAAAAAAAAAAAAAAAAAAAAAAGCAGTGAATAAATAAGTTGGAAACGGGCATTCCAGTGTCATTAAATATCCTTCTCACACACATCCACGCATACCCTGTGAGAAACCTCAATGTTTTACCCTGAGCCACACATTATAATAGCTTCAAAGTAGCAACAACGCGGAACTTGTGTGCACCCATAAACTACATAACTATTTTACACCACAATACCTACATGCACACACAAAAAGAAGCTAATTATTCTACGATTCCAAGTTCATATTCCATTAAAACTCAACAATTACAACATAGATGGCAGAAAAAGACGATATGTACTAAGGTCGTCTTATCAGCAAATTCCTCAAACAATGATACGGAAGACGACTATACAACTAAAACCATCTGTCTAGCATATTCTGATTCACGTGAAGCAATGTTGCTTTCAGCACGAAGTTAAAGTGATGCTAAACATTATGAGAACGAGGCGGTGTTAAAAGAGAAACTTAACAGAACAATTGGAAACATTGTAAAGGAGCTTAAAAATAATATTTGTAAAGCAATGACACCATTTCTCAGATAGAATTAGAGATTGGGCGCCCGAAATACTTAAATAACGGAGGAAGTAATTTCAAAATTTCCTTGCTTAATTTACTTTCTAGGTGTGTATGTTATGAGTAGGGCCCGGAAGTTGTTGACCTAAAAATTCTCTAAAAATGAGCTATAAAATGCCCTTAAAATATAAAAAATGCACATAAAATGTAAAAGAATGACCTAAAAAATTAACAATTTCTTTCATAATAATAAACTAATAACTGTCACAGTCAAATAATGAATATATGGTTCGAATAACCACATTTTAAAATTAACTTTCTTAGTAAATAATGCAATTATTGCTACTAAATAATAAATAAATTCAAAATTCATCAGGTCATTTTGAATTTTATAAAATATGAAAAAATAAGTTACTGTACCCATTAGCCCAAACTTAACAGTACACCACCATGGTCATCTTCAAGTTATCAAAAGTAAAGGACGGCGGTTGTCAGTTATAGCAGTTTTATGCTTTGATAAACTTCTATCCACTTCCACAGATGTTATAGATGCATATTTGAAAAACACTATGTAACTGCCTGTTAAATCCTGTTAAAAATGTCAGTTCTGACGTTTTATCCTTACAATATATCGGCAATCTGACAAACTAGTATTCTTTATTTTTGTCCAACACAGATTTTAGTATCTAATTTTGTCCCCAGTCTCACTTTTTACAGTTTGTATCCTCTCTTCCGCAATCCTCACTAACTCAATCGACTTATCCAATTTCTTTCCACGTTCTTCAAGGCGTTATGATACCCGTCAAAAATGAAAATTTATATTTAATGAAAGCTAATTTACCTTGGATTTGAGTATCAGAAAACAGATCCTGTGCGCTCTCAATTGCATTAGAATCTACCCTATCAAAACTATTCACCACTTCTCTCAGTATTTGAAAATTGTCACAGTGGTATATACATGCAGTTAACCATGTACCCCAACGTGTTAAAATTGGTGCCAGGGGCAGAGCTATATTAGGGGCTTCTTTTTGAAATACATAGTTCGGTTTGGCGCTTTCAGAAATATTCTCTTTACTGTGGAAATTAGTGTTGATATGATCTGTTTCACAATTCGATGAAAAGCATGGGCCAAACACGTAACATGCGCCATCTTATTGTAAAATGATTGAATCGATTTTGCTGCCTTAACATGTAAGGCACCACGTCTGTTAGGAAGAGGAGCACGTTGCCATGTTGTATTCCACTAGGCCACAATAAACACATGAATTTATCGAACAGTTTGCGTATCTGAATAGTGGTTAACAGCTTCCATAACCTCTGAGGTAAGAAGAAACATTTGTCTGGCACTAGTGGTTTCTAGCGTACCTATCACTACATTGGCTACATAACGCTTCTCTAAATCTCTTCTCTCATAAATTGATATATAAATTTTTTTCCCACTCACATATTCACGTATTCGGTGTAACGTGTCTTCATAACACTTTTGTACGTAACTTTTATCCAAAGTTGATTCATCTGGAATTGAATGACCAGTGTGTTGTTCAAGAAAATCTCGTAATTTGGAATTACTTAATTTTCCTAGCGGAATATTTTCACTAACAAACACTTCACATAATTATTTATAAAAGTAAGATGACTTGTTACTTGACGTCAAGGCCGTTTCTTTTAACAGTAACTGAGGCGCTTGTTGACGTTTTGTCAATTCATCTACTTACCTGGAGGGATGGGATTGGTTTCATTGCATTCCTTCATCAACGTAAGTTTTTCTTCATTTGTCTTAACATAACTGCCCTCTACTGGAACCTAAAAAATAAATTTTATTTAGTTATTGCTTTTGTTAATTACTTTTATTTCAGAGAGAACAAAAACCAAAACTACAGGCAAATACAGAGCCCACCTCAGAAGTGCGGGGTTGGCGTGTCTGCCTCACATTCAGCAGATCCCGAGATCGAATCTTCATTAGGGCGAATTTTAAATACATTTCTCTTTATGCAGAGAAGACGAATGACAGTAAATCTAAGCTTTGGAAACTCCGGATATATTTTTAGCATCACTTTAGCGTCACATTTAACAGAGAGAACGCAAAGTATAATGAACAACTTCCTAGGCAGGCACCAGAAATATTTTGAGGTGAAGGGAGGCAGTTCTATCTTCTGTATTTGTACTATACGTATAGCGAATTTCTTGTCACCTGCACCACCGTTCAGGAATCAGTCTCGCCGGCCTGCCACATGTGGAACCGGTCTAACCAATAACAGCTTAGATATAAACAGAAACATATACGACCCAAGAATTTAAAAAAATGCTAATAGATAAGCTAAATTTATACTGCAAGCTTTAGTATTCTTGGTGGTTAGAGGCGGTTAGTTATATCCAAGAAGAATTAACTAATTAGTCGTTAGGGTTTCTCACTACTCACTAATTTTGCTCATAGATTTTTTTCGCCTTTCATAAACGGATTATTCCGTGACTTTTGAGCCTATAGCTTGCTACTGGAATGAAAAGATACCATGCGCTGTGTTTTCATTAATTACAAAAGTGTAAAACCTTAGTAGACAGTTTGGTTAAGTGTATCATTGGAATACAAAAAGGCTCTGTAGTATTTTGGAACCTATAGTTTGTTACTTTCTGTTACTATTTAGATATGCGAAGCAAAGGAGATTTTATTCCATCCAAAACCTCCGATAAAATCACAAAAATCGAGATTACATTGGAAATACTTCTTTTGAGGTTCCTTAAACTACAAAAAGCTTATTGTACACAGGACACATTCATGTATGTATCTATATCTATCCATACATGGATGCGACACGAAGAATTTCAACGACTTTTCCTTACCTCTAATGACTTTTTACATGGCTTTTTGTTGTTATTATTTTTAATTTACTTAAAAATAGCTACAGCGTCGTTGATTAAATTTCCATACGTTTACAAGACAACAATTTAAGTCCTCCAGCGTTGTCACTTCGGTCGATGAATGAAATGGACGAAATAATGCTCAAATGAGCCCAGGGTGCATACAGCTTAGAGTTACCCGACATTTATCTTTCAAGATAAGAGAAAATATTATCCAAGCCTTGCCGAGATTCCAACTCGGGACCTCTTGAACATGAGGCGGACACGCTATCGTCTACGGTACAGAAGTGGGCATTTTGCACGTGATAAACCATAATTTATGGCGCGAAAAATTTATATATAGTCAAAAGAGACTTTAAAATATTTTGAGGTATTAGCCTTTATAAGGTTTTGAATTGCTAAGTAGCTGTTCTATTGCTTTTCGTGGTCATTCAAAATAATAATTACTAATCCTCTACTAAATTACATTTCTAAGGGATGAAAAGGAATAATCCAATGAAACACACAATATTCTAGGTAATTGCAAAGAGACTGTTTATTTAAATTATGTAAAGGAGTAAACGAAATGAATAAGAATTTGTTATAAATCGTGTTAAAAACAATTCATCACCGGATAAAATATTATAAAAACTGCAAATAACTACTATTTTTCTCTGAACATTGAAAATAAATAAGGTTCTTGTGTACTTTGGAGAGATAATTAGATTACATTTATTCTGATTTAAGGGATTTCAAACGAAGAGCA
Source organism: Mantis religiosa (assembly GCA_030765055.1). Lineage (NCBI taxonomy): Eukaryota > Metazoa > Arthropoda > Insecta > Mantodea > Mantidae > Mantis > Mantis religiosa. The sequence continues at coordinate 81,140,720 of CM060957.1, forward strand.
AATGATTTTTAAAAATAGCATTACAGTCATGGAGGTTTGGTTGAGCCACTAAATATTTAACATCCAACTTAAGACTAGCCGTAAAGGATTTCCAAGTGATAATTAACTCTGGGAAAATGTCAGGCCTCAAGCCTTGGAAAAAAAATGAATACTTAAACAGACGGTGTTAAGAGAGGCTTAGAGGAATACAGAGGTTCTAAGAAAAGAGATGACCTATTACATAGCAAGAATCAAGTGCAGATTGTACGTACCGATATTCCAGAAGCGATAATGTAACAGAAAACCACGACTGCTGTAAGCCACAACGAAGCCATGTTGAGAACTCAAAATGAGACCGGGATGACACTTGCCTATTTTATATACGCATCCTTTGTCCTTCCCGGTGCAATTGGATTCGGAAATGGTGTGCATGTAAATAAGTCCTGTCGAGGTTAGGTTACGCTCAATTTTCCATAATATGACGCAAAGTGGTCTCCAGATCATTACCCGTTATGTAACACAAGGTCTGTTTGCTTTGATTTTTTTTCCTAAATAAAGAAATAGAGGAACTAATGACTTACTTAAAGAACGAATTAATTTTCTTTATTTTTCCATACTGTGTTTTTTGGTTTGCGTGGATTCAAGGACATATTAAGTGGATTTCCATACAATGTTGTTCATTGTTAACTTAAACAACAAATATAACAAATGGGACAGGTTGTTTCCCATTCTCTTATTATTTTCATGGTTTTGTGTTATTATTTTGTTTTCTTAACGTGCTTTAACCGACCAGGAAATACCGAATTATGAATGAAATTATGCTCATGTAAGTCTTGCATGTTTCCAAGCGCGGAGACACGTTTATATGAAACTGCTACGTAGTCCTAGCAGACACCTTTATGGATGTCTGGAGACACGCTGTATAGTTTGAACACTTTCCAAGAGTTCCACATCAGAAAATCAAGATATGCACAAAATATTCCAATGTGGCGGCAACATTTTTGAGCTGTTCGTCAGTTGATTAAAGCGTTATTGTTTACTTATATTATTTCTTTTTTTGTTCCTTGTCTGATCCGTACTCCTTACGCCCTTCGTATATTTCAAAGGCTCTATTGTGCATAAAAAGCTTTCTTTACATGGGTTTAGTACAACATAATCATATGATACCCATATAGCTATCCATTAACACACATTCTCCCTCTCGTATCACTGTAGCGCGCGCACGCGCGCGTGTGTGTAGTGCTTAACGCCCGCTTTTACTACATACGGCACCGCAGGCGGTGACACTGATTATACATGAGATAAAGATGGAGCACCGGTGGAATGAGATGGCGGGGGAAACCGAAGGTCCTGGAGAAAACCCGCCCCAGCGCCGTGTTGTCCACCACAAATCTCACTATGCGGTCGCTGGGATCGAAACCGGGCCACCTTGGTGAGAGCAAAGCAGTCTAACCACTGAGCCACGGCGCGGCCTCTGTAGCGTAGGTAGTGCCCTGACGTTCAAAGGGTCCCAAGTTCTAATCTCGGTCAGGGTGAATTGTCTGGATAAGGCTTTTAACCGGGATTTTCTCTAATCATGAAAAATGAACATTAGGTAACTCTAAGCTCTCTGGACTCTGGGCTCATTATGCCATAATTTCACCTATTTCATTCATCGTCTGATATGACTTAAAGTTTTGTTTGTTTGTAATTTATGTCCTTCAACGTTTAGTCATATCGGACGATGAATGGAATGGGTGAAATGATGTTCAAATGAGCCCAGGGTCCATAAAGCTTAGAGTTACCCGACATTCGTCTTTCAGGATAAGGAAAAACCCCGGAAAAACCTTATCCAGGTAACTCAACCTGACCGAGATTGTAACTCGGGACCTCTTGAACATGAGGCAGACACGCTACCTCCACGCTACCAAGGCGGGCTGACTTAAAGTTGGGGGATATAAATTAAAAAGAAGGAACAGTTTCTATTTCTCTCTTGTTTTGTTTTCCCGTCTTTCCTTGCGTCTCTGTATTTTTCCCCACTTCCACTCCATCCCTCACCCTTTCTACGTCGTCATCCGTGGTCTAGGGATAACAAGCCAATTCTTAGTTGCCGAGTTCGCAGAGGGCGATGTATGTTTTGAGGCTGAAAATCCATAGCACGGCTTCCTTCGGAAAGTAAGTAAATCCTGTGGTTCAGTATCATAGATTTGCGTCACATAAAAGATCCTCAAACCTCATATGGAAACCTCTGAGCGATATTAAGCGTTTCTTCACGCCTAATATAAACTGTGAAGCTGAGAAAGACATTTAAAGAGCGCCAATAAATAAAAGAAACTTCGGCAAATCGGTAGCAGATTCTTCAAGGTGTAAAATACTGAACAGCGTAATGAAGGTAATACTTGACGCCGATAACCAACTTCGAGAAAGACTGGATTTAACAACTGAAGAATGCGTGTAGAACATACTCCAATTACTTCACCATATGCATAGCGTCATAAGGTCGAATTAAATCACGATGAAGTAAGCAGAAGAGAGTGGAACATCTGCCGAGGTCGTCCACATGAACGATGTTCCACCAGGTGAGTTGTCAGTTAAGGCAATCGACACACTGCTCCTAATCAAGTTATGTAAAATGCGAGCTGGACAAATAGGTTACCTTCTCAGGTGAATTTAAATGAATTTTTGCAATGAACCAGAACTACTCATTGCAAAGTTCAATACTTGTACACTGCAGCTATGCGACGATGTAAGTAGAGTTCATTTCTGCAATTGGCTGTTGGATAAATCTTTGTTTTATTGACCCGCATTTAATTGCTTTATAAAGCAAGGTTTTATTTACAAGGTCACGAAAGCTAATTGACGGTTAAAGATAATGTGTGAGAGATGTGTGTAGCACAAAGAAAAGTGCTAACGTCTTTTATGACGAAGGTATGTGAATATGCAATTATAACTCACCTGAGAAGTCTATGTTTTTGAACTTAAGGGGCTATGAATGTATAACAGCCGGCAAGCAGCATGCTTTCTAGGCGCTAAGAAAATTCTTATTATCCGGCAAGACCTCCAAACGAATACTGTTTATGTGCATAATAATTGCTATATTCTCTGCAAGACTGCGTGTTTGTGCCATAATGGATTCACAGAAATCCAGAAGGAGCTATGCCAAATTTAGTACTGCTTATCGAAGCCTTAAGCGTATTTGGTTGTACTATACTGGTTGCAGTAGGAGAATAAATTAGATATAAACAAAACCACGTGACCGCTGATCATAGCGCGCCTTCATCACAATTTCCATGATGCTTCCGCCGTGTAAATAGTCCCTTGAAAAAGTACTGCTACTGAGGTGTGGAGTCTTGAGTTCGTTTTGCTAAAGCGCACAAGTGCGTACTAAGCATATTTAAAGATAAAAATATATACTAATAGATAATTAAGTTAGTTTGTAATTAAAGTGAATCAAGCTGCGCACGCCTATTGAAGGAACTCCGTAAAACGCGAAAAGTTTGTAATTTAGATGAGATGTGGGTTAATGAGGGTCACACGACAAGCAAATATGTACTGACACCACAGTGAAATAAAAAAAAAACATGCATTTCGATCTGGTTTAAGTGCAGGACTCAGAAATCCTACGGGGAGGGGCAAGTGTCTTATAATTTTGCACATAGAAAGTGATGATGACTTTGTCGAGGCTGGCGAGCTTTTGTTCGTCTCTCTCCAAAACAACGGGGCGACGTTTTCAAATCCTGGTTCGATAAGATTCTTCCCAAATTACAACTGAATAGCGTTATTGTGATAGACAATGCCCCCTACCACAGTGTGAGGTTAGAACGCATACCAAACAAGTGACATCATAACATGGCAACAGAGTAAACATATAAGTTTCCACGAGGGTCATGTTAAGGCGAAATTGCTGGCAACGATCAAGTCTCGTGCTAACGAGTACGAAAATACGTAAGTAGGAGTTAATTTTCATGATTATTAATAGTGTGCTACGCGATAATTAGCTCGAAAAATGTACCTTTAATGTCGAAAATTTATATTAATATTATACTTAACGAAGCGATAAAGCGGTTGGCTTGAATAAATACGTGTTTTTGTGTTGAAAATTCATATTCATATTAATACATATTAATATTATACTTATCGAAGCGGTAACAGTACTGTCATCCCGAACGTATGTGGACGCGGAGTGATACAAACCGGTGCTTGTTTACGGTACTTTATTCTCTCGTTGGACATAATATGGTAAAATACTTACAAACACGGTTATTTAAGGAGACAGTTAACTGCGATTTCTGAAATATTATGTTACACATTGAATTTGTGTACAGTAATTATTTGATAATTAAAGAAGTATCTACAAAAAATTTTAATTCAGTATCTAATTTTATTTTTGAGATACTATAATGTATACGTTGCAGTAACTATAAGCTAAAAATACAAAGAAAGCTTTTTATTCAACAAGGCATTTTTGAGTCCCTTCTTAACGCACCTTGCCATTTAAATTTCAGCTGATCAGGTAAATTATATATAATTTAATCAAGATAGCTTTTCTTATTTTCCTATTAACTTTTCTTTAAAATATGTTTTGTAGCGTTGATGTTTAAAAGTCGTAAAACGATGGCATAACTGTGATAATTATTTCGTTTACAAACTAAGCAATTACTGATTACGAACTGTCAATAAAATATTTTATTATCCGTATTCTTAAGTGCAATATGGAAATCTTTCAAACTTCTAACTATAGATACGTTTATGGGAGAAGAAACATTTTGAAAACAGGAAAAAAAGAAAAGCGATCTTGAATAAATTATTCATAATTTACCTGAATCAGCTGAAATTTAAATGGCAAGGCATGTTAAGATGGGTCTCAAAACACGCATTATATCTGCCTTGTTGGATAAAAAGCTACAGATGTGGTTCACTTAAGATCATAAATAACAAAATACAAACGCGTAGATGGTAGCGTGCCTGCCTCATGTTCAACAGGTCGCAAATTGGAATTTTAGTCAGGATGAGTTATCTGCATAAGATTTTTCCCAGGATTTCCCCTTATCCTTGAAGATGAATATTCGGTAAATCTAAGCTTTATGGACCCTGGGTTCATTTGAACTTCATTTCACCCACTTCATTCATTGTCCGATATGACTTAACGTTGGAGCATATACATTAAGAAAAAGAAAATAAATAAATAAATACAAACGTGTAAAATGAACAAAATAGTAGCAAAATAGTATGTTTCAAAATATAAAAGTCAGATCATTAAAAGAAAGGAAAGTACATCACAGGACACAAATATATCATCACGAGGAAAGAATAAATTAAACTGAATTGCAAGTAATAATAACAAAAACATCCGACGTATATATCCATCATTAGCAGTGAAAGGGTTAATTGGTGTGGAGCACAGAAGTAGACTGCGTGTAGACCATGCTTCTAGCTCATCACGACCCGTACATCACAATCGACATCGTTCCCACCATGCAGAGGCTAAACTGTTTTCGAAACAGCATCCGACGGCAAACACCGTTGAGCAAGAGCAACTCCCTTGCACGACTTCCTCTGTGTCTAGTCACCACGAGATGCAGCATCCGTCGTATCGGTTAAAAGTCATCTGGACACAACAACCTCTCATAGATTATGAAATACTTTCTGTGCCTTGAACATTACGTGAAATTAGCATAATGATGTCCTCTTCCGTGTTCGAAGCAAACCATGACAAACTCCAAAGAAGATGAAGTGTACAGTGAAGTGGAATAATAGCTTTAATAATCTTTGTCCGTAGTGTTAAATGAAATATTTTAACTGTTTATTTAATTTTTTCATCTACTACAAAGAATGTACTACTTTTCACCTTGTGTTTAATTAATTATTTATTATTATATTTACATATATACAATTAAGTAGCGGAAGTATTTATTCCGCCCAAAGATCCAGATACCAAATTTTACAGAAATATATGTTTCGAGACTCCTTGAATAAAAACACACGTAAAAAGAACTTCCCAGGTGCACACGCACTGCCTGTCAGCGAACAGTTTAACTAAAAATAATGGTTGAATACCAAATTTGCTACTGTCACGGCAGCCGCGAATACCTACCGTAAAGGAATTAAGTGTGAGTCACTTCGTTTCACCGTTTTTGTTTGCCGTGAGAGAGACAAAATGGAGCACTCAAGAACAGTCACTGGCGACGACACGAGCAGGAAATACGTACTTCGACAATGTTCCATTCCTTCGATTCCAGATATTTCAGTTGGCAGAACATTTCTTCCGTGACTAATAGACTAGAAAAGGGAATGCAAAAACAACCTTGATAAGTTATGATTGACCAGTGAGTATCGGCCAATGAGTCGGCAAGAGCACTGAACGGCAAAGTTTGTTGAAAGTGTGTCAGATTTGCAGAGCACAACAGTGTAAAGGCGAATACTAGCTGGCGAGCAGTGAGTATTAAAAGCTACGAGCAACGCAAGTTGGTGCGTGCAACAGATACGTAGAGAAACATTAGACTGATGTGTACTTGTAACAAGTGAAAGTGATTGTTAGTAAGCACTGAACTAACGATTCTAGTGACAAATAAAGTGAGTATTTACAGGAATTTGTGTTGTCATTTGTTACATATTTAAGTTCAGCGACTTCAATGAATGATATGAAAATTAAAAAAAAAAAAAAAAGGAAAAGAAAAAAAAAACCTTCCTAAATCAGTCTACTCTTTGTACAAGAATTTTTCAAATCATTTGAAATTTCTCACAAAGGGCTCTAAATATTTTAATTATTTTATTTTATTACACTTTACATATTATTTATTTATTATTTAAGTCATAACTGGTAAATTTTAAGAAATAGACAAAATCTTATTAGACAAAAAAATTGATCTGGTTAAAACACAAACTACACATAATACAATATACCTATAATATACATATACACACATGTATACATATTGTGACTTTGTGGGTTCGTAGAATTAAAAGTCCAATTTGCAGAAATTCAAATCGTTCTTTATTTGCGTAGAAATACACGCACGGTAGCAGTATTACATCATATACACAATCTACCAAGGTCGATGATCACAACAACAGCGTTCTGATTACACCTGTTTACAACATCTCTCGTTACAACACTTCACAGCTGTTTACTACTACTGCTCTGTTTGCCACTCATCTGGCGTGTCACAATCTCTTATATATACCTCCATTGATAATTTCTAGACTGTTCTAAAACAAACCAGAAACCGAATAATCTCTATCAATCAAGAAGTCACTGGGAATTTCCATTTACCTCACTTATCTGTGCCGGCAAGTCTTTTATCTCCGCTATCTTTATTTGCCGGCTCTTTGTGTACACAAGCCGCGCTATCGTAGATAACGGGTTCGCACAGTATATATATACATATATACACATACACACATATACATACATATATATACATTATTTGTGTGAATTTGTGTGATGCAACGCATCAGATATGATTCGCTCCCATGGCATAGGTGACAGTTCAACCTAATTTCCCTCTGTACTGGCGTTAGTGCTGACATAAGCTAATAATCTGGGCCCTTAGATAAATTTTCTTATCAGATTTTGTTGCGATAGTGACCTAAAATCCAATACTTTTATTTATTTAGTCACTTATCTGTTGAATTGGAACAGTTGAATCAGAAACCACATTTTCTTTTGGCGTTAAAAATTAATTAAAAATATCAACTTTTAACAGATAAATGCACAAGTGTGATCTAAATGTTCTGCTGATTTTGTTGCTACGAAATTATATTTTTATTTACCAACCCATAGTCTTACACATAGAAAAGATTTCAACCAACATATTTCTGCCCCCCTCACCCTCCGTATATTTACAAAGGTTAGTCAACCGTGTCCAATTTTCTCTTATTATGTGCTGATTATATATAAAAAAGGAACCCGTTTCAACTCAGCAAACAAGATTCCGTACAAGACTCGTCTATGACAAGCAACAGAACTCCCACTGAGATAATTTTAAGACACTTATAGCTCCATCAGGAAGTAATATACTTCCTAGGAGAATGTTGAAACAATTACTATGATTTTCTGTATCCCTCAGTGCAGTCACTTTTCTCAGAAATTGAAGTTATTAAGCAAATATTCAACGTAAGCTTGTCAAATAGATACGTGCATCAAAGCAATAAACATTTCAGCGTATGATACAACACATAAGAGTTACAAAGGGTATTTATCAAACGATTTGTTTATAACGTTTCAGGGATCACACCGAAGAAGAAAGCAAATATATACAATTTTGTCACGGAAAAACCTCTCAGACTTGCCATTTACACGGATTTGATTATAAAAGGTTTTACGATTGCTTTTTGGACTCCAATTACTTAAATTTTGAAATGGCTGAAAGAAGATTGCAATCTAAAATATTTAAAAATAATTACACATTGAAAATATGTTTGCAGTGTAAGAGAGGTCCTCCTTCATAAAACGCCTCAAACTTATTAAGTAATTAATTATTTTAACTCGTTGTATATTGCAAAAGCATTTTTATTAAAATTGAATTCTAATGAACATAAATCTCTTTCCTGGTATATTTATATATAGAATATTGTTTCATTATGCACCTCATTTGCTTTGCAGTGAGTCATTACTTTATCTTGAAAGTTCAAGTGAAATAAGTGACTTTTCAAGTCCTTTTAGTTTAATTAATTTTAAGGAATAAGTAATTAAATGTACTTAGAAATACACACATATTCTGTATTTGTATTTTCTAGTGTACACATGCATGAAACAATTCATTTAATTATATTTAAATTGTCATTTGTGTTTTGTATAATATGCAATTAGCTAAATAAGAATACTTAACAATAAATGTTCTTCCTCAAAAGCATCCTTAAATTAACTGACAAATTTTACAAAATCCTATGGCATCTTCTGTAATTTTAGTATTTTGTTGTTGTAATTTTATGTCCTCCAACGTTAAATCATATCGGACGACGGGTGAAATGATTCTCAAATAAGCCCAGGGTCCATAGAGCTTAGAGCTACCCGACATTCGCCTTTCAGGATATCCAGGTAACTCACCCTGACCGAGATTCGAACTTTGGACCTCTTGAACGTGAGGCAGAGGTGCTACCACTACGCTACCGAGGCGGGCTAATTTTAGTAAGCATTTTAACTTCCCTTCTTTCTTTTGGTCTAACTTCCAACTTAAACTGTAGCTTATTGTTTTCCGCGTGAAAACGCAGCCGTACATAAGAAAACGAAATCATATTACATCAAATGTCCCAACAATTAATTAATATTACATGGTATTTTGGAATTTAAAATCATTTAAATAATTATTAGGAAAGATAAAGCTTGGACGAATAAGGCTCAAACTAATATTATTGTTGTGGTAAACTATACCATTCTCTCACGTTTAACAGAAATCACTACAGAACTGTCGTTTAGACGCATGGTTGTATTACGGGGAACTGCTTGCCCTGTACTGCACTGCGCTGTTCTGTACTTAGTTCTGGGCAGAGGATAATACATTGTGAGACAACGTGTTTTAGTGAGATGGTGTATTAAAGTTGTTCCAATCTAAATGTCCACATATTCATTAGCATTCCTGTGTAACAACAAATTCTTGTAGCGAAGTGAGAAGGCTATTTATACCCAGATTTCCTGCAGTTCGTACACCTCACAGAGAAACGTTTCGTAGTCATTTGAATTTACTTAAGAAACCAGAATAAAGCCATGCTTTTACAGACGAAAGACACGATGACACCAGAGAAAAGTTAGAACGAAGTCCACACAAATTTGCAGAGAAGTCCTGCAAACCTCGGCAAAGAAAGACTCTAATCGTTTAAAATTAATCCTCATAGAGGCAATATAGGTAGGTGAAATCTTACAATTGTGTGTTAATAATATTATTAACACTCTCTATACATTTACATATTCTAAATCTACTGACATAATTCTGTCAAAATAGTTCAAGTAATGTATATTCAATTACAATAAAATGATTGATGTTAAAATGATTTACACATTGTAATAAACACACATCCCACTAGCGTAAATTTATTAATTTATTTTAATTTCCTTTTAATGCCGAAACATGTTTTCTAATTTATTATTTGGGTTGTATAACAAATGTGTTGCACTTGGTTATGTTCGACACATGTAGTTATTTCCCCCCAGGGGCCTAATTCGGTAGTTCGGTAGGTACGGGTTTTGGCGCATCCGGGGTCCCGAGCCAACAGTCTCCCTCGTGTAAGCTCCTCTTCGTGGTTGAGGGAGACGGTCAACAGGCCCACCCACGTGCACCAGGCCGTGCATGGAGACCCGTGGAGAAGGATTTTAGATTCTTTTCTAGTTTAGAGTTTTTGATTTAGTGAACGAAATTTTTAGTAAGTTTTGATTGATGTTTTTTATGGACGTGTATTTTTAATAGGTTTTGTTACACTTGTATAGTTTTTAGAAGGTTTTATATCTGGCTTTTGCCATGACTAGATTTTTAAAGGGCGCTGATGACCGCCGTAGTTGAGTGCCCTTATATATCATCATCATCATCATCATCATCATGTGGTTATTATAATTTGTATGAGAAATACGAGGGGGGATCCAAAAGAAACCGGACTCCGAGGGCGCTGCCACTCGCAGATGTAGTGCAGGGTTCTCACGCTAGATGGTGTTAGCACAGACCTTGATTAAACAGCTGTGCAGACGGCGTCAGTGAAGAGCTGAACGTGCAAGTGTGGTATTGTGTTTCTCTGACTGTTGGCGGGTTACCTCTGCGATGTCGTTATGGCAACTTTAAAAGAACGAAATGTGTGAGTGAAATTTTTTTTCTGCTTAACAATCTGCAACGGAGACACACCAACTGCTTCAGGAAACTTTCCAGGAGGGCGCTAGAGTCGCACATTGGTTTTCGAGTGGTTTGGGCGCTTTAAACATGGTGAGATATGTGTTGAAGACCAAGCTCGTTCTGGACGCCCTTCTGCATCGCGAAATGAGGAGAACATTGAAAAGGTCCGCCAAAACATCAACGAGGATTGTCGCCAAAAGATCGACCAAATTTCAGCAGCGACAGGAATCAGTTGGAGCTCGTGCCAGGGGATTTTGAGGGAAGATTTGCACATGAGACGTGTTGCTGCTAAATTTGTTTCACGCCTTCTCACACAGGTGCACAAAACCATCCGCATGAATGTGTGTCAGGACTTGAAAACAGAGATTGCACTTGATCCAAACTTCTTGAACAAAGTCATTACAGGGGGATGAGAGTTGGTGTTACGGGTATGACCCAGAAACCAAGCAAGCGTCAAGCCAGTGGAGGACTACCAACTCTCCCAGACCAAGTGAGGTCAAAGTGAGGTCCAATGTGAAGACGATGATCATCGTCTTTTTTGATGTTCGCGGAATTGTGCATCGGGAATTCGTACCCCCTGGCCAGACTGTTAACCAGCAGTTTTACTTGGATATGACAACAATGCGGTTTCTTTTGGGTCCCCCCTTGTATATGAACTTGAAACTAAGGCGTAATGAAAAGCGACTACACTATCCAACAGCATGCTTCACGGTGCCAAGAAAATTCCGTTGGGCCGGCCACGAATCCAAACATAGCCTGCATTATATTACTGACAGTAAAATTACGATCGTTATTACTGTTATTGTCATCACTCTCTGTGTTTATCATATTATGTCTTCATTTTTTCTCCCTAGCTCAGCCTACTATTTTTGAAAACACGGTTGTACACTAACATATTCAAGTAACTATATTGTACACTCAATACAGAAACTTTACGATAAAGTACAACCAGATTATATAAAGAACCCAATTCTATAAGGCACAAGAGCTAATTACGAATATTTGGCGGATTTATTCATTTATTCATGTTTGTTTTAAACACTTCCCAGTTTTTCAGAGTTGAAGCAAATGTTATTTTCATGATGCACGTCTCACATACATTTCATTTTTCGTTGAGGATACCTAATAGTATCGTTAAGAGCTCTGATAATTACACACTACGAAGTAATGTTACGTTAGAGACCAGCGTTTTAAGATACGGTTAGGTTAAAAACAATTGACTGCCGGCATGCGGCCATCTTCCGAAGTAAAAGTAGTTAGCAGGCGAAGTAAGCTAAATAACAGGGATCATTAACGTTGTTATAGCACTAAATAAGGTTCAAATTGGTTCATGAGCCAAGTGCAGGGTTCGAGCACGCCTCCATCAACTTTCACTTTTTTTCCCAGGCTAGTCACGATGCTTACCTAGTCATTCAAGATGTTCCTTTTCGTTTGATCATTCTTCTTACATTGCTCCTTAGCTAATTTTGAAATTATTTGTACCTGGAAGGAAGAATATTGCTACAGTCTCTGTCTCTTATTACTTATATATTGTGTGGTATTTCGTCGCAGTAAGATTAAAGGTGTATAAGTAAAGGAATTCAGATTCACTAGCGAGAAGTCTGGAGGTTGAACAAAATGATTTTGTTTGTTAAAGATGCTGTATCAGGTATGCCGTAATTTCGTCCTAGAGGAAGGAGTACTTTTACATTCCAGTAAATCTACTGATATGGTGTTATCGCTTTTGAGTATAGTTAAAAACATCATTCCGGCTAGGTGTGAACCCGCTACCGCTGGATTAGTAAACCATTAACTAATTAACTAATCCACTCTCAGAGCGTCAGATGAAAGACTGCTGGAGAAATTACCAATCTTGTTTATTTGTGATTAGTTTATTCGAGCAAGCAGAATAAGAACTTTTAGTTTTCGTATTCCATAGTAGCTATATGCTTCCCTGAATACAATGGAAACCAAAACCATCAACCATCGAGAGGCTCAAATGATGTCTTTTCTGTTTGCACTTTTAACACAATTGCCACACTCATACATAGTACCGTCGGGAACACTTTTATCGTCCCTCATGTACTCGCGCATCGGAGGAATAATAGAGAGTTTTGCCTCAGCGTGTTTTCTGACACGGTATGGGTTATTCTCATGTGGCTTGAATAGGGTATATATTGTAGCGTATGTTTCTGAGTCAGAGTTTCTGCACGAGCTATTGTATACGGTACGTTAATGAGAACAGAAAATGGAGCAATTACTTGATATTGCAGCGTTTGGTGGCATTCATGATGAAATATTGCAAGATATGATAATTCATAATATTAACAGACAAAGAAATATCCCCCAAGGAGGCGTTGCAATTTGGAGACCAGATTTAAATCAACTTACAGATCACAGATGAAGGATGCCGACTGCTTTCGTTTTGATAAAATGACTCTAAGACGGCTGGTAGAAGCTTTGCATATACCGCCTAGAACTGTGAAAAGAAGGATATTCTGCTAAACGTAAGTTTGAATAAACAATCTACTTAGTTCGTATGTATATACAAGGGGCATCCAGAAAGTAAGTTCTGTTTCAATTTATCTCCGCTGCAGCGCTGCGGTCGCAGTTCTGCACATGCACGGTACACGCTCTGTATCAAGGAGAAGAAACGTGCGCCATTGTAAGATCGCTGTCAGCCACGTACGCTTTGTTGTGCTTGTTTACAATGTCGGTGTTGATTGAAAATCCTGCCGCTTGTGAGATCAGATCTGTGATTCGTTTTCTGAATGCTAGAAAGGTAAAGCCAACTGAAATTTATCGGCCAATTTGCGATGTTTATGGACAAAATGCGATGAGTGATACAATGGTGAGAGGATGGGTCCAACAGTTCAATGAAGGACGTAGTGAAGTGCACGATGAAGAACGAAGTGGGCGTCCATCTTTGTTTACAGAGAAACTGGTTTACACGATTGATGACAAGATCCAGGAAAACCGCAAGTTTAAAATTAGTGCTATCGCTATGGAATTTCCCCAAATCTCACGACCACTAACTAGTTCATGAAATTGTTACCGAAAAACTGAAATTTCGTAAACTTTGTTTTCGTTGGGTGTCAAAGATTCTTACTGAGCAACTCAAAACAAAACGGATGGATAGTGCTCTTTAGTTTATGATCCATTATGATGAAGGCGGCGAAGAATTTCTGACACAGATAGTCACAGGAGGTATACAAAAACTTTTGCCTCGCTATGACAAATGGCTGCAACATTTCGGCAGCTATGTGGAAAAGTAGTTTAAGAAATGTAGAATTTTGTGCAATAAATACATTTTCTGTATCTGTACACAATTTTATTTTATTACCAAACAGAGCTTATTTCTGGACGTACCTCGCATATTAGGTTTGTTGTACTTACAGTACATTTACTATTTCATATATTTACTAATTGATTTGGAAGCAATTTTGGCGTATCTTCTTCATATTTATCAGCAATAGCCAATGCAACGATGAATATAATATATAAAGGTTACTTATTAACAAATCTGGCTAACCTAAAATGGCTTGACAGAAATAAATTGTAATATTATGCACATGCTGTATCACTAAAGGGAGCACCTATAAGAAATTGTTGGGCCTTTTAGGTAGACGATACAGCTTGAGAAGGTGATACAATGTTGCATTTTTGTACGGAAGGAAACATTTCTTCAGTTGCAGTGCCATATTAGCAACTGTTTCTTTCCATACAGTTGGATCTTCATATGACTTGGTTGAAATTACCACCGCATCAATATTGGACTATTAATGGTAAGCGTAATATTTCTCGGGTCATTTTGTAAGAAATACCAACCGTGAAACCTCATGTTAAATGGTGAACGTGTCCGGTTATCGGTTATCTGTTTACAGTAAACTTGTGCATGTGCAGAACATCGCTCACGTGACACTAACGTTTACGGTAACAAGAATATGGGCAAGAACTTCCTATTCTAAACACCACGGTGACTTATTTTTATTCACCCTACATTTATACCCTTCATAATTATACCAATATCCTAGTCACTGAGTAAGGTTGCAATTATAATCATAGCCATGTCATAAATACCTCATTGAAAGGAAATGCACAGATATCCTCAAATATTTGAATTAAAGCATAACTTCCGACATCGTGTATCAGAGTTTAATATAAACTGTGAATAGTTTATATATTATAACATATTTATGAAAATTTTAAACTTTTAATACTGGATTATGGACATTTGATACTGATTACTGATTTCCTTGTTGTTAAAAGTCCACCTAGAAAGTGTTGTGGTAACACAGGATGTAGATTTCGTAAATATGGACCAATTACGAGTACATTCCTGTATCAACGGCAATGGATGACATGTTCACGGATGAGTGATGACATTGTAACGTGCAGCAGTTTAGCACACGCCGAGTCACTCAAAGAAACGGTCCAGTGAACATCCGTGCTGCTTGAGTACAGAGGCAAGAAAAACGTTCCGACAAAGAAATGGCGTATCTTAATTAAGTTTTCTGCTAAATAGGAAACGCTAGTCGGTAGTGCTGGGTCCGAACATGGTCCTTGATGTTGGTATTTGCTTCTAAAGTCGTTACATTCTCTTTGTAACGTTCATTCCACAAGTAGCAGGAGTACCAATTGAACACTTTCTAAACCACTGGTCACGTGCATGAAGAAATGTTTGTTTTTCTGGTAAAATGATGACATGCTCTTCATTAGATGTTTCTGTTTAATTCTTACTGTACGTAACTTCGTATAAGGAATTCAGTTTGGTTTAGCTGTAGTTTAAATTATATGGAATTTGGTAAAATTTTTATGTATTTTTTAACTTCAAATATTTAAAAGATTAAGTATATGCTATGATAAATGTTTTCCATGTATGAATTAGGTGTGAATGAAACGTTTGATGCACAAATGTTTGTAAAACTGTATTTGGTGCACTGAGATTACAGTAAAGTAGGGATTGCAAAAACATCTAGGGCGTGCAGCTGAGAGATTCAGTCGAAGAATAATACAAGCATATTTTGGAACTTTTTTTTGGAAGAGCTCTGTACTTTATAAAAAATACACATTAGCAACATCAAGTCGTCTTTAAGGATTTTCAGGATTTGTTTGCTACTGTTTTCAGGTTAACACTGACCTTTTATAAAGGGGGATGAGTCACTAAAATTAAAACTAGGAAAAATTAAGATATGGACCAAACTACTAGGTCATCTGAAACAGTAGCCCAGGGACTTCTTTATTATTAACAACTGGTGAATGTACCCTACAATTGAAAATATGCAAATGCAATACATTAAAATTTGGATTTAATTTTGTTATTAAATAACTACATTTATAGAACTTTTGTTAAACTACAGAATACAATTATTTCGTTTTTAAATTTGAGGTTTTAAAAATAATTATTTTGGTACGTACCATTTTTCAAAATGTCCTACAGTTTGCATCAAATACTTCTGAAGTTTGTAATTTAGATTACCATTGCATAAGCAATTAATTATATAAATTACTTTTCCTGTTTCGTTAGACGCTTTGCAGTTATTCATCTTTAAAGCCGTGAACCTCATAAACATATAGAATTGCAAATGACAGAACCTATTACTTTTTCGAACCAAAGTAGTAAAACAAGATATAAAAAATTGTTTGCTTTTAAAATTTAATGGTAGAATGGGTTTGGCATAACATAATACAACTTCAGCTATATATTTAATAGCTTCGAAAAAGAAGAAGAAAAAAAACTACAATTTTTAAGCCGCCTAATGTTTATACAAAGTAATATCGAAATACATTTTCAATTAGCTATTTGAAAACTTCAGAATATCACAGGTTTAATATTACATTGCCTAAGAAAAAGCAGCTTAACTTTAAATTTGCATATAAATATAGAATAATAATTAATATTTAAGAGATTGGGTTATAGGGCCACAATGAATGACCTCCCACCGAAACTGCAGTAGCAAAAATGGGACACTTTTGTTACATTTGTGTTAACACTCTTTTCATAAATTTGCTTGACTCAAATGTTCAACTTTCAGCAATTGCTTCTCATTCCTCTCTGACAGTTATTTATCCTTCTACTGCTTGTCTTATGTGTTAGTAAAACGAATGAACAAAATATGTATTACTTAAGGTGTCGTCCGCCTTGGTAGTGTAGATGGTAGCATGTCTGCCTCACGTTCAAGAGGTCCCGAGTTCGAATCTCGGTCAGGTCGAGTTAACTGGATAAGGATTTTCCGGAATTTTCCCTTACCCTGAAAGACGGATGTCGGGTAGCTCTAAGCTCCATGGACCCTGGACACATTTGAGCATAATTTCACCCATTTCATTCGCTGTCCGATATGACGTAACGTTGGAGAACGTAAAAAAAGAAAAAATACCTTAAGGTGTAATAAAATGAAAGGGTATTATATGATAAAGTACTGTCGTGAACCCGTTATCTACGATAGCGCGGCCTGTGTACAAAGAGCCGGCAGATAAAGATAGCACGCAGATAAAGGTCTGCCAAAACAAATAAACTGAGATAAATGGAAATTTCTGGTGACATCTTGATTGATAGAGATTATTCGGTTTCTTGTTTATTCCGGAAATATATCGAATTTATCAATGAGGTATTTAAGAAGGCGACAACTCGCTAAGATTCAGTCTGTCGTGAACAGATGTGTAACAAGTGTGTTGTAAACAGAGGTAATCAGAACGTTTGTTGTGATCATCGACCTTGGTAGACTGTGTGTGTGTGTGTGTGTGTGTGTGTGTGTGTGTGTGTGTGTGTGTGTGTGTGTGTGTGTGTGTGTGTGTGTGTGTGATGTAATGCTGTTATGTGACAATTGAACAGCGTATTTCTACGGAAATAAAGAACATTTGGAATATCTGCAACTCGGACTTTTAATTCTACGAACCCACAAAGTCACAATATGAAGATTAATAAAGTTACAAAAAGTGGTTAGATTTTGAAATGGGGTACACTGAAAAAATTTTAAGGTAGAAGGGGAGAATTACGTAAATGATGTTAGTAATGAAGTAGGGAATATATTTAAGATGACGATATATAGAAATTAAATATGAACCTAAATTTTACACATATAATATAATTGCATAATGCCACATTATTAAGTACATATATAACAACAAAATAATTTATACTTCGCAAAGGTAATAAGCTTTAATAATACATTGGAATGGCACTAAAATATTAGATAGGATACTGGCTAAACTGTTCAATGCTGCCCTGACATAAATATCGGTATACTAGGATGATATTTTACGTATTTATTTTATTTTATATTATAGTTTTTGCCCATATTCTTAGCAAAATTTAGCTGTACTTTTTTCACATTACTACAGTAAGTTCCCTCCCGTGACACACCATTCAATTATTCGTCTGAATAGTCCTCAAATCTTTGTATATATCCATACTACTGAAATATACTTTAAATTCTATTATCATCGTTTTTCTGCGTTATTCGAATAACGTAGTTTTTATATGTTTTACACGAAATACTTTTATACTTCAAATTTTTTCTTCCATCCGTCACTCACTCAGCATTCTGTCCCATAAATAAACATACTCTCCTACCGTTACTTTCATGATATCTTTGTTACTCTTGTCACTTCTCTATACCGTGGAATTCTATTCAAGGAGCTGATTCTATTGTCAATCTGCTTCTCACAGGCACCTGGACGGTTTAAGATGAACTAAATATTTCAACCTATTGACGTCTTCTCATATATGAATGAAATAAATGAAATAAATCTATTAGATCCCTTAAGGGGGCTGGTTAAGCCAAAAATGAAAGAAACATATTTTTATTATTTTTACATATAATAAAATATGACTAATTCTGCTTAATTTGGTGTTTGGTTAATTAACATTTATTATTTTAAATAAACTTCAAAATATATTAATGTATTTAGGTATTAGAGCCATAATTTCGCAACATTTCACCCCCAAAATATCAGAAAATATTTAACTTAGATGTCTATGGTTCGGCCATTTTGCATAAAAATTAATTGCTCATATGTTAGCTAAACTGGATATCCAATATTGCTAAAGTTTATAGCAGTAAAGCAGTTTGAATTAGGAAACATTTTTTTTGTTAATTTACGTCCTCCAACGTTGTCATATCGGACGATGAATGAAATGATGCTCAAATGAGTCCGGGGTCCATGGAGCTTACAGTTACCCAACATTCGTCTTTATGGATAAGGAAGACCCCTAAAAAATCTTATCCAGGCAACTCACCCTAACCGAGATTCGAACTCGGGACCTATTGAACGTGAGGTAGACACGCTAGCATCTACGCTACCGAGGCGGACAAACAAGCCTTAGTTTTTTTGGTAATTTCTCTGCATCTCTAAATTTCGGCGCCTTTCACAATGACTAAAGCTAAGGGTCTTTTAATGAAAAGAAAAAAAGATAGGAAAAGCTGCAAAACAAATACAACAACAGTGCAAAGGAAGTTAATGTGGAACTAAGTGATAGTGACCATGTGGTTATAAATAATTGTGCAGAAAGAGGTGTTGCTAATTCTCCAAGTGCGTCTAAGAAAAACCCAAGTAGAACCCAATGAATGCGAAACAAACATAAATATGATAATTAACTTTAACATTTTGAGCTCTATTTTGGAGGAACTATTCTATGCTCAAGTGAGTTTTGTAGATGTTTTTACTTTAAAAACGAATTACTCAAAACAGCATTTTACAACATAAATGACACCTTTTCTCTGAAAATATAAAGGTTTATCTACATAAAAGTTTTACCACATGGTACAGCTAATCCCATAATTGTGTGGAATTATTTAAATTGAAATTAATGAAGTAATTTATTTTTTGAAGAATAAAATATCAGAAAATGTACTGAAAATTTTAAAGGTTTACAACAAAATCATATATTGTTTTTAGCATCAGTATTATAACATTAAAAGAATAAGTGTATTCAGCATGAATGACATCGTCATCAGGTAAAAATGTCACATTTCTATGTCAGTGGGTTCAGAGAAAATGTGTCATCAACATAGCTAATTTAACATTAGCGAGGTAGGGGCTCATGAGTCCCCTTAAGGGATAACACTTCCTACTTATCTATGGATGGTTCATTTATTACTGTCAGGTTAAGTTACCTAGTTAAGCATTTGTCTCTCTGGAATCTCATCTTTGGAATAATGGAGTTGTAGGATTTCCTTCGTTTTATCAGCTAAATTCACCTGTTACTTCCTATGCACGTTTACTAAGGCAACGATATTTGTACGCAGCACGAGCTTATAAATACAATTTTGTAATAAAATATGAACTAAAACAACAAATCTTAAGCATCCAAACTACGTAAACATACATGCAACTTAATATAAATCTTTCAGGTCCAGTAACACTAATGTCAGATATTAACACATATTCTTCTGTTTTCTTGGTTTCCCTTCTGGTATTGGAAGGACTTGGACTCACAAGACTTACAAGTGGGCACCTGATGGAGCAGATAAACTTTGAATCCAAAACAGCCACGATGGGTAACCAAAGTATGAGAGTGCCGAAGGAGTTATGATATGTAGAGGAATTGGATAAAGTGAATGGTGATGGTGAAACAGTTGATAGACGGAATGACAGAGAAAAATCATCTAGAAGTCTCTTTGTTCACCATAAATCCTACATGAGACGGAACCCAGACCGCCTTAGTCTAATCAAATCTCCGAGCTATTATCATATAATTACTGTAATTCATCTTCTTTTTCTCTAAAAATAATATTAAGTTCCTAAACAGCTCCAGCTCCCACCCCAAAAATGTATTTTGCTATAGCAGTTTATGACCACATACGTATTCACACAAAGGCGGCTTTCTTAGCGAATTCTTAACTGTCCATCTGTTACGCCGATTTTACGATTCTTAAGGTGGTCACGGTTGTCGAAACAAAATTCTACATTATATTGTAACTCAGCGGCTCCTTTGTTCAACAAACTTTTTACTTGTTTTTTCCCCCTTGCTTTTCACCATTAAATCCGCCTTAATTCCAAATTCTTTCCATGAGTCACCAGAAACAGTTGCATGTCGACAGGGCTTAAACAAGAAAGACAAGATATTGAAAAAAATCGAACCATTATAGACTATACCACGAAAATGGCTAATGCTACAGAAAAGGTATTTCAAATAAAATGTGTGTTTGAGAGATATCTAAGTTTACATTTTGTTTACATTTAATATTTACAGTTATACAAAATTGTACAATATTTCTTCTAAATGAAGAGAAATTCACATGCAATTGTATTGTTGAAGCAATTTTCTAGAAAATTAACAATTCGAAAAATCTTGCATAAAGACTAATTTGGGGCGGGAGGCACTCAATGAAAAACTTCGTGCCGGTATGTATTTTAAATACCAAATTGTCGCCTCGGTAGCGAGAAGGCAGAGGTCTCCGTCGAGTCAAGATGTCCCAATTTCGAATCTCGGACAGGGCGAGTTATTTAAATACCGCTTTTTCGGAATGTTTACCTTATTGTGAAAGATGAATGTCGGTTAATTAAGCTCTATGTACCCTGGGCTCAATTGAGCAATATTTTACCCATTTCATTCATCATCCGATATTACTTAACGTAAATTAAAAAAATTACCAAATCTGAATTAACGACTATTCATTTTGGAGTTACACCGTTCATAGACATAGGGCATACACACATACATACACACAGATTTTTTTAAAAGATAGAGTGTCGCAAAAAGCCTTTTTCTGGTGACATTATGATGTCGATTTTTGGGTAGTGGATTGCAATACTTTCCTTTATTGACTCTGGAAATGAGGCAGTGTAATATATGTAAATAACCTCCAATAGAAATATTATATTATATTATATAATATATATATTGCCCGCCACGGTTGCGTAGATGGTAGCGTGTCTGCCTCACGTTCAAGAGGTCCCGAGTTCGAGTCTCGGTCAGGTTGAGCTACCTAGATAAGGTTCTTCTGGGGTTTCCCTTATCCTTAAAGACGAATGTCGGGTAGCTCTAAGCTCCATGTACCCTGGACCCATTTGAGCATCATTTCACCCATCTCATTCACCGTCCGATATGACTTAACGCTGGAGGACGTAAAATTACAATATATATTATATATATTCGGCTACTAAAGTTATTCAGGTTAATAAGGATGAACAGGACTTGGCTTGGTGTAATGCCACCGATGACAGGCTGAAGGACAGCTCAAGATGTGCCATGCGTGTACCTACCCCAGATTGGGCTTCACCACGAAGTGACGGAATATGTGGTTCACAGGGGACGGGAGGTAGGGGGAAAGTATACAGGTAGCAGTTTTTACTCAACGACTGCGGTCCGTGTGCACCGCTGATGAATAGTAAGAGGAATGACGTAATTCTGAAATCCATACAAATTTTTGGGTAGATTGGAGTTCTGTTTTAGAGCTGTTGTAAATACTTTATGGTTACGGTTATGCCCGCAAACCATGCGGAGAAGCTGATATCGGCTTAGTCAGCGTTCTCTAATACGGTAATCCCAAAGAGACCTAACCAGGGTGCTGTGATTATGTGGCAATTGATTGCAAGTTTTTGCGACCCGGAGCCTAATTTCATCTTCCACACATGGGAGAGATGATGTTTCGTGAAGTTATCTTACGGGGAAGCATCGGTATACAGCATAGATGGCCCAAAAGCATGTTTTCTTCACACGTTGGAGTTGCAGCAACTTAGAACCTGTGACAATGCCCCAGATTTCGCAGGTATAAAATAGTAGAAGCATCACAATAGCTTAACATCCTGGACCGCAGCATTGGGCCTTCAAGACGTCTCGAGTTCAAATCTTGGTCAGGATGAGTAATCTACATAAGGTTTTTCCTGGTTTTCCTTTATTCTCAAAGATGAATGTCAGGTAATTCTAAGCTCTATGAACCCTGGGCTCATTTGATTATCATTTCTCCTATTTCATCGTCCGAAGTGACTTAACGTTGGAATACGTAAATGAAGAAATAAATAAATGAAAAAATAAACAAAAGAAAAAATAAATAATTAAATCAATGATATAGTAGTACTATAAATTCTGTTTTATGAAAATATATGATTCAGTGTACGAGTCAGGGATAATTTTGAAATAAAGAATTTTCTTAAACTATATATCACATTTTGGAGACCCAGAATATATCCATTATTTTAATATGCTCATTGACAGAAGCGGAACGTTGTCTAAAATTGCTTTACTAGGGTTTAAGGATATAAAACATGTATTTATGGCAAAATACTGATATCAAATTTACGTACATACTTGTTGATGTACAACAGTGAGCAGGTGTGCAGCTAGGAGGTGGAAAGTTAAACTGGAAACCAAATACTGGTATACCTAAAATAGGCTAATGAATATAAATTTCTTAAATTTACCATTTAGATTCAAGTTTCACACGCACTTCTCCGCTAGAGTAGGCAGATGTGGTATTTTAGTGATTTCTTGTCGAACCCAACACAACCCACGTTTTAACCTTTGAACTCAGAAGCGGTTGCTGTTGGTTCTCACTTGCCCTGAACAACTAGTTGGCGAAAACTGACCTCTTTAATGCATCTTCAGAGAGTAGCAGAACATGTTTTGCATTTAGCAACGAGTTTATCACTTTTCATGCATACATTTAGCAATTGACGCATACTTAGTCTACTTCACCATTTTATGTGCTAAGATTTATAGACCTTAAAGTTAGAAGCTTGTAGATGTAGAAGCTTCAAGATGTAACAATCTTGGTCTGTTTGAATTGGATTCTTCTCTTCTTGGAGTTATTTTATTGTTTTACTTTCCCCACAACAAGGCACGACTTATTGCATTCCCTCAAAAGCTCACTGTCAAAACTGAGTTTCGAAACAAATCATAGTCAAAACAAAATCGTTTCCCATTTGTATTTGAACAGGATTACTAAATATTATGTTAGGTGATATAACTTCACGTAATCCTCATATATCATAATATTCATATAATTTTTCTACTTATGTTACACCAATCACAGTAGTACGTACTTAGTTCAGAAAGTATTGTATTCTACCCAAAGGTTCGTAACGAGACTTTCAGGATATAAATTACTTTTGATTTATCTAGATCCCTAAAAATACTTTTCATGAAAATATTTTGCAGATATAGTAATTTAGTGTAAACAATTTGACAGCTTTTATAAAATCAAAAACATGAACTTAAGATAGAGATTTTGTTTAAAAATATTGTTTGTTCATGGAAGATACTAAAATTAAATTGGAAGTGTAGTATCATAATAAAATATAAATTGCTACAAACTTCAAAGAATCTTTAAAAGAAAATTGGTAAATTCTTCACAGAACTCAAGAGACTAGTTTAGCAAATCGTCACTCTCTTTCTTAACTTCTGTTATCGTTACAGTCGCTAGGTGACGGCTAATTTTTGTATTTATTACCAACCTCTGAAAGTAAAACAAACGTATAGAAGAATCGATTGGTGGTATTTCAGAATTCATCACGCAAATTCTATTTTTCAAGATATGATTTTTTTCTCCCAAACCATTAAATCTATCGGTACATTTAATTGCTTTAATAGTTTAACTTCTGGATTCATATCATGATTAAACGACCAAGAGCGATCTGCCATGGCTCATTTATCAACTTTTTATACGTAATATTTCTAAAGCGTCCCTTCATTCGGGTTTCTAAATTACGTTTGGCACTTCCAATATAAACAAGCTCACAATCTAAACAAATTGATAAATACCAGATTTTTTAATATCGGAAATGTTATATTTTTTCAGAAAATCAGTAATTTTGTTATATTTATTTTGAGAAAGCACATCATACCACATTTTTATAAGGTTTCTTTGAAATCTTTTATTCACCCGAGGATTTTTTTAATATTTACGTCCTCCAACGTTAAGTCATATCGGACGACGAATAAAATGGGTGAAATGATGCTCAAATGAGCCCAGGATCCATATAGCTTAGAGTTACACGACATTCGTCCTTCACCCAGATAATTCACACTGACCTAGATTCGACTTGGGACCTCTTGAACGTGAGGTAGACAAGCCACCATCTTCCGAGATAAGCTTCACCCAAGGATGGTAAGCAATTTTTAAAAAAATTATAATCTTTTTTCTGTTTAAGGGTAGGAACATCATTATATTTTTATATTTAAATTATTTAATTTTTACTTATAATATACGTATTAAACCATTAATTAAATTAGTACTAAAATGTATTTGTATTCCCATTAAATTGCTTTTTATTTAGTTTTATTTATATTTTCTTAAAAAGATAGAGAACTTCGTATAGAATTATTATATTTTATTGTGATATTTGTACTGCTCCTCTGTTATTAGCTTCAGCTCTTGCGTACCAACTGTAGTATTTCAGCGACTTTTTTTTCACAATTTTTTTCTGACAACCTACCTTTGCCCATCCTCATAATTTTGATGGTCCTTCTCAAAATAGTCTCCCCTGAGTGCGATGCACTTGTCCCAGCGTTTCTGACAGTCTCCAAAGACATGCTGGAAACTATTTTTGAGAGGTCCTTCAAAATCGCCTCCGGAGCCTTAACCACTGCTTGTGATGATGGATAATGCCTCCCATGAAGGCGTTTCTTCAAGTTAGGGAATAGAAAAGTCACATGGGGCTAAATCCGGACTATAGGTAGGGTGAGGGATGCACTTCATTGATTTTTGCAGGATATTCAGCAACAACATTGGCAAAATGCGGCCGCGCATTATCGTGGTGCAGCATACAGCCTGCTTTACGGAAATGTGGTCTTTTGCGCCTGATATGAACTTGCAATTTTTGCACATCCTTGTAGTATTGTCCATGCTGATAAATCATTCCATGAATATCAAATAATGAGATGACCATAACCTTCCCAGCAGAAGCAACCACTTTTGCTTATTTTGGGGGTTGGTGATAAAGCAGATTTCCACAATGAAGCTTTGCTGTTTGCTCTCAGGATCAAAATAATGTGGCCAAGTTTCATCAGCAGTGATTACGTTTGAAATAAACTCTGGATTTTCCTCTAACATCAACATGCGAATGCGAATGTCCTTTTGTTCGGGAATCAACAGTCTCGGAACCCATCGCACACAAACACGTCTCATGTGTAATGTTTCTGCCACCAACGTGTGGGTGGCACCCAGTGAAATGTTCAGTATTGCAGAAAGTGATCTTAAGGTAATTCGTCGATCCTCTTTCACATTGGCACCAGCAATGTTGATGCTTTCCTCCATAAGAGCAGTAACTGGAGCACCGGGTCCACCTTCCTCTGAAATTGACTGTCTTCCATCTTTAAATATTTTAAACCACCTTCGAGCTGTGCTGTAGGAAAGAACAGACTCTCCATAGGCCTCCTGTAACATTGTATAGGCCTCAACTGAAGATTTGCTGAGACGAAAGCAGAATTTCAAAGCCGCGTATTTTTCCTCGCGTGTTACTTCCATTGCAGCGGTAGGCGATACTGAACATATCTGAACTTGCCTGGTTCTCACAGGCGGGAACCAGGAGTACCAACAATGAAACTGCTACGGCATATTTGTTTCACATTAGGCTAATGGAATATAATAAGATTGAATTTTAGTGCGAAAAGTTATGACCGCAAAAAATTATGATCATTCTTTATTGAACAGCCCTCGTACTTCTAAAATACTTCTGAACTGCTCATAACGTGTATTTTCGGTGGAATTTTCTTAAAGATATTTTTCTTCTATTTAGCACAATTACGTTTGTAGACGTTATATGAAAATAAACGAAGCTGGGTGGAGAAAGTCATGTGAAGGGAGGCTGTGTTCTTCCTTATTGCCATATGCAGTCTTGATATAACGACACATGCTATCGGATACAATCGCTAGATGCAACACTCCCTGTGAAAGTAGTAACGGCAGTTGTTACCTGTTAATTGAGTGAAATGCAGCATTCCTTGTCACACTTGTTTTTTCTTTATTCATTTTTAAACTAGTTACGGATATGAACGTTGTGTGCCTCGGGGCTGAAACGAGTGGTTTAACTTCAATGATGAGTGGAACTAAACAATTTGCCATGCTACTGACCGGGAGTGGCATCTGAGGGTGTTGTATGGTACATTTGGAGTCAAATGATGAAATTACAGTAAAACCTCGTTAACTCGGACGTCCGGATAACCCAGACTAGTTTTGAAACCAATAAATTGCTTTTCTCGGTAGGCACTTTCTCGAATTCTCTTGCTAGCGAACGAATTCATTACACTTACCCTATCTGCTTGGAACCAGGTTGGAATAGAGACTTTGATAAGGTCATGGAAAAAGTTGTGACCTTGTGCATTTGACTTGCCAGAAAACAAGATTGAAGAAGAAAAAAAAATTAGTGTGAAAGACGATTTTTTAAACATTTTTAAAATCATCGATGGCTGTTTTGGTGCTGATGATGACATTGGCAATGTCGGAGGTTATAAACCGATTACAGAGGAAGACATTGTTGTATCATTACTGAAAATGAAGAGAATTTAGATACAGACAGTGTTGACGAACCAGCTGAGGTTATGAACTACGCACAAGCAGTAGCAAACAGAAACTGGATGCTTTATTTCGAGCGTCAAGCCGAAACATTACCAAATGAAATTCTAATGTTAAAGCGGATGGTAGATCGCGCTGCTCGTAAGCAAAACACTAAACTGAGACAGTAGAAGCTCACAGCCTTTCTTACTACTGACTAGTTTGTAGCTGTATTGTGTTCAATGAAATAATTAGCCTATTACAATGCAGACAGTATGTGTTCTTGGGTCAAAGTGTACGGATTGTAATTAATGAATTCCATTAAAATATTTCGGTGCTGTACATGTTTCAATATTGTCTTCCGGCCTTTCCCTACATAACCCGAATTTTCGTTAAATCTAGACGACCTTGGTTCCAGTTGCTCCAGGTACTTTTTTATGGTAATTTACGTTTTCCAACGTTAAGTCATATCGGACGATGTATGAAATGGGTGGAATGATTCTCAAATGAGGGTCTGTGGAGCTTAGAGTTACCCAGCATTCGTTTTTTTCAGGATAAGGGAAAACTCCAGAAAGAAAGCTCGTTCAGGTAACTCACCCTGACCGAACTCGGGACCTCTTGAACGTGAGGCAGACGCGCTACCATTACGCTACCGAGGCGGGCGAAACGAGGTTCTGGTGTAACACCTCTGTAATACTGCGTCCGAGTGAATAGGCTTGTTCAGTTTTTGACTGTACCAAATATCCTGGATTTCAATTTTATTACAGTAAATTAAGCTTTAAATTTGGACATTCATAGCTCTCTCTCCGACATCAACAGTAGGAATAATAATCGATCATGATATGAATGCACTGTTATGTTGACAAAGTACAATAACTCCAGTTTAGGAATCAGTGAGGGGCAAGACGATAGTAGAAATGTACAGTTCAGAGAAGACAGTACCACATTTGCAGGACTATACTCATCAATACAATTTGGAATTGCAGGTATTTTCTTCAACTAATTCCAATGCCACGCCCACTGGTTCCCAAACCGTTTAGTTCCTCTTTCCATCGAATGCACTCATATCGTAGCCGAGTAGTATATTATGATATGAAGTTGAGAAGGTTCTAAAAAATGAGAAAAACAGCACGAAGGCAGTGAGTTACTGTAATACAATTTACAAGTATCTACCTATGTGTTTGACTTTTTTCCACGATGGTTGTTTTGAAGCAGTTATTTTAGATCAAATATCATAGGAGTTATCAATATTTTTATTTTGTTATTTTAAATGTATTGAAAAAATAAGTCAGTGGAAATTAAACAAATATAGTAGAAAGGGAACGAGATTTAAAAAGAACAATTGAAGGTAGTGATTGAAGAGGTAGAAGCAAAGCAAAATGAATATTATTGATGTGTTTAATGATAATATTAGTTTAAATTTCTAAGAAATATTGTTTGAATGTTAAATTATTGATAACATGATTTAAAGAAAAGATGAAGATTACAAAATATGGCCATGAAAACTTTGAAATTAAAATATAACGTGAACCAATGAAAAATTATTGAATTGCCATAGCAACGGAAAATTCAATAATGTCACACTAGCGGGAATTAATTTCATTCGCATAGACGTCGTCGAGTAAAGACGCAAAATTGTGATGGACGCCGTAGAGGAGGGAAGCCTAACAATCCGTGTAGAATCTCCAAAGAAAAATATTATAATTGTAAAACGGAATAGTAGCGCTTCTGAAATAATGTATTAATTTAATGTTACAACGGATTTATGTTCATTGAAGAAGAAATTAAAATTTGAATATTAGAAAAGAAGTTAAACGATTCTCTAATTTATTCAGTTAATTTACTTTCATTCTACCCCCATCCGATTCTACGCCCGAGTGAAGAGTTTTCTTATGCGACGGTTGAATCAGCTGAGGTTAACTACGAGAGAACATCACGACCAGCAACGTCGGCTGCAGCCCCAAGGACAGGACGCTGCAGCGTCTCATACCTGAGATCCTGTAGCAATGGGACACAGACATCATCGCAGCATCATAAAAAGATGCTGTTGCAAATGGCTTCCCAACCTGGGCCTACGAGATAATCCACGCGGAGATAATCGCTTTTTCTTCCCATTTGCAATGTTCCTAGCCAATCGAATTACTGCGAGGAGGGGAAAATGTTGCGTTGTATGCATATGGTTTTCTCTACTCATTCTTGTGGAAACACTGCCTGAAACGATTATCATGCTAACAAGTTCATGTTAATCCAGATGAACATTAACAAATTATATAACAATGATCAAGCTAGTTACCAGGTAAGTGAAATTTAGCTATTAAGTAATATTTATTGAATTATATTTGCTTTATCGTCAATAACTTCAATTTTAATTTGATAAATGTAAATGTTCGTTACACATTTCATTGTTGCAGTGACAATAGAAATGCAGGCTTAAGCGATAGTACAATCTCCTAAATGGTGCTCTCTATTTTATAAGTTCAAAATTCCATTCTATTTGTATGGACAGAAAAGGCGAAAAAGGAAGGAATAAAAGGAATAATTATTTCGCCTTTGAGAAAAGTATATATGTCATAAAATGTAAAACAATACAAAGAAATATCTATAAAATGGTTAATTCCATAACAAATGCTTACATGCATAAATGCTGTACTTCAACCAAATCTACACTTTTTCATGCAGAAAAATTTGTTTTTCTGTTTCTTGTTTACCAGTTATGGAGAAGTCATCCACTAATAAGAAAACTCCAGCGATTATTCCAAGAAAATCAAGCTGCACATTTCATTTGGCATGAAAATATCAAATATAAAGTAAGAAAATTATATTGAGAACGTCACGTTGTTGAAACATTTTCCAGGTACAGGTGTAGTTTGTAGTGTTGGAATTACCCTGGAAATGTTCGTGTAGCATCCTAATTTTGGTATATCCCCATCTTCAACTTCCCTAGTTGTACCACTATTGCAGTGTTAAGGTATTCTTCCTCTATTCCTGATGTCATTTAGGCGGCGGCTTGAGAAACCGAATTTCTGGGTCAGACAGATCCCTGGATAGTGATGAGCCGGTGCCTGGTATGAGAGAGAAGTCGATGACAGAATGAGGGCGAAATGAGAAGGTAATGGAGCAATTGGCAGAATGATGGCGGGGGAAACGGGAGATAACCATCCTGTACTTGATGCAAGTCTTCACTAGAGTATATTAACCAATAAATATGCACGATGTTGTAATTTAATCTGCTACAGGAGCTACCGCTGGCTATAACATTCCGGCAGAATCTAGTCCATTAATTATTCTAGCTATTAAAAGTGCATACACGAGAATTACGTGCTGCGTGTAACCGCTCTTTTTCTTAAAGTTAATGAAGGAAATTTTACTCTTTACTATGTTGTTTCGTAATCAAGTAACAAAACAATCCCACAATAAGGAAATGCGTGACATTTATTTTTATAGAATCAAACACGCACAGTAGGATTTTGACTCACTGCTGTCTTCCAGCAGAGTTGCTTAAAATCTCCGTTATCGAAATTGCACTTTCACTGGAAAAGATGGGAAAATGAAAGTTACCTTCCCATCATTTAACACATTTCAAATACTTTATATATTTTGTATCCAGAAAATAGATAAACAGCCTAGTTATCAGCAATTTTCATATCTAGTTAAGATGACATCCTTTAAAGATTCTCGGTCATACAATTTTTATATGATATGAATCTAAGAATATTTTTTCTGTTTTCTTTTTGACCTTACCCACTAAGACGCAGAAGTGGGTGCTGAGGTCAGACGCCTATCGAGGAGCAGAGCATCCTATGGAAAGAATTCTTAGACGAACGTTACCCAAAGGAAACTCCAAATATCACTCTCCGTCCAATCGCCTGATCCTTCAATCCTAAAACATAAGGAAATGAGATGACGGGAATAGAAGGACCAGAAAAACGGCAAGAGAGGAAGCTGCTTTAAGCTTCACATCATCTGATGGTGACAGCACAATGATGAATGACGTTATTCCTCTGTCCCTCGAACTGAGGCTAGTGGAACGAAACCAAACTCCAAGAGAAGCTTTGACAACACGACCCCTGTGATTTAGAGCATACACCGACAAGAGACTGTGTACTTCGATTGTCCAGTGAACTCTGGCTTTGGGAAAATTTATACCCTAAAGTTTTGGCTATCGACTATTACTTATTTTCTTGACCTTATATAGTATAAACAAACGGAAGGTGTAACTACCATGCACTTGTGCATGTCTGAAATGTACTTTTTTCTAGTGTTTAATATGGTTTAGACATTTTTATGTAAAATTCTGTAAGTTACCTCCTCTCACTTACAGCCCCTATTTTGACTAAGCAGGCAACTCCAGATGAGACAAAGTAGGTTAAGTTGTTGCAACAATAATTAGAGTTACTTGTACAGTTACAACAAACTTTTGTAAGACTGTCTAATATCTTCTAAAATTCAATCTCATCTTATTTCATTTTTCATCGTTTTATAACCCGTTTAAAGGAACATTAAGGGAGAAAGTTGTTACTTTCATTCATAACTCAACAGTTGCTTCGGTATGACGTAATTTAGGAGATAGAACATATTTACATCGGTAAAATTAAGGGGAATATAAATGGAGAGAAATTAGATAATTACTTTTGGTGTTACCTTCTTAATTGAAATTCTCTTTAATCCTTTATATTTTTTATAATTGAGGACACTTGTCTAACAAACAAAACTTTGCTGTACAAATTGTTAACTTTGGCAGTTTCTGATAATATCCAAGACAGATAACTTACATGTCAGCATGATAAAACCAAAACAAAACAAATCAAACAGGTCATTCCTTAAAAATAATTTCTGGCAATTTTAATCAAGAGATGGTATGCTTAATACTTAATAAATTTACTGCATAAGAGTAGAAATGTCAACTTAAAAATCTGTAAATATTTGAATATGAATATTTTAAATAATTTTTTTCAAGATAATTGATTTATGCAGTTAAAATTTTTCATCTCTCCTCAAATCAATGCATTAGGTTCTGATGTGCAAATAAAATTACTCCTAGTAGTAAAATTTACATTTCTTAAAGTCATGGTGCTTTATCAGAAAGCGAGATTCTTAACCAGAAAGAGAGCGTTAACACTGTAAATAAATAAATGACCCCGTTTTTTTCCATCAAGCTTGGTAAGCACGTTCTTGAGAACTGCACCTAAGGAGCCCCAGGTGACAGTTGCGTAAAGACAAAGCCCACAAATTTGTTGCCAAAATGTCAATGTCAGCTAGTTTCATATGTAATTTGGTATTACGCAACTGGAAGTTTGCTGTTCTTGGCTTGACACTCAAAACATTATGCTCGAATTTTCAATTCAAGGCAGAGGTCGAACCGGGACAGTAATTATCACTAGGAACCGTTACCAGCGATGATGTTGCAATTATTATCTCGTGTGCATTGAGAACCGGTTGTAGTGGAGACGGTTTAGGTGGCCATGGAATTGTTACGTCACACTATCGAAATGCAAGTGGTGTGAAATAATCGCCTCACGTGGCCATCTGTTTCCAAGGTAACAAAAGACAAAACGATTCCGTAATTCGACACTTATGATTAAAGAGCGGCAAGGGGAAATGCATGGCTACAAAATTGCCTATACTTTTCGTTATTGCTACATTCCCTTTAACAATCTCCTTTAAAAGAGGCAGTTTTAGATAAAGCTCCACGCTCGACTTATGCGAACAGAATACTAAACATTGTAAACTCAAATCCTACACTTAATACACTTAGCAAACACTGGATTTACTTACCTTTGAACGAATTTTTACCTTTCAAAAATACAACACATGTTAAAAATGTATTTCTTTTTTTATTGTACATTTACACACAGTTACAGAGTTCTTACAATTCGTCATACTGTCATCATAATCCTAAACTATTAATACTGGGATCTTAACAGTATGTACACTAACATAATACATCTTTCATTGCATGTATTCACAGTAAAACAATTATGACCTTAATAAATAATTATGTTACAAAAATGTAGAAGAAATTTGTAATGTAATAATGGAAAACAGATCCACGTGGAGGAA
Source organism: Mantis religiosa (assembly GCA_030765055.1). Classification (NCBI taxonomy): domain Eukaryota; kingdom Metazoa; phylum Arthropoda; class Insecta; order Mantodea; family Mantidae; genus Mantis; species Mantis religiosa. Next base: position 81,173,970 of record CM060957.1, read on the forward strand.
ACAGAACAAAACAAATGTTTCGTCTATACCGTAGAAGACAGAAGCAGGGAAACTAAAGCCGAACTATTTATATTGTAAACATTTTAAAATCAGAATTAACACACTGTTTGACTGGTTAGTATTCCTTCTTAGTTTTGCAACAGTCGAGACTCGGTGTAGAGAGTATGCCACTTGTGTTCGGAGTAGAAGAAAATATGCTTATTTATGGAGTACATTGCAATGTTCGAACGTACGCCGCGCATTTGTCCTTTTAGGTGACAGTTTCGTATGTAAACATTTGTGGAAGATACAATTGGAATAGAGCGCCTGGCCTAAATGAAGTAACAAGTCCGATGCCCAGACACTGAATATTTTAGTTGTGTAATTAATAACCCAGCAGTGAATGAGGTAGATCAAAGAAGAGGCTGCGACGCGAAGAAAAATGAAGCGAGGGAATATCGAACTAGTTACATTATTGAAGTAAAAACGAAAATTGAACTAGATTATATTAATGAAGAGAGGAAATGAGTAATTCATAATTAAAATTTAACTGTACCAGATTAGAGAAGTTATAGTGAGAATTTAGTGGAGTAATAGTAAAATTTGAAGTACATTACATTAGTGAACCGACAGCATGAACTAAGTGAAGTAATAGAAAAGTTCAACTGATCGCATTAATGAAGCGAGGTGAAAACTGAACGAAGTCGCAGTTGTGTACGTGTACGTGTACGTGCGTACGCACATTCTAAAAGTTGCTGTTTGTTTTAAAATAGGATACTAATTTAATGAATTTTCTCTTTGCAGCTTAGAACGTTTATAGGAGCAATTTTTTGAATATATATATATGTATATATACCTTAAGAATTATTTTTACAGTTTTTAGCAAAAGCCAGTATATTTACTTCATTTTTGATCACCTAAGGCGTATGCAGAGGCCCAATCACGGGGTAAACGACTACTACTTGTTTTAATATCTTAAGTCCTACTTTCCAATCTCCAGAGTTGTTTGCCTTACTATACTGTAGAAAAGGAGTCTTGTTTTAGAATGCTTATTCAAATTACTTTTTTGTGTACATCATATCCTCTCGCAATCTTAACTGTACACTTCTGTTTGGCATGAAAATAAAAAAGAAAGGTGAATAAGAAAACATCCAACGCCTTAGATGTCTTATATAATCATCTTCTTATGTGTTTTCATAAATTACAATTAACCCAATAAACTGCACTCTTGTCCACATATAAATTTTCAAAACTATATTAGAAAGCACCAATTAATAATTACCTGCTATAATAAAAACACAAAACCTCCTCTTGCTCGTTTTTAATAAGTGTGTCTGTCAAATTTTACCCCACATTTACCTAGCAAGATTCACTTAATGATTTATGGCTCAACGTCCAGGAAGTTGTTCTAAGGCATAGTCACTGCCTGGATGCTTCCGGCTTCTGACGCTATGACGCTGAAGGGACAGTATAATATCAAAAAGGTGTATGTCTAACTCGCTTTGTGTTAAGAGCCAAAAAAAAAAGAAAAAAAAAGAATAGCGACATAGTCGCCCAGTAATAACGGATTCTGCGAGAGCTGAACTTTTCAAACGTTTAAAAGACTTTTTTTTTTTAAAAAAAACTTTGCAGATTTTCTTACAGACTAGTGAAGCATTAGTCTTTGAACATTTATATACCAAATAGCATATGGTGTAATTACCTACATTTACTTCCAATTCCTTTTACTATTCTGACTTTTCTTGTGGGGGGGGGGCATTAAAATGTTCCATAGAAGTAGTTTGTAATCAAACTTGTTTATATTTTCAACAGAAATTCACAGAAAATGAACATAAGAGGTGTGTACGATTTTACCAGGGCCTTCTACGAGAGTACAAACTTGCCATTGGCACTCGAGGTTGAGAAAAATGGCCCTGCTAGTTGGTGATAACTGAGGTTTTACACACGCTATGCTATATAGTTTGGAGTACCTGTGATTTATTATTTGTTTTACTAAGTCTGATAAAAGTCAGCCCAAACATTAGTGAAGCAAGAGTGAGTATAAACCTTTATGAGGTTTTACACACGCTATGCTATATAGTTTGGAGTACCTGTGATTTATTATTTGTTTTACTAAGTCTGATAAAAGTCAGCCCAAACATTAGTGAAGCAAGAGTGAGTATAAACCTTTATGAGGTTTTACACACGCTATGCTATATAGTTTGGAGTACCTGTGATTTATTATTTGTTTTACTAAGTCTGATAAAAGTCAGCCCAAACATTAGTGAAGCAAGAGTGAGTATAAACCTTTATGAGGTTTTACACACGCTATGCTATATAGTTTGGAGTACCTGTGATTTATTATTTGTTTTACTAAGTCTGATAAAAGTCAGCCCAAACATTAGTGAAGCAAGAGTGAGTATAAACCTTTATGAGGTTTTACACACGCTATGCTATATAGTTTGGAGTACCTGTGATTTATTATTTGTTTTACTAAGTCTGATAAAAGTCAGCCCAAACATTAGTGAAGCAAGAGTGAGTATAAACCTTTATGAGGTTTTACACACGCTATGCTATATAGTTTGGAGTACCTGTGATTTATTATTTGTTTTACTAAGTCTGATAAAATTCAGCCCAAACATTAGTGAAGCAAGAGTGAGTATAAACCTTTATGAGTGCAATTTAGGAAACAGCAATAATTCCTGTAATGTGTTTTCATGTGATTTCACGCCTTTCTTTTTATAATACTGAATGCAGATTAGGACCATATCACATAAAGTATTATTTCTTTGTTTGAAAATATAATTTCTGGCTCGATTTCTGTGGCGAGAGATAGAAGAATAACGTAATGTTTCAGCAAGGGATGTTAGTATCGTTAACATGCTAGATGCACCCACTTAACCAGAAACTTATGTTACCGGGTGTAAATCTAATTACAGTAAAGATGGAAGGTATTCAAATTTTCAAGACAAAGATTTAAGGGAAAATGGTTCAGATGCACAAACTATGATCACTTTACCTATACGTCGAAGGATTCAGCTGTATGCTTACATAGTTTTTGCTGCGGATTTTGTTATAAAGGAAGCAAAATTACCTTGCGTCGATGGTTCTTCTATATAAAATTCTAAGAAAAAGAATTAAACTGCAGGATAGTACATTACCAACTTTCAAAATCAGCCCTCTTTTATCAAAACAGTTGCCTTGTAAATGAAAGGATCCCAGTGAGAGTATGAGCTACATTTACGGCCGTAACCAGCAACAGCTTGAAGAATGGAATAAAAGACAATATAAGTGGATACTGTGAATTTATAGAGAAGTTGAAAAGTAGAGATATGAGTTCTTTCATTTTAATAAGCAGGCCTGACAGTGATTATGTTTCACTATGTAAAATAGATGACAGATATGTTACTGAATTACCAAAGGTGATTGTATGTATGTGTTAAAATCATGCAATCTCTATTAGTGCATCTATTTTGTACTAATTCAGAAAAGTGCAACTTAAAGCTTCTGCATTCAGTAGTTAATTACTACAACATGGGACATTTTACGTATTAGTTTTAGTGTTTGTATTTGTGTATATAACTATGTGAACAGGGTAAATTTTGAATGAACCGAATTACTGAATGCTGCTGCAACCAACAGTTCTGTTTTAAGTAGTATGGTGCAATATTGTATAAAACGTGTTCTTTGTAATTTAAATACGTAACTGTAGTTTAGAAATATTACAGTTATGTATTGCAAAACTGTAGACTGCATGGAAGTTGTTTTTCGGTGCTGATTTAAGGGTATGTGCTTGTTACACTGCTGGTGTAGGTTTACTTTTCATATTTATTTTTCATATTTCATCTGACCGTCCGATATGACTTAACGTTGGAGGACGTAAAATTAAGGGGAAAAAAAAAATCTGCCAGTTTGTATTCCCTCTGCAAAAACTAGTGAAGTTTTGTAGAAGTGCTAAGTAACATGCTGCTGCTGATAAATAAAGTTTTCAATGAAAGTAACAGTAAATTCCAACCTAGAGCTTCTAAATTAAGCCGTCAATTGCTCCGTGTAGCGAATTTGTGTATCAACCATTCATTTAGTAGGTGTATAATGCTGTGTACAGTATTTAAAAAGTATAAATCATGATTAATAATTTTTAATTAACTCAATGCTAGCAGATCTGTGGCATATATGGTAGTTGCTTGCAGTTTTTCCCCTGTTTTCTTTATAATTTACTGTGCAGCTGTAATTTAGCTGTTACATTATGGTATGCTAAACTGTAGACTGCAAGAATTTTTAAGGTTAGATATATAGTTACTTGCTCATTGGTGACTAAATAAAAAAACTATTTTACTATTAAGACTGTTTTTGTGTAGAACACAACCTTTATGAATATAGTAGACTGTTGTTAGCCACCATTTGTATTTTACTGGGTCAAAATCGTGCGCTTTTCCAAGAGTGTATATAAGATAACTACGCCCAACATTTTGATGGTCCTGGTTTTACTACACTTTTAAATCGCTCTAGACATGACACTGATTCAGTCACTGGTAGATTGTAAGAAGTGATATTTTATGGGCCACAACGTTTCCTGAAACAATCAGCGTATGAGTAAAATTATATGTGCCCGTTTCGTGCATTAGTATTTGAATAAGAGGACAGCATATTTCTTTTATAAAATTGACGATTTATACACCTGATTAATAAGCATTTAATAATTTATTTCCTAAAACGCATTAAAGGTATCTGAATGGGTTTTAAGAGACACTTAACGCACTTGTGATCCAGCAATACGTGAAAAGTTATGAAAACGTTTTGATAAAAACTACTACGACTCAGAAACTCCCCTTATGAATACTCTTAAAAGAATAAAAAAATAAAATGTGCCACCAAACTACATTTTGGTATACTTTAATGTTCAGGTAAACAAACATATGGCAAGTACACTAGCAACTTATTACGTATAAAAACCATTTTGTTTATATAGCTTATCCTGTAATTTTAAGCAAATAATCAATCCTTCATCTCTAAAAAACAAAAGGCTAATCTGCAACGACTCAGAAAGAGTGGAAGAGATATAAAGAAAGCCAGAGAGAAAGAAAATGAGTTAGATATATTGCACAAAGAAAATTCTGCTTCTTTTGTGTAACATTTTGAAATAAAGAAAGATGAAAGTATTTAATTGAATAGCTAAACAATACTAGCCTTCCGAGTTCCCGGCGATCTCCAGATATTACGTTTGCAATTTCTTCCCTTACAGCATGTTAAAGATGCTGTTTGCCTAAGACTATACCTAGGCATTTCGAAGCATTAAATTACAACAAAGACCAGTCATCGCAGATATCACACCACTCCAAATCTTGCAGTCTGTTGGAGTGTGCAGAGCAAGTAGGATACCGCAGTTTACGTGCTGTCAGTTTTGTTGTGTACGTTCTATGTAGCAATGGTTTATGTGTACTAACCTTAAGCCAACTGCTTGAGAATTCCTATAACTTTCTATTGTGCGAGGGCAACATTTCATTTAGTCCAAGTGACATTTCCTTTAGTCAAACAGTCCCTTGTGATTAAAACGCAAGCAGAACAAAAACCTAACCTGCAAGACTAATATGACAGTTATTGCAGATATTTATGAAGAATGGGGAAAAATAAATACTATAATTTTTGCACCTGGGTTCCAGAGCTGTGAAGATTTAATAACCTCGAATGATTTTGTATCAGAAATTACAAAACAGTACTTTGGAATAATTTATTTAGCTTATTATGTATGAATTTTTGTGGAGCGTAGTTAGTGAATATAATATCAAGGCATTTCAAAACTCCTTCAGGTCAATTTATTAATTATTTAATCCTTCCAGATCTAAGAAACCGCTTCTTTTTAAGGAATATAGATACACAAAGCTTAAAAGCATATGGAAATAAAGTGATTTTGATTTAAAACATTTATTTTAACAGATGAAAATCAATTTTTTTAAAGTTTATTTTATATAAAAATATAAGTTTCTTTACTTTCAGTTCATAACTGCTCCTGGTAACCCTCACGGATTGATTTTGCTGTCGCTGTACGAACAGTATATTTGGATTCCCTTGTAATAGACTACAACAAATTATTGTGCTGTGGATCTAGAAAACATTGAAAGTGAGCACTTCAAAAATGCTAGAATATTAATTCAAAACAACCGAACATTTGACAAAATATTGTTTTTAAAATACAGCTGCTATAGGTTAAAGTATAATAACACTACGTACAAATAACAGTACGTTATTGAACTATTCTGAATGGATTCATTTAGAACTACTGTTTAGGAAGCAAGGAGAAACATTCGGGTGGTTTCGACATGAAACTGAACCTAAAAGGATCAATTTGCATGAAAGTGCCCTGGAAAATCGCTTAAAAACAAAAAAATACGCTGGTATCTCAAGATGGTCAGTGATATGTTGGGAGAAAAAAGTCACTTGAACTGCATGAGTCGTAAACGCCACATAAAAATGTGAATGTTGGTTGTAGATTTGTGCTAGAAGTGTTTAGAACCAATAAAGATAAAAAGAATCCGTTTTATGAAAACCGGTTAAGCCGCTATTGGGGTAAAACATTAAAAGAAATTTTATGCTCCATTAACACTTATCCCACGTACCTATCTCACACTTAAAAGGGACTAGTCGAATATACGGAAGCGAAAGTTGGATTTTTTCTAGATAACTGTTTCGATAAAATTAACATCTTAGTTTTCAACATATTCTCTATGAGCAATAACCAGTCCTTCAACTCTCGAGTTAATAATGAAAAAGCTACATACCTTCATATCAAAGAAGATCGATTTCATGCCAAAATTTCTAAGGAAAACACTTTGCAAATTTTGCTTAATACAGTTCAAAGGCCTAAGTGAAAAGAACTAGCCATTTATATAATTTTACATTCCAATAATAGTATGAGATGTTCAATAAAGGTTTAATGATTATTTATAAAAGTGTTTACAAGAGCTTTGTTATTAACATATACTTTTGTCAACTTGAGCTCCAAGATACTCGTATGTGTGCTTCAGAACAAATACTGTAACTGTTTTGGTGAATTTTCTAGAATTTCTCGATTTCTGGCAAACGTATCACTGAAAAATTCAATGCCATAGCCGGGATTTGAACCACGGATCTTCTGGTTTCCGTCCAACCGCTCCAACCCTTGAGATACTATGGCCAATATGCCGACATGACATTAAATTCTCCAACTGACTCGTGTTTTGCCCGGTAAACCACAATTAATTTCTATTAATTGTACCTAATAACGGTCCGAACTATAAAGCCCGGGCCTTAAAGTACTTACAGCATAGTAATTCGCTATTAAGGTAGTTGTCTCATGTGTTTATGAGAACTCCAAGTGGTTTACCGGGAAAAACGCAAGTCAGTTGGAGAATTTAATGTAATGTCGGCACGTTGGCCATAGTAGCTCAAGGGTTGGAACGGCTGGACGGAAACCAGAAGATCCGTGGTTCAAATCCCGGCTATGGCATTGCATTTTTCAGTCTATCTTTCCGTACTTTAGCCTACAAACGGCCAGTGTGAAAGAACAATTAATTTCTACTAAACGTATCACTGTTTGTAATAAAATAGGCATTTTTAAAAGTTAATTTAAACACATATATTGCAGACATAAGAGTAAACATTCTTAAGTCATTAAAATCCATTATAAGCTTTGATTATCAATCTCAATTCCGTAAAAATTATGTATAAACAAGTATTGAATTTCAGAGTGAAAATTATTTTCATCTAGTTAGTAATATAAGTGATACGTGCTAACACTCTTTTTGCACGGTAATTTAACAGCTACCGAGGATATCTTCAATAGCTTGAAGACATTGTAACTTTTTTATGTTGCGATTTGGTCCCTACAAAATAATTTCATAAGAAATCTGCGTCTCTGATAAACCTTACAAATTATTTAATCTTTGTTTTTAAAATGAATTTCTAAGTCTGTTTACGTGCATAAATATTTTGTGTTTCACAAAATAATCTAAGGATATCATACTAATAGTTTATAAGTTAACTGAAAGCAAAATATTAGTAATTCATAAAATAATTTATGTTCAATAAGGAAATAATTAAAATAAAGTATGGAAAATAAAGGTTCGATTAGCGAGTTTTAATTTTGTTATCAAAATGTATGTTGCCCGCCTCGGTAGCGTAGGTTGTAGCATGTCTGCCTCACGTTCAAGAGGTCCCGAGTTCGAATCTCGGTCAGGGTGAGTTACTTGGATAAGGTTTTTCCGGGGTTTTCCCTTATCCTGAAAGACGAATGTTGGGTAGCTCTAAGCTCCATGAACCCCGGATTCATTTGAGCATCATTTTACCCATTCATTCGTCGTCCGATATGACTAACGTTGGAGGACGTAAATTACAAGAAAGAAGTATGTCGACTCTATTAAAAAACAAGGAGATTCATTTCGAGAAGTTTAATGATGAAATTATAACTATTTAATTGGTATTAGTAATATGCAAGGATCACATGCTTTATGAACATTAATAAGGATTTTCTAGAGGTAGTAGCATTAGAAGGGATTTGTTTAATAGAGAATTTAATCTCAGGCTGCAGTTTTATAATTCGTTTAATCATTTTAATTTCTATCCCAGCTTAATGAGCTATGGTTAATTATGCATCCGGCTATTAGTCATGTTTGTACCCAGGGTGGTTTTATTAATTATTCAGACTATTTCTATGTCTAGTTTTGTATCAATGTTCTGAATATATTGATGGAACGAGAATGGAAGTCAACGTCCGCGAGAAAAGAAATTGTGAAGACCCGTAAGAACATTCGCGATTATGTAACATATCTGGTATCTATGTAAGGTATTCAACGACAAATTATTGTGCCATAAACAATTTCGAAGAAGTATGTAGTTCATTCGACTCTGACGTAAATGACCGGGAACTGGTTTCCTAGGACCAACCGCATTAACAGAGGTTTTACGTTTTAAAAAACGTTAATTTAAACTGCAGTTTATCTTGTGACATCATCCGTTGAAACTAGCAATATTAGTAATGCACATTTTCAATGTTCATGATAGTCAGACTCGTTACTGGTTTTCTATTCTAGGATGTACGAAAAGGATACAAAAATAAATTGTGTATAGCTGGGTTTTATATTTGTTTATAGCATTAGGTATAATTGCAAATACAGTCTCCAAATTTTAAGATTATTAAACTTGAAAATCCGTTATTACGATCCTTATTTATCTTATAATGTTGTTGATGAATTTAAATAATTTATCATTTAAGAAATATGTCTAATTTTTTGTTGGTAATACAATTAGGATGACACTACGTTTGTCAATTGTTTGGTTCAATGGACCATAGCGGAAAATTTACTATTTCGATAGACTTTTATTTGAAACAAATATTATTCATGGTTTCTTATGAGTAGCTGGCATACTTTTAATACTTAAAATTACTCACTCAGGTTTTGATGTTGAATCCTTCGAAATATGTTATCGACCATGGCCTTCTGGTCATCTTCAGCGATCCATGCTGCAACTACTGGATGAAGTAAAAATTATTAAAGTGTGAGCTATAAATTGAATTGCAATTCATTTTGGGAAAAATCCTAAAAATGGTGGTAAAACATATAACTGTTTATTAATATACTTTTCGGTAATTTTCTGAATATAATATTAATTAAAATTTCAAGTCAAGGTGCAGTTGCAGCATGGATCGCTGAAGATGACCAGAAGGCCATGGTCCGTAACATGTTTCCAAGCAGTCAACATCAAAACCTGAGTGAGTAATCTTAAGAAACATTAAGAATCATAAGAAACCAAAAATTGATGTCTCACTTTGAACACTGTTGTTATTTAATTCAGTTTTATGTCAAAATTAAAAAAATTACTATCAGGCGCTTCATGGGTGCAATATTTATATTTTTTCTTTTTCTTCCATAACCGACTTACCAAATTTGTATATGTATTATATTAAATATTATACCTTATAACAACAGTTTAATAATGTAATAATCAGCCATAAAAAGGCCATTATGCGTCATCGATGCCTTGAGTAATTTGTTTTATACGTAAACAAAGAGTTACAAAAAGTCATTGAAGTCTGAAATGTTATTTTCCTGGACATACTTTTTTAAAAATTAGAATTAACTGTTTATATGCTATTCAATCGTTGTTACAGACATTTTCTGTGTGTTGTACCTACCATATTAATTTCTCGTGTCATTCAACACATGACTTTCATTTTTAATTTTAGTGTGTATTGAACAATGTAGTAATGAAACTGAACTTATTCATATGATTTAGGAGTTTTCTGTAAATTAAAAGTCCTATGTTAGATTATATTAAACAGTTGAATGCACTGTCTGCAGTTTAAATTTTTTTGTTTGATATTATGTTAGCCGAAAAGAGCTATAATGTTTCTTTGATGTTTAGAGCGATTACTTTTCCCACCGTAAACTTTGCAGGTTATTACTGTTCTATTTAACGTACTAATTCAATTGGCTAGAACTAATTTATTTGGCAATCTCTTCGCCCATAAACATTCATTAGGGTGCATTTTATACAACTTTTCTAAGTTAATTATCTCTTCTTTTAGGCAAAGTGTACTATTAAAAGCACCCCTTAGTGCTCAATTATCTATTTTAATCTTTTTATTATAGATACTGGATAAAACCCTATTTGTTGGCTATAGTTTTATAAGTTCATAAGTTTAAGCTTTCAAAATAAATCCCGTTTTTCTGATTTCGGACTTGGGAAAGATTTATACGAGAATTTTAGGCGATATCACAATGTAACATGTAATTCAAATAAGCATTCAAACGAAATACTTGGAACACATTTTGAAACGGATGTATAAGTAAAAGCACACATTTTAAAGGAATTGGTGTTTATAATTATAAAATATCATGCAAAAACTGTAAGGAAGGTTTTGAGAACAATGGGTAGACATAATTAAATCCTTCAGTAATCGCGTAATACCTAGGAATGTTGAAATTTTCTCCAATCAGTTTATTGCTACTGAGCAAATAAACATTACCTATTGTATATCTTACCTGACAAGATTTTTGATAGCACATCCTTTAAACATTTTGTAAAAATAAATGAAAATAGATTAGAAAATATAAGAAAAATTATAAATAATCTTAACAAAATTTTAATATTGATGCATTTTTAAAATAGTCCGCTGTCTATGGATTTTTCTGTATTTATTTTACCTAACAGTTGCTTTTTACTTCATATATAGGAGTAGAAAGTTTATATTGTCTAAGGGCACTCGCTCCGCTTTAATTTGCTTGTGTGTGATCCAGAATTTAAAATAACTGAGTACGCGTTAAAATCTGCATTCTCTGAAACTACGAAAATAAAATAGGCTTTAAAAGGTAGCTTGCAGAACAATTTAGACCAACGCATCAATATCTTGCGCTGACATGTAAAGTAGGGAATATGTATTTATTTTATCATTTACCACTTTTGGGCAGAGTTAACTGTTAACAATGGCAATGTGTTGGATGCACTTTGGTTACTAAAATCCATTATATGCATTTAATTTACTGATCCAAGTTTTTGAAATCCTGCAGTAAATTATCAATTTGTAATATCAGTCTGACTTACCTATTCTAATTTTATATTTTATGTGTCCTTGTTTTAAAATATTACGTTAACTACGGTATAGACGAAAAATAACTAAACCGTACGGATGATGTAAAAAATTAACGGAACTGAAGCGTAAAAACATTCCTCTTTTAACGAGAGGCTTTGAACAGCTGCACCATTGAATACTATCGCGTATTCCAAAAGGTACCCATTTGTTTTCTAGTTCACTTGATGTTACAGTCAGTGGTGGCAAAGCGTCTAATAAACGCAAAAACAAATATGCCATGCAAGGGCAGCCTTCTAACACAGTTCAGAGATAAAACACGAGGTGGCGTTACTTCTGGTACCATGCATTGCGATTCCGCCTCCCAAACCACGTGCTCTTGATCATATCAGCGCCCTTTTCGCCGATCATGATAGCTGGAGCATTAGTGTTGCCTGATGTAACCCTCGGCATGATGGAGGCGTCTATAACCCGAAGCCTTTCCACACCGTAGACTCGTAGCTCAGGATCGACGACTGCACCAGAGTCTCCAGGAGGTCCCATACGACAACTACCGGCTTGATGATTCTCTGGTCCCGTCTGATGCCTCACCGCACATTCCCAGTAAGCATCGCAGCCAAAAGGAAAGTTTTCACAACCGGGTACTGGCGTTTCATCAAGTTGGAAACCATAACGTTGTAGAGTGGGGGTGCGTGTGAGCGCGATGCAGAATTTAATACCATCAATGAGAGTGGCGACATCATCGGGGTGGGTGAGGTACCTAGGTACGATTGCCGGATGATCCAGGGGGTCAGTGCTACGCAGCTTGATGTAACCTCTACTCTTTGGATGCAAAACTGCAGGAATTAGGTTGATGGTTCTTTTGGCTTGAGTATTGTTAGCGTCGACGTGCTCACCTACTTGGCCCGTCTTGGCGCAGTTGGCAAGATACCCACCAAAGAATAACTGCAGATCAGGATTATCTTCATTAGGATTCGAGTAACGTGAGTGCACGAACGCTGTGACTTCTGAAATACCAGTACCAGACATCAGACCGTCGCGGAAGAGCAGATATTCCATTGCAGTGGCCCAGTTCAAAGCCTGTGTGTTGGAATCATTTATGAAGAAGTTAACAAAAAATGCTACGTGGTTCTGAAGATTTTTACCAACACCAGGTAGATCCTGGACAACGGGTATGCCCATGGCCTTGAGGTCTTCTCTGGGCCCGATTCCTGAGAGTAGCAATATTTGAGGAGAGTTAACGGCCCCGCCAGAGATGATAATCTCATTTCTTGCAAGAATTACTTCCTTTGTGCCACTGTTACCTCTTAGAATAACGACACCATACGCTTCCTTTGTAGTTTCGTTTACAAGAACCTTGGCCACCGTGGTATTGAGCAAGATATGGAGGTTAGGACGATTTTTAACAGGACGAAGGAAGGCCTTGGCTGTACTGAGACGGGATCCGTTGCGGGAAGTTGTCTGGGCGATGGTAAAACCCGTGTGCAAGGCGCCGTTGACATCTCTAACTGGATAACCCATCTCGCGTCCTGCCTGCAGGATGGCGTGAGAGAGTGGTGGATGGTAAGGAAATTGCGTGACTGTGAGGTAACCTCCCACGCTGTGGTATCCTTGATCCACCAGTTGCGGTTGGAGATTGTCCTCCGACTTGAGGAAGTAGGGCAGGACATCCTGGTAGCTCCAACCGGTGTTCCCCATAGCAGCCCAGTCATCGTAGTCGCGTTGAGCCCCTCGCATGTACATCATCCCATTCAGCACACTCGTACCTCCAAGCACCTGAGAAACAAGCCATTTTTGTTATAGCATAGACTGAACATCTCTGGTAGGTTTAACGTTTTGTAATATTAACGTGTTAAATTTACAAATTCTATACACCAAATTCTACGAAAGCAACAAATTAAAAGTAACTAATGTAGTCAGAAGGCTCATGAGTAGGGCTAGGAAGTTGAGGAAAAATCCTTTCTCCCTGGTGTTCAAGATGAGGTCCAGCAATTATGGGTCAGTTAAGGCCAGAAAATGGAGTATTTTACCTGTCCTTTCTGCCGTTTACAACTATTTTTATCTAAAAGGTCCTTTTTAGCATTTTTGTTTCGTTGAACTTATTTTTTCCCAACTTTTTATTCTAAAAGATAGCCTAAAGAAGCTAAATTCCTTAAGGCTATCATTGAGAAAGAAGTAAATTTTAGAGGATGTTCACAGAAAATTAAAAAAAAAATTAATTTAAATATCAAAAAAACATTTAATATTTTATAGTGCAAAGAAAAAGCTGAAAAACCATTTTGAAAATTAAAAAGTGAAGAAATTTCCCACTAAAGGACGTCTATGAAGTAAAGATAGTTTCTGAAGATATTCGTTGGCTTTAATGTACACGGTGTTCCATTCTTATCTGTAATTTCACCGCGAAAAGTTTGACGTCATCAATAGCATCGCTGTTGGAGCGAATTTATATACGATTCCCCTAGCAGCTTGTGATCGTATTAGATGTGTTGACAGCAGTTTTCAGGCCTCCCTGTACCGCCAGGTAATGTACTATTTGAGAGGCGTGTCTGCCCGCGTAATATAAAGGTGCGAAATTTTGCCTGGTGCGTGGATACGATAACTGTTTATAAAACCTCTATACTGCCAAGCTAGTTATGCAGCCATAAAAGTCGACAATGAAGAATATACGAAACGATAAGTAAATGAAAGCTTATTTCACAATGAACATCTGTTTTTCTATTATAGTAGATATATATATATATGCATATTGTAAACCTGTGGCATAAAATAGAAATATTTCAATTTTATCTCAATTCTTTTCTGTCACCCAACGTTTCCTCACAATGTAACTTCATTACAAACCAGAAAATTAGCAGAACATGTTCTAGGAAAGAAAAATAAATTAATGTTACAATATGTACAAAGATTTTATCCAAAAATAAACAAGAAAATATTTCTAGTACATAGTTTTGTGTCCGTTTTCTTATATTTCATTTCTCTCTTCCCCTTAAACACTGTCTGTATTGCGAGAAGCTATGCTTGAGAACTATTGCATCTAGATTGGGACCTGTCACTTTATAGCGTCCAGTGTCACTCTTTTTGCGAGTAACTGATCCTGTATCTTGGAAATGTTTGATGCACCTGTTGGTTTTAAAAGACATAAGGATACCAACATTTAATTTTTATTTTTTGGCCTTTAGGAAAAAATACCAACATTAATAGACATTTTAATTAAGCGTTAGAATGATACTGATAAAACGTAAGATGTATATGTTGCAAATAAAAGAATGTCAATTTGACGTTACCTGGACACTTGACAACATTACGCTCTGGGGGACTTGTCTAAATGCTGGATAACGTTGCATAATCTCTATGCAGCGATTTAATTTATCTTTATATGTAGCACCAATTTTAATGCCGGTACGAAAGTAGCATTCAACCATAAAGACGCGGTGATCTGTGTTCATATCCAGGGGAAGCTGGTTGTATTAGTTACCAAAGCAACCACACTGAGAGCACTGTAATTTGCTTACTGTTCCGCAAAAATTACCGCTTCTCCGTAAAGGGCACTATGATTTCAAGATAGACTCACCAGTCAACTAAGACGTCATTCTTGCTCAATCGGAGGGCGAGAAATAACGAAGAAAAATGAACACCGTATATTTTAAAGTCTAAACTGACGATTTCAAACAAACACTTTAACGATTTATTTATTTAGGCGTATTAAAAATGCAAATTTCAGCTGATTATTATTCTCAAATTTTTGGCGAGCGTTTCAAGTGTATTAGAGGTTGGACAGAGTTATTTAAATATGTTAACCATAGAAATCAGTAACAAAAGAGAAATATAATTTGATTAGAATTTTTAAACGACGGTTCTTATTACATATAGCAACATAGACCATAACAGTGATAAACTAATTGAATAAAAATAATTGCAAAGTGAAGTTCTAATCCTATGTTTCTCGTAGTTTCCGAGCAAGTTATAAGGATTGAAGGAAACCCGAATAAAATCCTCAAACAGGACGAATGGTTCTGGTGGCATTTGAAACGACTTCTTGTACACGAGTATGTGCCTAAACGACCTCGGCTGCCCGATCGTAAATAGATGTTCTGAAGTGAGTAAGCTATACTTGTGCAGTTTTGTGTAGTATAAGCTTCCAGAACTAATATTAAATTTTAGAGCATTAATCTTCACAATATTATTAACTCTAAGCTTGGAGGTTTAGGAAAATTCTTAAACAAGTCTTTGTGTTCTGATTTATAGTCGAAATCATTTACTTCTGTTAGGTGTAAATGTTTTAGGGATTTCTAATTCATAAGTTATGAACACTATTGTTATAACTATTTAGTTTCCCAAATAGGAAAATATATTCCTCAAGAAAATTCGAAACAGCGACCTAATACACACAAGTTACTTCTCGAATAAGTCAGCCGAGTTAAAACATAACTGGTAAGGAATGCAAACCAGCAACTTTGATACGGAAAATCTTAGTTCTTACCCAGTCTTGGTTTATTTGCCTATCAGACATGACTGTGTATGGAAACAGGAAAATAGAAAGCAGAATGCAGTTAGTAAGGGAAAGGAAGAACAAATCAGGAATAGCAAGGATATTTTTCATAACCACTAATGGTTATTAAATAGTAGTAGTGAAGGGCGCGGGTACTAAGAAATGAATGTAAATTATGTGCTTTTTTTTTTCTTGGCAATAGTTCGTGGTCGAGAAGGAGGAGCTTCTTTTTCTGACGTTTTCCTCACTTTGACACCGGCCCTGAAACAAGCCAGCAGCTGTAAATTGTGCTTCTTTCGATAAAGAACTGTACTTTAAATTTTGGTGGAATTTAATTTAGGGTCACAAATTTATTTAATACAGTGGGAACTAGACTATCCGTAAAGTCCTAATAACTTTTTGCCCTAGCTTGAATGCTAGGACATTCTAGTATATGATTATAGCTAAAGCACACGTGAACTTTCACTTGGGCTTGACTTCATTAATCGACCATAACAGGAAATGAGATCGGTGGCATATCACTTTAAAACTTCAGGTTGGTGTGGGGATTTTTAAACTAACAACTTTGATAGAAAAGAGTATCAATTAATAATAAACTGCTCAGGAGAGACGATCCTAAAGAGACGAACCTCAGACCCTTTGTTCACATGTCCTGCCTTAACTTTGGCAACACATATCAGTTAATATATGGATGCACTTAAAATGATTAGTAATAAAGTTTCAATTTACAAAGAAAATTTATTTTTAAATGAGGGTGTCAAGAGGAGTTAAAGAATACATTAGACGAGATTGAATAGTAAATTAAAAAACTGGAGAAGAATTAAACATATATAAATCACAAGGCAAAATAGAAGACAATATACGGAGTTTAAAACATGAATAGAATGAGTGAAGAAAGAACACCAATTTCAATAACACACACTCCTCGTGGAAATGGAGATAGAGTGCTCTAGAAGAAGAAATGCGCAAAAATACCCAACCCCTGAAGCGAAGATATATATTTTTAAAGTACTAAAAGGGCAAAGCAAACGACCCTTACATATCCACTGTTTACTTTACAGAGAAAACGTCAAAGCTATGCTTTTAGCAATGCAGTACTACAAAAATTCAGTTTCTATGCTTCCTGGATCTTCCTCTCGCATTTTAATTCTGCTTTTCATTTACATATCATCTCTGACCATCAGTTCCCACTCATGCACAGGAGATGGCGCAACCATCAAAGTTCCCGCCTTTCTGCCTTCTACAAACTATCGTTTTTGTCCTTTATTTCTAGTTCCGGTTTCTTTTCAGCCTTGGCATATATTTTTCTCTAAGGATTAAAAATTAAGGAAATGTTGAAAATTACATAATATGTTGTAGATTACCTACGGCTACAAAATAAATGAAGTCTAACAGTAACTAGTTAGCCATTAATGGTTGGAAAAGTAAGAATGCAGAGTAGTTACTCTGTTCAACAGTTGCTTAAGTAACGTAGACGATTACAGAGTCTGTGACATTCACTGCTATGGGGAAAAAGTTCCTTCAATTGGTTATACAGTATCATGTCCTACTGTATTGTCAATCTATCATGCTATCTGGCTAGAAAAATGCCTGGAACTGGAACTGGGCAATATCGGAACCAGACTTGGCTCATTGCACCTATGCCCCCAAGTGGGGCAACCCCTGGAGGAAGGATGAAGCAAAAGGAGACAGAGGACGCCACGACAATACAGACGGCAGGATCCCTACATTTTACTTAGGAAAATCCCCCACCCTGCTGTGGTTCCTAAATAGTCCCATCACGAGACCTGGATTCGGACCTGCAACGGTCGTGTCGTAGAAAGAAGTGATTCAGTCGGACCGTATCATCCTGCCATGCACCGCCGAGATATCCTCCGACACTTTTAACCTAAAAGAGGCCATTATGAAAGGTGACATGAAATAATTGAGATGAAATGGAGGGATAGGAAATTCAGGGGATGATATTAACCTACCCAGCATTTGCTTGCCGAACCGGGAAAATCCCCGGGTAGGTCAGTCACGGGAATAGAACTCGGGCGTCCCGAATGGGGGCCACACACGAAACCACTTAGCCATCATGCTCGGTACAAAAATGCCTAATAATTATCCGCTTTGCTACATAGTATAGGTTTATGACCAAATAAGAAGCATGGAAACCGTAGAGAACACTTCTGTATATATTTAATAAAAAACAAAGTATTATTATTTAATTCATTTTGAAACGTAGTTACAGCTAAATGATACTGGCAATCATTAATGACAACATATAAAGAACACAAAAATAATTAAATCATTATTGGTATCCGTTAAGCACTGTAACTGCGAGGTTGTAACGGCTAAACGGAAACAGTTTCTCTTACCCCGACTAAAAAGCCGTCAAGTTTTAGAAATACTCGAGCGTTATGCACATACGGCTGTAGGAAACAAATGAAATGTGACATATTCTCACGGTTCCCTTTAACGTTTTCAGAAGTATCTTTTATAGCTTTCAAAGTATTCATATAACAGTTAATTCTCATACCCTCTTTAGCTTAACAATTTAAATATTTATTTATAAATATCTCCTACACGGTGAATTTCAGGAAGGATACACTAGCAGGATAAATAAAAAATTAGATTTTCTCTATCGTGAGCTCATGTAAACAAAATGGAAAACTGCTGAGGTTCGAATGTTCATAAATGGTGACTCGTTTAGGCTTCAGCCCAGAAACTATGTAAAAAATGGGAGGCAAATACATTGGTCGAGTTCTACAATGTTAAGCACGCACATATTATAGTATTATGACATTCACTATATCATCTATGGCTTATAGTACAGTCAATACTGTTATATATGTACTTGGTACTAGGAGAAAAATGGAAATTGAGTTGTCACACTAGTAGTTGATACAAGGAAATTTAATTATAGCATCATCACTAAGAACTCAGTTCTTCGTAAGTACTAAAGCCGAAAATTTATATTTCAGGGAGAACTATGTACACACATATGTGTAAGAATGTTCACTTATTTTATCAAAAGTCGTGGGTCAAAGCAACTACAGGCTTAAAACCTAACGCGTGCAAGGCATTTTGCTTTTGCGCGATTGGGCGAATCATAGCCGGCTTTGTTCCAAAATAAACTCCGCGCGTAAGGCATGTGTTAACACTCTTAACTTATAGAAAATGCCGGAAATATCGTCTACCGTCGGTTAAACAAGCATTATATCAGAATAAAATATTCTTATTCACACGAAATAAAATATTCTTATTCTTATTCCAAATTCATTTCTAATATTTTGCTTTAATTCTTCTAGTGCACGAGGATTTGTCTCGTAAACTTCATCTTTCAGATTGTCCCGCACAAGTAACAGTCACATATTGTTAGATCGGGACAGCGAGAGAGTCATGCATCAGCACTGATCACTATGTTGAAGCACTTCCCAAATTTTATTCATGGACTCCTCTACTCTACGGGCAGTAGCAGATATTGTTGAAACCACCCTGTAAGTTCATGATAAATTGGGGTCAAAATGTTATTTCGGTACCTCTCTGCATTTATAGTCTGCTTGTAGAATATTGAACCGAATGGAAGTAGAATAATGAATCTTAAAATTTGCTGACGATGTTGTGCTATTCGCTAAAACTCCGGGAGAACTAAAATCTATGTTGGACCAGCTATGTGAACATAGCCAAACTACAGGACTCTGTCTAAGCAAACAAAAAAAAATTAATTGGAAGTTAATGTGAAATGGACCAGCGACACCAATATTAATAGACGGAATACCCCTTATATACGTAGACGACTATACATACCTGGGGCAACTATCTCCTTTCAAGACAAAATGGAGAAGGAAATACAAAGAAGAATCCATGTAGCCTGGAGGGCATTCTGGGAAATGAAATGTATAGTGTTTAACGCCCGCTTTTACTACATATGGCACTGCAGGTGGTGACACTGATGATACATGAGATGAAGATGGAGCACCGGTGGAATGAGATGGCGGAGGAAACCGGAGGTCCCGAAGAAAACCCGCCCCAGCGCCGTGTTGTCCACCAAAAATCTAACTTTGCGGTCGCCTAGTGATCGAACCCGGGCCACCTTGGTGAGAGCCAAGCGGTCTAACCACTGAGCCACGGCGCGGCCTAATGGGCATTCTGGGGTCTTATTTTTATACTTTTAGACAGAAACCTAAGTAGACGAATAAAATTCCAGGCATTAGAAGCCTGTTTTACTGAATGGATGTCAGGCATGGTCACTAACAGCCAAAGAGGAGAACAAAATCCAAATATGTCAACGGAAGATGCAACACAAAGTCCTGGGGGTATCTCTGAAAGACAGAATCTCAAATGCAGCGTTGAACTAGAAATCACAGACCAAAGACAAGACATAATTGGCCACAAGATTAAAAACAAAATGGGAAGGCCACGAGACAACACGTGGACGTACAAGGCCACCATGCGCGATCATCGAATATAAAAACGGCTACAAGGAAGACCGAGACGTAGCTGGGCAGACATGTTCAAGGAGCATGCAGGTCAGTAGTGGTCAAAGTTAGCAAGAGAATGAAGAGACCGGAAATTCATGGAGATGCATCTATGTAGGAACTAACTGTAAATAGAATAGAATATAGAACGGTGTGACCAAATATGAGTAGTGTAAATACGGAGAAGCAGTGACTAAATAGTGAAAAGTATACATGTAGAATAACAACGTATAAATAGTGAATAGTGCAAATACGGGATATTAGTGACCAAAGAGGGAATAGTATAAGCACTAAATAGCGTTATTACTAGTCAATGACTAAATAATGCACCGCGTAAGCAGGCAAAAGTGACAAGCGTATCCAAGATCTAACGTAGAATAAGCTCACCACGTTAGCATAGATGAACTTTCCCTATTTGATAGAAGGCCTTTGCCCTTCAAGGGGCATTTTTGGCTGTTTTTATGCATTCATAATTAACCATAGTACGATGACAATTCGCATAACGAATTACATCACTAAATTATCTTCTGGCGTTCAGTATTCAACATGAATAAACTGCAATGGTTTCCTATTTTTATAATAACTCTTGTAAAACATTTACTACGGAAGCCAGTCATAATGTGAATCGGAGTTATTCTTATTCACAATTCAGAATGGCGGAGATACAGCACTCATTTAAGCATTGTTCCCAATTCGGGGAGGGGAAAATAGATCAGAAATATTTTTACTTCGTTTTTATATTCTTTGCAATGGATTTTAGAGATCATGAGCTACAATCCAAATGCATTTAACATTATAGTAACCACTGGTCGTTATTTACATGAAGTTATGACGTCTAATTTCAGTCTATTGTAATATTATAAACAGAGACAAATTGTGAATGGACACATTTATGGGTGAATTACATCTACAGATAGTTCTTAAGTGGCTCTAACAAGGTGGTCAGAATCTTATTTTCAGATATTAAAATTCTGAAAGAATTATGCTGTTGTCCACTGAACCGACTTTGAAATCCATTTCAAAAACCAACTGTTCTTTCTTACAGTCAGAGGGTGTGATTTCAGTTATGGGCATTAAGAGTTATTTACTGGGATACTGACATATAAACATCTTAGCAAAGAAGGGCTATGTGGTTCCAGCACGTAGGAGCCACACCTCACTCAAAGAGCTAAAAACCTAGTGAATAGGCAGACTAGGACCTATTTCATGGCCAGCGCGATCCTCCGATTTAGCACCACTTGACAGCTTCCTTTGCGATCACGTGAACACCAGTTGACAACAAGAAATAACTATTGTGTGCATAAGCGTTTCCTTTGATGGCGTTGGTCGAAGAGCACACATGTTTATAAGAGTTCTGCAAGCAATGGGGTTGAAAGTGGACACTTTGAAGGCTTTCTCATAATTGCTTTTCACTTCACTCGACATTGTTATATGAAAAAATGGAAGAAAGAAAAGAAAGAAAAACAGAAAAGAAAGAAAAACAGAAAAGAAAGAAAGAATAAGACTCTTTGTGATGCCTACCTTTCCAACAAGTGTGTTTTCATTTCTGTGCGTGAAAGCAGCAATAACTGTCCTTGAAACTATAAAACATTTCCTGGTTTTGTGACAATGAACAAGGATATATCGTGTGTCGGTAATTTAGGTGCCCTATCATATTCATGATTGGCATAACATAAGCTTGACTGACAGATGTCATTTGCATTTGAAAACAACCATTACTACAAAAGCCAAGTGACTAACATTTTGTCTTTCAAAAATTTAAAACAGGAAACGTGCATCAAAACGGATAATAGTGTAGACCTTCGATATGATGACTGACCCTTGTGATTCTTCCTGGAAATATGCTAAACACCAACCATCGGAGATTTTACCTAATATTATGAAATAATAGCAGAAAATTCAACGAAATGTGCTAATTAAATTTTACAGAGATATAGCATAGCCCTGCTAAATTAATTCATACAAATAGACAAAGCCTGCCACTATGTAGCAGATAAGCAAATTACTTTATTCCAACAAAAATCTCGATATTTCACGTGAAATACCTTTCTGAGGTATATCAATAAAAGTTTATAAAAAGTCTAGTGTGCATATTTATTTGGGCGTTTGTGCGTGAACTTAAAAACGAGAGCTCGGTTAAATAGCAAACTTTCTATCTTTCAAGCATGCGACATAAAAGATTAAGAAATTCTGCTCATTCTGAACTATTCAATACATGACCAATTATTTTAAAAAACGATTTTATTAAACATGGCTAACGATTTTCATTAAATATGTTTAAGAAATCTTTATGAAAAGTGTCATTTTTACGTAGACTTTTCTGGGAATAGTTTATGAAGTCTTCTTGATTCTGAATTACTTTTCTATAACTGGTAAACCGTAAGATCTACTTAAAATAATCTTAGTACATAAAATTTAGATTTATTCAACGACAACATTTATGCCAAAAATATTTTTTGTAGTGTTAGCCATTTGCTAGTGTTCCAGTTGTTAGTTTGAATTTTCAAACACGCAAAACCTTTCTCGAAACCTATATTCGTTTATTTCCTTTGGTAATACAAAAGGAACAATTTCAAAGCGAGCAGCTGTTAAAAAAATTGACAGTCGCTTAGGCCTTTTGTATTATGTTATGCGCTGTAAGGAAATATTTCTAACCAATTTCTGCAATTGCTTCTCCCGAAAGACTGAAATAAGCATTGGAATAAGCTTCTTAAGAATAGTTTGAGTGTAGGAAAAGAATGTCATATGGATGTAAGATCAACGTGAAAATGTTATTTAAACATCATGGAATAAAATAAGAACAAAACATTACAAGACTTGACAACTTTTAACTGAAATCTCCTCTTAAACCTAACAACAAATATTATTTTATTTATACAAGTCACAGTTTATCCTGAAAACAACCTCTTACCAAACGAATAGGTACCTCTTTGGTTGCAATTCCTGCAACACATTTTACTTACTCATGTATGTAACCTAGGGTAATTACTAGTCGCCATACACATACAAGGGAAACTACAGGAAACTTCAATAGCAATAGATTGGTGTGCATTTGAACTTACATAACATGCAAGTATATCTTTGTGGAATGCTTCAAATGTGAACTAAGATACTTCAAACGTTTCTGTGTCAAAAGTATTTTAATCTTTCGTCACCCGAGCACAAATTTCACCCAACTAATATTTGTGTAAGTATTAATGCATCTGCTGCTGTAGGAAATATTTTAGTTAAGTTAATGCTTTCTCTAATGAAGCCAGGAAACCATAACAAATAATTCCTTTTCACCTAATTAAAACAATCTGCACGTATTTGTAACTCCTATGCAATGAGGTATGGAGGGGAGGACATTCAGAAGGAAGAGATGAAGTGAAAGAACCACAGAGGCCACAGAGATGCCAAGTCTCTAAAAGGTGCCGAGAGTTCTTCATCCCGATGTCGAGAACGCCACCTAGGCTGACAATAGCCTTTATAGTGCGCAAGCGTTCACCACATCTCACCAATATACACCGCAAGGAAATACCTGAAAGATAAGGTAATGGAATAGGCAAATGTAGAAAGAAAGTTTTCGTATGAAGGTAAACAACAAGACAGATTGGGATAGAACCTGCATACTCCGAAATGCGATAGGCAGACGTTACCGCCGCACCATCTCGAAGTTTCTAATGCCAAATACCACAATAAATGAAATCGTACACGAACGCCTTGTATCACATTCTCCATGAACTGTATTATCAAAGTTTTACTGCACTGGTTACACCTGTAACAAGAGTACAAGAGTACGGATGTAATAAATATCTATTTCCGTTTCCCTGTACTTTCTGTTTGGTACAGTAAAGTATAAAATAGGATGGATTACTGATAAGATTACCTAAATCGTTCGAAATTGGTACACATTTATATTTTAACAACTTATTTATTTATTATTTATTTATTTATTCTTTCTTTGTTGGTTTGTTCGTTCGTTTATTATTTATTATTTATTATTCATTTATTATTCGTTCATTTATGGCACCATCAATACAATGCCTCACCGGCCGCCCCTGTGGCATACTATCCATTTCTGTTCCCAAATTATGTCTCCAATGGCGTATATCTTTACACAGTTTAATGGTGAACAATACTATTGTAATACACTTTAATATATCGTTGTAGTAGTTTCCTCTCAATTCCTTCGAAAATAATATTCTAGTCTGCAGCCAAGCTAATCCTTCCCTTGATTATTCATATAGCTCTCTTATCCATTTTCATACAAGCAAATTGCATTTTCTTTTCTAGCTCACCCCCATTTCGCATTGATCTGTTACGTCTATCCTTATTCTTAGGATTAGGATTTCAAGAGTTTTTTTTTCTATTTTTTCCTCTCCTTTCATCCACAGCTTCGTCACGATGTTCTGTATACTCGTGCCGTCCTAAGAAGTACACTGTTCCTGTGAGCAATTCCGCGAACAAAACCTACAAAACAAAACCTACTGGTAAGCTACTCCTGTGCATACAACTTGTTTGAGTGTAATATGGTGTAACACATGGGTGAAAGTGTCACTGTCATCTGTCACGCTTGTGCACGTGAGCGCGGAGTAATACAGAAAGTGTTTCTTACGACGGATGCAGTATAGCTGCACATTCACCAGCGCTTTTCCTTATTAAGCAGTTTAAGTGCAGAAAGGAGCACTTGAAGTGCAAAGCGCAGAAATTTGAAGCTTCTACGTAGGCAGCATAAGCAGGAAGTGAATAAAAAACACTATCAGGGAGGAGGGCGAGGACAGAAGAGAAAATGAAAAAATCAAGACTAGAAAACAAGAAAACAAAATAGCTTGCAATTGCATCGTGATTTTATTTTATATGGTAAACAATCCACCATAAATATAAGGTACGGCGCTATACGTGTTATCTTCCCGACTTAAGCGTTCCCTAATAAGAATATCAATAATGTTCTGAGAACGAGACAAAGCGTATAAAACAATTTTAAACAATGAATTGTTACAGCTATCAAGAAATCAAAAGTTTCATTCACTTGGTTAGAAACATAATACTTTATTAAATTTCCCACGAGATTTTATAAGCCATTAAAGCTTAAGAATAAAATAACAGTAATTACTAGTGTATTCACAAAGTTATCAGATAAGCGTGATGCCTTTGTTAAGCTAAGCGGGTTGGAATAAAACCTATCATTGCATCTTGTCCGTCATTGTTATGGCAGGTTATCCAATGGACGAGTATTTAAGGAAGCACTATTACCAAATCGTCTTTATTGTATCATCATTTTTTTATTTTTAAGAATTAAATACAGTATAACAATGGCAGCAATAAAAAGTTATAATAAATTGGTTAGTTGCTTGAGTAGTTGTGTAACCAATAATTAACTTTCTTATATACATTTTCTTGATAAGATAATTTTTGTTAGTAACTTCTAAATTATTAGAATGTTCAGAAATCTCTTAATTAGTACACTTTCATAAAGCAGACGTGTAGTAGCTGCAAGCTCTTTCAGAGTGCGTTGCCTGTACTACGTCCTTTCCCCGAGAGATGTCACTTAAGAACGTGACTGAATCCAAAAGACAGTGACTGAAAAATGAATCTATCGTCAGAATCTACCTCCCCCCCCCTACACACAGATACATGTATTCTGTTGATTGAGATTTACGCGATCTTAATACATGTAATTACCCATGAAAAATATTTAAGGGCAGGGTTTAAGCAAACAGTTGCCCTTCACTTTAAGTATTCGAGTACACATTTTGACTGTGGAATGTTTAATAGCATTTTAATCTAAAGCAGGACATCATTTTAAAATCTTGGAAATATTATGACAGATTATTTATTCTACAGAAGAAAATCAAGGACCAATTGTCCACTACTTTAGAGGTAGTGTGTTCTGGCTTGGGGGATTTTCTTATATCTTCGTGTCCGTTCTTCTGAAGATGAAATTTAATACCAAGTTTGTAATTTTGGGCTTTTCGTATTCTTTTCGTTTTGATTAAAACAGAATGTATTTAAGACATTTCTCACAGAAAATGAAATGTGTAACTTCAAATTTATGTAAATGTTTTTCTTCATTGTAAACGATTTTTGCCTAACTGGTAAACCGCGATATAGTTAAAATCTTACTGCACAAAAATGTACATCTTAGTTAAAACATACAATTTATTCAAATCCGTTTTTGTAGAGTAAACCATTTCGGAGATATACCTTGATTTTTATTTGAATTTCCGAACTCGTATACTGATATGAAATGGGATGTCGTTATTCATTTGTTCTCTCTTGTCCATGCAAAGAGAATGGAATTTCAAAGCCATCATATAGATTTATTAAACACAATGTGTATATAATATTAATAGTTCACTGAAAGTTCTGGTCATTTGTAGAATAGTTCATTGGGCAAGTCCTAGCAGGTGATATGTGAGCTGTATAGGACGTAACTTGTAGGAACACTACGTCGATGCAGGGGGGAATTCTCATTGATCGCAAACCGTGCGGTGGAAGCCATGTACCGCGGCTCTGGTGAACACACGTCTAAGACAGAAATTTGGCCCTTTCATTCCCCTACGGCCATTGCTGACGTTTGGTAGAAGTCTTGATCTACTGTTGTGGCCTTTTGCCCCCTCTCTCTGATGTGGACCTTGTATGCTGGGGTGCTACGTTGTTACTTATCAGTTTCCTGATGAAGTTGGTGTCTGCATGTAAGTGTACGAGTCTTTTCCGAACCATTCCCGGTAGTTGCAGCAGTGGCGGCTGGTGGGTTAAATTATTGGTGGTGCACAAATGAAAAATAAAATACAGAATAGTAATGACTCCCCTATTTATACCGATTCTCTGCTCTACTCTTCTTAGACCTGGCGAATCTATCGATAACTTTTGCGTTGAAGTCGCTGATCTTCATAACAAAATCTCTCTCAATTGAAAGCATTGCTAATGCTGACAATCGGTCCTGTGACATTGTGTTCCTAAGAAAGGTTATTCTTTTTAAAGTTGAGAAACAGCATTCTGCTTCAGCGGTAGACATTGGCATAGTTAACAGTACTCGGAGGAGTTTGACATATTCGCTGAATGTAGCACATAGGTACATTGTTTTCCTTATTGAAGTCCATCAAGCACAAAGCACCGGACATTCCAGGAAATTCTTCTCGACTGTAAATTACAGTCAGTTCTCTACGAATTTTTGTTCCAGTGATAAAAGGATAGAACCTTATTGTTTATCTAAGGGAATCCTCTGGAAATGTCTTAGACATTTTCTTGATGAAACAAAGTTGAGGCTACCAGATGCCCCGTGAAGCTAAATCTGTCCTTTGCTTCTCTAAGAATGTCACATATTTCAAGAGCTTCTCTTTTTTCACATCATGATCGTCTATTCTTCTCCTCTTAATTGCAGTTTCTTCGTGTTCCTCATTATCCACGCTATTTCTTACCTTTTGCACTTCCCTTTTAAATACGTTTAGCTGGGCGATGGCAAATGTTGCATTGCAGTCTCGTTTCTACAGCTGATTGTACAAAATGTCCACATGTGGCATGATCTTGTAGAAGAAAGTCAGCCAGAATACAAAATTATAATCTTTCAAAGTGGCCATAAACCCAGAAGCCTGAACAAGTGTGGCGTTTTTGTTTAACAGAGCTCTCTTCTGAATAATCTCCATGCATTTAATTAAATTCTCCCTGTGTTCGAAAAGCAGAGCACGCAGAAGCTAAGTCTGATGGTCACGCTATAGCCGTTGCTAAGAGTAGGAGGAGCTAGGTTTATAAACCTCCATTTAAGCAATGTATAAGAAGCCACGTCCCTCTCTTCACCTTCCCGCAACCCCCTCAGAGAGCCTACATTTGGGTGAAATCTTAGGTTAACTCTGCGCTGCAAACCTGCGGCTCCTACAGCTAATCACTGTTTATTTCGACTTCTGCGGTCATGGGCAGCTACAGACGATAAGCGTAATTGAAACATGTTTGTATATAAAATAATGCAAACAAGTACAGCTTTAATGTGCAAAATGCACCTGTTGTATATTGAGAATCAGTGGGTGTAGCGCAAACCTGCAACCTTATGGAGGAACCGCCCCTGAGTTGCAGTGCTCTTTTAATGTACGTGGCTTACACAGCCTTGGTGAGATGAGTCCTTATATTGGTGACTGCATTGCATCCCATGGATGCGATCCTTATACTAACGAGTCTTAGAGTGGTCTTAAGGGTCAGTTCCTGAGGTCATGTGCCTGATTGCTACTGTGCATTTCTCCTCTGTTTGGTAAACCATTTCCCTGTTAACTGCATGGTTAACGCCAATTACATACGAGTTTACCAGTTTTCGATTGTCGTTGCCACATACGATGACGTTATTCTAGTACATTTCTACCTCGACTGAATTACTTAACCTTAGTTTTGCTACTGCTTATTCTAGTTCATTCCTTTGTCTCCGTTTGAGTAACCTACTAACTCCTTGCTGAAGGGCTGTTCTGCTTTGTGACAGTACTATATCATCAGCATATAGCACCAATGTAATATCTTCCGAGGCCACCTCTTTGATTACATCGTGGGTCAACAGGTGAGTAGCATTGGACTAAGGGTGGGGGAGTCCTTGGAGACATCGTTCGTCTGGGCCACTGTGTCACGAACCATTAGCCAGTTGATGCTCAGTATGTTTTTTGTCTGGATTGTTTGTCCAACTATCGCTTAAACTATCTGTCGCTTGACTATCGCTTAAAACTTACTTTACTGTATTCCAATAATTCCAATATTCCCCTTCAACCTACAAGAAAATTAGTAATAAGAAAATATTTCTCTCGATTTACAAAGTATATAGAAGAATAAGCCCCTTTTTTAATAATTGTAAAAGGAGAGAAAGTCAGTGAGCGTAACATTTAAAATTTTTAAAGAATATTTTGTTAAAGAATGAGTACTAAAGTCTCCTGAAGTAACAATTTTTTTAAAATTTATTTATTACATCATTTGATACTATTTTTCTTATCGTACCTGCAATTAGTTCTGATATAATTTTTGACAAAAACAGGTGATGGTGAACAAAAGAATAAGATGATTTACTTTTTAAATTAAAACAAAAATATTTAAGGAATAATTGTGGGTTGGTGGTGTGCTGTAAGCATATGTGTATTACCCAAACCCACTACACAAAATTGCCAAGGTCTTTAGAAGCGGGAGACACGCTGTGAAGTCCATCTGGATATATTACTAGGGATGGGTCGATATCAGTTCTCGATACTCGATATTTTCCACGATATTTCGATACGCCATACTCGATACCGTCATTTATACTTCTAGTTTCAATACAAAATATAATGTTGGTAGAGCTGTGTAATGTCAATAATATTAAATAGGTGCACATATTTAAAGAGACAAACCTTAAAATAATTTTTCTTATTTCTCAACTCTACATTAGATAATTAAATCCACTTTTATAAGTTTTGTTCAAAAATACTAGCATTTACACTCCTAGGCGTCAAATCTACTTTTTCTGTCATGAGTTCTGCTGTGATAAATAAATTTTCGGAGAAAACTGTTGCTGGTGGAATACACAACTATTGTTTTTCGTTCTGAAAATTTTGAATTTGCTTTCCATTAATCCAGTGCACTAGAAAGAGGTGACAAATCGTCGTTGAGATATGCAGTGACTTTTTTCTTGGGAACTGGCATTGAATTTGACACGATTATTTTCCTGCATAATGTTACTGTGCAGGTACCACATTCCTTGAAATTTCTGGAGCTTCGCAATGTTCTATTTGCGGCAACAATATCTTAGGATTTTAAAATAAAAATTACATAATCACCAAGGAAGTGCAGAAAAAGTACTGAGCAATTTTTTTGAAGCACCGTTCGATGTGGATGCTATGCATGTATAGAGATATCGCAAGAATCGAGGATCCATCCCTAATTATTAGTTTCCTGCAACAATTAGCGGTCCCTCTATACAGTGAGAAAAATGAAGACAAAATCAAAAGGGAAAATTGTCCGTCCGCACATTACCATGGTTCAAACAATAGTTATTTGTGATACAATGGTTGAAAGAAACATCTTATTTTGCGAGTAGGTGTGATTCCGAAACAAGACCGCAGGTAGAAATCTATGAACAAAATATCCCACTTCTGACACCAGTTGTGACTTTGTGGGTTCGTAGAATTAAAACCCCAATTTGCCGAAATCCTAAATGTTCTTTATTTGCGTAGAAACACTGCGTAGCAGCAGAATTACATCACATATCACAATCTACAACACCAAGGTCGATTATAATAACAAACAGCTCTCGTTACAACACTTCACAGCTGTTTACTACTCGCCTGACTGTTTTACAACTCACCGTTGGCGAGTTATATATCTCATTCATAAATTCGAGAGATTTCTCGTAGAAATCAGAAAAGAACTTTTCTCTGTCAATCAAGATATCACTAGAACCTTCCAAACGTGAAATACTATCTGTGCTGACAAGTCCTTTAGCTCAGCTATCTTTATTTGCCGGATCTCTGTGTACACTAGCCGCGCTATCGTTAACTGCTTATGCAAAATCTTTATTACCGTGAAACATTATCTGCCGTCTGTTATCTGTTTGTGCCGAAACTTATGCCCGTTGTCGCGACAATACTTAAATTATAATTGGAAGAAATGGCGTGATTCGTAACAAAGAACGTGAATCTGATTGGCCAATACAGTAACACAACTACACATTTTCTGGAGTCATCTCAAGTCTCTGGTTTATGAAGCACTTCAAGAGGACTTAACAGTCCAACTAAAGCACCATGTAATGAAATGAAATGTTTAGTGTTTTAACGCCCGCTTTTACTACATATGGCACCGCAGGCGATGACACTGATATATGAGATGAAGATGGAGCACCCGTGGAATGAGATGGCGGGGGAAACCGGAGATCCCGGAGAAAACCCGCCCCAGCGCCGTGTTGTCCACGACAAATCTCACTTTGCGGTCGCCTGGGATCGAACCCGGGCCGCCTTGGTGAGAGTAAAGCACCATGTGAAGTTATTTGACACACACAAGGAATTTTGGAACAGAGTACGACAGTCGTTCCTTCCACGATGTCTGATTTGCATTGAAAACACGGGTTGCATTTACTTTTTATTTTATGCGAGTTCTTTCATCCTTTAAATTAATTCCTATCTAGACGTACATCATGTGTATTAAGCAGAATTGAGCCCTTCTTAGAAATAATTGTAATTAATTGCACTAACAAGGTGAAATTACACCGTAAAATGCATACATTTATACAAGAATTAAAAGCTTAGACAAAGTATTAAAAAGCAAACAAAAGTAAATAAAAAAGGACAAGAAAGTGAAAGATTCAAACACATTAACCTTCCATTTGAAAGCTAATGTCATAACCAGAGGCAAGAGGTTATTTTAGCGATGTTTTCGTGAATTTTTGGCGAATTTTTCCTTTTTGTGATAATATGTTTTAACGATGAATGAAAAAAGTTCTATTATTTTTAATGTGTTCCGAAATACCCGAAAGTTAAAAAATGAATACAAACAAAACCTCACTGAAAATCGCCCAGATTTAGAAGCTAAACTGTTGCCATTGCCTGTACGGAGACACTGGACTAGCTGATTTAATGCAGTAGGTTATATTGCCAGCTATTTTGATACAATTTTCGATTTCTTTTCTAAAAAAGAGAAGCTTTCAATTCCTGCGCAAAATTTGTTAAATGAGCATTTTTGCCATGCTAAATGCTGCAATATTGTAAAGGTACAGGCAACATTTGTTCCTGAAAATTGCAATTTGATAATAGATCCAATATAAGAATTTCAGTCTAAACAAAAACCTGTGGCTCAACTTGTTCTGTTCCCGAATAAACTCAGAGTCAACTGTGAAGTACTAGAGAGTGGTCGCTTTGGAAACAGTAAGTGCACTTGTAGATAATATCATGAATCCCAATGTTAGAGAAGCAGTAGAAGAGAATCTATAGGTTTGCCGCCGTATGACTGTATAAATTAAACTAGATTACAGCAAAAGAAACCGATGATGTAATAACCATAAAAGCTTTAGATAATTTGTTTGAGTCTTCTTGGCTAATTACTAAATCAAGTATTGGTGATTTAAGTCATGTAATGGCAGCATTTAAACAACTAAACGCATTTAAAGCCAGTGGTATTACTTGTGATCCTGATTTGCTTCTTTATTACAAAGCGCTTTGTGACATTGTTGAACAGCAAAGCCATGATGGTAACGATAACAAATGTAGCAACAGCACTCTTGGCATTGAAGGCAAAAGCTGATTCTTACTGTAATTTCTGTGAAAAGTACCTTCAATGTATTTGGTTGCCGATGTCAAACACTGACAGTGAAAGATTTTTCTCTGCATATAACTTAGTTGTGACATACAAAAGAACGGGTATGAAAAGCGAAAATATCACAGTTTGTTGTATGCTGCAGTTTGGTGACGTCTAATGTGTGATATTTGATTTTATTCACGTTACCTACTATCTGCTAATTTCAAATAAAGTATTTTAATTTGAAAAAAAAGGGGTTTTAACAGTTGTACTATTCTAGTTACCTGTTACTTTTCATTTCAGCCCTGTTAGTCTCATTAATTCTTCCCGAAAATTTGCGCGAAATTAATGCGAATTTATGGTAAAAAAACCCACAAAACACCACCAATTAAAATTATTAATGTGAATTTTATAAATAATTCTCGCCACAAAATCTTCCCTGTGGTCATAACCATTACGCTAGAGGGAGTGGTCCTAAATTTCTCTACCTTTACGTGTCGTGTTTGTGATATTATCATTAGCAGTGGCGTACAGGCACTTTAGAAATTTATAGCTATAACTTCCATATTTGAACCATCAGACCATAAGTCTCCTATCTGTAATTACTGGTTTAAGATATCTTCACATACTTTGAAAATATTTCGGTGTATTTGATTAACATCCTGTATGTGTGTTATAGATTATATTGTGACTTTGTGGGTTCGTGAAATGAAAAGTCCAATTGCACCACTCAAAATTGTTCTTTATTTCCACCGACTTACAGTTAAGCACTTGCCAATTACACAGAATTACGTAATGCACACAATTACGATTCACCAGTTCGTCCGTTACAATTCCACTTTGCTCTCGCAATTACGTACAATCCTCCGATGCACGTACACAGTCTTCTCGTCCCTACACTAGCACTGCACTCTTACGCTGCTCGCTAAGAACTAACTGACTGACCTCCAGCCCGACGTGTTGCTTATATAGGACCAACTGGCCAATCTAGAAGGTTCTGGATTAGATGAAATATCCCGTAAGTTCGAGAACTCAGGTTGAGCGAAAAGAGACGACACAGTGATGTTTTTCCAGCCAACCCTCGTTACCGCTATAAGACAAATGACTGGGCGTGGCGAACGCCCATCGTCTCCTGCTGCTGCCGGTCGGTTCTATAGGGAGTTCCGACGTTCGGGTGACAATATGTATATAATATGTATATAAATATATAGCATAAGAGTTAAATGATGAAGCCTGGGACTCAAATACATACGATAGTAAGTCGCCACAATCGGCGTATCTCGAATGCGAGAGCCCCTAGTGGTCTACCGGGGAAATATACGAGTTAAATGGAGAATTTAATGTCAGGACGGCACGTTGTCTATGGTAGTTCAATTGGTTAGAGCGACTGGACGGAAACCAGGAGATCCGTGGTTCAAATCCCGACCATGGCATTGAATTTTTCATGTTGACTATCAAAAACCTTAGGCTATATACGGCTAGTGTGAAGAAATGATTAATTTCCATCAGTTAACTAAAGTATAGCATTATTTTTACCTTTCTCATGGTTATGGTCATTTCCTTGAGTAGCACCATTGTTGACGTGACAGAAAAGCATTGCATTCTACGTAAGGGAGGCAGTGAACATAAAACGATAAAAATAACGTAAAGATTTAATTAATAGATCACAAGTTTTCCAAACGTATTCTTTTGAGAAAACTAACATATTGATTGTACAAGTTACGATTTGAAATAGTTATTCCCAGCCTTCAGGTTCACGGCCTTCTTGAATGAGGCAATTGTTACATTCCGCAAGAAACCAAAGAGCTCGCCTCTGTAGCGTAGATGGTAGCATGCCTGCCTCACGTTCAAGAGATCCCGAGTTGGAACCTCGGTCAGGGCGAGTTACCTGGATGAGGTTTTTCCGGGGTTTTCCCTTATCCTTCAATACGAATGTCGGGTAACTGTAAGCTCCATGGACCTTGGACTCATTTGAGCATCATTTAACTCAATTCATTCACCGTCCGATATGACAACGTTGGAGGACGTAAATTTTAAAAAAAAAAAGTTGGCATTACCGGCGTATTAACATCTTTAGAGCACTGAGGGAAAATTTTTCTATTTTGAACAGTCACTTTTACTATCAGCTGTCTAAAATGCCATTCTTTCTCACCAAGCATCAAAAGCTATTGTAGCCATCATTGTATGTATATTCGTTGCCGGGTTTCACTTGTTTTACACTAGAAACGAAACCTGATTATCATGAGAACCTTCTATGACATGGCGCTACGAATTACCTTCAACTCTATAAGTAACTGAGATGCTCTGTTTTGAATTATTACGTCAAGTTACGTAAAGTCTTGTGTATGCAACTTCGTGGGAGCGCAAGGAGGTATGAAAATATTCTACAGCCATCTACAGGTGTGAATGAGGCGGGATGACGAAATTAATTGTGTATTTTCCATTTAGAGCTGCACATTAACCTAAGAGGTTGAGAGGTAAGCATAGTCTTAATGGCAGCGTTCTTTCTCATGAATTGTGTCAGTTCAAGGAAGTAATTTATTTATAAAACAAGACTAGACTGAGGGATATGATCTCTCCATGCAGAATGGGCCGCCGTAAAAAAGACAATAAAAAGTAATTTTTTTGAACATTTAGATTTTCTATGCAATATGGGCCCCCTACATTGTTGGGACAATTCGTCATTACACTTGCTTGACACTTGCCTACGCGACAAATAGTTTTAGGGCAATACACCTATTACAATTTATCCGAAGCATGGTACATAAGGCATAGTCAGCCTCAGGGCCCCCCCCCAAAATCATATGATATTCGGAGGACTTCGTATGCCCTTACAGCTGTGTTCACAATGCTCATGCAGGAATTAGAGTGCTATGTTTTTGTGAACGCAATGATCAACCTATAACCCTGTAGCGCAGATGGTATGGTGTTTAACTCAAATTTAAGAGGTTTCGAATTTGAATCTTGCCCAGGGTGAGCTATCTAGATAACTCCCTGGGATTTCCCTTAACCTGAAAGATGAATGTCGGATACCTCTAAGCTCAATGAACCCTGGGCTCATTTGAATATAATTTCACCCATTTTGTTTATCGATATGACAACGTTGGAGGACGTTTACATATGCGAGAGCACGGTACAACGTTATGACACCGCTCGCGTTCATATCCTCCTCAGTTCAGATATCCCATTAGTTGTCATTTGTATATTAATTGAATTTTTTTAATTTACGTCCTCCAATGTTAGGTGATAGATGATAGAGCTCAGACGCACTCGACATTCATCTTTAAGAATAAGAAAAATGCTGGAAAAAGCCGTATTCATGTTGATTATCCTGGCCGAGGTTTGAACTCGGGACATTTTGAACGTGAGGCAGACATGCTACCATCTATGCTACTGTTAATTATATGACTAGATAAGTAAATATAATTTATCATTAATATAATTTTAGTATTCGAAGTTTCAGACATACCTATTTAACAAAAACAATTCTACTGAAATCTGTGAACACTATTATCTTATATAACATAAATATAAAAATAATGTTACGTTATGAATCCTCAGCACACATACCAGGCCTTAATCTTAGGGGCATAAGTGATGGATGGCATCCTGGCTTTTTGAAATTGTGCCCATAAGGCATATTTTGTCAATAGCGTACCTTCAGTCCCAGCACACTCGTTTTCAGAAGGGGAGATCAGTGTATCGCTTTGCGCAACCTACGCTTTATCGTAGTACTAGGATAAGCTAGCATGTTTAGTAATGACGTAGTATATGCTACAGCGGCTATGAAATTTTATTGCGTGTGGTATAAACAAGGCGCTGTGTGATGTAGGATTTGAAAGATATGGTGTTCAGCATTCATTTCCCGGCTGCGAACAGCTGAAGTGTGAAGTGGTTAAAGTTAATGAAACCTTTCTTATTTCAGCCAGTTGAAGGGTTATAAATATATCTACTGCATTTTAACACTAGAGACTATCACGTTAAACGCAAAAGGTTCGTAAATACCAAAGCGGTTGCATTTTATGTATTAGTAATCTAGGAATGACAACAGTCTAATTTGAAAATATACAGTGCGATCCCTATAAACCTGAACCATGTTGGAAGTGTCCTCCACCAGCATATTGCACTCGTCTCACCATATTCTCTGAAGTTTTACGGAGAGTATCCTCGCCAATATTACTTATTTCGCTTCGAACGGGTTCCTTGAGAACATCAATTGTCCGTGGTCTACTCTTGTACACTATCTTTAGATACTCCCACAAGAAAAAATCCGGTGGGTTTAGATCAGGGGATCTGGGGGGCCACAGACCTTTAGAGATTATTCGATTATCAAAGAAACTGGTTACAAGTTCCATGGTGTCATTAGATGTATGGCACGTTGCTCCATCTTGCTGGAAATAACCTGTCAATTCGATGTCATCTCCGTAAAACTTCAGAGAATACGGTGAGACGAGTGCAAACATGTATAGATGCCGGTGGATGACACTTCCAACAGTTTCTCTGAGATGTAAATAGTGTAATGTAATCTCCCAATTGTGTATTATATTCTCCCAAAGTTGACGTGTGTCCCATTATTGGTTAAAAAATTATGGTCTATTGAAATGGTTCAGGTTTATACGGATCGCACTGTACTAAACTCATTTTTTTCTTTCAGTGCTTAAATGCATTCAACGTTTTCGGGTCCTAGACTCAACCTATATTTTAAAGTCAGAACAGAAGAATATAATTTTATGATTGTGTTTTACTTCACTAATAATTTCAATTATGCAGAAATGTTTTGAATATTCGATAGATATTTCTGTGGAAACGCGTGTTTTGAGGTTATGTGGATAAAAACAGGTTTTAAAAAAAGGTCCGTGTACGAGAACAGTACAACTCAAAATCAAAAGACGTTAAATTACAAAATTGATATATTGGGTTCATAAACTTTCAAGGATATGAAACCAACAGTTTCAAGAAAATCCCTAAACTGGATTACCCATTACAAACATTTTTCTAACATTTTCGTTCTCAAAAATGGCTCTAACAAGTTTGATTAAAATATTATTTGTAGATATTTTAATGGAAAATAACAGGGCATCTTTGAATTTTCCTGGAATGCCTTCAGAGTTCATCTGCTTATGACTTTTACATCAGTATATAATGTTAATTTAGCACTTCAGAGTTTTAATTGTGGAGTACTATAATATTCATCAGGAAATATAAAACAGTTTGGTTCTTTTTTTTAACTATATGTATTAAAAACAAACGTTGGCTGTTTGTGACAAAATATTGTGAAGTCGTGGGTTTCGCAGAATGCTATAAGAAAGCGAGAGTGCACTGCTCCCCCACCAATCTTATGCTATTCTTTTCTTCCTCGAAGACGTAATGTGTTATATAGTGGTGCTGTGCTATTCCTCGGGGCAAAACTCTGAAACATTCACACAGAGCGACGTGCTGTTTTCTACCTCACTTATGCAATGTTACCATAACCTATAATAACTGCAATAAA
This sequence comes from Mantis religiosa, assembly GCA_030765055.1. Taxonomy (NCBI): domain Eukaryota; kingdom Metazoa; phylum Arthropoda; class Insecta; order Mantodea; family Mantidae; genus Mantis; species Mantis religiosa. The sequence continues at coordinate 81,212,144 of CM060957.1, forward strand.
AGCCTATGTTTAACAACGTTGTTTTCTAAGGCAAATAATATGGCCGTGTCTGAAAATATACAGACAGAAAATGACAAAAAAGACGTGTGTTTCTAAATACAGATATAACCACGAAATAAACATTTCCGAGACCTAAACTGGGAACACGTTGGAGTCGCAGAAGATTGAGGAATAGGCCTTGACTAAATATGCAGAATGAGAAACAGTGTATGGCGTGTTAAGGATTTGAAGTATTCCAACACATGGCTCGTTTGAAGAACGATTAATTATCAAAATTTGATACTTTATACCGCATTCTTTAGAGTAAAACTTGTAACGATTGTTTTTATTAAGGCCCCAAGAGTTATACAATTATTTAAATATGTTTAATGATATAAGAATCGATATGGACAAATTAAAATGAATAAGAAGGGATATTGTTAAAATTCAGTAGTTTATGAGATGACGCAACATGTAAGTAATATGATGTGAATGCTTTGTCATTGGTAGTTTTAAAAATTATATTACATAATGTGTTACGTGGACCAGTAAAAATTAAGTTTGATTTGTAGTGAATGCAACGACAGAAGGAAAAATATATTTTGGGAGAACACCAAGGAAAGAAGGCGTTTTTCAACTGTGTAACGTTGAAGAGAACAAACGTATTTTGGATTGTGGAATGTCAATGTGAACGAACTAAAATATTAAAAATAGCTAAAATAATTTTCAGAAAATTTTATCGAAGAAATATCATGTACAGTGTTGTATAAAAATTGGCATAAATTAACGCAATTAAATTACAAGTTTGGATGTTTGTAAATTAAACACAATTTAATTATTTCTGAGTTCATTTAAAAAACTGTTCTTTCGCTTGCGACCACTCCTGAGAAAAGGGTTCTCATGTAACGTTGAAACAGCGCAGGAGAATTTTTATATACATCAATACATCTGAGTGCCAGATCTGAACAAGGACTCAGATCGAGAAGAAGTGGCAACTCGTGGCTTCATCGTCACCATCCAGGAAGGCAGCAGACATACCACGACACCCGCAGCAAAGTTTGACAACATCTTACACGTACGTAAAGGTAATTACTGCTACAAAATGGCTTCCGAACCTGGGTCTTAGAGATAGTCAACGTGCCGCATATCACCACCATACTCCTACTACAAACTTATTTGTTTCTACTATTGACGATCATATCCCAAGTAACATATTTAGACATAATGATATAATATACTTTAGATTAAAGGATTAATATACTTAATCTAAATGACAAATGTAGCACTACAGACAACAATGGCGGCTAGAACAGGCCAAGGTCCCCTATGATGACGTGACTACGTTTATTATATCTACTTCATTTCCATCAAGAGATAAACATTAACAGAAACTACATTACTGCGAATTTTCTTGTAAGTGCAAGGGGAACATCGGAATATAGTAGTGTTTAATTAGGTTATAGTAAAATCTTCGAAATTTCTCCCCGTTTTTGCCGTTATATAAATCGAAATTTTTAAAAAGATCTGTTTTTTGTGTAGTATGATTTTGATATCTCTTAGTTTGCCAGTTATAGAAAACTAATTAAAACAGACAATTTCTTAGGAAGGTCCCAGAAAATTAAATATATACTTGTATTTTGTGTTGAAACTACCTTAAGAATATGGCACATTAATTAAAATCGAAAAGTTTTCGCTGTAAAGGATAATCTGTGTTAAGAATATTAATTTCAAAATCTTGGTGGAAATTATATCTTTATTACACTTTTTAAGTTATGCTGTTCAAATATGCAGTTTTTATAAAATACTTCTTTTTCAGTTTACAGAAAAATATCTGTACTGAACCTTTGTGTGGAACGCAACACTTTCTATGCGTACCATGTACGTGGTATGGTTTTATTGGACGAACATAATGGAAATGAGTTACAGTGTAGTGTCATTTAGAATAATACTACTAGTTTTGTCCATTTTGCATTCCCCTTAACGAACGAAATGACTCCGGTAATGTAAAACTTGCATTCGGAGGTTCCTGGTTCAGTTCCCGGTAAAATGAAACTGAAAATGTAACAATCTTTGGTTAGCATTTCTATAGAACATAATTGCACTACTGGCCATGAGCAGTGACGTAATGAATCCTTGCCCCATTACTAATGCAATTTATCGCTGTCACGACATGAAAGGTGAGAAAGAAAGGATGAACGACAGAAGAGAGACAATATAACCTGAAGGTAAGGAAGCGACATTAACAATGTAAACACCGCCCATAAACAAGAAGTAAATCTCTTCCTCAATGACTCATGTTCCATCACCAGATTTATCTTTGTGAAAGCACACGATCTGAAGACAATTGAAAAGCGGAAAAAATAAATCATTTCTAACGACCAGGAATATACCGCTCTGGTTCTTCTATAGATACAAACGAGGTTTATCCCCTTTCATTTTGCGACTTATCGTTTTATAGAGAATATACGATTTACCTACGTATGTATGAGGCAGTACCAGAAATTAATGTAATATTAATTTTCTATTCTTTCTGACAGAGTATTCTATAGAAAATCCAAAGCTTCTAAACCTAACCTCCAAATAATACAAAGCAACATTCACTTACATTCCTATAAAGCAATTCGTATTAGAATGGGTAAATTTTTGGTATGACTGCACTTTATTAAATTCTCTACCTCTTATTTATCGTAGGTAGAGGAAATATTGCATTCCACACAAATTAATATGCAGCTCTCCCATATGAACTTCCTTCTGCAAAATTGTCTTCTTTTAAGTCCGTCTCTGTATACGCGGACTAGATAAGAAAAGTCTTACTTTACGGTCACATTTATTTCTCTAACCATTTTCAACAAACTTCTCAGCTACTGGCACAATAAAACTACAGGAATAAAATTTAAATGATAATCAAGTGTTCTAAAGTGCAGGTCGCTTTGAAATCCCGTTCTCTTTGACTAGCCAACAGAAAAGTAATGCAATAAGGCTTGCGATGGAGGCTGGAACAAAGAATATAAAACAAATGGTTCATTCTACACAAAAGAATTATTTTTTTATAAACTGTGAGCTTTAAGAGACCTATATTTTTGTGTATGGGATTTTGTTTTCCCCAAAAACTTCAAGATAAGTTTACTTCATATTAAATATACGAGTAAGTATATCGGTAAGTTAAAGGCCTGACAGAGATGGCGCCACTGGGGCAGGTTGACGGATAGTTTAACTCTAGACTAGCTTGTATCCATAGTTACAGGGCAATAGCTTGTTTAGTTATTGAATGCCGCATTTTAAACAAGACAAATTTAGAGGTTTCACGAAAATGGGAGGATTTGGAAAAATGAGCAATGATTAAATACTTTCGTTTGAAAGGCTTAAAGCCTAAAGAAATCAAGGAGGAAAGGACAGTACGTTGAAGGACTGCCCCTTCATATACAATGATTAAAAGATGGGCTGCAGAGTTTAAAATGGGATGTACAAGCACTAGCCTCGCTATGGACGCCCTGTGGAAGTCAACTCCAGAGATCATTAAATAAATTCATCGTTTAGTACTGGGAGACCGCAGATGAAAAGTTCTTTGAGATAGCAGAGACTTCAGAAAAACGTGCAGGTAATATTTTAAGTAATGTTTTGGGCTTTTAAAGGTATGAAAGATGGGTGCCGAGTTTGTTGACACCTGGTCAAAATTTGGAAAGAATAACTTTCTGTTAAGCATTTGGAGCTCTACCGTAAAAAACTCCAGTGAATGTTTGAGGGCTTATCAATCGCAATGTAGTTTGATCATTGGTTGTACTTGTAATCCTATTAAAATTAATTGGAGTTGGATGAAACTTGGATACATCAGCGCACTCCAGAGGGTATATCACAGTCAAAACAGTGGATTGCGTCAAGTGAAAACCAACCCTGAAAGAGGCAAAGTCAATGTCAACCATCAAGGTTATGGTGAATGTTAGCTATCAAGGTTATGCACAGGGAATTATTTTTATTGATTACTTGGAAAAGAGTGAAATTATCATTGTTCCGAGCCATCGTTCAGTCATTGCAATGGGAAAGATGTACGAATTAAAGTTCGAATTGCTTGAACATCCTTCCTATTCGCCAGATCTGGCACCCAGTGACCACCACCTGTTCCCGAACTTCAAAACATTTCTTGGAGGACGAAGATTTCACAGCAACAGGTGGTCATTTATGCGTTAAAACAGACATTTTGAGGACCATGATAAATCGAACTAAAGAGATGGTTTAATTAAATTATAACACCGATATGACAAATATATTAACCTTTCAGAAGATTATGTTGAGAAATAAAGGAAAAAGAAACATTTTTTATTGTAAGGCCCGAGACTTATCAGTCAACTCTAGTTTTATACGTTTATTTTACTCAAAATCTTTATAACTGTAGTTAAGAAAATGTTCTATGTAAAAACTAGTTTGTGGTGAGGGCATTTTTGTGCTGCATCCTTGGTGGATGCCGAATTTAAATACCAAATATGGTTTCCATCGACTTTTCTTTAACTTACAACTTTTTCATTTAGCCGTCCTGGAGTATTGTGTGGATAATGTTAATAAACTGTGATGCAAATCACAACTTCATGTCTAGCGTAATTGAAAAAAGTAATACTTCTAGAGAATTCATCAACTGTATTTCAAATATACCTGAGTGCACATATCACATGGATGTTTTCCTAAAATTTTTCTTTAGGGGTTCGAGGGATCTCAAAACGAATTTTCGGTGTAAATATCGACTTAAAGCCTATCTATCCTTTGTATAAATGCGAGCAAATATTGGGAACGTTACTTTTGCATGATGTGATCCAACAATTTTTGCTTGCAAAATATAAGGAGGAAACCTTACGTGAATAGAACCCATTTTTTCTATGAACAGTATAATTTATAGCATATATGCGAATTTATCATTTGTAGAAATCATAATGTGAGAAACAGATCGAGGAAAAATTTGGCTATGACAAGGTATTTCAAATTCAAATACCCTGTTATATGTTTACGTTAGTAACATGCATTTATATTTAAGTGGTGGCATAAGTTCTAGTAGATGCCACTGTATTGGTTAGGTTCAATATCGATATTCATTTTGGTTCTTAGAGTTCGCTATAGAAACTAATACTCCTGCTGTATAATATAGTCATCAGCTTTAAGTGTGATTTAAGAAGTTATGAATATACACGATTATGCAAACCACAGACCCAAAACTAGGTAAATACAATTAAAAAGCGTGACCTAATCAGTTTCTGTCACACAACTGCCAGTTATTCAAGTCCTTTAACCACAGCTTAAATCATGGGGATGAGCCTTCTTTATCAGGAATTTAAACATTCGTAGTCACTGGCAATATTAAACGTCTTCAGAATTTCTATCAGGTGATCTGCAATCCACTTTGTGATTAAAATTATCAACGGAGAAAGATATAGACGGAATAAGAAATATGGCTGTACACTTTATGCCATCTAACAGCAAGTTATTCAGAGGACACAAGAAGCGAACTAGATTAATTTACAGTATATGTTGAATTAAGTGTATCAAAGGAACAACGGGCTACGGAAAAGATTACCTTCACATTTTTGACGCAATTATTCGTAGAACTGCTTGTTAGGCACATGTCTACTTCAATTTGTTAAACTTAGGTTTGTTTTATATCCAGAATGGTTCATGGTTTGTTTCCACAAGTATTTCTTTAAAATAGGTTCATAGAAGACATGTATTGACATAAAACAAATGAACCCGAAGTCGGAAGTGATTTAGAAATAAAGATTTTCTCAAGAAAGTCATGGGTTCAATAAGAAATGCATGTGGTGCCATTCCGTGGAGCACATGGGCTGGTATACGGAGTCTAAGTTGACGAAAGTGATTATAGACATACTAGAAGAAAATAAAGTTAGGTTCAAGTGTTACTGGACTTCTTGCAGCGGCGTCAGCGATAACCCTTTGCTACCCTTTGCATACAGCACTAGCTAGACCTGTTTTATCTATTACCAGTGGCTCTTGACCACTATTGTTTACTTTTTCGTAGTGATAGAGGTTTGAGTGCAGCCAGCTGCTTAAGAATTCATATACCTGGAACATTTAGAGCGACTTCAAGGAATCAGTTCATTGGCTCTGTTAATGGAATTTGCACACAATTTTCTAATTAAAGTGAATTATCACACCATTCTGAACACCAGAAGTCATACAGGCGACTTTGAATTTCGTTCGTTCGTCAGCAAATCTGTTCACTCACTTTACATTTGGCTACTATCTTTGTGTTTTACTTTTTCTTCCTGGATATTTCTGAACTTCAATTACAGGTATAGTTATTCTCCCTCAAATATATGCATTCAAACTCTATAAAATAAGGACAGGACTGGACTATCCTACGGAGAGGAAACGGCACGGAATTCCAAATTTATCTATTGTACCTATGCTCCCAAGTGGGGCACCCCCGGGAGGAAAGATGTGGGAAATGAAAATAAAGGCGGCCATCCTTAGAAGCTATGCCAGTGCAGAGGACAGGATGCATACAATTGACCAGTGGGAAACTCCCTGGCAGGCACAAACGGCATCCCTCCCACCGTGGTCCTGAAAAGGCCCACTAGCCCGTCGAGGAGACCGTCCCACCATAGATGGAAGTGTTTTACCAGGAGCATATTATCCTGCCATGCAACGCCGAGACACCCGCCGACACTTCCTACCCTGAAAGCCACCACCAGATGAGGGATATGAAATGATAATGGAGATGAAATGGACGGAGAGTGAATTCGGGGGATGTAAATAATCTACCTAGGTTCGTTACGTACTACCCAGACTCTGATGACCCGGGAAAACACCGGGTAAATATATTATATATAATATAATACATGAACCTGGTAGGTCCATCACGGGAATCAAACTCGGATCTCTCGAATATGGGACACAGATGTAACCGCTTGAGCCATCCCGCTCAAGATAGGTAAATAATCCTCGTTTATGGTAGGAAAAAAAAAAACAGGATTTCTGAATTAACAAGCAAGTACGCAGGCATCTATATACTCTTGGTGCATCATTATTGAGCAGTGTACTCTTGACAATTAGCGATGCAATTCGATAACAATTTTCCCTTTTATTGGCTTCCACTGAAATCTCATTCATGTGTACTTGGAAGCACTCACGACTTGGGAGTCGTTTATGCACTTACAATTACTGCTTACGAACCGTTCATAATCTTACTTAAGTTATTATTTCTGCTCTTTAGACTCGTTAACACTTGGTAATAAAGTTCCTATACTAGAAGATGGTGTGCAGAAAGAGATTGGAATGAGGATTACCTTGCCACGAGGCCAGTAGCAGCGCCGTTCTTTCTCTCCAAGACATGCAGCTTCTTCGGGTTCCGTGTTGAACTTCCAGTCTATGTCGCTGCCCAAGAAGTTGAGAAACATGGAAGGAACTTGCGTGCCTGTGGGTTCATCTCCTCCTGCCTCTATCAGCAGAACTCGCCAATGTGGTATCTCGCTTAGGCGACTAGCCACCACGGATCCTGTATCAGAAAATATAAATTTAAACTCTTACTGATGACAAAACTCTAGTTAATGAACTTATAAACAAAACTAAATAACTTATAAATAAAACTAATTCAAATCTAAGACAGTCAATTTATCTTTTCAGTACTAATATTTGGTCCAAATAATGGCCATAAACTAGTAAATATACATTCTCTAACTATTTGAAATTAAAGAATATTAACCCAAGCTAGTTTACTAAAATAACATTGATAAAAATACAGTTTTCAATGCAAAAGTATATGCAAAGGTCTTATTTATTAGCCTAAAAGAAACTGTATCAGAAAGTTACTAGGAAAGCCAATAAATAGATAGTGGCTAACCTTTTAGCATTCCTGCCTATTTTGGAAATAATTAAAGTCAATTTGGATATTGCTTGACTTGTTGAAACTACTTACAGTATAGCTCAACGTTATTTTGTAATCGTGATAAAAATTTCTTTCCCTTACTTCTCTCCTATGTTTATGCAGTGGACCACGGGTGATTTGAGGTCAACTCATCCCCCAAAAATTCTTTCATAGCAGAGCATTTCTCTCGAAATCAAGATCGCTCGAATCTCAGCCAGGGTGAGTTATCTGGATAGTTTTTTTCGGGGGTTTTCCTTGTCCTTAAAGACCAATGTCAGATAGCTCTAAGTTAAACCTCTATAAACCCTGGGCTCATTTGAGTATCATTTCGTTCATCACCCATCCAGGAGGTTAAAAGAACGATACATATTTTTTTAATCTCTCTCTTTTTCGCTGGTCTCTGAATAAATCCCACTTGGATTAGCTCAGCATCCTTTAAAAATGGATACGTAGACTATCAAGGCAAAAAACAGATTTTTTGTAAGGACAATTTTGCCTTATTCTTTGTCTAAAATTATTCGATTCTTTTTATTAAAGTATCACATACCTAAGCTTTTGAAAGCATTTAAAATTTTCTGCGAGTTGCCTTCTACTTTTAAGTTTTTCAAATAAAAATCACCAAATCGTCATGAGTACATACTAACTGATCAACTGTCACTTGAATAAAAACTGCTATTCATTTTGTTGGTATAAAACAATGTATTTAGAAAAATGTTAAAAATTGAGTTTAATATGAAATAGTCGGTTATTATGGAATAGGTGGTTAAAACATTGGAAAGTCAATTTGATTTCATAAAATGCGATTGGTTTAAAATAGACAAAACGTTTATAAATAAATGTTTAAAGGCGCAGACCATAGAGCAAGTCTAGAAAAACAAATAGGTTTTTTGCCTTTCAATTAACTTAATTTTTAAAAAAATATATATATTTAGAGTTTAAATTATGCTGCATTTATTTCTATATATCTAATAATTTTTGTTTAGCTACTAACATACTCAACTCATTTTATACTTTATTTCTATGCAGTAAATTTTGTTCGGTTATATGGAACATAATACTTTTATGTCAATATTAGGAAACATCAGGTATTCCATAATATCCGACATGACATCTTGGACAGTGAACTGTTAAAGTAATGGACAAAACATTTCCAGCTAATAAACGACCACAATACAACAAACTACAATTATTTTAGTGTACCTTACACTTAACGTCAATGTTCAAGTCACATGCGTATTACGCGGTTCAAATGCTTGACATTTTGCATGCAAAAACTTTTGAATATCACAAAACACACTTTATTCTCTGTCAACTGTCACTGAAGTGCGTCATGGGGGCTGTTCTTGACTACTTCATGTCATTCGCATATGACAGAAGCAGGAAACAGAGCTGAAATTTCCCGACTATTCCGTAATACCCTCCTCCCCTCTACAATTATTTCAAATACGTTTTTTCGTGGCATTTGCCATCCCCAAGAGATACATTGTTATTGGTTGAATTTTCAAATGACTTTTTTTATAAGTTCTAGGTCGTATTTTGTTTCTGATGATTATGCAAAGAGCAGATGAGCAATGGAGACAGGATTAAATAAAACAAAATTAAAAGTACTAGTACTTGAGTAAATAAATTTATTTAATTGGATTTCAAATGTAATTTGTTTTAACTAATTCATATTCGAAATATTACACATTGTTTCTTTACATATTTCTAAGTAGTGATTAAAAGTGGCAAATTCCGAATAAATCTGCAAAGCTTTCACATTCGCAGACCATAGATTCTCGTCTATTTTGCACTTTTGCATAAAAACCAAGCAATTTTCCGGCTGACGTAGTTTCCGCTGCTTGCTCATGCGGAATCACTGTAGTTAAAATAATTAACCGTCATTATGAACAGGTTGTTCTCGCCACCTACGAAGTTGTTATTCGAGCAAAGAAAACGACCTCACTTAGCTTGCTCCAATTGCACAGTGCATAGTTAAAACTGAAGTTACAGGGAGAAAGAGAGGAGGAGGGCGTGGGTAATGGAGAGAGGTGAGAGTGAGAGAGGGGGCGAGGAAGGGAGGGAAAGCAAGGGAGAGGGGGAAAGAGAGGGAGCGGGACAGACATTTCCAATATTGGGATAGCCCTGGGGAAACTGTCGTTCTGCTTTAATAAACTCATTGATATTTGCCTTGGTATTTGTGAACTGAAAACGAACGAGAACTTGCAGGAACATCTTTGAAAGTTAATTTCTAAAATTTTTAACGGTTTAATGCCCTGAAATGATTTTCTTCTGTAAACAAAATATCTTAGTTTTGCTTTCTTCACACGCATATACATATATAGTAAAAGGGTACGTAAATATTGTATACCACTCTGAAATTTGATACTGATCGGAAAATCGAGAATATATGTTATGGAAGAAAATGAAAGTCTGTGTCAGTGTCCTGACTTCCTTTCTTGTCTGTTTGTTTGTCTTTGAACGCTTAAATCAAATACGAAAATTTGGCTAATACGAAACTTAATAAATTCAGCATTTTCTAAGGATGTGACCTTTGTAAACCAAATATGACGGTATCATAAATAAAATAAGAATTTAATTATAAAATATCCATGTACGAGGGTGAGTTAATGTTTTTTTTTTCGTGCACAACAATGGCAGAACTGTGGCAACAATTTTGCATGATGCCAATGGATCAGCTCTGATTGGTGGACAAAACACATACTCGCTTGTGCATACGTCTATTCACAGGGTACGAACGAAGTAGTCAATTCGCCAGTCGCCTACAAAGGAAATGGGGGTGTTACGCGAAGAACAATATGCTGCATTGAAGTTTTAATTTCGTTTTCAGAAATCCAACTTGGAAGTATACAGGTTGTTGTAGGAGGTATATGGTGATGTTCCGCCACAATCCACAGCACTTCGATAATTCAAGGATTTTAAAGAGGGTCGTGTTTCAATAAAAATCAAGATGGGTCAGGAGCTGCTGCAACAGCAATAAACAGAAAATGCGATAACACAGACGGCATAATTGTTCGTGAAGACCGACGAATAACAATTGACAGTCTTGCAGATTTCCCGTGGCAGTGTTTTACCAATTCTGCATAATCGCTTAAGCATGAGACATGTTTGTGTGAGATATGTACCAAGCTTAACTCCTGAACAGAAGTTGATTCGAGTGGAAGTGTGTGTAGAACTGCAATGCCTGGTTGAGATACATGGGGATGCATACCTGAAAAAGGATCTAAACGGGAAGCATTTTATTACTTCGGAGGCTGTCGTGAAGAAGGCTGAGGCGGTTATAAAGATGTCAGAATATAGCATCCAGTACACGTTCCAGGACTGGCCCAAGAGTTGGGCCAAGTGCATTCAGTTCAACGAAAAATTCTTTGAAAAAGACCACACCAATCTGAACCAAGACTAGCGTATTTTGTGTGTAAAAATATAATTTTTTGTATTTATTGACTCGCTCTCATACGATAGAACATGAAAATAGCCGTTGCTTATTTGCAAACTGCTGAAATAATATACTTAATATTACACAAAAAATGTGGTTTATAAGAGGCACAAAACATTTAAATTTTAGGACATTTATTAACTGGCATACCAAATGAGCATACTTTGACGACAAAAGACATAAATTTACATTAATATCCTGTTCCTACTGATAGGTATTATACAGGGTGTATGACCTAAAACTTGCACCACCAATTTCCGAAATGGAAACTGCTGTTGATGTGCGGTTTTCACAGCAATGTTTTTGGTAGCTAGGGGCTCGTAGTTTTGGCTTTAAATATATTTTAGTAATCACTTAGATGTACTTTGGAGAACACATACACTTTTTTAAAATGAACAGTGCCTGATTACATCAAAGAATAAAAAGTACAGTACATTAGAATGTTAATGGTGCTTTCCACAGGATTCTAGGGCCAGTAGTTCACGAGATAGTTCACAAAAGGGAGTGCAAAGAATTTTTAAAGTTCATAAACAAAATAGACTTTAAAAAAATGTAAAAACATAACCAAAAAATTGTATCACATAATGAGAACTTGTAGCACTTGTAAAAATTGTAATTACTACAACTCGTAATAAGTTTAAGGAATGCATGTAGTGTTACGATGTAACGGAGCATGCAGTGTAATAAATAAATAAAAAGGAGTGCACTGCCTCTGTGGATCCTGACAAGTAAAGAAATTCGTGAAATACCAAAATCAAAACAGACTTTACCTATGAGACAACCTAATATGTCTGGGAAGTTAGGGATATAGGAATTAGTTAAAGTGGACTACACGGACCTAAAACATAAAAAGTATTCCAGTAAATAAGAATTTAAGGAAGAGTAAAAGTAAAAGCAATTTACACTGGCAGAATACTGCCAAGAGCATGCTTTATTGAATTTTGGCACAAAGATATAATGAAAACATACGAGGGCTGATCAACAAAGACCAACTGATTTCTTTATCACAGATGTTTATTACTGCAATTCAATGTTTACATGATCTTTTTCAAAGTAGCCCCTCCTACTTCAATGTACTTTTTATAGCGTCTCTGCCAGTCCTTGAACACGTGCTGCAGACTTTCTTTGTCAGGTCCTTGAGAATCGCCTTACTTTTGAGCACTGCTTCGGAGTTCTCAAATCGAATACCCCTAAGCTTTGCCTTAGTGATAGGAATAAAAAGGGTCACAGGATGAAAGATCCGGGCTATAAGGTGGATGTGGTACGCAGGTAATGTTGAATCGAGCCAGAAACTGCATGACTTGATTTGCGACGTGAGGCCGTGCATTGTTATGATGAAGTAGCCAACCAGTGCGAGAAAGCTCTAGTCGTTTCTTTGCAATGTGCTTCCTCAGTGTAGCCAATACTGACGTGTAGTATGCTGCTGTAACAGTAGTGTGAGGGGAAACTGCATGCTGCTAAATCATTCCACTATCGTCAAAAATGTGATCACTTTCCCTGCAGATGTAACAACTTGCCATTTTTGTGTTGGAGAACCTGGTGATTTCTACACTGTACTGGCTTGGTTTCCTTCAGGATCATAATGATGCAGCCATGACTCCTCACCGGTGATAAACGAAGCTTAGGGGTATTCGATTTGAGAACTCTGAAGCAGTGCTCAAGAAAAGTGAGGCGATTCTCAAGGACCTGAGAAAGAATGGTCTGCAGGACGTGTTCAGGGACTAGCAGAGACGCTATAAAAGGTAAATTGAAGCAGGAAGGGACTACTTTGAAAAAGACCATATAAACATGGTATTGCAGTAATAAACATCTGTAAAAAATCAGTTTATTTGATGATCTGCCCTCGTAGAAACAATTTCGTTGATGGATGTCATAAATGTTGTAGCTGCGTGATACTCTTCGCTTCTTTCTCTAGAAGGTTCTTTGGGTACCTACTAATAGTAGTGAAAACCTAGTGCTGAGGCTCTATTCTATATGGATGACATCGTCAATTGGTTAATTTTCATATCTCTGAATTGTTTTCGAGTCACATAGAGAAATGATACTGGCTGAACGGCGTCAAAGAATTGGTCACCTTTACGATAGAAAAAGCACTGCGAGCTAAGTAAAAGGACCAGTTCTTATGCACGTCGTGTAAACAGAAGCCTTAGCGTCCTGATCTCGTATTCCGGACTCGCATTGTATCTCCTTAGAGAAGAGAGACTTCGTTGTATGTGCTCTATACGTAAATGTGTACTCTGAGCTGTATAACCCACCGAAAGATCAGCAAGAATTGCTTAAAAACAAGGAACATCTTTCCAGTGACAAAAACACGTTGCTTGGTTTCGAATGGTTAATGAAGCCTAAAGGTAGAGGTCGCAACTACTGAAGTAGAAGACTTTCTACTATTCTCCTCACAGAACCTCCATTTATATACCGCCTTTGACTTTATGGCCATGCTCCTTTGGAATAATTGTTACCCATCAGCCTTCACTTGTTTACAATTTGTGGACTTTGTGTTTGATTATGTTGACTTTTCTTTACGTATAAACATTAAATATAGACACATTTAGACTTGCTAAAACTTCCAAACCGAGGGGGATGGCTCACGCAGCTTCGTCTGCGTTCGGGATTCGATTCCCGTGGCCGGGATATCCAAACCATGCTACTTTTTTCGGAGGTTTTCCACGTGGAGGCGAATCCTGTGTAGGTTAACTACAATACGCAAATTTACTGTCCTTCCATTTCATCCCCATTATCATTTCGCGTTATGTTTTACCTGCAGGTCTCTTTCGGTGGGTGTCTCGTCGTTGCACGGCAGGAGATATGCTCTTGGTAAATTCTTGCATTTCATCAACTCGTTTTCTAAAAATGTTAACGCCGAGAGACTTTTAGATATTACAGATACAGAAGGCTGTTGATGAATCTCTTCTCTGAACACATTGCGATGCGCTTTTGTTTTCATTTTCGTTTTCAGAGCTGATAAAAGGTGGTGAACAAAATCAGAAGAGAAGCCATGGAAAAATTTCTCATCGATCGAGAAAGAATTGTTAGTTGAATTAGTAACTGAATATAAGGATATTGTGGAAAATAAAGAGGATGGAGGCGGTAAATGTGAAGGAGAAAGATGTGTCGTGGGAAAAGATCGGAAACGAGTTTAATACGAATGCAAATATCACAACCAGAAGTACGAAGCAACTTCAATATTACATGCATTTAAAATGAGGTGCGAAGGACAGAAGTGACGAGTGACTTGAACGTTTCAATATGGGAGGTGGTCAGTGTATTATCCACAGAATTCAGTGAATTATAAAATCGCAGTTATTAATATTTGAAGCAAAGCGAGATCGATATATTCCTATTCGATGCATGTTCTAACCTCTCTTGTACTTCCGTAGTAACCTTCAATAACAATTTGTTTCGATAGTCTATACATCCTTAGAAAATCTGATAGCTTCTCAAAATCATTTCTCCTCATAGGTCGTACTCTTACGAATGCCATTTAGACGGTCTAAACATAGCAAATCGACGTCAATAGCTGTGTTTACGCCCGCCATCTTTAAAATTTTGCAACTGTTAACGACTTAACAACAGAAATATGGCTTGTTAGTTTAACAAGAGATTTAACACGGGTGTTAAGCTAACACCTGTTGGTGACATGCAATTTTTTATAAGAAAATTCTAACACACGTGCTAAGTCTTAACATATGTTGGTGAAATCGGGCATCATATTATCAAAAAGAGTTTTCTGATACTTGGTATATAATCTCCTTCCTGTTAATCTGTCTTAACCAACAATGTAACTAAGGGAATAGCTCCGAAGTAACATGTGAAGATCGTATTTCGGAGGTTCCCGATTCGATTTTACTTGGTAGGCAAATCTCGAAGTGGATTATATAACGACCATTTTTCTGCTCTCATTTCCATATCATTTCATTTTCTCATGTTTCAAAAGCAAAGAAACATGCGAATGAACGGCGGGCAAGTCCTATGCTTAATTTGTGGAGCTGCTTTGTGGAATTGTCTATTCATCGCTCGGTGTGTGATGGACCCCTAAGAGACTTTTCTGTATAAATGTGCGTCTGTGTACGAAATCCCGCTGGTGGCAGGACCTGGAGACTTAACCCGTCTGTATTTGAAACTGCCGTCCCAGATATGGTCACAAAATATCCTAAACTTCCTAATAATCACTACCAACTGTGCAAATTCTACACAATCGTCCTAAATACGAGTACATGTTAAACTATTTTCATTCTATGTACGTTTGACCACATAAATGACACTACATCATGTTAATTTATGGTTTATGTAATTTATATTAGGTGGTCTCATAAGTATCTTTTTTATTTCGGTGTTCTGGAAAATTTATTTGGTTTCTTGGGTTTGGCAATGCTATTTAAATGGTGCCATAGTTAGGGTTGTGTTCATTGTGAGCATGTATCAGTCTTCAGTTTTTAATAAACAAATCAAAAATGGAGAAAAAGTTTGAACTTAATCCTTCTAAAACACTACTGGAAACAAGATTATAAAGTCACTGCCACAGCTCGAAGACAGCTCGAAGAATATTAGAAGTGAAAGGAGAAGGTGTAGTTAGTTTGTGTGTGTGTGTGTGTGTGTGTGTGTGTGTGTGTGTGTGTGTGTGTGTGTGTGTGTGTGTGTGGCAGAACGACGGTTCCAACATTTCAACAATGGAGACGAAGATATTGAAGATTTACCACGTTCTGGTCTACCTGAAGTGCGGAATATTGTGGAAGCACTCCAAGTTTTGTGAGAAAATCCCGTAGGCGTTCAGAAAAGCTTGGTGCATCAAAAGGTGCCATATTTCGCCATATTAAGACACTTGGAACATGATACAGAAGCCGTAAATCTGTACCTCATAAACTGACACCTCAACAGGCTGAATGTAGAGTAGATATCTATCGTCAGCTTATCCATAACCCCCTGGATGATAGATGTCATGAGAATTATCATGAAAAGTGGGTTTATTACCGAAACTCTGATCCTGATCCAACCTGCCAAAGTCATCGTTAAAGAAAATAAGTTCGGTCCCAAAGTAACCTGTATCTGGTAAAATTTTGAAGACATGATTCCCTGGGAGTTTGTTCCAAACGGCCGGGCAATTGATGCATGTGTTTATTCTCAACAACTGGAACGAGTTCATGAAATTTTGAGACGGAGATACCCAGCATTAGTTAACCGAAATATATTTCTATTGCAACAGGACAATGCAACACCCCATACTGCACGAACAGCCATGGAAAATATCCAGGAATTGGGAGGAACCGAGCTGCTACCACACGTAGCATACAGCCCTGATCTCGCATGAACAGATTATCATCTTTTTTCGATCTATGGCCCATTTTCTACGTGGAAAAATTTGACAACTTTGAAGCAATGCAAGTGTGTGTCACCTAATTCTTTGCATAAAAACCAGAGACTGGTACCATCGTGCAAAAATAAACCTTGCTGAACGATTGCTAAAGACCACGGAATCTTGATCGATATTTGAAAATTAGTTAATTTCTTATCAGAACACATTTGAAATAATTGTTTTTCTTAAAACACATTATTTAAGACAGTATCTATATTAATTTGTACAATGCATGAAGGCACAACGTCCTTAATGTCTATATGTGAAATTAGTCCTTCTAAGCCTTGGCCATTATATTATCACAAGAAAAAGGCAGCACCACTTTCATCACAATGACGTTACTAGGAATTAGGGCTAGGTATGCAAGTCAAGTTGCACAGTCAACTGATTGCCCGACCTAACGTCTTAGTGCCGAAATATGGCTTCATGTTCCACCACACCCATTTAATATTTCTCACACCATTACAGGTACAATGCGGTTTTATTGTGGTGATAACCTTTATTCATCTGGACAGAGGTTGAGTTTAAATTCTTGTGGCACCAGGAAGCAAACTCACAAGAGATCATTAGGTTTGACCCATAAAGTCAAGCACGAACTCCTTAATGCAAACGTTGCCAACATTCTGTGGGATGCAATCTTCCTAACGCCTATCATCCTTTGTACTATATTGCGAAGTAAGAAATGTGTTAGGAGTACAAAGTTAAGGACTTTAATAACGAATGTGAATATGATTACTTATGTTTAAATTGTTTTAGCTAATAAATTAAAGGGAGACTATATGATGAAACAGCAAAACTGAGGTTAAATTTTTTATGTGTATCATTAACCGTTTTAAATTGTATGTATATTAGTCTGTAGATGCAATATTTATATCTTAAACGTATGTTTAACATTTTATTGCATGTGCATGTGTGTTGCATCACACAAGTTATCTCTCTCTCTCTCTCTCATTCTCTATGGCCACGCCATGGCTCAATGGTTGGACCGCTTGACTCGCGCCAAGGCGGCCTGGGTTCGATCCCAGGCGACCCCAAAGTGACATTGTCGTGGACAACACGACGCTGGGGCGGGTTTTCTCCGGGACCTCCGGTTTCCCCCGCCATCTCATTCCACCGGTGCTCCATCTTCATCTCATGTACCATCAGTTTCACCGCCTGCGGTGCCGTATGTAGTAAACGCGGGTGTTAAACATTACACATGTCTCTCTCTGTACAACTTATTTTTTCAAACACCTGTTCCACTATACAATCCATATTAATTGACATAACTTAATTGATTGATAATTTTCTTAAAGGTGCAAGCAGATGTGAAAACACTCTACTTTCCTTGAAATCTATAGCAGTAAAATTAAGGAGAGAAATTCTTTGCAATCAGAAAACAAAAATAAATGATTGAGATGTCTCAAAATATATTCTATACAACTTATTAAATGTATCCGCCTTATGTTTCACAAACACAGAACAATTGGGGTATATACAAACACTTTTCATAGTATTTTTATTCAGCAGATAATACGTTTGAAAACATGTTTACTTAGTATTTTATTTTTCTACCTCTAACTGAATTAAAAAATTTAAAAGCCCTGGCAGTGCTATCTTCATATTTTTAAGATGAAGCACCAAACTGTGTTTACTTGTGTGTTTATGGTTCTATGTTATTTATTCCACAGCGTTTACATTATTTTAAGAAATACAAGTGGTGTTTTACAACGTGACTAAAAATCACTGTTTAGTATGAAATGTTATTAAAATTATAAAGTAGGTGTTTATAAAATAAACAAGCAGTCTACTGTGATACTGATTTGTATAAATAATTGAATATCGAGAAGAAAAGCTCTTTTTGATGCTTCTACCTGCAGGCATGATTTACCACCGATTTTTAACCTGGGCCCACCCCATACAATCCACGGCAGAAGTGTATGTTTCACGCATTGAAATAGGGATCTCTTGAGATAAACAGCAGTTCGTTCCATTCCAAATGACTTAATAGTCTTATGTCACTCAGCTAGACAACATCACTCCGTGGGAGTATTAAGCTCTTAATGCGGCAGTTGCAACATAAGACGTATCGTGTACGCGGGGGCATCTCGGTCACGAATTAGAACAACCTAAGCCAGATGTTACACAGTTCATGAACAGCACGAACACTCACGGAACTTAGATGCAACACCGCAGTAATATCTGCTGAAGAGCACGATCACCGTTCCGGGATTTCAGTTGTAGCTAATTATTAAAATCGAAAGTAAGTGCTCGTCCTAGCTTCTATTTTTATACAGCCAAGGCTACAGAAAGATGCTTTAGACGAGTTCAGTCCTTGATATTTTTCCTAATCTACATTTCAGTATCAAACTTATATCCAGAATGTATCTACCCAACTGGTCCTTCGGATAAATACATTCAAAATATAGAGTGGCACTATGATAGGAATAGTTAAGGAGAAAGTAAGGTAGAACACCATTCCTAATGTTTACGAAGTTATGCCGGAAACCTAATTTGTTCAACGAATCTGAACTTAGACTGCACTAGATAGCAAACGTATTGAAGTAATACAAATAACAAATGTTAGATCTGCTGCAGGCTGTCAGCTAAATGAAAAGAAACACAAAGACATCAGAACGGATTTAGGTGACTCTTTTAATAAATTAAGGAAAATGTTGAATATAGAACAAAAGAACGATGGACTATGTCCTAAATGAGAATTCTTGAGGGTCCAAGATTTAGCCATCTTTTTGAAATCGAAACAGACGATAATTTTTAATTCCTAGAATAAGATTAATTTTTTTGTCATCAGGAAATTAATACGACAAAATACACAGTGAGTGAAAATGAACGGGGCATTGCAGTGCTTAGTTGAACTATTAATTTGATATTGTGAATGTTCAACTAACATTTAGTATTCTTGTATTATCTACTTGTCCTGGGCAAGAGGAGAAATGTATGACAGTCATATTTCAACAGATATATTTTCGGTATCCAGAAATTAAACATGCATCTTTAGAAAATGATTCATGGACGCCAACATGTTGTTTATCCGTGAATACGATTAAATAAAACACGAAAAGTCGAGTTAATTCGTTTTATTTATTTGTCAATGAAGAATTATGCAGGAACAATGCATTTTTTAAAAAATTTATGACAGTTATCTGACCTTAAAAACATTATTTGCAATATTATCGTTGAATGGTATGTGGCTACAGGTGTCACAAGTGGTTTTGAAATTACCGATAAGTTCACGAACGATGAAGTCGCATTTGTAGAGACCATCTCATGAAAATAGCACATTTATGAAAGCAATAAAACAAGTTACTTGATTCCCTGAATCACATAGGTCTACATTAGCACATGAATGAAACTTAACCTTATAAGTTACGGCGTACAAACCTTTCAACCATTTTAACAATTGAAAGTCGTGCTAACAGTCGACATTCTGTGAGATGTATAATCCTTTGCCTGTTCATGAACATGTAGGACGTGTTATCGTGCATAAGGGTGCCATAACAAAATAGTTATCGCTGTTGTGTATGATTTCATGAATCTGATTGGTCCACTTTAACACGGTCAATATGGGATGACGTAATGAGTGAAATAGTCAAAATAATACTTGTATAAGAGCAGGGGCTGTGGATTAAATAAAACACGAAAAGGCGAGTGTTAATTGGTTTTATTTATTTCCCCATGAACAATTAAAGAGGGTCAAAGCAATATATTTTTTTAAATTTACGACAGTTTTCTGACCTTAAAAGGACATTGTTTCCGATATTACCGCTTTTGTTTTTTAATTTACGTCTTCCTACGTTAAGTCATATCGGACGATGAATGAAATGGATTAAATGATGCTTAAATGAGCCCAGGGTACATAGTCTTAGAGATAGCCGACATTCGTCTTTTAGGATAAGGGAAAACCCCGGAAAAAGACTTATCCAGGTAACTCACCCTGACCGGAAATTCGAACTCGGGACCTCTTGGACGTGAGGCAGACACGATACCATTTACGCTATCGAGGAGGGCCCCAATAATACCATTGAATGGTATGTAGTTATCGTAGTAATAATTTGTACGAGAAACATGATCAGGGGCTATGGATATCAAACTCCGCCAGCAAACACAGGTTTCTTCATTTAAAACCTAACAGAGCATATGACGTTTCGACTCCCGGGGCCTTATTGGGTTCCCCCACTGCCGGCTGCCGTTGTGGGCGGGGGCTAGCGATATACAATCCACTCGGCAGTATTGCACTGGCCCCGAACATGAACAGGCGCTTGACTCTAGATCAACGCACTCTCGTGTGTAAAAATTATAAAAGGGAATCACCAAGCCGTGTTTGCACAGGGTATATTGAAATGTTCCCTGGTGAAGTGCCTCCTTCCAGATTTACATTTTAAGAAATTATGAAAAAATTCGAAACCACTGTTATATTTCAAACAAAAAACGAAAGCATAAACGTACAGTGTTAACAGAGGAAAAGTTAAGACGACATAGGCACATGTTTTGAACGTTCAAGAAACAAACTCATCTCAAAATTAGCACAATAGATGAGAATTTTTATCTTCTGCACATAGAGCAACTAAATGATTAAAACTAAAACTCTATAATTGTACAGGTGTCCATACTTTAAAACAAAGTGATCCAGTATCACGAATGCATTACTTTGAATGGTTTCTCTCATCAGTAAATGCTGGTTTAATTGATCCACAGTTTCTGCTCTTTCCAATGAGGCGTGTTTCCACTTCAGTGGTCGTGTCAACACTCATAACAGTCGATACTCTTAAAATCCACAATGCGTTCAAGAAATTCCTCATTATGATCGTGAAGTTGGAGTTTGATGTGCTAGACGCATAATCTACGGGGAGTGTCAATGCTGAGAGGTACCGAAATTACATTTTGACCCAATTTTATCATTAAGTGACAAAAAGAAATCATATGGGTGGTTTCAACAAGATTCTGTTACTAGCCATACAGCAGAGCAGTCTATGAATAAAATTAGGAAAGTGTTTGAAGATAATAATTACTAGTGCTGGCGTATGGTTCTCTCGCTCCCCCGTCTAACAGTGTATGGTGTAACCTAAAAGACAAAGTTAATGAGACAAATTCACACATTGCAAGAACTAAAACAAAATATTAGAAATGAAATCGGCAACATTAGACTGGCCCAACTAAATAGCGTGAATCAGAATATGTTCTCCCATCATAATGCTTGTTTAGTCGAGGGTAGACATTTCCAGCTTCTTCTATAAAGGCAAGAGCAGAGGAAGACAGCTCCGAGAGTTGTGACATTTCATACGGGAGCGTGTGACGTCAGGTGAAGAGCCATGTAGTACCAAGCTTTCTATATAAATGGCGCTGAGTACAGAACCTGAAGGTTCAGTTATGTGTAGCACACTTTATGACAACAATGTAATTGTCACGTACCAAATGGAACTGTTAAATTTACAATGTGACGATTTATTGAAGCACAAATATACACACAAGAAAGACTTGGCTGATTTTTACAAGAATGTCCCCCAAACCAGATTTCCGAGCTTTCACTTACCGCACGGACATTGTGTATGTTTGGCTCGACATGTGTGTGCGAACATTGTTTTCTCTGTTATGAAACTAGCTAAGTCCAAACACCGAAGTATCTTGTATCACAATCTAACATGCAGCCTTCGATTACAAATTTTCCGGACATTATGTCCTGACATTGATAAACTAATTAAAGAAAAATGAAACAAAAGTGTTAAAATGTCTACGTAATTTTTTTTCTAAATGCGTCTCCTCTAATTTGCAGAGAACATTATTTTGTTTTATTTTATTTAGTCTGACCTTCAGATAAACTACGAGTTGAAGTTTTATATATGTTCTCACAGCACAGAGCCAAGATGTAATTGTTTATAAACTGTGACCAATTGTGTAATTAAAGCACTCAGCATTATATTACAAAACCCAAGATGTAAGTTGAAATACCCGATACTTTCCTGTCTTTCCTACGCTGTCGGAACCCCAACACATCAAACTATTTCCTTCCTCTTTCCTTCAGAAATCAGCGTGGTGACATCACGCTAACCCGCCTTTCATTCGGGGGCATATTTGGCGGTTAGAGCTGACGGAGCTGACGTCACACTGCCACTACTTGTCTTTCCCTGGGCAAGAGTATTATGCATGCCTTACGCGCGGAGTTTTATGTAGGAACAAAGCTGGCTGTAGTATCCTCAATCGCGCACAGGCAAACTGCCCAGCGCCCGTTAAGTTTTAAATGAATTCTGTAGCGTGCTTCACAGTGATTTCTCATTAGGTTGGCCGTACGTTCAACGAAGGGTCTGTGTTAGAGCCATGAGGGGTGATTACCAGGCGTTTGTTGACTGCAAAATGACTTTATAGAATGTCTATAGTATTTGAGCTGGTGATCATATGAACTAGAGGTTGTCATAGCAGTCACTACACAAAGATAAAATAATACCAAACTAAAAAATCTTATATCAATATAAGTAGATTCGATACATTTCAAAACTGCACCTGAATTAACCATGCATGATTCATCTCAGGAAAAAAAACCAAATCGCAGAGATCTTGGTAAACAACTCTCACATGTGCCCAGCAACTCTTATTATCGTGCGTGGGAACGGTAGATCAGACAGAGACGATAACGTGAAAGCACCAGGAAGTAGCTGTCGGAATATGCGTAGTGCCATCTGGGGCATTTAATCTTTCTCCTAGATCTCCAGCTGCCTCTACAGCTATTAGTGATGTCTATGAAAGAGATCTGAGATGGCAGTAAATCTTATTTAAACTTGCTTGAGCGAGGAACAAAATTACAGGTGTATTCACCGGCTGAGAAGTGATTACTTGACAGCTATCCTGTAAAACAAACGATTGAGAATCCACTAACGTACTTATTGCAGAACATACGTCCATTCCGCCAGATAGCAACACATTTATGTAACTAGCAATAGACTCAACCCAACTATCATCTCTCTCTTCGACTGATTCGACACAAACTAAAAATTAAGCAATAATCTAAGTCATATTTGCTGAAAAACGAAGAAAGGCCCTATATTAATTAATTCTCCACTATTTAATTTTAACTCTCCTTGTGCGCACGTCGATTAGATCGACGTTGCCCACTCGGTGTTTAAATGCCAACCTCAAATATGTTGGCAGCGGTGAAAAGTGCCAGCCTGGTGCATATGGCAATGTAAGGTTTTAGAAAAAAAAAAAAAAGATCTTAACTGCAATGTTAAAGACAAATTAAAAATATGAAAAGTGAATTTTGCCGATTAATTTCTGTTGAGTACTCTTATCTAACAATCATCAGATAACACATATCAAGCGCATGTTTAATTATAACAAAGAGTAGTAATTTTCCTATTGTAATTTCAAATGAAATGTTACAAATTTCTTTTGAAATAATGCAAATGATACTGACCACCACAAAACTGAACTCAATTACAAATAAAATAATTATAAACACATCTTAACTGTGTTATGTTACATAAATACGCGAAACATAACTCACCAGTAACGATTTTAGGGATGTTTGCATCAAGAATATATTTACTCTTCGTCTATCGTCGCTGTTTTCCAAAACTAGTTATAAAAGTATACGGTGAATCTAAAAATTCTATTTACATATACAAACATAAAAATAATTGTAATAATCGTGCATGGTTCAGACATTAAGATATAAAACCTTAATTAAAAGGATGAAACTTTCATCGCGAAGTTAAGCATTTCTAGCCACGTTCCTCACTGTCAGAATATTTGTATTGATATCAGACTCGTCCTAATATGAAATAACTCTGATCATCTCTCCCTGGCACAAAAACATCGCAAGAATAACTTGCCATGTTCATTGTTACAAGTTATAAGCAGAACAGGATATGGTCAAACTATATGGTGAGGGTTGGAAACACCGTCCTTCAAATAACACCGTCCTTCCTTTTAATACCAAGAAATACACCCTTAGAAAAAAAGGGGTTTGCTCTTTGCATTGTCATAAAAGGCATCACTATACGATATTTCAAAAATAGGTTTACAGCCCTTAAAAACATTGCGCCGATTAGATCGACGATGGCCGTCTTTGCTCAGTATATCACAGTCGATTACATCGTCGGTTGCGTTTTAGGGCACAAACTGTTTTAAGAGGCGCAGCGCAAGCGGGTTAAGTAGACTAACCAGCCAGGCCCGAAGTGTATTATGCATTTGGACATTAAAAAAATGCAGACTATTCATTATTTCAGAGTAATTAAACACTTTTCTGTTTCATAAAATTTTACAGTATTCGTGTCATAGTTTTAAGTTTCCTGTAATATTTTACTTTGTGTTCTTATTTGCATAGGCAGTCTCCTTTTAATTTCTTTGGTCATATAGAGGGCTTTTACTACAGAAACAACTAATGCTATCATTAGTTTATGAACTGAGGTTGCTTGACTTTTATATTAGCAGCTAAACTCATTAACTCCAAATTTGTATTCCAGAAATGTGTAGGAGGATAGGGCACGATTCTGGTCAAAGAAAATTTACACGCCACAGGAGTAAATCCAACTCAAAACATCCGGAAAAGTATTTTGTTTGAATGAGCTGTTAGTTACCAAAATTATATTAGCCGAAATTTCGTCCCGCAGGAGCTCTTTCACTTGCTGTCGCTTTTAAGCATATAGGTCGAGCATGCATTGAGTTCGATCCTGCGACTTTGGGATTAATAGGTCAGTGTGTAAACTGAACTTAACACTCGAAGGATTGGGGGAGTTCGAACTGAGGGTGGTATCAGCCCAGGTAGAGAAAGTAAACATTGTATTAAGTGCAGGGATTTCACTCTACTTGAATTGCATGCTGAGCAGTCCTTGGACATCACTAATAGTTGGGACTGAACAATCGAATAAGTGACTAGTCATTTGGTTTCTTCAAGGCGGTGCTGATCTCATCTCATCTTCAACAAGGTTAATGAAGTTGAATTCAAATTTTAGTTCAAATACGGTGTATTGTGGATTTCGAAAGAGCCTTACATATTCGTAAAATTCTACGGAGTGTAAACTTACGGGGATGTAAATCTCACCTCGGAAAAATTTGGAAGAATTAGAATTTTGGTCTTAGTACTGTTTATAAACAAAAGGGTTCTGAGATTGGTAATATCCTGAAGATATATATCGGTCTTTCGTACTTAAATTCCAACCAAGTGGAAGACTTTACTGATGACATCATGGTAAATAAACTGAATTATAGGCCAGTCCATGAAATATGTTATATTTCATGCACGATAACCAATTTCCTCCAAATTTATGTGCTGAGTTTTCTTCTCGCATGCATACAACCAATGATGGATACAGTTTGTTCTACACCTCACACTAACATTTACCAGCTGTAGGACATACTGAAAGGCATTCAAGCCGAAGTATATATATAAAATACGCTCTGAATCAATCATTAAACGACCAGTAATTCTAAGAAGAGAAGCTGCTGTTCACAATAAAATGGAACTAAAAACACAGCCAATGAAATAACACCATTTCAGTTCATTAAAGGTATATTACCAATGTCTGCTCAAAGTTGGTGAAGTTTGAAGAAGTCGAATAATTAAGATTGTGAAACTGTGAAAGTACAATGTGATGCATGTAGCTATTCCAGATTCTTCGTAAGGCTAGTCTGTTAGTCATAGTTTGAAAAATGTTGTACTTGGCACGATACTCGAGAAAACCTTAGCACGCAATTAGTAAACAACGGAAAGATTTGGGTTGCTGATTCAACCGCAGAGGCAGTCAAATTATACGACTTACAGTTACTTTCATTTAATCAACTTATCTTGTTTGTCTCACTTAATACAGATTTCTATCATTTCCTCAGAACGCACTTCAACATTTTTTACATACCTATATTGTTTTAAAACCAATTCATTATGCCTGCATCATTTATCAAGGAATATAGTCTCGTAATATAATTTCAAATTCTTTTACTCCTAACTGCATTTTCCTCTAAGCCAAGGCCTCTCAGGAATACAAAGTGACTTTCAGTTGTTTTATTATCTTACATGTTTCACAATATATCATGTTCAATTCGTAGAGTTTTAAGCCTCTCTTAGCAAAGTTCTAGATGTATCTGGAGTTGGTTCTGGCCATACTGTACCCAACAGAATTGTTAATTTAGATTTATTTATATTTAGTAGGGAGTAACGTACAAATAATGTATTGAAACCACAAAAAGTCATCTACTTTCGTCCTTGTTCTGATATACCTGAAGATTGGCTACTAAATTTGAAAGAAGAAACCGTGGGAAGTCAAACGAATGGAAACATCACGCTATTGGTCACGGTTCCTTGAAACTAAGCAATGCCATTACATCTCGTTTCATTTATACACATTGTTACTTTTTAAACGAAAGTGGGACGTTAGTAAAAAAAATTCACTCATATCTATGAGATCAACTAAACATCCGTCGCGCTTTGGGACTTGAATGGAGTAATTGGACCATGTCCTACACCAGCTCGCTACGTCTATGATTTTAAACACGTGTTAAAGATCTTAAAAATGCTTATTCAAAAAGAGTTCTACAGAAACATGGGACAACTCCCTTCAATGGAAGCGGGAAATGTAAAAAAAAAAAAAAAAAAAAAAAAAAAAAAAAAAAAAAAAAAAAAAAATCAAAAGTGTCACTTTTTATTTTCATCGCAGTTAAATTCTTATTTTATTGACTATATATAATTTAAATAGCCATTTCATTTAAATAGTCACATGGTATGTTTCAAGAGCTTCTTCTCGGAAAAATTTTTCCCACATATATGAACATTTTTCTTAGCAACTATTAGAACTAGAGCTTTGAGATTTTGTACACTTCTTTCCGATATAGAATTCTGATATATATATATATATATATATATATATATATTGACCTAGAATTATGATGAAAGCACTCAGCATTTGAATATGGCAGCCATACCTTTTGGGGAAACAAAGTGTAAAATTTGTATTTTTTATCTTCGTTCATATTGAAAACATTTTTCTAGCAAAACCACTGGAGATACGTATATAAATCTAAGTCAATATAGCAAACACACGAGGCTCAAGTGTAAGGAAACTAAGTGCTGTACTATTCACAGTCATGATTTTGGGGCAGGAATATATCCTATTTTTTCCACGAAGTATTTGCTTCTGTTTTCTTACTAAATTTTTTAAACTAAATATAAAAGCTAGGATAATAAAATTTACTATAATTATTTCCCTTTGAAGTGCCTGATTTTTGCAAATAAATTCACTTAGTAATAGTAGAGAAACAGGATTACTTTACCCAGGGTGTACTTTACTACGCTCCACACTCCCACTTCCTCAAAAATGAAACGTTAAGATGTTGAAAAAAATGTTAAAAAAAGAGTTCTGTTGAAACGTGGGAGAACTCCCTTCAAAACGGGGGGAGGGGATCTAAATAAATCTTGACGGATGATAGCTGCAGATCTAAATGAAACCTCTTGATTTTAAATTAGTGGTGTTCCAAAGGGAGTAGTACTTTTGGGACTATAGACTTGGAACTAATACACCATATCTAATTTAACAATTAACTGAGCTGAAAGTGAAGAAATTACTAAAAATTTCAGGTTTTACGAGCTAACACAGTGAAGAAATTTGGGTGGTGGACAAGATTTGTGTAACAAGGAAGGGCCAATGAAGACCCACTGAAATAACATTTGGTAACATATGTTCACTTTCTACCAATGAGAAAGAATGATATATCTGTCACTCACTCTCTCCCTCCCCTACGTATAAAGTGATACTTTATCCAGGTGCGATATATACTTTTACTTACAAATACTTTCACATTAACCAATGAGTGTTTTGTTTGCTGCCTACATAGCTAGAACATATGCCGATATAATTCAATGTTTATTTGTGATAAGAAACTTTTAAAATACCCACCTCTGTGGTGTAGGGTTAGTGCATTCGTCTTTCATTCAAGAAGTTGAGTTCGAATCTGTCAGGCTGAGCCTTTCGGGTTTTAGTTTATCCTGGTAGATGAATGTTAGGTAATTCTATGGACATGGGCTCATTTGAGCATAATTTCACCCATTTCAGACATCGTCCGATATGACTTAGGTTTGGAGCTGGTGCCGCTTTGCTTTCTACGCTTCCGGAGAAGTTAAACTTACAAAATTCAATATATCCAAAACGAATATTGAGAGGTAAATGGTATATTAAACGAGTTCTATTTTATCTGCAGTAAATATTTGCCTATCTTTTATGGACTCCTAGTCATTCAACATAAAAGAACGAGGTTTCACAGAAATCTCTAACTATACGCTTATTTCGAGAGATGGGTCCTCGATATTTGCGATACTTTGATTCTTGCATAGTATCGACATCAAACGATACTTCAGAAAATTCGCCTGGTACTTTTTCGATACTTCGGTGGTGATTCTGAACTTTATCACAAAAATTTATCTCCGCAAGTAGAACTTTGCAAATCCCGAGAAATTGCCGGGAATGTGGTACCGTAAAATTATGTAAGAAAAGGATCGTGTCATTCGCTGCCAGTTAACAGTTCTCAAGAAGAAATCGCTGCATATCTCAAAGACGATTTGCCACATCCTCCTCCTAGTACACTGCATTAATGGAAAACAAATTCAAAATTTGAAAAAATTTGAAAAAGTTAATCGATAAATATTTGTGTACTCTGCAACAGTTTTCTCTGAAAGACTAACACAGCAGGATTTGTGACAAAAAGTAGACTTAACCCCGAAAGAGTGAAAATAAAAGCATGTTTTAACGACAACTTATAAAAATACTGTTTAAAAAACAGTATTTTGCCTTTATATGTCTAATGTAGAGCTTAAAAATAAGTACACTGATGGTTTTAAATTTTTTCTCATTGAATACCTGCACCTAATGAATTTCATTGGCATTACACAGTTAACATTTTTTCACATTGAAACTAGAAATATAAATGAATATCGAATATGGAAGTATCGGTATCTTGAAAAACATCGTGTATTGGTATCGAATATCGAGGAAAACTAGTATCGACCCATCACTACTTAATTCACTTCAGTAGAGTCAACTTCTGATATTCTAATGAAAACTGTTTGTCATTATCGAGAGAGGGAGAGAGAAAGGATGGTTTGAAGCGAGAAATGTTGTGTTGGAAAATCTTTATGTCGATCCTTGAATGATGCCAAAGTGAAATATTAGCTTTTCAGTTACGATATTGCGATCTTTATGAATATATTTATTCAGCGAATCTAAAATTCTGTGTAGTGTTCTCTATTTGAAGTAGGTCACATTCTAAACAATTCTTAAGAAACATGTTTATCTATTTAATTAACTCAAAGTTTGCAGAAATAGTTTTGTTCCACATTTTGTTGTTAAGGCATAAACAATCTATAGTTAGAGCTTAAAATCAGGTAATGGTATGGTCTTAGTTCTTTCTTGACACCGCGAGAAAAGAAGTGATACTTCCAATACAAGTTAAACTGCAAAACTCTAGTTTAAAAAAATTATGTTTGGCGTAGTAAACCAGACTTGTTTCTCAGCGGATACATTACTCGAATGCTCTTGCCAGTGGGCTAATTCAATGCACTCAACCCTTCTGCTTGAGGCCAGGCTGGCAGAGAATCGTTGATAAAGTCATGGGAAAAGTTGTGGTGTGTGCGTGCGTGTGCGTGCGTGTGCGTGCGTGGGCGTTACCAGAAAACAAGACTGGAAAAAATAAGTGTGAAAGAAGTTTTTATAGACACTTTTAAAAATATCGATGGCTCTTCCGATGTTGATGAAGACATTGATAATGGCGGAGGTTATAAATCGATTATACAGTAAGGCATTATATCATGTAGTGTTAATGCAAATGAGTATTCAGTGTTGATGAATCAACTGTGGTTATGACCCATGCACAAGAAATAAACAAAGAGATATATGCTTTATTTCTAGAGTCCACCCGAAACATTGTCAAATGAACTTCTAATGTTAAAGCGGATGTGAGATCACGCTGCTCGTAAGCAATACATGAAACAGATAGGTAGCAGAAGCCGACTGCCCCTCTTATTACATATTAGTTGTGGCTATACTGTGTACAATACAAATACACAGGTTATTATATTGCATTCAATGAATGTGTTTTTATGAGAAAGTGTGCCGATAGTAACTTATGAACTACATTATAAATATTTCGGTGATGTAAATTTATCATTTTTCCGTCACTCACTGGATAACCCGGATTTTCGTTAACTCGGATCAGCCCTGGTCCCAGTTGATTCGGGTAAACGAAGTTCTACTGTATTGAGAAATTCAAACACTTGTTAACTCTATATTGGAAGTGGCTGACGTCACAAAAATGTATGTATGCTTTGAAGGGATATAAAACTACGTCAGTATTGTTTCGTCTGTTCTTACTGTTTACAAGTTAAAATTTCTGGAACTTTCTCCATTTCTCGAATGGAGAGAACTGCATATAAGAAAGTTCAAGACATACATTTTATTTATCAAGAAAATAATTATGTGGTACATGCCTCTCCACTGTCTACCCTTAACCCCTTACTTCCTTTCATGTCGACTCTTGGAATATGTTGCAATTTCAAGACAAAGTTTATCATCATTTTTGAATTTGCTGTTCAAATTCATCTGCTCAAAACAGATGCATACACGGAAATATTTTTCTAAATGCTTTCATTTGATTATTATGAAATTATATAAAATTGTAATTATCTTGGATGTGATGTAAGTTATACAGTTATGAGGTGATTTACACAGTAAGATTCAGAAGTACCAACATGTGGAACGATTAAATTAACTTTAAAAAATATAAGAAAAGAAATGCAATTTAAGTTTTATAATTTATTGCCCTCCCAGTAATTTTATATGGCACTGAAGGTTGGGTTTTAAGACAGAAAGATAGAAGACATATCAAAGCAGCTAAGATAAAATTTGTAGAGCAGTTAAGATGGTAGAGATCATCTAATGAATAAATAAGAGACGATTTGAAGATTAACGCTATAGGAGACATCATATATAATAAACAAAAATGGAAAAATCACCTCAGTAGAATGGATTCAAACAGGCTACCAGAAAGGGTACTAGAGTTCCCACAAATCTAAGAGAATATCGATAGGAAGACGAACATTAAGGTGGAAGTGAGACCAGAATAGGCCAATGGCTTAATCTATGAAAGGAAAAAGAGGAAGCTGTTACTGTCAGACTGTATTAAAAATAGGGAAGAATTATCTGCATCTTTTTATAAGGCTTCAGGCAGAGTTCTGTTACATGCCTTACCCTGTTTAAGATGTCTATAAAACAAATAACGAGGTGTAAATACTCATATGAGTGTGTAGTATCAGTCAAACATTGCCTCTTCAAGGAAGACCATGCACCTATGCGGATATGATATTTACTAGATAAGGAAGCTGATGGAGACATTCGATACAGGAAGGCTGAAGGTAAATATGAGAAAAAAGACAAAGTATTTATTAGTGAGAGGAGAAAAATGAGATATTAATTCTACCACAAATAAAGATTACAACCGTAAAACAATTTAAATACTTGGGCTCAATTTTAAGTAGTTACAAAGCAGACAGGTTATAGAATGTTTCAGGCAAGAGGGGTAATACAAATGTTGAATCGAGTCTATGGAGCAGTGTTATATGTAGAAAAATAAAACAAAATATTCTTAGAATGGCAGTGAAATCTCTTATAACATATGTGGAAGAGATTTATATTTTAAACTTTCAGAAAAGTAGAACACAGACAATAGAAATGGATTGGATTTGTACAAGCACCAGAGTATCTAGATTGACAAGCAAAAGAACTGAAGTAATGGCAATGGATGAACCAGCTAGAAAAAGAATTAAAAGAAGTGCTCTTCACCTGGGAAGAACAAAAGAAAGACGGCGTAGAATTATTTTGTAATGGCCACATCATGGAAGAGGAAACGTGGAACAGCCGAGAGCAAATTTGAGAAGTACCATAGTTAAGATGACAACGGGATGAAATTTAGAAGAGGAAGAATTGACAGAATTCTAAAGAAAGGAGAATGGCAGTAAATGTTAACTTGTGAAAAATGAAGCCTTCATATTTCGATTCAGGTAGCTTAAAAGTGCATTTGCGGAGAAAGCTGCATATCAAATTTTCTTCTGTTTACATTTCAGTGTCATTAGATCTCTCCTGGTCGCTTGGTAGCGAGTTATGCAGTTCACTTATCTTACAGAGAGAAGGAATGCTTTGAAGTAATCATGAACTAAAGATGCGGGAATCCTTTATGCTGTAGAATATGGAACAATATTTACGATGTAAACAAAGGGGGGACACGTGTAGTCGACCTTCAGATTTTTTCAACACCATCGACCTTAAGTCATTTGTTTGGTATGATGTAACGGAACGATGCAAGGTAGCCAGGTGGTTGACACAGGGACTTGCTATATGACTTTCACCTCGTTTGTTGTTACGGTCAATGGCACTGACCTTCCAACACCACCATGGCCACGAGACCTGCATATATAATTATAAACAGAACCTGCTCTGGCCTCGCGCAACATTGGAATGTCAATACTGGTCATTGGCTCTACCTGTTCCGTGTTCTATATCTGCTTCCACAATCTCCTTTCGATCATTGGCCTCATGCAATACCAGAGTTTTGTTTACATCAAAGAAATGCAGTATTTCAATTTGGGCAAATCGCGTTCAATAAACTCTAAGCCTGGACTCGCTAATGTAGGATCGCATATTACCTTTTTATCTTATGTGTATTTAAGTATCGCTATGTTATCTGCAGTGTAAAGAGCGTAGTTCGATTCCTATTACAAGCAAAGGGGGGTATAGTATGCAGAGATGCACTCAACGTTGGGGACAAATCGAGAAACAACTACTATGGGACCAAGCTGTGTGTAGTTGGGAGAAATGCGATCAAGTTTACGTTGAGTAAGAATGACAGAGAGGAGGGTAGTGCTAACAGCCTTTCAGTGTTTTCAATCAATGCATAAAACTGAAAAGTGCAAATAAGTGGCGCTACTTGTCTAATAATGTAGTGTGACATTTACTATAGTGTCCATTTAACTTAATTCAAAATGCCTAATATTGACAAAAAATAGAAAGATACGTCTTGACAGCCGTTGTTATTCACTTTCACTTCACAGCGGCTGTGTTAGTTCTTTCTCATCATTGTCACTGAAAATGTGTTTATTGTTGTCACTATCAGCAGTGGAGCTATCATTTGCTGCCATATTCACAATGGTGTAATCTATAACATCTGACACGATTCCGTTTTTTACGCTCCAATATTCAGCATCTGTTTCCTCCACTTTTAGTTTCCTTCCCTAGTTTTTTCTTGGGTGAAAGACTTCCAGAAGGGGAATAAATCTCCTTTCCTCCATTTCTTCATTTCGACTAACACCACGTTTCTTCAAGAAATTTATTATCTCTTTCTTGGTAGAATATTTGGTTGAAACTTCTATGAAAAGTGTCCAATGTCCAAAATTATAGCTAAAGGTAGGATGTGTGAAATTAGCAAATTTTCAGCCATTTTGCTGGTTCGTTTGGCCATAGCAATCCCCGCTGGTGCTTGTTGCCTTATAGAACAGTTTCTCTGCATTCACAAACCCCTTCTTGCATCCAGCATGTATCATAAGAATGAACCAGCGTCGTAACTCTCGGCAACTTCAAAAACCTCATGTACTTCCAGAACTACTTCTCGATTATGTGACTACTTCCCGAAGAAAAAATAAATATATTCTTATTTTTGCTGAAATTATTGTTTGTTCAAGAAGTCCCGAGTTCGAAGCACGTTGAGTTATCTGGATAAGGTTTACTCCGGAGTTTTTACTTAACCTGAAAGTTGAATGTCACGTAACTAAACTCAATGGACACTGGGCTCATTTGAGCATAATTTCACCCATTTCAATCATTGTACGATATGACTTAACCTGTGTTCAGTGGGAAGTTTATGGAATTTTGCCTGGAATTCTTGTGATATTTTGCTGTAAATTCCATAATGACTGATGAGTCACACAATGAACCACAAGATTTCGTTTACGAATGACTTCTGATGTACCCTCAGCCATACTAAGTTACAGTAACCAACAAATGCTTAGAAGCGAGGGCACCACTACGGATTTAAGGAACAATAACATTCTAACGTGATAATTTGTGTTTATGCAAGCATTGTCACAGGTCACCAGCATAGCCCCTTAACCGACTTCCCCGCATCCCGCAAACAAACAGAGCTTGGTTCCGTAGAGTACTGGTCTCACAAACCGCACTTAGGGACCGCACTACATTTCCATTTCTGCATATAGTGAAATATTTATACAGAGATATAGTGAAATGTGGTAGTACTGGTTTCCTCGAGATATTGAACCACGTTTAATTTGTTTGAAAGTGACATTTAGTTCTAACCTGTGTTAAATATTAGTGGTGAATTCGTCAAGATTAAATGGATGCCCCGGTGTGAATTCTGTTCCATATTCTTAAAACGTATATGTGGCTTGAAATATCGAAGAACGTTAAGATATTTTATTTCATATTCATTTCCTGGTTCAGGTTAAAAAAAAAAAACGGGCTAATGTGTTATATTAACATTATTTTCTCTACGCGATCAACGAAATATTCACCAAAGCCTCGTATTATAATTTAATATTACAAATTATTATACGTACAATGGCAATAGAGTAATTCTTAGGTGTTAAACACAAGCTTATTACATGCATTTTAACTAAATATTCATAATTATTAGTAGCCAAAAATTCCGTCTCAGTAATCCATGATAAAATGTCACAAACAGCAAAAAAGCATTAGCCACAGATGACGAGTTAATGTGAAGTTTAGTTACTACTCTGAAATCTTTTCATTGAATTTGCACGGCCCCCCCGTCCTATCTTGTTTTGTCGTTCATTTGTGGCTAAATTGCTGAATGCATTTAAATCAACGTTTCCATTAATATTTGTTTCATATAACTACTTACACGTTCTATTAAACCAACATTAGGAAACATGGGTTAAAAGGGTAGAAATGATGAAAATTGATGTAAAGGACTGATAGGAATAATTGACATTAGAAGAAATGATGGTGAATCGCTTCTTTCTATCTTGTTTCAATGGGTTTTGGCCAATAACTCCTAATCTTCAATATTGGCGCTTCCTAAATATCACATCCTAGGCAACTACAATACCATCTTGGACATTACTTGCATGAATTCTAAGAAGGCTGTACGAGTCAACTTCAGTCGCATTTGTATAAATCTATACTTATCTGAAACACTGTACCTGCAGATCCTGCTCCTACTACGATGAAGTCATACACCGGATCTGGAAGGAATCTGCTCTCAGGACGTCCGCAAGGATCTTCCAGGTCGCATTGGGATCGGATGAACACCTCCAAGAGGCCCATGAACAGCATGAAGGCTGAACCTCCACATGTACTGGCCAAAGTAGGCCCTCCCTGGGTTACTGGGCAGTTGCAGCTCATACTGCCTCTGTGAAAAAAAGAAATTGATTTTAATAAACTTTAATTATATAGGTATACTCTAAATACCACCAAAACCTTTAAAGTGAGACATCAATTTTTAGTTTTTTTTATGAGTAGATTACATGTTTTTCTGAAGAATACTCACTCAATCAAGCAGGTGCAGCACCGCTTGCTGAGGATAACCAGGAAACAATGGTCGAAAATGGTCCGGAGGATTTCAACACCAAAATTTGAGTGAGTATTCTTCAGAAAAATATGTTATCCACTCAAACTAAAAATATAGGTATGCATTACATCAAATACCGATAGAATACTGCTGCACCTCACAAACAGTTAAATTAGTATTGTGTTTCAACAGAACTGGTAAGAAATCGTTATGTTCAATACATCGCTTCGTTTCATTCAGATACTGAAAAAATTAATATAAAATACTTAATATTACGAAAAGTTTGAAATTATTTATAAGGTTTTCTTCACAAGTGAAAAGGATTGCATAGTAAAAAACCGTAGTAAATATTTAATGTGTATTATGTGTATTACTCCCAGAAGTTCATCTGTTATAGGTGCTTATTGTTCATAACTTACACTATAATGATTAGTAGAATAAAATGCGACGTTTCAATGTTTACTACGAGTAGAAAATCTTCACTTTCAGGAAGGAAATGAGAAGCACTGATATATTTTGTGAACAAGAGGAACATCGATACGTGGACATGTAAAAATGTTCACACGTTGAGGTGCTAACTGGATCCTATTTCCTAAAATGAAAGTTGAACATGTTCAACATTTGAAACGCGATACTCGTGAAATTTTATCGAATACTACAGAGAACACTAATCAAGAACTTGCGACAGGCATTGGGGTAGGGTACAAAAACTTAACAGCAAAACTACACGTGAAACAGGACGATAAACAAATTATACAAACTAAGGAACAGTGGGAGAAAGTATTATGAAACACAAACGAGAAATACCTTAGAGATATTTTCTAATTCTGGATTTACTTTTCGAGGAAGAATTGATCAGTACTAACTAGTCAGAAAGGATTGATTAGTGGTTTATTAAAATACAAAATGTTTAATTTATCTTCATGAAGTCAAATATATAACTCGAATTTTCTGGGAATGTCATCAGAAGTCCTCTTAGCTGTGAATGACCTTAGCACAGCTGGATATTCAACCAAGATGTTCATAAATATTTGTTTGAATTTATCTAATTATATGTAAAGTCGTTATTCTTTTGTTTGTATCTCTTAATCATGAAAAACTGTGCACAATTTCAAAATAATCACATAGCGGCAGCTGTGCTCCTAAAACATTTGACTATCATTTAAACCTCACATTATTCTCATATTTCCCTGCACCTTACAGAAAATTAGCAATGAGTTAATTTCTGCAAATATTTATCTCGACTCAGAAGAACGGACAGAGAAATGTGTGTTTATAAAAATGTACAAGAGTAGAGAAAGTCATCGAGTATATACATAAGATTTTTCGCATGACGAAAAGATAATATGCAGCTCAATAGTTCATTGTGCTACATTCCGGAATGCAAACTGTAGAAGGTTGTTAGTGATTTGGTTATCTGAAACATCTTTTGTAAGATAAACAAAGCACAATACAAAGTGTACGGAGCGTTACAGCCAATAAAGCTCAGAATATGGTTACTCTGAAAGCGAGATGAAAATCACATTCTCCTCTTTCTTTAGCAATGAAAATTACCTACAGTGTGTGCAATCTCCTTTCTGCTCTTTGTAATCTGAATAAATTATATGCTCCTCGAAGTTGCGGAGTAAATTCGCTTACTAAATCGATGTTTATCTTCTATAATGTCCGATACAAATACCGAGATTTAGGAAACAGCAGAAAAACTTAAAAACATACTGCTTTTTAAAAATGGCTCAACGAACGTCAACATCAACCAAAATGTTTTGTGCATACCAGAACTCTGCAAAGTTTAAGTGGCGTCTATAAACAAATTTATTACAATCAATACAGTAAAAATTTTTCTAACTGTAGTTAATACATATCTACGGGCATGTAACTTCTGAGAAACAAATTCAAGATTCCTACCAGCTATTTAGAGAACAATCTGGCCCATGTCAGTAAATTTATTAGCAAGCTAGAACTTCTGCGGGACGAAATTCCAATACAACGGCGTTGATGTGATGCTGACAATTTTTAACGTAGCTAAACGACTCTTAATAACCTCCTTGTGGATGCCACCAGTTTATGTATAGCTGGTGCGTGGTCTTTGGCGCTATGGTTGCCGATAACTGATCATAATATAAAGGTCGTAAGAACTTAAATCCTGCCTATACTCACCCTCCCAACCGACATTCCTATGTTATATTCTAGGTCTGAAGGTTCCCATTC
Source organism: Mantis religiosa (assembly GCA_030765055.1). Lineage (NCBI taxonomy): Eukaryota > Metazoa > Arthropoda > Insecta > Mantodea > Mantidae > Mantis > Mantis religiosa. The sequence goes on from CM060957.1 coordinate 81,250,550, forward strand.
ATTCGACTTTGAAACAATTTATTAGATAACTTGCTAAGAATCTCATTGTCATTTCAAGGTCTGAACTTTCATCTACGTATCTTAGCATGGTTTGAGATAATGTTTTTCTTATTGGCTTGGTTTCAGCGTAACCTTGATTATCTGGCTACAGTAACCTAATTGCTTATCCTAATAAACCTTTGTCATGTCATGACGAGATCTAACTCTTGCTTCTATTTTAAACAAAATCCTTAAGAGCCGATTTTGCGTGGAGTATTTTGTCAAAAATACTAATTTAGCATGTTTAAACAATGTATGACTAAAATATAATGAATACTTTTACAGATTTTTGATCCTCAGAGTGTTTGCTTACAGTCACACACGAAAACAGATAAATATTTGAATATCTGTATTGCTCTATTTAGAGCAGTAAATGCAAAAAAAATCGTCTGCAGGTTTCTGTGTACATTAATTGCTTTGATGTATGGCATGATCCAGGTATCCACTTTCTTTGCTTCTTTGGAGTAAATCATATGGAAAACGCCAAGGTTAAATATGCAAATAACACAATGTTTTCACTAGTGATTCGAGTTGGTAGACACTATTTGCCACACAATTAGTGAAATAATTTCGCGGATATAAATGAAGATCGTGACTTAAATTGAGCAGCACTTTGTTCCAGCAAGCTTTTACTTTCCCTGTGCGCTACTGAAATTGGAAAGACGTGCACAAGTTGAAAATGCACCCTCAAAAGAACCACCATACTTTCTACAAAAAGGTTTCACAATACTAGCGTTGTAGACACAGTAATTTTCATTGCATAATGAAGTCAGTATGAGGAAATCAATTTTGGAAAGTTATAAACCTCTTCAAATTTCTATTACTGAGAATAATGGTGCATATTGCGTATTAAAGCACTAAAAACTCGACCGATTGGTGATTTGGAATATATTATTATTTATTGTTCCTTGCACTTGGTTTATTTTTCACGTTGGAAATGTAGAATTTTGCCTTGAAACATTTATAAATATATCTTCTTGCAGATTCCTATCAATAATTAAGCTCATAAATATTTAAGAAATTTGCTCTCACACTACGTAATAGATTCTTAGGATTTAGCTCTGGTATCTTGTCACAAAGTTATTATGTATACGAATTTTAATAAAAAACTTTTTATTATATGCGAATAAATTTTTATTGCTAGAACTTATTTACAGAAAATAAGTATTTTCATTTGACTTTTTATCTCATCTTAACACTTCAAAGAAATTACTGACCTCCTTAAATGAGACTAAAGTATTGAGTTTTAATTTATGGACGCTTTTTAACTCTTGCAGTTCTCAGCGTAAATCTACGACTAACTACATATTTCTCTGCAAAAAGTTGTTATAGTGTTGGCATTTATTATATTCTTTTACGTATAATTCATTACCGAAGAAAACCGATATCAATGACTTTCATTATTACGTGTTACAGTTTTTCTTTAATCTTGTTTCGTGTAGTGGTGAATAAGGAAATCACCACTTTCCTTCTGAGCTTTCTATTCATGTACTACTTGTACTATGACGCTGTATAGTAACGTTTTTGCACACTTGCGAAACAATCACATCTTTTCGGTCATTCATAACGTAACGTCTCTTGAACATTGTTTTACCTCAATTTAGACATCTTTAACACTGAGAATATGGGCAGGCACAAACTAGAAAGAAGTTCACATCGTATTAATGTCTAGTTTCAAGGCAAACTAATTTATTATAACTATTTTCACAAGTGGTTACAAATCTATAGCAAGTAAATTTTAATTAAATGTATTTAAGAGTATTCCATAAACCAAGTTGATCAGATTACATAAATAAAACTGTTTTCTTAGTTGTGTTTTCCTTTTAATGGCAAATCACCGCAGAATCAGGTATCAGAATGTCATATTTAACGAATAAATGAAAGAAAAAAGGAGTGTATGATAAAACAAAATGAAAAAAATTCCTCTTTAAGTTAAAATCAGAACAGTTCGTTTTTAATAATTTGGTTGCAAATTTACGGTACTTGAGTGTGCATTGATTAAACTCAAATTGGATAACGTAGTCTATTGACCATCACGATGGAGTACTTATATGACCCCGATGACCACTAGGCATCTCGAGGAAAGTAAAGAGTTGTGATAGGCAGCAATCTTCGCCAACAAAGATAACATACTCCCGGTGAATGGGTGATGCTAATCATCTCCCAGCATCACTTGTATGACCGTCCACCTCGGAAACGAACGTGTGCGCGAGATGGGCACCGTGGTTGTCAACCCTAGACTAACTCTTCCCCGCACCCCTCACGATAGGTACCAGCAGCTAAGGATTTTTTGTTCATAGGTTAATGAATTATCCAATCATTCAGGGTCGAGTATGAACGTCGTTGGAAACCATATTTTGCAACCATTCAGGTGGCATATTTCAATTCTGTAACCTATTCACTGTCCAGTTAGGCTATGATAATGATAACGATATGGACTTCAGTTATAACCAATCTTTTAAGGGAGGCGCAGAACAAATTGATGCCTGCCTCTGTAGGGTGTCTGCCACACGTTCAACAGTTCCCGACTTCGAATCTCGATCAGGATGAGTTACCTATATAAGGTTATTCCGGGATTTTCCCTTATCCTGAAAGAAAGATGTCAGGTAACTCTAAACTCCATGAACCCTGGACTCATTGAGCATCATTACACCAATTTAATTCATTGCCCGAAATGACTTAACGTTGGAGGACGAAAATTGCAAAAAGGAACAAAAAAATTTAGATTATGCCAACATTCAAGAATGGAAAACCCTGGAAGTAAACAAAAGCATCGGCATGTTCTCTATCCTCCCTCTCTCTCCACTACAAATATAGTACATTGTCTAAATAAGATTTGCAGTCAACTGATATCAGTAAAACATCCATCCTAAGAGAAAAGGTTGAGAAAAATCGTGCAGATGACTCGAGTTTTATACTCACTGAACAAACAAGAAAACAATTGCTATCGCTAATATTTTGTTTTAAATCTCTTAAGAATAACCTTGGTGTTTTTCAGCACACGACAGAGTCCTGGCAGGAATCCGGGTCATGTGCCGATAGGACAACGTAACCCGTGATCTGTTTCCTGATTTATACCCGAGGCGATCTTCCACGCTTGCCTAAACACAGTCAGATCAAAGCGATTAGGGTATCAGCTTACCTGCCCGAATATAGTAGCTTGGGAGTCATTCTAGTAGCAGTAAATGGTTTAGGTGACAATAGAGCAAGTTTTCACAGAAGCCTCTCACACGTCGAGCATTGTGGCTTTTCAGCTGTAACATTCCCATTCAGTGGAATTTAATCTTTAATTATACCGGAACCGGTCCATTCGTTTTATTTGTCTCTACAGTATTTTGTGTGTTTTGTTCTCCAAAATCTTTCTCAATTTCAGTTTTAGGCCCCACTCTTACGTAGTTGTATCCATACATTTTAAAACCCTTGTCTCCGGTCTCCATTTTTTACTTTCTGAGCTACCTTAAGTATTATATTTCATTGAGGTGCTCAAATACTTTTAGAAAAATAGCCACGTTAACATAAATAAAAACGAATAATCAGTGTAATACAAAATGCGATACGAAGATTTAAGGTCTCCAGATATCCTTGACATGAACTTTTTCGAAACCTTTGATTAAAACATAAGATACATTGACAAATAAAATGAGTATCTTAAATTATTTGAGAACACTTTTGAAGACCTATTTATTATACATTATCTTTGTATAAGTGAAAAACTACCAGACATAGGTGAATTGTTAGTATTAAAAATGTATAGCAGTATTTATCTCAAAATTTTATTTTTCAATAGTGTTAACCATTTCAAAGATAATCCTTGTTAACGGTTTGAGCTTTTAAATGCTTTCTCAAATAGTTAAATTTTTAAAAACGTTCTACGCTATCTGTTTAGAGAAATTTTGTGATAAATGAAACACGTATCTTGATTTTATTTTGTAACAGTTCCTAAAGTGTTAAAGTAAGATAGACAAGAGCTTACTCTACGACAATTTAGGTCTTGTTAAAGCACAACAGGTCCTGCGCTGTGGCGTAGCGGGCTAAGGCAGCTTGCCTTGGTCCCTGGCCACGGAAAGCGGCCAGGGTTCGATCCCACCCATGTAGTGGGGATTTTAGGTCCCGGGTATAGGACCGGTGCCCACTCAGCATCGAGAGGAAAGTGAGGAGCTTACGCTAGGTAAGCGGCCCTGGTCACGGAAACCAACAATCCGGCTCGGGATGCCGAGATGCTGACCACATCTCCTCCCCGTATCGGTTGGATGATCGTCCACCTCTGCCTTGCGTAAGTGGGCGTGAGGCTGGCAGTCGGGTTGGTAGGCCTTGGCCCTCTTAAGGGCTGTCGTGCCAGTGGTTGGTTAAAGCACAACATATGTCATTTCTTTTGTTGATTTACTGATTTTAGAAATACTTTTTTTTAATGAAATACACATTTCTCAACTGTAACGACACTACGGTCGCACCGTGGCTGAGCGGTTACACGACTCGACTATTACCTCGCCCAGGTTCGATCCCAAGCGACCTTGGTGAGAGTCGAGCGGCCTAACCACTCAGCCACGGTGCGACCCACTCTCGATTAATGTGAAGTAGATAGAGGAATAATCTTTTATGAAAGTAGTTAATAAAATATCCAGTAAACGTTGTGTGAATGTAACACCTGAGAGAAACGAAATGTATAAGACAAAATTATGAAAAGTAGTTCAACTAATAATGAACTACAATGAAATAATTTCAGCAAGGTTGGTAGAACTGCATAATCGAAACGCGTAAGAGAACTATAAGATCTCGCAAAAGATAAAACGGAACCGGATATTACTCAATCCGGGAAACAGGAAACAGTGAATTGGCATTTCAACCGGAAGCACACTAAAACAAAGTAAAATGAGGAGCTCAAAGTCAAGTGGTTTGACTCCAATTGCCCCGAGATCATCGAGTGAAGAACAATTAAAGTTAGCTATGTATGAACTCCAATGATTCCCACCTCTTCCATGTATGGGGCAGGCTATATCGAGCAAATATAATGAACCAGAAAGAGTAACACAGCCAGCGGCAAGCTTTCTACAAATTGCATAACGTGCTAATAAACTGCCGGAGTAATGACACAATGTTTCTCACTGTTTGTTTTACACCTCCACTCCCTCCCCTTAATTACGTATTTTGAACACGTTCATCCATGTATCATTCACAATCCAATCAATACTTTTCAGATATTGCTCGTAATTTGACTTTATAATTACTCGAACAACATTTCTCAAATAGTAAGTAGTCTTTGGCTTTATTATGTGCTGTTCATGCTATATCATTTCAAACCCATTACATACAATAATGGATTAACTTTAAAATAACTGGCTGCATTGTCCTGCAAAATAAAACTTGTTCGCCGGTTTGCGATCTGAAAGGTGGTATTAACTAATTCTGATGTGCGAAATTGAAGGGTGCTTTCCATTTTTTTCCTGTCGCGTAAGGTTTACTCACAAAATGACAAATTTTGGAGAAAGAATGTTGGTGTAAAAACAATGTGTATTACGTATAAAATAAAGAATGCAAATTTGTGATCTGAGAGGTCATATTAACTAACTTGGATGTTAATTGATGGAAATTATTCATTTCTTCACACTAGCCGTATATAGGCTAAGGTAATGGATTGATAAGAGCTGAAATGAAAAATTCAATACCACGGCCGGGATTTGAACCACGGATCTACTGGTTTCCGTCCAGTCGCTCTTACCCTTTGAGCTACCATGGTCAACTTGCCATCATGACATTAAATTCTCCAATTGACTAATATTTCCCTGATAAACCACTAGGGGCTCTCGCATCCAAGATACACGTTTGTGGAGACTTACTATTGTAAGTACTTGAGTCCCAGGCTTCATCATTTAACTCTTTATTTAAATTAATTAAAGGAAATTATTCATTTCTTCACACTAGCCATATACAGGCTAAGGTATTGGATTGATAGTCGACATGAAAAGCGACAGTTAAATGATAAAGCCTGGGACTCCAGTAGTTTCAATAGTAAGTCTCCACAAACGGTGTATCTCGGATGCGAGAGCCCCTAGTGGTTTACCGGGGAAATGAGTCAATTGGAAAATTTAATGTCATGACGAAAAACTGGCCATGGTAGCTCAATGGCTACCCATTGGACGGAAACCAGCAGATCCATGGTTCAAATCCCGGCCGTGGAATTGAATTTTTCATGTCGACAATCAATCCAATTTTCTTAGCACATCCAATAACTTGGATGTGCTAAATTTAATGGCAGTTTCTATTTTTATATCACAAATCACAAAATGAGTTTCTAAAATACTTTTTTGGTGCAAAAAGGGTGAATTATACATAAAACAAATACATAATGCAAAATTTACGTTCTCAGAGGTCATATTAACTAACTTTTATATTTCAAATTGAATAATGCTTTCCATTTTTTTTCTGTCACGTGAGGTTTTCTCACATACCACAAAATACATTTTTAAAATCTGCTTTGGTGCAAAAGTACGTACTTTATGTATAAAATAAATACAGAATGCACAATTTGTGATCTGAGAAGTCTTTAACTAACCTGGATATGCTAAATTGGAAGGTATTTTCCAGTTTTTTCTATCCCGTAAGGATTCCTCAAATATCACAAAATAAAATGTGAGAACACTGCAATTATACAATTATACGAAACCAGCGCGTTTGCTTCCATATACGTAGCCCATTTTCATAAAAACCGTAATGGTTCGCAAGACGTATCAGTTACGCCTACCTCATACTGCTATTCTCATCGTACGTATAAGTGTCTGGATTAATTGGAAGCAAAAAGGATAAATGTTTTAAAAACATTTTATGTAAAATGAATAAATAGAGTGACTAAGGTGAGTACAATCCAGATTCTTATGCAAGACATTCATATTTTTAGACCAAATGACGGGTGCTTTCAGTTTTCTCTCACAATAAACTTGAGTTTTCCCGACTCGCTGAGATTACTTCACTATTGTCAACTCTGGTTTCTGCTACAACTTCCAGGTTGTTCAGGCACTTGTACAACATTTCCGAGTTTCATAGCTGAACTTTCTCCACAATTAAGTGCTGCACTTGCATCCTGGAAATTTGCTCTGGAAACCTTAATAAGACGTTAATTCAAACGAGTGTCATCAGAGACTTCGTTATATTTGTTACTATGTTATAAATATATAGGCAATAAAGTTTTAGATATGGAGTCTTTCTTATTCTAATTCCTGAAATATGTATGTTTCCTTGGATTAGACATTTAAACTTAGAACTATATAAATGCATGTTTTAGGGGCTTTCTCTCCACCTATCGGTATTTTTATACGCTCTATGTCTAATTAAAATATAAGATGCATCGAATTCAAGCCAGTGTTATTAATGATATGACTATGCATTACTTAAAAAACAGTCAGCATAACCCAATTTATTCTTACGGAAGCAAAAAGGCTATTAAGGAACCCAACAACCCAAGGAACTCCAATAGTAAAATGGCCTAAACATAGCACTCTTCAAACGTAGGAGATTTTCAAGTCCTTAACAGGGACATAATTGTTATTTTAAAATCATTCAGAGGGATGTAAAAATATATAAACGCACTGACATAGGGATCATGCCCTTTACTATTATTTTAATAGAATTAACTTTATTTTCACTTGGACAAGCATTACGTGACAGGTAATTTCATCTACTTTTATATTTTTGGAAATAGTGTTACACATATCTTACACCATATATATTTAACCACATTTTAATTACTTGGTACAGTAACTCCTTATGTCCAATTGGTGTGATTTTTCAGGAGAAGAAAAATACTGCACTACTCTGCATATACTTACAAATGAGAATCTACATTTACGTACGTAAATTGGATAGAAAACACATCTTTTCTGTATGTTTACAGACTTCCTTTCATATTCAGTTCCAAGTTATGATTTATTAAACATGTAGGACATGAGGGCTTTCTGCTCCAAACTGATAAATTCTGTAAGAGTACATTAAATATAAAAACAATGACATTAGTACACAGTTTTATCCAATACAACTTACATTACCTTTCTTCAGACATAAGTGTATTGGGTATACAAAGGTCCATAAAAGGATTGAATTTCTTGATCGTGGAGAAGGTAGGGCCTTAATTATTTTTAAATCAGCCATTTTCTTATCACAAATCATTGCCACTTCAGAAGAGAAAGCTGCTGTTGTTGGAAAGACTGGAATTAGGTTTTGTTCTGCAAGTCTGAAAGTGTGTTCCTGCATCCTACCTATGAAATTTCGAGCTTTGACAACTCCAGGAGTCTGTTTACAATAAGAAAACTCCATAAACTCTGAAATGGAAACATTTTTTTCCCATCACTAGGGTTTTTCCTTCCTTGTGATTCCACAGACAGTGCATCTTTCTTATAATATGCTGGTTACCAGGATTTTAAATCGAGAATTTCTTCTCTTTGGACCATGTGTACCGTAAAAGCATTTTAAAGTCTACTTTATTTTATACTATCGCGTTTGTAAATAACCTTTTTTCATTTATTCAAAGATAACTCACCACTGACTGATGCCATACCAGCAATATTATTCTAAACAGTAACAAAAATAATCATAATACCTTATGTGGACGTCCAAAAAAGCGGGGAAAAAGAGGAAACAGAAATCCACAAGCCACGTAGCCAATCTAGCAATTTGAATAAAAATCCCCCATGTTCAGGACATGAGGAGTTTCTGCGCCAAGCAAATATTTCAACCAGTTGTTGAATGCTGAATTTAACGCGTGTATGAGAGATTTAGACGCAAATCGGTGCGTCTATATAAAGAGTATCGTTTTACCAACAAATATGAATTTCTCAAAAAATATGGACATGAGGGGTTTGTGCACCAAGCGATTCAATTTTGGAAAGGTACATATTTTAGACATTAACTCCATTATGACAATATCCAGACAGATAAAATCCTAAATAACATTCTTGGGAAAGGAAACGCAGCAGGTGAAATTCCTTTGAAAACATTGCAGTAATCCAAAGAAAATATAGCAGTTTACGATAATATCTTAACTTTAAGCTAAAGGTAACGAAGATATGGTAATAATTACCGAGTCATGCCCCAGAGTTTTACCGATGTAATCCTTTCTTTGTCTTTACCTTCCTCATGCGTAACGGTAACAATATTACCCATTGTTTTGTTTCAATGTTATTAACATTAACGGCAATACCCAGTGAATTTCGTAATTGCATATAATTTTTATTCACATATAAATACATCTGTGTTGAAGAAATTAAATGACCGTAAAATATATTACAAGACATAATTTAATTCTTGGTTTCAGTTACGTCACTTTAAGTGTCCCACGGCTTGGCAGGTTATGAAATGCTCATAAACTGGATGTAATTTCACATTATATGTGAACTCGTGTGAAGCTTAAAACAAATGAAGCAACCCAGTTCTTATTTCATGTTTATGGCGCTCTGTATTTGCATAGTACATGAAACACGGGAGCCAATGACCGTACCGGAAGGATGATGAAATTGGCAGAGGAGGCGCAGAAATATATGCACTTCCGGAAGTTATTAGATAAAGGCTTACCACTTCCTTCCTCATCCATGCATATGAATGGAACATTATTCTCTTTATCAACACTCCTGTGTTGCAACAGAGTAAAGCTATCAATGCGTTAAGGGATATTATTTCTCCATCTACGTAACAAAACTAAATGAAAACGAAAGATATATAACTTTAACCGTAACAACTTTTATGGTATCAATTAAAGCTAATTTCTTGGAAACACTGCATAAATAAGCTAAATGAAAATCGGTATATAGATGTAGTCTCGTACTATATTACATGATTTATAAATAAAAACTACTTTCTTTAGGGATTACAGGTTTCTTAACGCTGGATTGTATGGCCTTTACTCCTTATCACACATTTACTCCTACACTCATACTCCAGAGTGTGCGCAGGATAGGGAAAATTGCTTTGGGAAAAGAAGCTTACTCGTTCCAGACAAGAATCGAGCACGCGAACTCGAGAACAATCTCTTGTTACTGGACCAACGGATTTTGTCGCAATGTATCCTCTGAATTTGTTATCTACGTGATAAGGTTGATCGACATTACTTAGGCTGCAATATGCATACGTACACACACACGCCAAGTTTTTGTATTTGTGACTAAAAGAAAATTGTCACTTGCATCAGGAATGTTTATGACAAACTGCCAAAGTAAATTCCCTGGGTCTTATTTATTTTAGTATGAACTAAAAAAGATTGTGCTATTTACACAACAAATGTAGCTTTGAGTATTTACAAGTAAGATTTAATTTGAAATTTAATACTCTAAAGAGAGTACTATTATTAGTCTAATTCTTTAATGATGTGACATTTTTCTGGGGGAAATTTATTAGAACCCAAAAGAACAGTAATAATAAATAATCAGGTAAAATAAATATCTTAATAAATGGATCACTTCGTCGTAAACCATTGCTCATCATGTGCTATGAAGTAGTAAATTTTAACATTGCCAGAATTAATGGGCTAAATTGAATTATTAGAGAAATAGGAAAGTAACTCTTAATAATATTAATATTAATAATATTAACTCTTAATATAATGCAAATAGCTACATAAACAAGAAAAAAGTCTCAAGATAGCTTTTTAAAAGATAAAAATAGTATTAAATAATTAGGTGTAATGCATTTGTGAGTATAAACAGTAGAAAGTGCATAGAAACGTCGCTAATCCAACAGTGGGTTCGCGTTGTCAAACAACCTTCAAACGAAACGGTATCATGAATTTATAATAAAACTTGTTTGAATCACAAAGTTATTCAGTTCTGCTGTAAATATGCGAAACGTAAATTCTTTAAAGTTACTATTTTCATGTGTTCTTAAAGTAAATAGATTAAGATAGCAGTGATATATAATTTATTTTTAAGCTGGAATATTAAAGGAGGTTATGTCTACATTTGCATCTCTGGCAAAATTGTCAGATGTAGTAAATACACTAGATAATTACTAATGTCATCCACATTCAAGAGAAACAGCTCTTTAAGAGTTAATCAAGTTCAAGGTACACACGTTGATATGGCATGTTAAGCTATATTATGTTATGTGGCGTAAATATTTAATAGCTATTTTTGCATTCCGTATAAGAGTAATAATTAGTGACAAAGCATTGTTGTTGGTTGGTAATAGTCACCTGCAGTGCCCTTAAGATGTCTTGTATAAAGGAAAAGGGGATCGAAAAGATCCCAACGTGTACAGAGATATAGACCTGAAAAATAACTCATTCAAAATTTTCTCAAAATTGTTAACAAAGAAATTAACGAAAATTACTGAAAGCCAAATCAAGGAGTAAATTTTACATGGAAGAAGCACTCTCCAAGGGTTAGAAAATCTCGATGTACATCGAGAATACCACAAGAGGACAGAGCTTATTGTCATACAACCTAGTCCGAATCGAAGACAAGAGTGTCCTCCTTAGCATATGTAAGAAATTGGGATACTACAGGGGTATCCTATCAGCCTTCTGTTATTCAACAGTCAGTGCTGACAGAGTAGTAACAGGCCTGCCCCACACAAATGTGATTATGCATGTGGACAACACGGTGCTGGGCTCCCCAGACAGAGGAACTACAAGTAGCACTTGAAAGTTAGCAGGAGTGGGCGGACGACAGTAAATTTGTCATTAACGCAGCAAAGTTCACGCAGATTGTATTTCGCAAAGGAGGGAGACTAATCACAATGATAGTCCAAGGCTCTATGGATCTTCATTGGCGATAGTAAATAGCTACAAGTACCATGGAGTGACCACTGCCACCTTATCCATGTACGACATACAGAATCTACAATTACTAACTCTTGACACATATGAGGTTGTTTCGGACGAAAATACCGCCGGTAACACTGTATGGTATAGAACTAACATGGGAGAAGATTAAAAAGGTGACCTTGGTTGGAGAAAGTAAAAACGAGGTATCTAAGGAAGGTGCTGGGTTTAGGGAGAAACACCGACTCCCGACTGGTTTATGAGCTTACCAGGGTGACATTTTATTTGGAAGGTATACGCTCGACATATCTGCTGCCATCTACCAAACCATATGAAGAAGTGTTGGAAGAGAGAATAATGAAGTGGAGGGAGATCCACAAGGACCTCTACACCTCTAGTGCAATTCTGGAAAAGATCTTGGACCAAGGAAAATCAATCCCACAGACATATCAAAACTAGCGACCCATGGTTTCCATCATGAGCTATGTAAAAGCAATAAATACCACAAGCCGTGCGAAAGTTATTCTTGTGAACTATGCGGGAACCAGTACGAAATATATTACATCCTGAAATGTGTCAACAGAGTGCAACCTATCTGAGTACAGCAAAAGCAAAGAGTGAAAGATTGTGAAATTAATACCCATTCTTGTACTACTACTTTATTTATAGCAGTGAATTCTTGATCTCTTGATCAAAAAGTAACACAAAAGTTAATTTATTATCATAACTACAAAAATAAGGCAAGGGGAAAAGAAAGTAATTTGATTTTAAGACTTGATTCCTTTTTAATTTACTCCTCCAAGGTTAAGTCATATCAGACTAATGAAATTGGTGAAATGCTCACATGACCCTAAGGTCTACAGAGCTTAGAGTTACTCGATATTCAACTTTCAGGATTAGGGAAAAAACCTTATGAGTAAGCCTTCGATTCGGTCTTAAGGGATAAACTTTGGATAACGATGGAAAATTGTGGAATACCAGCACATTTAATAGGGACTGTACGAGGTATGTATAAAAACACTACAATAGCAATAAGTAATGGAAGGAAAGCAGAAGAAGTGGACGTAAAAAAAGAGTACGACAAGGATGCCCTGTATCGCCTATACTTTTTAATATCTATGTTGATAATATGGTACACGAATGGCAGCAAAGTATAAAACAAAATTTACTGAATTGGAAACAATTTTAAATACAGTATTATTTGCTGATGATCAAGTGATAATATCCCACTCAGAAGCTGACATGCAAAAAGCAGTATATAGTATAAACAACATAGTAGAAACATAACCTTTGAATCTCAGAACACAAAACTAAAGTAATGGCTTTTAGAGGAAAGAACAACGTAAGAGCAGAAATAGTTATAATCAATAAAATAATAGAACAGGTTAACAGTTTTAACCATCTAGGCTACACAGTAGCAGTAGCAAATAACAACAAGGATATGGAGGTGAAATTAAACAGATTCAATCAAATGTGTGGGACTATAATAAGAACGCTGAACAGGAAAACATGAAAGGAAACAGATGAAATTTTATAAGATAATGGCAATTCCAACGTTAACATACGGTTCCGAAATATGGACACTGGCAAAGAACTTACGAAAACAGCTAGAATCGGCAGAGATGAGATTTTTGAGAAGCGTGGCAGGTTATAAAAGAATAGACCACGTAAGAAACGAAAAAATAAGAGAAGAGCTTGGGATTTTTAATTTAAACAGTAAAATAATAAAGAACAAAAATGAATGGAAAAATCATACTTTAAGAATGAACACGGAATGACTTCCAAGAAGAGTTTTAGATTATATGCCGAAGGGAAAGAGAGATGTGGGACGCCCAGCTCTACGCTGGAAGGTTCAGTAGACTCTTGAAGAGAACGGAACGGGTCACAGGGCCCATCTTTGAAGATGATGGATAAGCCACCCTGACCACGATTCGAACTCGGGACCTCTCGAATGTGAGGCACACGCGCTACAGAGGCGGGCATAATTGGAATTATATTCAGTATGTTTGCCTAAACAAGGTTTGTGTTTGGGCTACTTTTTAATGTTAGAACACATTATAATCTAAACGCTGTTAGGTAGTGCTGCAGTGCCCTTCAACTTAGCGGCTACTGGCCCTCTATTGCACCATTTGCTGCCACGAATATCAATTGGATGCCTTTAATATTTAGCATTCTTCAGCTCCTTCTTTGTTTTCATCCCACCTAATAGTTCGTTTTGATCTTTAAAATTAGTAAAGACATGAATATTGGTTACTTTAAGGGTTAAAATGTGCAGATTATTTTTTTGTTCAATTAAATATATAAAAATATTTCACATAACATTGCATTAGTAAATAATTATAAAAACCCAATGAAAATCAAGATATAATACCTTGTAGGCGTATGATTTGAGCTGTTATATTCCACTCTGCTCCTAAGACCAAAACTACCTTAACAGTTACTGCTGTGACTAACTACAAACGTTAATTGTTACTTGTAGCCCCTCTGGAGATCACAGTTGCTCTAAATTGTCCACTGGTAAGATGGTTATCCTTGATTGAATATCTTGGTTCTACTCTCGGACTGGCAGCAAGTTCAACCACATGATATTAAAGACCACAACTGTAAATGCTGCAGCTAGAAAACAATTTAACACCTGTAATTCATTGCGTAACTCAAGTTATGTTGGCCGTTCCGCGTTGTGGTTTCTAAAGAAACCTAAGATTCTTCATCCAAGTGAAATGAGTGAATGATTTCTAATATGATTATCAGTATAGATTAAAGCTGCTTCAAAACTTAAGTTCTATATAACTTACACAGATGTAAGTGTTAAGTATTCATATACGTGGAATACCTAAGCTATTTTACTGTTTTGAAGGACTGTTTCGGAAGCTCCTCGTGCATCTTCAGGTGCTGATAATGGGTATAATCATGTTATACTGCTGAAATTCATTTATCTTGTTGCAGTAGGTGTACTCGTATAGCGAGGTCATCCAACAGCAGAAGTTATATTTTTTGTGCTTTGTTTTGGATAATGATTTTTTTCTAACCCTTTAGTGCTTGTCTTCGACTCATTTTTTAAATTTTAGTTTTTCTTCATATAAAACGTTTTAGTTTTATGAATATGGGCACAAATCCTAGCATTTTAATGATTTATTCAATGCATTATTCAAAATGTATAATTTTATTGAGCAGTTTTATTTAACAAGGTTTAGGAAGTACCAACAGCTGAAATTTAATAAACATTTTAAAATACAAAAATGAGTTTTGCTACTCAAGAAGTACTTCTCTCTTAAATTATACACTATAGATTTTCAGGACTACAAAGTAACGGCATGCATTTATTTCTAATATTTTATACCCGAATTTTGTATCTTTTATGCGCATTGAAACAGTTCTCGCAATGTTTGTAAACGAATTTTGCACATACATTTAGCACGAACTCACAGAGTGAAAATGTGAGAAACTATATGATTTTTCTACTTTTTAAAATACCTCTAGATATTATCTAATCAATTCGACCAAGGAAGCTACATTCTTAAATATATGTTTAATAATTTTTATGAAATAATCAGAAAAAGTTAATAAAATCGTCTCTGCCAGTTTGTTTTATATTAGTGTTCAACAAATATGGAGATATTTTTTCCACAACGATTCCTGTATGGTGTGCAATACCTAATTATTTACTATAATAAAGGTAAAATCGAAATTTTTATCGAAAATTATTAAAGATATATCTACAATAATTCAAAAACGCTTTTAACTGTGGTAGAGCACTATACGAAAACAATTTAAAACATACAAATAAAATTTACCATATTTTGAAATTACACTGACTTAGATTTCCTTGTTTACGCCGCTCAATGTAAAGTCATATCAAACAATGAATAAAATATGTGAAATGATGCTCAAATGAACCCAGGATGCACATTAATTAAAAATTTGTCATTCAGGATAAGGGAAATCCCCAGGAAAAAAAAAAAGCTTATCCAGACAACTTACCCTGACAGATTGGAACTCGGGACCTCTTAAAATGAGGCAAACACGCTACTAGTTATGCTACCGAGTCAAGCAATCTGAGACATTGACTGCAATGCCTTTCTTTATATGATCGAAGTAGTCGTTATGAAATAAACCGAAGTAGAAGTTGAAATGGATTTGAAATTTCAAGTTAATATAAAGCTACTGGAAAATAGCTTAATTTAAAGCTTAAATTACATTTTCATATATTTTAAAAACATGAATTATGGATATATCAAATGCCACTCAACTTAATTTTATTATCAATTAGCCTTACTCTAAGTATAACACCCTAATCGGAAAACCCTCAAATTCCCTATCTGTTGTACCTCATTAATAGCAAATGACAATTTTCTATTTGTCTTGATATATTTAAAAATGTAATCCAATGCACGTGTTTGGAAAGATGGAGGCAGAGTGAATCATTCAATGCCATAGCCGGGACTTGAACCACGGATCTTCCGGTCTCCATCCAGCTGCTCTTAACCATTGAGTTACCATGGCCAACACGCCATCATGACATTAAATCACGAGTCATGTGGAGAATTTAATGTAATGCTGAAATGTTGCCATAGTACCTCAATGGTTAAGAGCAGCCGGACAGATACCAGAAGATCCGTGGTTCAAGTCCCGGCTATGGCATTGAATTTTTAGTCTATTCACTTTCGCCTACACACGGCTAGTGCGAAAGAACAATTGCCAAATGCGTGTAGATTGTTTTTTGTCGTATAGTGTGTTAAAATGGATGGCCTGGGATGTCATTTACAATGTTTTATTAATCCTACAATTTAAAAATGTCCATCTTTTTACGAATTTATGTAATTCACAAACGCAAGTTTATACAAAGTCTATCACTGCAGCATTATGCTGACGTAAGCTACAAAATGTGAATGAAGTCTCGGAATGGTTACGTCTATGATTTGAGTTTTTCCGGTAGTCACAAACCGGTTTATCTCCCACGTCGGTATCCTCAGGCACTTATAACAATAATTTATAATGATTCGCCGGGCCTTTTGGTGGAGACATAATTATTACTTTTTGTTTTAGTGGAACATTGCTTTGGGAATATAAATTATTATTCTTTTTATTCTTAGTCGTGCACTGCGAAAAGTGAATCCCAGTTCAAGTGAAAGCGAAAGAGAGGGAAGGCGGATGACCCCGAAGCGCCAGTTTCCGTTACGCGGGTAACCTGGAAGGGAGAGAGTTAAGGTCAGGACGACCCGAATCTTCTTATGCAATGTTTTGTTTCTGTCGACTTCCGGCCGGTATTTCACAACTCATAAATCAAAGGGCACCCGACAAATGCGTGTAATGTCTGGGCACGATAGACAGTTCCAGGTTAACCTTCTAATGCAAACTGTTGCTATTTGGCAACAAAGATGTTTACTCAATATTTTAGAATATTTCAGGCACTACATTATCGTATTATATTGGCATTTAATAAAATATATCTGTACGATTTTATATTATTTTATTAATTCAGTATCTTTGTATTTCTTTATGAAAATCAAAATCCACTCACTGCATTCAAATGATACACCCATCAGCACGGGTGTTTCACACTGATTATTTTACGTGTGCCCTCCCCATTCTTTACCATGCTGTTCTAATGTATTTTTTGGCAACAATTGTTACAAAAATCTGAATTCTTTTAGTTCCGATTTGGAGCTCCCAGCTCCCGTCTTAGATATTCTATGCAAAGTCTCTCTTCATGATCCATCAAAGGTGTATGTATGATAGTTACGTTTGAAATGAACGCCATAAGATACTAAATCCATATCATATATCCACATTTCCAAGGCAAATCTTGCCTACTTTTGTAGTAACTGTTTAATTTCTGTAATTGTAAAAAAACTTACTATACATACTGAGGTACATCTAAAAATAATGTTAAGATATTTTTACTTCTTTGTTTCTTCTTTTTTACAAAAAATTAAATTACAGAAACTATTTAGGTGTGTTATTGGTATTCTAAGATTTTTTCAAGGATAACCAATAACTAGATAAATAACAAAAACTTGAACAAAAGTTGCATTTTGTGATATTTTGAAATGCAGATTATGAAGCTAGGATGACTTATAAAATATAAAATCGACTTTCAGAATAATACTACTCAGTTTTCATTTTTCACTACTCTCAACTCAATAAACACAGTATGGAAAAGGAAACAGTGTGCTTTTTAACGTATATTGTTGAGAGTTCAATTAAGATATAAAATATTGAACTTAACGTTGATTATCTATTAGCCCAAAAGACAAAAATGCACGTCACTACAGTCGAATTTGTTTTATCTTTCACTTCAAATGTTACTGATAATATGCTGGTAATACAAGACTTTATTTGTTCCCCTACTGGTAGGTGATATTTTCTCCATCTGAAATAATAAATCCCCAAGCCTAAAATTGCGTTTTACATAATCTAGCCTCTGAATTATGTAGCGTAAACTGAGAATAAGGAGTAGCAGTGACTGTCAAGCTTTGCAGTCGGGCCAAATACTTTCAGTGATCTAAAGCGTAGGTTTTCAAAAATCATCTCTTCTCCCCTCTCATCTACCCCTATTTGGTAGAAAAGGTGAAAGGTACTGTATTAAACCCAAAATTTAGATATCAACAAAAATACCTTTTTAGGTCCCTAGAACCGTAAAAAATTAGGGTAATATATCTATGTGTCTAAGCAAGACAACTCTAAATGTTGGTTAACGCAAACTTTATGCAGCACGAAGATTTTTAGGCTAACCTCCAACCAAAAAATTTCCTTTGCATACAAAAAGTAATTTTTAATTTCTTTATAGTTTCTTGCGGTGCTTTTGATTACTATTCTATTTTTACATAAAAATGCATATCTTGTTAATAGCATAGCTTAAAAGGAAAACGTAGTTTAAAGGCAATTTGGTACCGAGTGCTCCGTTTTTCAAAGAAGCAACGAAGATTTTCAAGAACACGTTTCACTCCAAACCACCTTTTAAATTGAAAATTACTAGAAAAGTGTTATTTTATCAAAACCGTTTGCAACGATTTTGATTAAAATACCATATCTTTAAGATATTTTAATGCAAAATATATCTGGAATTCTGAATGATCAAGATCAAAAGGATTTTGCATAGTTGGTAAATCGTAAGAGATGGACAAAAATCTTACTGTAGAACAAAACACATCATTTATGTCAAATTTTTTGGTAAAGTCACGTGGTATTTCTTGTAACCTTTAATTTTCCAATATTTACCACTTCTCTTCAGATGTGAAGTCATTCGTTTCTTCTTCTGACCATGCAGGGACAAAGATATTTCAAAGCCATTACATGGCGAATTTGACTATTGTTTAAAGCCTTTGTATTTTCCAATTTGCAGTATTTCTACAAGAAAAGGTTTGAACTGGACTGAAGAATGAGCTTGTGTAACAAAAGTTTGAGGAATATGGAGGCAAATCACATGGATAAATCTTTCGTTCTTTCCTTCCACTGCAATACTAATGCATCGCAAATCAACAGTTGCATTCTATTTCAGTGTGTTGTAAGCTTGTACATGAACTTTAGCTTCGTATAAAACAGTTTGTAATTTAAAATTATCGTAACTAACGTGGATAAATTAGTGACGTTTCCGAATCCCTTTCCACCTTTTGAAGTTAATGTCTTAATTCTGCACGGCGCGTCATTAATGTTGCCTCTCTGTTGTGGGAATTATGTATGCTTTAAGGTGTCATCTCTTAAATAGATTATATTATTGTATAAAAGTTGGTCCGTGAACTTACAAGGGGCTTCAACCTCATATCTAAAATAGTTTGAGATAATGGGGTACGAATGTAGCAGAAAGAATAGAGTATACAATTTTTAATGATCACAAAATCCCAAGCAACACATTCAAGGAAATTACTCTGATCATATGAATAATTTATTGATAGATTTATTCCTGTACGCCGGAAGACGTTACAAATAATTTAAAAGGAAAATATAAAGCTGAGATTACAGTCCACAGTAAAGTGACATAAATAAACAGAGAAAGTGTTCATAGTGGATGCTGCGGGAAGAGGTATCGATATCCAGGAAAATGAAGTGTCTGAAGGCAAAGTAAATCATCGGAGAGGTGAAGGCGGTGGCCATAACTCAGGTCCAATCTGATGAAAGCCGGAGCAGGAGGTCAGATTTCCGGTCTGAAAGAATCTGCCCGTTTTGGGGGACCACACACCGATAATATTACAACGTGCACGGAATTCCTTCGCGGGTTTTCTCCAATACAGTGTGGCGAATTCAATGTGCACTTTAATAGAACTTAGTTTATAACATTTTTTTAGTTTTAAACGTTTCATTAAATGCCCACTATATCTCATTTCTTCACTACTTAATTGTAACTATTGTTTTGGTTTAGGCTCCAAGAGTTATAAAATTATTTAAATGTGTTTAATGATTTAAGAATCGATATGGACAGGTTATAATGAATAAGAAAGAAAATTGTTAAAATTCAGTAAGTCATGAGATGAAGCAACATGTAAGTAATATGATGTGATGTTTTATCATTGGTATTTTTATAAATGAGTTTATGTAATGTGTGACGTGAACCAGTAAAAATTAAGTTTGATTGGTAATAATGGCAACGAGAGAATGAAAAATAAATAATTTTGTTACAACAGCTAGGAAAGAAGGCGTCTTTTGATGGAAGAATGTTAAGCTGAACGGAGATAAATTCAGTGCCACGATGAAACCTTGCAAAAAACTTAATGTCCGTTTTCTGTTAATTTATACGAAAAATTGTATAAATAATACAAATTAAATTGAACATCTTGATATTTTTAAAGTAAAAAGAATGTATCGGTATCGAAGTTTATTTAGAAAAATTATCCTTTCACTCGTGAACA
This sequence comes from Mantis religiosa, assembly GCA_030765055.1. Lineage (NCBI taxonomy): Eukaryota > Metazoa > Arthropoda > Insecta > Mantodea > Mantidae > Mantis > Mantis religiosa. Next base: position 81,271,175 of record CM060957.1, read on the forward strand.
CGTCTGAAAATTCAATATAGCTCAGACTGAAGCAAATCCGGAGATTTTTTTATATGCATCGATACATCGGAGTGCCAGATTGGACCAAAAAGAGTTAGCAACTTGCGGCCTCGTCGATCGTCGCCATCCGGGAGGTTAGCAGACATACCACGACTCCAGCAGCAACGTTGGCCATCTTACACATACGTAAAGGGAATTCCTGCTACAAAATGGTTTTCCAACATGAGGCTTTGAAATAGTTAACGTGCCACACATTACCTCAAGTACGTACGAAAACTTCTGTACCAGAATGACTTTTGAACATTTTTAACACCTTAAGCAGGCATAACTATAAAAAATACAGTACATTTAATGAAACTTCACTTATCTTCATTTCATTCAATCATGAAATATATCCAGATGTTATATTATTATTAAACATTCAAAACACTGCAAAAATACGATATATATATACACATTCAAAATACATTCAAATAATGTTTATGACTATTAACGGACCTCCTGTACATATATGGAACCCATACGATTACATAAAAGAATGGATAAAACATCATAGGCATGCTGAGGACAACCAAAGCTGGAAGGCGAATCTACAAGTGCGGAATTCTGATCGGTTCTCCAGTATCTGGAAAATTTTTTAGGTGTGCGTCCCCCCACTTTTTTGTTAGGTATACAGCCCTAATTTTAATGCTTGGTTGTATAACTGCATCTTTTACTTTTAAGTTGGTTCACTGGAAATTTGGGTAAACTATTTACCTAGTTCCACTTAGTTCACACTATTTCAAAATAAGCGGAAGCAAGGTGCATATATACACATACACAAATGCATCAAATCATCCTATGGATATACACAGCTGAAAACTATTCTATTTGACTAACCATTACCCTCTTTAAGTGGGTGACTGACGACAGCAGCCAGGCTTATACTGTTAGAGACATACAAGGGAAGCATCCCAACTAGACAGGCATGATTTATTTATAAATTAGTATTATTTTTATTTGTCTGTTTTGTAATTTACGTCCTCCAACGTTAAGTCATAACGGACGATGAATGAAATGGGTGAAATGATGCTCAAATGAGTCGGGGGTCCATGGAGCTTAGAGTTATCTGACATTCGTCCACCAGGATGAGGAAAAACCCCGGAAAGATCCTTATCCAGATAATTCACCCTAACCGAGATTCGAACTCGGGACCTCTTGAACGTGAGGCAGACACGCTACCATCCACGTTACCAAGGCGTAGTTGGCGTATTATGGTAGATTGTGGTCGATAACAGCATTTTGCGTTTTTGCGAAACTGTATATCTTTTGCTCTTTTTGCATTTAAAATTTAGATGTTAGAGCATCTGTTTAACTGGAGAGGACTTCTTTCTTAGTAATTTTATATTAATGGCTAATTTTTTCATAAAGTACTCAGTTTGTACACACTCACGAAAGTATAACAAAAGATTATAGAACGAAAGAGCCTTAACATATCTTTCAAAGGAAAACCTGGTAAAATTATTAGCTAAGTGTTATTAGACGAGTAAGACAAATGTAAATGTGTGAAAGATAAGGCTACAAGTTATCTAAGTAAGAAAATATGAATATCATACTTTAAAGAACATTGCAGTCTCATAAAGATAATGGTAGGCCTATCGTTTGTATTCTGAAGTACAATCACAAGTATGTTTTCGAAATGGAGAGGGAAATATAAAATTAATAAGATACATATCAGGGAATATTACAAAATGTTCTGTAGTAATCTTTCGGAATCATGTGTATGGTTTAATCGGCACGATTTGGTTTTAATTTACATCCAGGGTTGTCATATCGGATGATGAATGAAATAGGGGGAAATGATGCTCAAATGAACTCAGGGCGTATAAAGCTTGGAGTTACCCAACATTCATATTTCAGGATAAGAGTAAACCTCGCATAAAACCTTATCCAGATAACTCAACTTGACCAAGATTCGAACTCGGGACCACTTGAACGTGAGGCACCTGCGCTACAGAGGCGGGAAATACTTTAAATGTATTATTATTCAAAAATACTTTATTTTTACAAATTTTATAATTGTTGTTACAGTTTCTCACAGTTTAATTTTTATCTAACTTGCAATTTATGTTAAAATATTATTTTTATTGTAATATTCATAACAGTTTTTGTTAAAGACTGCAAAATTTATATTATTCCTTGTCGTTAAACAAGCTCATTTATCAGTCGGATGTATAAATAAGCATACTATATAGGGTGTAGTATATAATGAATAGGTTATGTGTTTGGAGAGTTTTGTAAAGAAGTCACAAGTTTCTATTACTACTAGGATGGAAGAGCAGTAAAAAACAGATACGATAACCTGTCTAAATGAGATAACACAGAACTCGCCTGCTGGAGATCCTAGAAGCCACACCTAACAATTACACTTACAAGCAGAATTTCAGCATTATCCCGTAGTCCGTTGTGTGTCACGTTGGCTTAATTACAAGTGGACAATCAACTACAATATGTGAAAAGGCGTCTAGGTTCCGGTTTAACTTCGTGGAACAAATTGGGAACTCCAGTTTGTCCAGCTTTTGTTTCATGTCGCTTATTCTCAGAATTGTTTCAAGTGACAGCTGTGCGAAGAGAAACCTGTAGACGAAATGAAGTTGTTAAGGTTCTTCCTGCACAGTATACTCAAGTGTGAATTGTGCCCTGATGAAACTTAGGGAAGGGTAAAAGTTGGCCCTCTAATGGAATGTTTGGAGTAAAATTCAAACACTGTTTTACTTTCACGATAACAAGCCATAACTTAAACTGTATAACAGTGGTTACTATTATTTTGTGTCCATAGTGACGGCAGATTGGGATGCGACACCAAAAGTTGCAAGAAAACTCCCCCCCTCCAACCTACAATTTCTATTACGTAGAACATTTGTGGTTACCTTAGCTTTCGTCAAAAACGGTCATTACGAAGCGTTAATAGATAGTGCACACTTATTAAATGACATGCACAATGTTAATCCTTGTTTTCTCTCGAATCTTTTTCAGCATTTTTCTCTAACTACTAAAAATGTTGCACAGGATACAACCTCTTAAAAATTACTTTTGTCACTTTTGGACCAACACTCCAAGTACATATTAAAAATGATCATCCTTCACAAAGTAATGTTTCATTTTTTAAACAAATTAAGTTTGAAAAGTAAATAGTTTGAGATATTTTTAGCTAATAAAAAGCCTTAGAAAATAATATGAGCAGCTTCCAGAAACAAAGCTCGGTTCGCCAAACATCGGAAGCATTCGATGACGCTGCGTTCACAGCGTACGCTTTGGAAAGGTAGAGTCAGACTGAAAAATTCAACTCCATAGCCATGCATACCTACCTACCTACATACGGCTAGTGTGTAAGAACAATTAATTTTTCCAATATACGCTTTGATACTACTCTGGCTTCATTTAAAAGCTATGTGATAGATGGGGAGTTGCCTTGCGGCTTGGCCGTACGCATGATAGCCGAGCGGTAAAACGCAAGTGTCTTAAGTGGACCAACGTGTGTTGGAATCCCTGATGTGCAAGTTTCTTTTTAATTATTGTTATTAACATCAATGCCTTACTTCTTTCTTGCAGAATATAAATATTTTAAACATATTCATTTATAAAAGCGCAAAAAAATACTTTTGTATTTTCAAAATAAATGCAATGTGGTTGGGTAAACACTCGGACTCATTCATCTGCTATGAATGGTACTGGCATATAAGGCGAAGTATCCTCTCGTGAAAATTTCATTAGGCATTTGGTATCATCCATATTCCGTAGAATGAGGGCGTTAATAGAAGCAGAGCTACTAAGTCAATTTAATCTATATTTGACTTTGAATACAATATTTATTTATTTCAGTTTAAAACAGAGTGGAGTGATTAGTTTTTATGTGTGAACATAAATGCCATAAAATCAAGTTAACCTTAATACCTGGAAGTTATATTACAATGTGCGTAATACACATTTGTATTTCTACATTAAAAAAATCAAAATTTTTGGGATTCAAACCTGTGTAGGTCTAGCTGCTATATACTTGTCTGTAACCGCTCGGCTGTCAGTGCACGTTTAGTACCTGAGACTTTATGAGAGTATTCAGTAGGACGAAGCTAAAGAGATGCGTTCTGTGACATCATTGTAAACCGGTCGAAACGATGTGAACTTAGAAAAACGTACAGACACAGAGGGTGCTCATTTTTCGTGAAAGGGTGTCTATAAAACTCTGATATATGTAAAGCCTGTATTTCTGAAGTAAATATTTTAAAAAAATATAACACGTAGAGCATTTTTTCGAACAATGAATTTACATGGTAACTTTATTTAAATAAACGAGAAAAGAATTGGAAAAATGAAAAAAGTTACCGTTATGTACAAGAACTGGAATACTTTCCAATATCATGCATTTTCTAAATTTCATAATTTTCGGTATATTACTTTTAATTGTTTTTATTTGCAATTACTTATTTTTCAAATACGTACCCATTTTTTGCTTATGTTGATAAAAATGACATAACATTTAAAATAAAAGTATGACATTATCCTATTTGACACACGTAAATATGTAAAGCAAATTTAGCATGATGTAAAAATTATTTCTGGAAGACGGGGTAGGTGTCATAAGAATATATTATGATATTTTGTCACCAGCTCCTCTAGGGCATTCGTGGTGGTAGCTACCATACGCAAGGCAGTAAATCAAGAGCAATGAGGCTGAAGAATGTAGAAGCGAGAGAGAGTAGGAAATGATTACGTGGTATCGAAGTAGGTACCAAATAATAGGTTATGCATTTTACTCGCCGCTAGCGCTGTCCACACAAATGTGACGTGTATGACATTTCTGTGACATTTAGTGTTGTCCTTGTTTCTGTACCACCTTAATGAACGACGTAAACACTGCACTTCACAACTACCCATAATGTTGTTCTAATGACCATTCGTATCTAATGAAAAATTACATGTAAGGTCATTTGGTTTTAACGGTATTGTTGTTTATCTTATGAAAGTTTAGAAGTGTACATTGCAGATACTTGCCCAACGTGATTCAGACTAAGACACATTCATACAGGAAAACTTCACGCAAATGTAACATATAAGCCTGCTGAAGGTTAATAAATGAGAATTAAACTATGATTTCCTTAACGTATACATGAAGATACTATTTACTAATTTCATTACACACTTTGTGGCTAAGAGCTAACAAATCATACCAAGTAGTAAATGTAATACTTTTTTCATCTGTTATGTTCATGCTAGACTTCTTGGCTTTAATTTTTTGCACTAAACTTTGCACTCCATAAAGTTAACTAGTTTAATATATATTGAAAATTACAATCTTAGTTTATGAACAAACTCTTGTTTCTTCTCGAGTTTAAAGTACACGTTATTAGACTGAATGCACTCCTCTGTAGTGTAGGTTGAAGTTGAAGCGTGTGTGCCTCACATCCAAAAGGTCTCGAGTTGGAATTTCGTTCAGGTCGAGTTATCTGAATGAAGTTTCTTCTGGGATTTTCTATTATCCTGAAAGAGGGCGCCGGGGTAGCGCGGTGGTTTCGTTCGCGGCTCCCGTTCTAAGGGTCCCGAGTTCGATTCCCGGCTCTGGGGTTGGCGATTTTAAGTCGGCCCTATCCACGCCTTCAGCTCTGTCTAGCACACGTGAAGTATCCCCTATGCCCAACGTGGTTCGGAGTCCACGGTAAAAACTGTAGGTCCTCTCACCTCACCGCCATCTTCACTATCACCCTATCATCGGAGGTAATGGACACCGCCCTCTGGGTGCCTCCACCTGAGAAATGGGTCCGGTCATCACTTGGTGGGGTGAGGTTACCGCGAAGGCCAAGGTTGCCATGTGGGGAGTGTTAGTAACTAACTTATCCTGAAAGATGAATATCAGGTAACGGTCTATAGACTCTGGGTTCATTTGAGCATCATTTCATCCATTTTATTCATCGGCCAATATGATAACTGTGGAGGACGTAAACCAGAAGAAAAAAGAGACTGGAGTTAGTTCATATTGGCAAATTCGTTCACTAGTTTAAAGGAGGAAGCATAATTGAAACCCATTTTCTAATAAGGAGTAAAATATAACTAACGTCACGCACAATAATCTGGCAACTTTTTCTGGAAGCACCTTGTTTACACCGCATCTGTGTTATATCCATAAATTACGTTTTATCCATAAAATACTCCGAAGAGAAGTTGAAAGCTTGACTATGTAACAGTTATTTTTTGAAAGTGCATAGGAAGGAAATAATGATGTAGCAAGAATGCGGCGAAACAGTTATGTGCGGTTTGTTTGTGTCAGTCGACAAACAATAGGGAAACTAGCCTGTTTCTGCAATCTTCAGTAATCATAGCTTGTGTGAGCAGCGAATGTATAAACGTTATGTTGCATATGAGGTAAGGTATAGTAGAGTCGATATTTAGGTTTCCAATTCGACCTCTGGATTCTTTCTTGGCGAAGGTTGACTAATTTATGGCACTTAACGTACTTTCTGGGCCGTGTTTCCACTTCAGCGTCTCTGAGTCTAGTGTTGGGGTAATGTGATACAGTTATGACTAGTGTCGAACTTAGGGTCAGGCGTTTTATACCTGTGCTTCCTGAGGGATGGCCGCGCCGTGGCTCAGTGGTTAGACCGCTTGGCTCTCACCAAAGCGGCCCGGGTTCGATCCCAGGCGACCGCAAAGTGAGATTTGTGGTGGACAACACGGCGTTGGGGCGGGTTTTCTCCGGGATCTCCGGTTTCCCCCGCCATCTCATTCCACCGGTGCTCCATCTTCATCTCATATCATCAGTGTCATCGCCTGCGGTGTCGTATGTAGTAAAAGCGGGCGTTAAACACTACACACTACTCCACTTCCTGAAGGATATTCGTCCCGCAAGAAAGAGGTGAGACGATCGGAGACAGAAGGGCGAATCTAGGAACTCCGAGACAGAAGGCAAACGTTCTTGCCACTTTTAAGTTGAAATACCCGAGTGACTTCTCATAGCGTGGCTTGAGGCCGGTGACCACACAGAAAGCAAATTCTCCGTCATGCAATACCCAAGATATCTGTCGAACCCTGTAGGGACCAAGCGGATCAAGTGAAATGAGAATGAAAATTAAATGGAGGAAAAGAATATTCCGAGAAAATTCCACTACCGATTCCAATAAACCCCCAGAAAACCTATAGGTCACGAAGAATAGCCACAGGGGTCGAATTCATGACCGCCCCAATGAAGCTATAGACCAGGGGTGGGTAGGAAGTCACTAAGTGAGAATTTACCCTCCCTTTTGTCTCCACTACTCCCTACACAGGTACGCGGGACATCTATAGAACACCACAGGAAAGAAAGTCTCAGGGGGATGATAAGCAGGGGGGTTGGAAAAGGTTCCTACACCCTCCCTCGATAGCTTAAATGCTTACAAGAAATGTCCAATTATTGTTTGAATTATTAAAATTTAAGCACTACTTGTATCTTATGAGATGAAATAACTTTTGTTTGAGAATGGACAGAGTGAATTATTGGGACAGTCAATGCTCTGTGACGGAAGGAAGAGTGTCTTAGTTGGCATCCATTACGGCTTTGTCACATGTATACAAATTGATTGATGCAATGTTCACATGCAACACAAAGAAATGAAAAAATGGTCAGGTCCTTCCATCAGTGTGTAAGTAATGGTAATTCTATTGTACCACAGTCATGGATGATCAGTGAATACCGTACTCCCGACAACATCGTCAATGCAAAGTGACCTACAACCTTTAACAATGTTAAAAATGAAATCATTTGCGAAATCCACTAGCTATTTTGCGTTAACAATGAACATAATCGTTTCAATATATACTTCATTTTAACTTTTAATTTTAGTAATTAAAACGTTGGTTATAACTACACAAGATAAATGTTTCTTTTCTCCAAGCGGTAGGACAAGTTTTGAAAGGGGTGAAGCCGTGATCAAAATGTCGAGCTAGTACGAGTAATAACAAATGAAGGAACCATTCACGATTCTTACATATCCACATTCTCATTATTTGTATTATCTACGACTTATTTTCATAATGAAAGGGAGTTTAATTGACTAATACTTATCCTTGAATTTTCAATACATTTATAATTTATTTTTATGTGTGAATAGAATACTTTCTGCAAAGATAATAAGCCAAGATTATCTAGGTCGGCAAATCCGCCACGAAATGAACACGGGAGAGTAAAGAAGCTAGTCTATACTGACTGGAGCTGCTTATTTCCCGACACAGTTACACCCCCGTAGAAAACTTTAGGTAGTAATTTGTGTAATGTGTTTGAGGGAAAACTATTATATTGGTGGAATAAACAATTAGCACACTGATATGAGTACTTATTTAGGTACCAATTATCACAATATCTGCACGTATACTCTTAACATCCTTGGATAGTGGAAGACTAGTTTCATGTATTCTACCATTCGAGCTGGCAAGTATCCTGGGCAAATTTTCTAGGTCTTTGAATTTTCTCCATGAAAAAGGAACAACTTCATTGGCTTTTGTCTTTGTTTACAATGCAGTGTGCGTACATAACCTATTCTACACGCTTCTGCAGAGAAAAAAGAAGAAAGGGTAACTACTACTTGATGAGAACTCATGTCTTTAGCTCAAGTATTCCAGTGTCAATTATAAAACAGAATATTTAAAATTTTAAAACGTTATATGCACAAAATTTACAATACAAGAGCTCTGCATTACTGTATTCTAATCAGACCTTAAAGTGTGCACGGATGTCAACATTGCGTATTAACATAGCTTAGTGATGCGAAAGTGGAAATAGTTCCTTACTAAATGCCGCGTATTATTCTATTTCATATAAGTGACGAAGGGAGCAAATAAATTCTGTAATTCAACTTCTAAAACATTTAAACTTGAGCTGCAGTGCAGTATATGACGGCTGCTGCAAGTCAGACGCAGTTTACAACAGAAAACGACAACATTGTTTATCGGCGGAGTGATACAACCGTACTCTTGCGTCCGGAGGGGCTGTAGTAATAATTCCTATAATATTTTAAATATTCTGTCATTATTTTTAAACAAAGTAACCTATCCAGTATTATAAACAAAAGTACCAAAAACAATACCATGTTTCATTTAGCTTTCATGAGAGTTTTTAATAATATAATATTGTAATATGAAAGACGTTTCACATTCCCTAAACTTTCTTATACATTTCTTATACAATGTACAAGAAAAAGTCCTAATGCTGCCTCTGATATAAGTATTACATTTTAGATAAAGAACAAGTATCATTGATACAGATAAATTATGTATGGAATTACTAATTAGGTAGTACAGAGCTACCTTACAGTCACCTAAGAAGAAACAAGATATTTCTTCTAGTACATACATATCTTAAGTGCCCTTAGTATTTTTACATAATCACGAGAACTACATTTTGGTACTGCCTTCCTATTTTATCATCTTCGGCTTTCTTTTCAAAATATGTTCTTTCTTATGTTAGATCTTCTCAAATTTCTGACTTACAAATATGCACTACACATCTACTACAGACATTTACATTATATTTTACAGAATGTTAGTGGAAATACTTATATATTTGTTCCACATATATTAGAAATAAATAGTTGACACTGATTAAGTTCCAACCCTCATATATATCTTCTATTTTGGTAGGAACTTTTGCTCTAGATTGTGGATCATTCAAGTTCGAAGTGAATTTTAATGCATGGACAATTATGGCATCACAGTTTCAGCCCAAGAGCTTCATATGAGCATTTTCTCCGTTTCCTTTTAAACAACAATCTCTGCTCGTCGTGATTCAAAGAAGGAAACACATGGAACCGTCTTATGGTCAGTCAGTGACAGTATATATCATCACGATTTGTTAAGGTGTTCCGGTTCGATATCCGCTTGCCATAGAGGACGTTTAATACAAGATAGAAGAGCCATACATCGTCCGTGACATTTTCTCTGAGAAAGAATCGTGAGAACTCGGTGAAAGGTTTTTATCAGAAGGATGTACAGAGTCCTTATGTGTTTCTCAATCAGAGATCACAAGACATGTTTTCAGATAAGCTGTGGACGACCCTGGTATGCTCATATTCCTTCTTTATTTAATTGAATCACAAGGGATCTGTAACTTAAGTATAATGAACACCGAGTAATGAGAGTTTGTGGGGTTTAAGGACCTGTAGATCTAGGTCATTTTGACCTGAGGTAAAGATTTAAAATTTTAAAAACTTAAAATGTTGCGGCTAATGCGACAAATAGGAAAATTTACACATTAAAAAGGAGAAAGTACAAAGGAAACGAAGTTTAAAATTGAAAAGGTAGAGCCATCTGTGACCTGCATTTGGTTGACCCGGGTTCGATTCCCGTGGCTGGCTTACCTAACCCATGGGGTTTTTCCCAGGTTGTCAGGCGAATCTGGGTAGCTTAATTATATCCCCCGAATTTTTTGTTCCTTTCATTTCTATTATCATTTCACATCACCTTTCATCTGATGGTCTCTTTCAGGATAGGAGTGTTGGCGGGTGTCGCGGCGGTGCATGGCAGGATGATATGCTCAGAGCAAAGCACTTCCTCCTCCGGTAGGACGGTTGCTGGTCTCCGAACCCAGGTCTCGTGGTGGGACTCTTTCCGAACCACAGTGGAGTTGCATGTTCGTTGTCCTGGTCTGCCGGGGGAAGTTTCCTCCTAAGTAAAATTTAGGGACCCCGCCTCTGCTTTGTCGTGGCTTCTTGGGACAGCAGCCCTATCTCCTCTCGCCTCATCCTTCCTCGCAGTGATGCCCTACATAGGGCATAGGTACAGTAGACCAAGTTTGGACCTCCGTACCGCGTCCCCTCCGAAATAATCTAGTTCTAGTTCTCCGTCCGGTTGCTCTAACAACTGAGCTACCATGGCAACATACCAGCACGACAGTTCAAACCATTATTAGGTCAAATAATGCAACTCTCATAATTATACATGTGTAGGGCAAGGTTTGGAAGGGTAGAATCAATACTGAAATGAGAGTTAATCGTAGAATTTAATGTCGTGCTGGCTGATTGCCATGATAGCTCAATGGTTAAAACAAGACGAAGACTGAGAAATATCTGGTTCAAATCCTGACCATGGCATTGAATTTTTTAGTCTGATTCTAGCTTTCCAAACCTTGCCTAATGTGAGGAAGCAACTGAAGGTGGTTTAAGATCTAAAATTAAAATCTTAAAACACTAAAAACGCTCCCTAAACTGAAATACAAATTAGACTTGACTATCAAAAGCATTAGTGACGACAAACCACAGTTGCCTTATCAACAATATTGGGACATCGGCTAAAATTGAGTGTAGTGTAACGCCCAGACTAATGGACGAGCTTCGGGTAATCAATTAGAACAAGTGACACGGAGATTTGCACGTCGGGCAGACAGGGGCCAGGTCACCTCGCAAAAGATGTAGGTGTCGCGTATGTGACCTATACGAGCAGAGATCCCTGCAGGGTGTTAGCCAGGGCCGTACGGTCTCCTTGATTTCTCTGAATTGAGTGCCCACCAATGCTTTCCGGTACTGCTGCCAAGGCGAGATCAAATGGAAGTAGCGGTGAACGTCCTGATAGGACACAGTGGCTGCGGAATACCGCGGCAAATGGCATGCGGGCTGGGCAGCCGCACCCACCTCCTCAATGCGGGAATGCCCACATGGCCTGGGGTCCATGTAAAAGCTAATTGGTATCCGCAACCGAGCAATTGAAAGATGAGTATCTATATTTTTAAAACCGATTCAGGGACTGAATAGCGCTCAGAGCAAGTAATGAAATATCTAGGGATTAAGGTTGACATACAAATAAATATAGCAAATAGTTCGTGGGTAAAAACGGAGCTGGTGTCAGGAAGGCGATAATAATGTTGAGTCTTATCGCTGTAGCATTACCCATATGGGAGCCCAGCAATAAAGAAACATTAATTACTGAGCATTTCATATAATAAATTGAAAAAAAGAAAGCATTGTCTCTCTATACCTTGAATGAAGGACCACGTTTAATATCAGTTTTCCATTTACTTCTTTTTTAAATATTTTCTTCTTTCTATAAAACACCAGCTTTATACGATATTTTCTTCTGCCACTTCAAACTCCCATCAGAATAAATAATAATTGAGGCAGATAACATAAGGAAATTACTTACTCATTGAAATTATTTATCTGTGATCTATTATTTCTTATGAAATTGCCTATTTCACCAGTCAATACTTCTCTATACCTATTTAACGGAAGGTGCAAGAGTGCCAGAAATTATTGCCTAAAGTATTTACCCTGGAGAATTCAGTTTTGACACAGAACTAATAATGAAATATTAGCTTGCAGCGGGAGAATAAAGTAGATGTAAACATAACCACTTGACCGTTTATGGTGGCGCGCCTTCCATGATGTTTCCGCCATGTAAACGGTCCCTTGAAAAAGTACTGCTACTGAGGTGTGGATGTCTTGAGTTCTACTAAAGCTCATAACAAGTGCGTACTAAGCATATTTCAACTATAAAACACATACTAATAGATAGTTAAGTTAGTTTGTAATTAAAATAAATCATGCTGCGTGTGAATATTGAAGCTGAGAGGCGTATTCTGCTGTGAATCATGGCGGAACTGGCGAGTACTGTTCAACATGCGCCCGGAAAGCCTTTACGAAGTGGTGAAAAGATAATATTGAATGTATTTAACAAGTTCAGTGAAAAATTTCCATAACTTGCTATCGATGAAGTGGCGAAGTTAACATTTGAGTTTACCGGTGTGTCGGTTTCCAGCATTTATAGTGTACGCAAGCACAAAGGCACATTCGATGAAGTTTCAACTCCCGACAAGAAGAGACCATATGCAAGATCAGTGTTTGATGTTTTCTGTGATGGGTTTGTGAGGTCAGTAATCCGCCGAAAAGTTAATCAATTTCCCAAATTACAACCGAATAGCGTTATTGTGATTGACAATGCCCCAACCACAGTGTGAGGTTAGAACGCATACCAAACAAGTGACATCGTATAGAGTAAAAATATAATTTTGCACGAGAATCGTGGTAAGGCAAAATTTATTGCTGGCAATGGTCAAGTCTCGTGCTAAAGAGTACGAAAAATACGTAAGTAGCAGTTAATTTTCATGAATATTAATAGTGTGCTACGTGATACTTAGCTCAAAAATGTACCTTTAATGTCGGAAATTTATATTAATATTATATTTAACGAAGCGATTAAGCGGTTGGCTTAATTGGTTTTGTGTTGAACATGCATATTAATACATATTAATATTATATATTAATATTATACCGCTTCGTTAACAGTATTGTCATTCCGAACGCATGTGGACGCGGAGTGATACGGTACTTTATTCTCTCGTTGGACACAGTAAAGATTCCAAAATTTAGCATTTCCAGCGGATTTTGGATGCCAAATTTTTCAGACAATATAACTCCTCTAAATTACTGCTGATTATAGAGAAGATAAAAAAGGGAAAGCAACAGAACATTACTTCACATCCAAAGCAGACCTTATACTGAACAGCAACAGAATTTCTCCAAGCAATGCCGTGTTTTGAACATTTACCTGTCTCCTCTAACGCAAGTATTGTGAAAAGTAAATTGAGCAACGAGTCCAGTAACCTGTTCTTTCCGACTCACCCGATGCTTGACAGGCGACCTTTCCTCTGTTGCAGAAGCTTACGAGAACAATTTCGCCCATTATGCAACAAGGGCACCAACAAAGAAGTAAATTCCTCGATCAAGTTTTGGAACACACGTAAAACTTTCGCTCGTAGGAGGTGCTGCAAAATTAGTTTGTGCAACTTGGCCTTAATGAATAAGACCTGATTTATGACGTATGCTAGATACACCGGAAGATGAAAGATTGGGTAAATTGCTTGAACACGCAGAACGTCAAAGCTGGGAAAACATTAAGGTTAATTTATTATAGTGAGTACGCAGTGCTATAAGAGCCCTTATTAAAACAATTATATAATGATTTCAATATTCAACACTTACGTAAATTTCGTAATTTTTTAAAATTTACATCCACCAATGTCATATCGTACGATGAATGAAATGGGTGAAATGATGCTGAAATGAGTCCAGTGTCCATAGAGCTTACAGTTACCCGACATTCATCTTTCAGGACAAGGAAAAACACCGGAAAGGAACCTTATCTAGACTATTGTACACATACGCCACTTCCTCATATATACCAATCAAGAACTAGAATTCTTGAAATACCGACCAATCACTGATCTCCAAATCGATAATTGTATGTACACGATGCACAATTATCGCTCAGCAATTGCATGTTCCTTTATTGTTGGAATATAACCAAAACATGAAGAGGATATGTTATTTTATTACTTTCTTATAATCAATCAGCGCCACCTGATAGCCTTAAGACCAAAATTCCTTTCACCATTGTTAACTTGTGCACGGCCTGTAATAACTATTAACCTTGTATGCCGTGACTTGTGAGGTTAAGTTTCATTCATGTGTTAATGTAGGCCTAAGTGATTTAGGGAATCAAATAACCTTTTTTTTTTTACTGATGTTAACATTTTTTTTAATTCGTGAAGTAGTCTCTATAAATGCAACTCGTGGCTCTGAACTTCCCTAGATAAATTCAAAACGAACTCGTGATATTACCTATAATAGCTTACTCTGACCGAGATTCGAACTTGCGACCTATTGAACGTTAGGCAGACACGCAACGAATTTCCTAATATTAAGAGAATATTAGACCTAAAAGTTTGGTATAAATATTTCACCAAAACTATTGCTCGAAATCCAACTACAGTTTCAGAAAGAAAAAAAAATTGTATAATAAAATATTTACTATTTTATAGTTATATTTTAATACATATGAAATTTTCATGATATTTTTCTAGTAAATTGTATTCCTTTAAATATTTGTTGATAAAAACGATTAGCAGTTTTTATTAAAATGACATGTTTTGGATAATAGCCGAATGAATAAATTTCTTTATCTTAAACTTTCTGTGAACATTAAGCCTATCTTACAGTTAAAATTTTGATAATTTTAGGAGATGTAAAATAATAAATGAATACAAATTTTCAATGCGCAAAAGCTACCCGATGTTTCTTAGGAGAAAATATGGCTTTAGTCTAGTATTCGTTTGTTCCTTTGAATTTTTTCAGTGCCTTTAAGTAACAAATGTTTCATGCCTTCCTTACTTTGTTAGGTGTTTATAAAGAAAATCGATATATGGTTAGTTTATTAAATACTCTTTGTAAGCATTTCAGCCTAGCTTCATGTATGTAAAATAAGTTACAAGTACTAGGCAGTAAACAATGAAACAAGTTCGAAACTCCCTCTATACTTACGAAAGTATTTGCAGGTGTTTCCGATTCCGTTAACCTTCCCATACTGACAGTCATCCAATTTCTGGAAATGTCGATAGTCTTATTATCTCTAATCGGCGAAACTTAACTGTCTCCGTGGTCCCTCCCATAGATCCTGGGTTTGAATCTCCACCATGCGTGGAAATTTATCTTTAGTTAGGGTAATTCTCTATTCTCCACAGTGTAGAAGTATGGGTGTGCGTGTGAAAATAAGTTATAAACGAAAAAAATCGCTTAAGAACTTTTATTAAAACTTCAGTAATTCCATGGTGTTTGCAACTAATTATTTTATGAACTATTTTATTTATTTCTTCCATTTATATCCGCCTTTAACTGCACTCATCATATCGGCGGCAATTCTTTTTGGAACACATCGCCTATTGACAATGGTGTTAACTTGTAAACGTTGGATTGTTGGTACTTTGAATTTTATTCATTAGATCACGCAAACAATCGCACTTCTAAACACTGGGAAAGATGGGAATTCATCTTGGTTGGAGGAAAATTCCCACTCCCAGTCGGGAATCGAACCTTGGATCCCTCACACGGCAGATAAGTGCTCTACCGACTGAGTTACGAGGCCAGCCTTTTAATTATTTGATGGAAAGGGAAAATTAAGTATTCAGCTTCATTTCATCTCATTTTCTCTATTTTATATGACAATTTTCCACGGTGGCATTTTCTAATTAACCTAACCTAAAAATTTAAAAAATAGAAATGTCATCAAATGTTAAGGCTCCCGGCATCATATCAGCTACAGAAGGCTACAGAGATTAACAGTCAATCATTATGTTGGCAATTTCATTTTTGGATAAGTCATTGGACATCAAAATTAAACTTCTACGCTTTCATCCTTAGTTATGAAATATAAATATTCCATGGTTGAAAAATACAAATAAATAAATTATAACACGAGGAAAATTCAACAACAGCTCAAATCTTGATTACAAGAAAGAATGTACATGAAAGCTTCTCTTACAGGGCATGTTACCAAGTTATTTAAGCCAGAAAATGTATCAATTGTTTAATATTTATTTATATTGAATAAATAAGCTTCCGCACGTTTATATTTTAATAAAATAAATCTTGCGTTCGAGCATTGCAAGCAGAAGGAAGCTCCGATTTGTAGCTGAGCCTTAAATTCTGAATGCATAAATTGCTTGGGGGTAAATAAAGTCCTGTCGTCTTACAGAGTATATAGTCGAGGAAGGGATTACGATCTACGGAAGGCTTATTTTGGCTACACACAACCTCCAGGAGGACTAGGCCACAAGACGTGGAGAGTCCAGTTTCTAGCTATAAGAACGCGGTAATCGGATAAAAAATAAAAACTTCCTTCTGGAACTGAACTTAGCAAACATGGAAATTTTGGTAGGAGCAGGGCCCTCTTGTCCGTCTTTAGTGGACTGCTAGTAGCTTGGGTACGGTTTTATTTTGGGATACTATCAAAGGAGAGTGGAAGAATTCAAACGCACACCTCGCCAGGGATTGCAGAATTCAGAGGGAAGTTTACCTTGGTCTAGACCGTCGGCGTAGATTACCCAATTGTTGTTAGTTTGGCTGCATTGCGCTGGCCAAGGACCGGTCCTGATGTCCACCAGCTCCACCCAGGAGCAGTTTACTTCCTTACCCGGCCTTCCAAAACCAGAACCCGTTTGCACAACTACACGCCGCGGTTTAACTTCTCCCGCCTTTTTGACTCGACCTCCATCCCTTCCTACCGAGTTTTGAACCCTGTGATAATGACACAGATACCTGAAACCATACTCTTTTCTCGCCTGTTGTAATCCAAACTGGAAATTGGATCGATTACCACAGGACCTAGGTTGGGAAATGAATAAGCAGTTATTGACGAAATTCTTCTGTTGAAACCATATTTTGATAATCAAGATGAATTTGTTAACGATGTCAATTGCCCGGATCATATCAGTGCCGGAATTTCGTCCCACTTGAGTTTTTACATGTAACAAATGTACTAACGTGGCTCTTTCGCTTTTAAACACTTAAAAATCGCCCTAAGCCAGGTTTGAACCCTGACCTTGAGATCAGTTGGCCAGCGCCTAACCAAATCACTCACACTAACAGTATTCATTTGATAAATCAATACTGACTTATTATAATTTCATGTTTGGTTTATTTAGTTAAGTGTATCCAGGAATGCAATAAGGAATCATTTGAGAGCCCGCCTCCGTAGCGCAGGTGGTAGCTGTCTGTCACGTTCAAGATGTCCCGAGTTCTAATCTTGGTCAGGCTGAGTTATCTGGACAGGGATTTTGCGGGATTTTCCCTTACCCTGAAAGATGAATATCTCGTAGCTCTAAGCTCTAACTGAAATAACCAACCAACCAAATAAATAAACAAATACATAATTTAGAGGTTTCATGTGCTCAAGAGCATTCCCATACATATGTTCCGAGGTTGGGATGGAATCACTTCGTTTTGAGGATATAACTTATGGTTAAAATTTTCATCTGTGTCATCAATTTCAGAAATTTCTCCTCTCATCAATATGCTGACAGTTCTCTTTAATTTGCAGTATATCTTGCAATACTGACTATCATGTCTAATGCAACAGCTGTCGCTAAGGTGCGTTGTCCTCAAATGCTAGACTTTCTATTGTTTCTTCATCTCCGCCCTAGCACACATTCTGTCAGTATTTATTTTCTTTTGCTTTAATGTTACTGAAGAACCGCTTTCCTTGAGGTAAAACATTTTGCTTTTTGATAAATGAATAAACTTCATTTACCCGCCATTTTTGTAATACCCCAATCACTAAAATCTATGAATTATTTTGTGGTATGGAAGATCTTATTAGTAGCTAGTTTAATAAAATCAGTAAATATAATGAATTAAAAAAACATTCTGTATTCTTTCGAAAAAGTGGTGCCTTTTCTAAAGCGTTTTAAAATTTACAAATATTTGGCGTATGAACAGGGACCACAAGTAGCTCATAGTTATGTGGCCTTTAACGTTTGCACAAATTTCTATTCTTAGTTGACAGTTTTTAGTTGGATTTTATGAATTATACTACACATTTTACTAGGTTATGTTCGTCTCAATTGTATACAATGCACCGGGAGCGCCGAGACATAATGAAACTTTCATTCTAGTGCTATAATTGACGATGCACTAGTTTGTTATTGAAAAAAGTACCATAATTTGGAGAAAAACTGCAAATAAAAATGTTGTATTATATTAGTATAACTTTCTTTACTACTTTGATACAAATTATTCTTATAAACGTTTGTTTTACTATCTTCCATATTAAATAAGATAAACGTTAGCAGAAATGGTCTTAATATAAATTTCCTTACAGAGGGAGAAAGATAAGTTAAAGACGACAAAAACCTGTAATAAACTAACTCATAATTTAAAATGACAAATTTTGAACCCCATTAAATGAATCAGTTTAGTTCTTGCAGTAAATGGGGCTACACAAATGAACCTCACCCACAAAAAATAACGTCAAATGTTTCATATTAAGTGTCAAACTATCGTTGTCGGTCAAGATGCTCTTGTACAGTACTAGTCACTAAGTGTGTACAGTACAAGTCTTTAGTCTCGAAGTGTGTCTGATGTTAGGCCTACGGGATGGTATGAGAATGACGAACGCTCGTCTTTGTGCATTACGCAACTAATGTAATGACTATTTCCTCATTGGGTACCAGTACTTATTAGTGAGTGTACACTTACGTAAATTACATTTCATTTTCATTGCCAAATGGCGCTTATGTCAGTTCACTTATATTCCGACAGTGCTCTTATTACAATTGCATCTGAATTCACATCCTCCAGTCCCACAAAGCATAGTTTAATACTGCTTTTTTATTCTCTAATTTAATGCACAGTATCTTTCAAAAAAATCAGATAATGCAAAGTAAAATATCCTTAGTGTACCTGTATGAATATAAGATACACAACGTGTCTTAAAATTATTAATTAATCCGCAAATTAGCGAATAAATGTACAACATCTAGATATAATTTTTAACAATCCTACAGATGTTTCCAAACAGAAAAAACAAGGGGAAATTCAATTGAGAAAGCAACTTTTGACAACTTTTCAGTAGGTGGAAAATAAATAAAAGACTGTAGAATATTTAAGAGGCTATAAAACAACGATTATTGATAACGCAAACAGAAAATACGAGTTGTTCAGTTTTGTCTACGCTGATTTGTCATGTATCAGGCAATTTCAGAAAAATAAAAAGGACAAAAATGAATGACCGCAAATTACGATTCCAGTACAGTATAATAGAAGAGTAAGCGAGATTTTGTAATTTCCAACTACACAGCTATTTTCTTCCCTATTTCTAATGCAAACAAATATGCAAACGTTCCATTCTCTTCACCAAAATTTGTAAACTACTGAAACTGCATGACACGCTTTCACTTTGTCGTTCATTTAGGAGTGCTGGCACTGAGCAGTTCAATTTTATAAACTTCAACCAAATAGTTAAATTTATATCAGATTTCAACATATTATTAGAATAAAATTTATCATCGAGTTCCTATATACCAAACTTTCTAAGAAGACAAATGAAGATCTAGTCTCATGACGAACATTTGCAAACACTGAACGTGTAAATGAGTATATTGTGACTTTGTGGGTTCGTGGAATAAAAAGTCCAATTACACCACTCAACAATGTCCTTTATTTCTACCGACTTACAGTTTAACACTTGCCAATTACACAGAATTACTTGCTGCACACAATTACAATTTACCAGTTCGTCCGTTACAACTTCACTTGTACTCGCGATTACATAAGCTCCGGTACACATTCAGTTCGTACAGTCTTCCGTTGCACAACCCTTTCGTTCATTAACACGTCACCGACTAACACTGCTTTCTTACACCAAGAACTGTCCTCACTCACACACTAACCAACTGATTGACCAACTCAACCAACAACTGACTGACTGACCCACTCCGTCTGTCTGTAACCCTCTTTATAGGAATATCGCCGGTTTCTAGTGACCAGGAGAATGTTCCAGACTCCGTAATTTCTGGAACCAGGTGGGCAGAAACAGACGCACAATTATGTTTCTTTCCGACCACTGGCTGTCACCACTATAAGACAAACGAGGGAAGGGCGTGGATAACCGAGCCTCCCCTGTCTTCCGTTGCCAGCTGCTCACAGGGTGTTTCAGCGCTCTCGTCACACTGCTCCCTCCTCAAAGCTGTTCGTCTCGAACAGCCCCATCGTAGCGTGCGAGGCGGTCCAGGTGTACCACCAGCATCTGCCCGAAGTCTGAGCCAGAAGTAGCGCTGCCGTAGTTTGTGAATCATTCGGTTCGCTCCCAGGTGTCCTCCTGAAGTACCGGCGTGCACTTCCTCCAAGACTTCCGGGACCTTGCTCCGGGGAAGTACCAACTGTCCTCTCCGCGCCTTCCCATCAGGTGACTCCCATACCCGGAACAGCACGCCCTCTCTGGTCTTCAACGAGTCCCATTGGGCCCAGTGCGACTTGTAGGTGGCGCTCCTCGGTGCGATGTCCTCCCAGGTTGGCCTCGTCCCTGCGTCCACTTCCCTCAAGAGTGGCCCCAAGTCTGCGTCCGCCAGCTGCTCCCTCCTCAGGCCTGCGCTATCCCAGCCTTCAGCAGGCACTGCCACAACTACTCGGACTGCTGCGTCACGCTCCTCCTCTTCCACTCTTGTGCGCTCGTGGCCGTCCTGGATCTGCGATAGGACACCTCCAATGCAATGGTCGCTGGCGTCGGTGTCCACAATGAAGGCGCCACCCGGTTGTGGGAAACCCAAAATTGAAGCACTGCACAGGGTCCCCTTCGGGTGCTGGAAAGCGTCTTTGGCGTCCTCCGTCCACACATAAGGCCGGTTTTCCTCCGTCAGGCGGGTGAGGGGTTTTGCGATGTTGTCGGCCTTTTCCTCTAAATCATTAAGGCGGTCGTCTCCTTGACCCTTCCGCTTGCCCAGATTCGTGACGTCATCCCTCACGTCGGCCAACCGTTCCTCGAACTTTGCGGCGAAAGCCTCGTTCGCCACCTTCATTTCGGTAGCCGGACCGTCATTCGCTGCTCTCATTTCCGTGGTTAACTCGGCCTTCACTTGTTCCATCTTCTCGGCGATGTTGTCCCTAGCCGTCCTGATTAGTTTCAGTTCCGCGGCCAGGTTATTTCTAGTCTCCAGCTTCTCTGTTAATTCGGCCTGCATTTCTTCCATCTTCCCGATTAGTTCGGCCTTCATTTCCATCATCTTCTCCAAAAATTTTTCCAATGCCGCGTCCATGGTTGTAATGTTCGGTGATGTTATTTTCCCGCTTCCTGACACCAGTGTGACTGTTGTTATCCCACTTCTTGACACCAGTGTGACTTTGTGGGTTCGTGGAATAAAAAGTCCAATTACACCACTCAACAATGTCCTTTATTTCTACCGACTTACAGTTTAACACTTGCCAATTACACAGAATTACTTGCTGCACACAATTACAATTTACCAGTTCGTCCGTTACAACTTCACTTGTACTCGCGATTACATAAGCTCCGGTACACATTCAGTTCGTACAGTCTTCCGTTGCACAACCCTTTCGTTCATTAACACGTCACCGACTAACACTGCCTTCTTACACCAAGAACTGTCCTCACTCACACACACTAACCAACTGATTGACCAACTCAACCAACAACTGGCTGACTGACCCACTCCGTCTGTCTGTAACCCTCTTTATAGGAATATCGCCGGTTTCTAGTGACCAGGAGAATGTTCCAGACTCCGTAATTTCTGGAACCAGGTGGGCAGAGACAGACGCACAATTATGTTTCTTTCCGACCACTGGCTGTCACCACTATAAGACAAACGAGGGAAGGGCGTGGCTAACCGAGCCTCCCCTGTCTTCCGTTGCCAGCTGCTCACAGGGTGTTTCAGCGCTCTCGTCACAATATTACTCCTCCAGACAATTACAAAATTAAATTTTTTATAGAAATCTTAAAGTAATGTGAATAAAATATTAAAATATACTTGTTTTTTAAATTAATAAAATACTAAATCAATGAAATAACGTTTTGCATTTATATACCTTTCACCACACTTCGAAAACCGTTCTTACAGAAGTTCTTTACTTTATGTCGTTAAGTACAGAAGGCTTAAATACATCTTTAGGCTGCATCACACATTTCCTTAAGTATAGAATAAGTAAAGTGACAATTAACTTTTAAAGATAATGTAGCTATGTGATGGTTTTAAAACTGCATGTTCTATGTACCAACAGTATAAATGGTTGAGAAAATATAAAAGTACTTTAAAATTGAAATTAACACGGAATATCTGGGAAATAGTTAAGTGCACCAAAAATGATGTTAATACAATTACATAATGCGTTTTATTTGTCATGCATAAATTTGAACAAGTATTTTAATCAAAACTGCTACAGCCATTTTAATAAAGTAAAGAGTATAAGGGGTATCGTTTCCATGTAAAATGGAACTTGGGGTGAAGGATTCTTTTTTCATTTTTTTAAACATTTGTGTTGCATCCTTAGGAGATACTGAGTTAGATAAACTTCGCTTCTGATCTCATGGGTTATGTTCACAGGAACTGCACAACCACATTATACGTTTCTAAACCTCTTTTTTAGAATTCAGGAGTTTCAGACATGTATTTCCAGAAATAAAGCTCCATATTGAATGAACTTAGCACACAGAGAAAATAGTGAACAATAACATAGCTAACCAAATGGTGGTTTTTAGGTAGAACCATTTTATCCCTAGTTTATTAATACGTACTTAGTGATACGATACATTTTATTACCATGTAGTAGTAATTAAATATTAATACATTGGCGAATGACGTACTTATAAATATTCAACAGCAGCGTTGTACAATATAATTTAATATGTCAAGGAAATGCTCAAATCTGTGCCCTTACTGCAATAAATGCGTGTGTCAGTTTACAAACTGGTCGATGATTACTCTTGTTAAATTACTGGTAGAGATGCACGAAGGTACATCGATATAATCCTGTACGACTGCTCACAATTACCGTGCAATGATTAAGGTCATGGCACAACAAGCTGTTGCCAAAATAATAGCCTTGTCTTACACAGCCAAGGTTTGGGAGCATGTTTTACGATCCTGCCGCAGGATATATCTCTCAACATGCCTCGACAAAAATATTATTTCTGGTTGCCATAACAACAGGTAATAATTAAAGGTAGGTACCACCTTAGGCATGTGATCTTTTTCACTATGTGTGTGCGTTTATTATTGCAAGTTTCCTTCCGCAGTCGTAAGTTTTAAATTCATCCTTTGAGTCTATGAACCTTCAATTCCAAACAAAAACTTTCATTTGTCCTGGAGGTTTATCATCTGTGTTTCTCTACCACCAATTTCAGAAAATAGTAGAAAATTGTCATTAATAGACAAAATAAATGATTAATTTTTTACCGTACAATCTGGTTCTAAAATGAATCTAGAAGAAATTAAGGATGTCGATAAAATCTTGAGTTTTCCACTCACATTACTTCTCTTAAGGATACCAATCTCTGAAAATTGGCCAAAAAGTGCAGAAAACGACAAAAAATTGCCTAATTAAATATAGTAATTCGAGTATTTAAATTTCCTATTATTTTAATGCCATGGAAACGGCTAAAAATTGTGGCACATGACTATTTAAGTGCTCACTAAGTTGGCGCAGTGCTTTATATCAGCTATTTTGGTGATTTTCTTGTGTCACTAATTTTCAGCGCTTTTCAAAATATAAATTGCTCCACACGATACAGCTTTCAAACTAGAAGCTTAAAAATCTTTTTGCTTGGATAAAAACAGTTACAAAGGAAATTTACGAGATGATGCTTTTTATGTCAACAGTATTTGTGCAATTAAATAAAGCACATATTTCACAAGTAAATATTAAAATTAATAAAAGAAGAATTGAATAATTTTTTATCCTAAACTAAGGGTCAGATTAAAATTTCATCTCATCAATTTTCTAATGTATTTATGAGTATAATCGTGAATCATTTTTCTGAAGCTAAAATTTCATCATGTGGAACAGTTTAATCAAACGACATTAAAACACTAAATAGATTAATATTACAATAAATTTTGGACAAAGGTCTGATATTATTGATCTGTGAAATATTGTTAATACTACAATAATTGTGTTAAAGTTTCAAGTCAATCCAAGAAAAATTGTAGATTTTAGGATTTTCACAGTTGGTAATCCTTAATTCACAAACTATTCTTGTAAACGCTTACTGTATCTACTTTATATTTACCATGATCTTATTGCCAATTTTTCTTGTAGGTGTAAGGGAATATGGCTTTAAGCAGCTGCATACCTATGATAACCTATTATGTTTCTAGAGGTAAAGATTGATAAAGGCTTCCCATTTGAGGAAAATATAATTATAAATTGAATAACTCAAGAACATATCCGAAATTATTTTAATGTGAATTCTGTGCTTTAACTAGATTTACATATTTGGGAAGTACGAGCTTTTTATCTCTTATGGTCAACCAGTTAAGCAGAAGTCATCCAGAGCAAAGAAGACTTTGAGGGCATTCCAGGAGAATGCAAAATACAAATTTAATTTTTGCATGAAAATGGCTTAAACATATGAGTCATTTTAATCAAAATAGTTAAAGCTATTTTTGAACCAATCAAACATTCCGAATGATGTTTCATGCAATGCGTAGTCTCAGTAGGGGTAAATTCTTGAAAATCATTGAGTAGTATTTATGGGGTAAGTTCAGCTAAATTATAATTTTCCCATTTAAGCGATTTTTCATTTGAGCTATGCTCTTTGGATACACATTGGAGCTTTATCAGTTTTATTTTGAGAAGACCTTAAGAGGCATATTTAGAGTAAAATCTTTGTGTGGATTTTAAGGTGGAATGCAATACCTTCTCTACCAGCTATGTACGTGGTAGAGAAAGCAAAATGTATTAGGCTATATGAACTTTGATTAATTTAAGAAATAATATCAGGTTTGAAATTGGCAAGTGATTGGTCTACATTCTGGTGCGCTAGTGTTACAAATTATCAATGACACTTCGTAAATTCTACATAACTGGGTAGGTATATCAATAAAATAAATATTTTTTTAAATAACGTGTCATATTTCTAAATATTGTATTCGTGACAATTTTGTAGATAATTACAGCTTATTTTGTGAAAACATGTTTTTAAAATATATATATATATATATAGGATTTAAAATAATTGTATTTTTTGGATTTATTTACCGACTTTGTATTTATGACAATACTAAAATTCAAAAACTATCCGAACATTGGAATTTCTTTCACCAGACAGGGCTCATCTAATACAAATGGTTAGTTTTATAACAACACAATACAAATATTCGATGTTCTCAATTTAATAAATCCGTGTGCATTATGAAATTAAAGCAAAATTATTCCTTTGTTCAATTTGTTATTTTCGAAACATTATTTCATAGGAATAATTAAAAATTAAGCTAAATGTACTTAGATATACACAACAGCATGCACATATTTAGTTTATATGCAAAAAGGAAATAAACTAACAGCTTTGAACTTGTGACAGAATGTTTCAAAATGTTTAACAGTGGAATCACGTATTTTAATAAGCTCTACATTTTCCCTAAAACACATTTGGCCTTCTCTTATGATTTCCTTCTTATACAAAATTTAATTGGTATGAAGAGATATTCACGGCTATTCAAGAAGTGAGAAAGTTATATTTATGATTATTGAAATTATTTAAGAATATTACACTTTAATCAAAATCGTAGCCATTTTTAGAAAAAGGAAAAAGTTAGTAAATATAATCTTTGTTTCGCATCGTTGGAAGATGCTGAGTTAAAATACAGGCGTAGTACTTAGTAGATATTTTTTGCCGTTTTGAAAATTTATGGACCCATTGTTATATTTCTGGAATTTAGCTGCTCTTACGAATGAATTTTTAAATATTTATTTTTAAAAATAATTTAATTAGAAACTTCTTTCTTATTTACAAGACTATAGTAAGAGACTGAAGCGATAGTCAAAACTTTTAGGTGTGTGTGTTTATTAGCCGATGTTGAATCCCCAAAATCGTAGTGTTTTGAATAACAAAATAGTACTTTTTCATTTCATAAAAGTAATATTATTGGAAAGCTTATACAGACCGCAAAGAATAGCTTGGAAAATATTAATGCTGTAGAATGTATTTAATATACGTTTGTCTTTGAAGCAGCATCTAATTGTTTACTAGCAAAAGGAACGTTTACAAAAAATATTGAGGACTTCATTGTATATTCATATAAAATCTGAAATATATAGTTTAATTAATAATGCGAAAGTAGGTAGTTGTTTTTCACAAAATACCAAACAGCGAGGAACTTCCCGTACAAAGTGTACTTTTGTAGATATTCTATTTTATAAATATTGAGAGCTAGATAATTTAAACTAATTTCCGAATAATTCTGTTCACAGGCACCTTAACATATACCTGTCCTTAAATATGATTTTATTTTGGGGTTCCATGTATCTCGAAATGTACATTTTCAATGGAATATCGATATTAAACATTTAGGTAGAATATACTTCATCTGTTTACTATTTATATATACCTTAAGTTGTAGAGAAAATATAAAACACATTGAAACGTTTTTAGTGGTGAATTAATAGCAAGGTTTTCCTCGTGAACTATTCAACCATGTTTATATTGTGTAAAACACTCAAAATGCTTACCTTCTTATAAGATGAAGCACATATATCCACAGTTTTGAAGGGAACTAAATTCACCCTAATTCCTCAGAAAGTAATTAAAACATCGAAAAAGACAGCTATGTAATCTAACCTTAAAGTGATCTTCCACCCGAAGAATTTGATAATAAAAAACATTTATTGGAGTATCAACAAAAACGTATTTTAAATTCATTGATTTAGAATAGTAACCCAAAATCACAGTGAAATTGCAGTTATATTGAATTTTATGCATTACTGATGTTCTGAAAATCTTAGGAATATAATTGTATTTTAACTCCTACAAAGTTATATCTATGGAACAGACTCGGTAATGAACCATTTAGTTGCACTGCACAATAAGAACTACCGAAGACTGCATATAGTTGCAGGACCGTGTGTTAAGGATTGGATTACTCAATGACCGGTCGTCCTAAAGGTCTGTTGGATGAGTTATGACGTCACCTCCAGCCAAATCTGGTCCAGGAGAGTGATGCAACAACTGGGTCAATATCCCAGGAGGTGAATATGCGTTTTGGGGGAGACTTACTGCACTTTCGAAATCATACATAAAAGAAGCCGTCCCTGGTTGGCACATCGCATAGGAACCAGAGTTCATTATGCGTAACCGACATGATTTCCTTGACTGGTAGATTGAAAAAAGAAAGGTTTTAATTAGTTTAGTGCAAGGTTTACCATCAGTGTTGCAATTCTTATTCTAAATTTGGCTAGTTTTATTTTTAAAAGTGCACTATTTTATCTGACTTATTCCTTCACTTTTCTGCAAATTATTCTTATAAAAGCGTTAAGACTTCTCTCAATTTTGAAAACCAGACCTTCGTGCAATTTGAATGAGGAAAAACGAATAGTGACGGTATTTGAAAATCCACCAAAGTTATGTCTAAAAATTCTGAGGGGCCCAAAAACACAAATGGTGTGTACCATGATTTTTCTACCTCTTGTGATTCCCATATTATACTGGATGAGTAAAAGTATGGAACATTACCAGAAACCCTATTTTTTGTAATTTTAGGCCCTCCAACGTTATGTCATAACGGACGATGAATGAAATGGGTGAAATGATGCTCAAATGAATCCGTGGTTCATTGAGCTTAGAGCTACCCGACATTCGTCTTTGAGGATAAGGGAAAACCGCGGAAAAATCTTATCCAGGTAACTCACCCTGACCGAGATACGAATTCGGGACCTCTTCAACGTGAGGCAGACACGCTACCATCTACGCTACCGAGGCGGGCAAATATAAATGTAACCCTGTTGCTGCAACTCTATGAAGTGATATTTTTAGAAAAGCTGCAAGATATCAACTTTCCATGACATTACTATGATTACAAATAAAGATATGAGTTTGTTGTTTAATGGTAACATTTCTTTCTTGCCACATTCCTCCAGTGCTCAATTCTCAGAACGTACAAATAGTCTTTCAAATCGGAATTTAAATTTAGTGGTACCTTAATGCATGCGTACCGAGCAAAGGAAAACGCCTCATTACTTCAAATTGAACAGGTTTTGAATTAAACAATAAGTAGGCTACTTCAATATATGGCTTTGGATTGAACAAATACAGACAAAGGCAAAGCTAAAGGACAACAATGCTTACTTCATTGAAAATCTTTATAAAAGTAGTCATGGTACAACTTACACAAAGACAATGAATTGAAATACAAATGATCGGATTTGGCCGATTTTACATTGAGACAACTTAAATTCTGAAGCATATTTACGCCTGCTACAAAATGAAACAATTCCTGCTTGTGCTTCTTTATTCCTTGGAGAAGGGAAAGGAACTCAAAATTATATCTTATTCCAGCAAGATGGTGCCTCTGCACTGTATGGAAGGCAAGTGGTTATTTATCTAAACCATGAACTCCCAGGAGGATGGATTAGCACAAGAGGAAATATTGAATGGCCGCCAAGATCTCCTGACCTGAACCCTTTAGACTTTTTCTGGTGTGAATATTTGATGTGGAGGGTTTACAAGGACCGACCAAGAGATCTTGAAGAGTTAAAGCAAAGAATTGGGCAATAAATACAACTGATCAGGCAAACAATGTTGCTGGAAACTAATTTCAAAGACGTTGTTTGGCAGTAAATGGAGGTCAGTTTGAGCACCTTTTGAAGTGAATTCATATGTCACAACACACCACCACTAATTTTTGTTATGAATGTCTTTTTGGTTTAAATTTAATGTGCTGTAATACGCCCTAATAAATTTAAATTACAGTTCAAAAGAGCATCTACATGTACGTTCCGAGGCCTGAGGTCAAAAAGTACGTTGCCATTAAAAAAAGTAACGCGATATTGAAAACATGTTTATATCTAACAGTTTTTCTAAAACAAAATCCACTTCACAAAACTATAAAAACAAAGTTATTACCCGGGACATTTAGGAAGATAATCGGCCTTGGAGGCGCTGTTATCTCTTTACACCGTTCGGCTAGCTATCAATGGGCAGGAGAGCTAAACAGCATATCATAAAAGTAGCTACACAACTGAAGACAGACGCATAGAACAGAACAAAAATTGTTTATTTAATTTTAAGTGAAAATTCGGATTCATGCACATCCGTTTCACTTAGTTGTCTAAAGGATGGATATCATCTGTTGTCTTAGAACTGCCGCTGTCATCTCTGGAATTCATAAAACCGTTCTAGCAGTGTTCTTTGCAAAGGAAGATATTGACCTTTTTGCTTTTTCTCCACGCAGAACTGCAAAATATTCTGAGTAATCCCTCTTCGGGAGTTTCCAAACCCCCAAGGTGACTTTTATTGAAGTTTTAAAAGACACCTACTTTGTGATATGGTACTACACTGTACTGCGGTTGTCATGCGTCACACTACCTACAGTTAACGGTGATTTTATTTATTGTATCTTGTGTCTCAGAGTATATTAAAATTTATTAACTAGGTTAAACAACTTAATAGGCAACCTATAGTCAGTCATCACAACACGCTTGATTCCTACTACCACCGCATATAAACAAAGCTCAAGCTATTTGTCTTGGGTAATGCAAGCATTGTTCTCTACTTTTTACCCACCCAGTAGACATGTCATTTAAAATAAAGAGGATTTAGTAGAAACATCAAGAAATACATGTTATATCTTAAATGTAAAGGCACTTTCACTTTATAACAATCTTTAGAAAACTAAAAATCACGAAAATATAGGCAGTTTTGAATAAGGATATTTTATCGAAAAATTACTGTCACAGTTTTAGAGGATGCTGAACTAAGCTGAATTTAATCACAGACCATTTTTAAAGAAAAAATAGTTTTTATTTAAGGAGCTACAGAGGGCTATTTATGAGAGAGCAAAATTACCAGTACCCCATTACACCTTAGTTTGCTGGCCTTGGACCAAAAGTTAGCTCACCGATTTTTAAATAATGTCCAGGTGCCACACCAACCTTATACTAACATACAGTGTATACATATTTGGCGGTAATTTTCCTTAGATTGAGGCATTGCAGCTGTGCAGTAGATGACACAGTTTTGTTTTCTACAAAGCAAATGTTATTTGGAAGTCAAGTAAAATAAAGACCGAGGTGTTACATGACGTTTTTCCGCCCATTCAAAAAGGTATTCTTATAGATGTTTCCTCCATCCACTTCATGTTAGGTAACTGATATAAAAATTGATAGAACAGGGATGGATATTAAGGTAATTTCTTATTAGTTCACTAGGGATAGGGATATATAGATGTGTTAGTCAAATATTTAAAGTGCTGAGCAATATGTGACGACTTCGAAATTTCTTTACTTTTGCACAAATAGAAAAAAAAGGCAATGACTTCAAATTTTAGAAAATTAAAATTGTTGGACATTTAAACCGTCAAATAATGTATCTAAAACTAAATTAAATAAACTAAACGACCATATAAATCTATAGTCTAATGAGGCCAGTTCCTTTTTTGTACTAGAATTTATTTATCTTAAGGTTTACCTGCTATACAAAATCGTTCATAATAAAGAATATTAGGGGCTATTTCTAGAAAATTCAATATCGTATACATTTGTCATGAAACATTTTTAAAGTAATGGTATCTTAATTGAAACACATGCACGCACCTACAAATCATTTGGGGCTGCGATTTCAGGGGACCTCATTCCACACCTTTCCGATGAAATCTGACATGTTTGGGTGGAATATAATACTTTCCCTTACTCAGTATATAAGAGAAAGAAGTTCTAATAATCACTATATAATTTTTGTACCCGTTTCAAATTATTCGCACAGCAATGTACTTTTTCTATATGGGTACTAGCGTTAAGAGGAATGCGTACGTAAGTTCTTATACAGTTTTAGATACACAAAACCTTAGAGAAAGACCAGAACATCCAAAATATTGATGGAAATTAATCATTTCTTCACACTAGTCGTGTATAGACTAAGGATTTTGACAGAGTCAACATGAAGAATTCAATGCCACTGCCGGGATTTGAACCACGAATCTCCTGGTTTCCGTCCAGTCACTAACCCATTGAGCTACCATGGCCAACTTGCCATCATGACATTAAATTCTCCATTTGACTTGTATACTTCCCCGGTAGACCACTAGGGGCTCTCGCATTCGAGATACACTGTTTGTGGCGATTTACCATCTTAAGTACCCGAGTCCCAGGCTTCATCATTTAATTCTTATTATTTTAGTTAATTGATTGGAAATTAACTTGAGTCCTGAATTCTAATGCTACAAATACTCCCAGACAAGACGCTCCGTGCTTTACCAAAGTAACAAATGAGTATCGTTTAGTGTCACCATTCTCCATTTTACCCATTCTAAGTACCAAATGGTTCAAACAGATCCACAACCATCTGTATCAACTAATTATTCCATAACATTACGTTAGCCATTGGCTAATATAGGAAAAAGATAGTTGTGGAAACTAAAACCCACTGCCTTCTATGAATGTATTTAAAATACGACTTTACAAAAGACAAATGTCCTGGTGTCTTCGACAACAGTGCCATCTACGAGCTGCGGATAAAATTAGTAATAATCAACCTATCCGAGTTTTGAATTCGGAATCTATGTGGATGTTTAAGTACATATATCCTAATGATCTTTAGAAAATGGACCATTTACATATAAAATGTAGTTTAGAATGAAGGATGAATTGCATGTTAGCTTGATATGACATTTTCTTTGATTACCTTTTATTGCAGCACAATTTCATGTTGAACTAAAACTGTATTTTTAATGCGTCTATGCCATTTTGGACACTTCAATATTTTAATCTTAAATCTCAAGTTCGGTGTTTATATAAATGTTCATTTTTCATTCCACATGTACATTTTCCTAAAAATCCTCTTGTTCAAGAACTAAAACTATCTTAAAGTCGTTTTTAGGGGGATGGAGTACACCACAGTTAAGTGGCATAGAAAACAAAATTAGAAGAATGTAGAAACTGCAAATGAAGTGATAATTTGGAAACCAAAGTGCTATTCTCTAAATGCCACATTAAAACGTAGTTTAATGTAAATACGTAGTCTAGAGAAAGGAATACCTGCAATTTCGAAATACATATTGAAATTCATCATTTAATGCAATTATGAAACAAAGGATATATTCATAATATTTGTTACGAGTTAGAAGCGATTGTGTTCACGGGTATATTTCTTTCTTTCAAAGTTTCTCGTTACAAGTCTTCGATGAAAAGTTAATCATTATTTAAAAATACACTACAGTAATATTTTATGAAGTTGGAGACATGAATTACCGTAAAACGGAGAAGACGCAGGAAACAGAGCAAGAAAATATGAAGAGTCAAGTGCAAAAGCCGTGAAAGAAATACGAAATTACTCCTTTCCCCTCACTTATTAGTTCAGCTGTAGCACCATTAGTTCAACTGTTAGTTTAGGTTAATTAATAAGCCATGGAGTAATTAAGAGCAGTTTCGTTATCCAGAATCTTTGTTTCATTTATCTCAGGAGAAACAGTTGAAATCCTTAGTGAAAGAGTTGTTGGATAAGTGGATAATCTTGATTTGAACGCATACTTAGGTATAATTTGCTGATGGAGAAGAGTGCAAGGTGAATACGTCTTTAAGACTTTCCGAATGAGTGCCACTGTAAGTTGCCGTACCTAAAGACACAATTCAGAGTTTCAGTTGCCTGACGACAGTGTTATGGGAAAGCTTTGCTCCAGGAAAACACAACTACTTTAATTAGTAATAATAGCTGAAGGTCGAACACCACAAATAATAGAGAAGTACAAATCAATAGTTAGGGCTGACGACAGATCGTGAATGAGGTCAGCAGATAAGTTTTATTGAAGACTTAACCCGCAATCTAAACCAAATAAACTATAAAAGCCAAAACAAATAAAATATAATAGCAACAATAGAAAAACAATAGAAATAACTATTGCAGTTTTTGTATGAGAGCTGTTCAATAAAGAATTATCACAATTTTTTTGACAACGTACCTTTACTCATCCTCATAATTTTGTCCTCAAAACATTCTCCCCTGGATGCGATGAACTTGTCCTAGCGTTTGTAAGTCTTCTAAGATATACTGGAAACCATTTTTGAGAGATCCTTCAAAATCGCCTCTACAGCCTTCACCACTACTTCTGATATTCGATAATGCCTCCCACGAAGGCGTTTCTTCAAGTTAGGGAATAGAAAAAGGTCACATGGGGCTAAATCCGGACTATAGGGAGGGTGAGAGATGCACTTCGCATCGATTTTTGCAAAATATTCAGCAACAACATTGGCAATATGCGGCCGTGCATCATCGTGGTGCAGGATCCAACCTGCTTCACGGACATGTGGTCTTCTGCGCCTGATATGGACTTGCAATGTTTTCAGGACATCGCTGTAGCATTGTCCAGTTACTGATGTGTGTGCAGGTACAAATTGCTGATAAACCATTCCATGAATATCAAAGAATGAGATGACCATAACTTTCCCAGCTGAAGCAACCACATTTGCTTATTTGGGGAGTTGGTGATGAAGGAGATTTTCACACTGGACTTTGCTGTTTGCTCTCAGGATCAATATGGTGTAGCCAAGTTTCATTAGCAGTGATTAAGTTTGAAAAACTCCGATCTTCCTCTAACATCAACTTTAGCTGCATGTTACCTCCACTGAAGCGGTAGGCGATTCTGAACATGGCTGAACTTGCCTGGTTTTTACAGGCGGCAACCAGGAGTACCGACAATGAAACTACTACGGCGTGTTTGTTTCACACTAAGTTAACAGAATAAAATAAGTTTGAATTTTAGTGCGAAAAATTATGACCGCAAAAAATTATGATCATTCTTTACTGAACAGTTCTTGTATAAAATGTTATACAGGATGTACCCGAAATTAGGTTCATTTCTGTAACTTTCCCAATGACAAACTTTGTTATGAATTTTCACTTCTCTTTACTTATAAATATAAATCATATAGGCATTAAAGGTGTAAATAAAATTCTGGTTCACCGTTTGAAATCTGAAAATTGTCATTAATTGTGTGCTAAATTGAATGGTGCTTTCCATATTTCTGTCACGTAAGGTTTTCGGACGAATTACAAAATAAGTTCTGCAAATACTGTTATTGGTGCATTACGTATAAAATAAATACAGAATTCAGAATTTGCGATCTGAGGGGTCATACTAACTTGTCTATGCTAAATTGAACCGTGGTGTGCAATTTTTTTCTATCCCGTATGGTTTTCTCACAAATCCCAAAATAAAATTTAAAAATACTGCAAGTGTAAAATTACATATCTTTTTGTGTTGACACTGATGTGTTAAAATATTCATCCAACGTGGAGTTAAAGGGTATTTTACACAAAAATTCAGTATTGAGATTTCATGTGAAATGCTTTTTTGAGACTTAGAAAAACTGAGAAAGCATTTAAGAAGAAAAATTCAGCATAATGCGTGCACAGCATAAGTAAGAGCCGGTTATTCAGGGTTACCAGAAAAGTTCAAGAAACCCTCCCACCGTAAGCTTCCGAAAATTTTTTATGCAAAAGGGAAAACTATTTTCTCAGAAAGATTGAGCTTTTTCTTAAAATACCATATGTTTAGAATATTTAAATAAATTAGATACATTTTAAATTTTCTGGAATCCATGATTTTGAACAGTTTCTCAAAACCAATAAAGCCAAAGAGATAGACAAAAATCTTACTACACTGAACCTGTACATCTCCTTAAGGAAACATACACGCTCAAACGCACACAATCTTCTGATCATACAAATAGAGCGGAATTAAAAGTCCTTGAAAGCAAAAAGTATTCTTAAATCGATCTTCATTTCATGAGGCTAGGTGGGTCTACCCCCAAGCTGCACCTGTTTAACATCCGGCATTTTCTGGTAATTAAGTAGATTGGTTTAAAATGTTACTTTTTAAAAGTTAACAGAACCTTTTGGAAATGCCTTCGAGTTGTTAAAATTTATTTTCTTTACATTAACGTTTAATAAACAGGAAGAAACAGACCTTCAAGTATTTCTAAGACAGCTTGTTACGTTCGTATCTATGAAATCGCTCAACTCAAACATTCGATGATCATGAAAATTGGTATATTTATTTTCATAGAAGAGGTTTCTATTCTACCTCCTTGTTGTATCTGACCAACAGATGGCGCTGCAGCATATCAACTTTCACAATTGGTATTCGAAGATATATTTGAGCGCTAATGATATATTTTCGGCATTTAAAGAATTAAAAAAAAATATTTTTCTGTATATTTTCAGTATATTATTTTTGTAAAGTATATCTTAAACTTCATGGCTGTTACCTAGAGACTTTAAACTGTAAACAAAATATAAAAAGTGTAAAATAACTAATATTGGTATTTTATTATTTTTATTGGTAGAAATTGGCAATTAAATTGGTTTTCTGAATTGGTATAGATGCACAAAATAATTTTATGTTCAATAATGAAAGATAACTAATAGAAGAATATTATATTTAAAATTTAAGAGGAATAACTGATATTCTTTCGTTTATAGAGAAATACAATTTAACACGCAAATGAACTATCTTTGTTTACTTCATGTCAGTAAATGCTAAATAACCAATAAAAATATTGATTGTGACTGATTAATGGGTAGCTTCTTATAACAAGTAGTAAGCATTATATCAAATTATTTTAAATTCCACGTAAAAATCAGATATTGGAACATCAACCAGAAAGGCAGGCGACTGTTACAGCCAGTAGAGCTAGCGAAACATCTGAAAAGCATGATGCAAGAGTTGCAGAAGAGTTGTGAACATCTATTGATTTTGAATCAGCATAAGCGTTGGCTGGCCCCGTAGCTCAGTCGGTATATCACCTGCCTGCCGTGCTAGGGTTCCCGGGTTTGATTCCCGGCAGTAGGCGTGGGGATTTATCTCCGACCAGGATAATTCCTCATCTTCCCAAGAGCCTGGATGTATGAATGAGAGTGAAAATGTATCCGTGATCTAATGATTAAAACCCAACGAATACGAGTTAACACCTTCGATATATCCTCCATAGGAGAACGGCCGCCGATATGACCATTGGAGTTAAAGGCGGGGTATAAATGGAACAAAAAACATTAGCGCTCTAAAATATGTATTCTAACTCTAGGAAGACTTCTGAGAATTTCTGTTTTCGTCATTCCTCATTATTGTAACTCAAGCAGTAGAGAAGCTAAAATGGTTTACATACACTATTAATAATATTTGTCTATTGTAATATACACTGACATTTGCCCTATTCAGCTATCATATTATAAAAGCGTAAAATGCTAACAGATTACGCCACTGAAATAATTCAGAAAAATTAAGACACAAAGCCAAATAGCTGGTAAACATGATGTTGGATCCTACGGATCCTATGAAGCACAATGACTTAAAAGAAGACACCCTAGAAAATACATAAAATTACAAAAATTGGCGAAACATGATCATGAAGGCTGGGTGCGTATCCATAATTTCGAGTTAGTTAAAGCTATACAAACTGATTAAGCGCAAGCGTATGCGCCCCTTGACAGTGCCCTAGTTAGTGTAACACTTATCATCCAAACAATGGAACATTAACATTCGTTAGAGCAGAACAGAGTTGCAGGTGGCCGTGAAAAAGTATGCGCTCCGGGAGAAGCAAAAACATTTTGCGTGGCCCAGGATTACTGACAGCAAAAAATGAAGCTTTTCGTGGTCACTAGGTATAACACGCGGTTTTCTCTTCTTCATGGGTGGTGGGATGATGGAGCAGCTGCTGTGACATTTCCATTCAACATTTTGGTAGTCTACTTCTGTACATGAAGCCGCTACTCACATTTCTTGAGCTCTCAAGACAGCGTTGCTGTCATAGACGAAAACAGGACTGATCGCACCCTAATCCATTATATATATACGCCGACATATATATATATATAGCCATACAAGGCCCGTGTTAATATTCCACCATTCTTTCACGTTAGTCAACAGATTAAGGCAAAACTTTCGGCGATGCAGGAACCGCTGAATTCGCCACCTCTACACAAAACGGGAGTCATAAATGAGGTGCAGTACTGAAGGTTGGAACGTGGTAATCCCTCCCGTCCTGTGAATATGACCTCTGCAATCTGGAGCCAGTGCGTTTTATTCAAGCATTTTCCTCTCTAGAGTTCTCATGAGGCTGAAGGACTCCAGACTAGGTCTCCAGCGGAAGGAAATGCCTACGTCGTCCCTAGAATAGAACCCAGGTGTCCTGTTACGCTAAATTTGCGTTAAGGCATCTAGCCAATGGTTTTGAAGTAAGAGTATTTTGGGATTATGTTTCACACATTTAACAAATCAACCATTATTAATTAGATTTAGTTTGTTTTTTCACTACACCTAATTAAACTTCTGTTGTAAGTGTTGTGTTGAGTAAAACAAATTCAAGATGTTTGAATATTCTAAACTTACTTTTTTTAGTTCTAATCTCGCATTACACTATCGTTTAACATATCAAGTATCGGTAACTATTTTATTTCCAAAATATTTATTTAAATCATAATGTTTTTAGAATGAAAAGCATCTATGTTGCTGCAGTAGAACAACCTTGTCATTATTCTCAAATGCCACTTCATCGTTTATTTTATATGGGCTCTCCCCATCATTTACCACAGACACATTTCAATGCGTAAGTTGTGATACAAATACATTCTTTGACTTTTCGTCTCACTTTAGCATCTACATAGTGTGTTTGTCTCATGTTCAAGAGGTCCTAAATTCGAATCTCGGTCAGGGAGGTTATCATGATAAACTTTTTTCCAGGGTATTCCTTTATCCTGAAGGATGAATGTCGAGCACCTAAGCTCTATGGACTACGGTCTTATTTGAGCATCATTTTATTCATCGTCCTGCGACTCAAAATTGAAGGACATCAATTAAAAAAAAGAAAAGAAAGAAGAAAACAAATCACTCATTAAAATTTCTATGACAGGGATTTAACAATGGTTTAACAATCAGAGGAATAAGCAGCATATGCAGCAAAATAATTCATGCAGCAGAGGATTAATACAGACTAAGAGTTTATTTCAAATATTGGGTAGAGTTCCATTACTTAAGAACCTCTTGAGAATATAAATCGATACTGTCCTTGAGCTTGATAATTATGCACGCTGCAAAGTAACATACAGTTTGTTTATTTAGTTTGCTTACCCTCCAGAATAGGGTGGTCAATGCCTAACGAGGAATGGGAGCTTTTTTTTACGTCCTCCAGCGTTAGGTTATATCGGACGATGAATGAAACGGGGGAAATAGGTCTCGAGTTATCCGACATTCATCTTTCAGGACAAGGGAAAACTTCAGAATAAACCTTATCCAGATAACTCAGCCTGACTGAGATTCGAACTCGGGACCTCTTGAACGTGAGGTAGGCAAGCCTCACTTACGTGACCTACGCTACAGAGGCGGTCTGAAGAAGCAGATGATATGAAATGAATTGCATAATCCGGAGAAAATCCACCAAGGCGTTACATCGTTGAGTCACTTCTAAAAGTAACATGGTAGTTCTTAATATTCTCTCACTCACATCTTTGGCAGTATTTTCCCGTATTTCAAAATTGTTAAGACTATCCAGAAGAAATTCTGCATTATTAATTATGAAATTGTGACTGCCATTTTTAACTCTTTTGCTTGTTTATCATTAAAAATACTGACATTTATCAAAACCCATGAATATTTATAAGTTTAGTTTATTATATACGTATGTCGGCATCTGTCAAGAAAAAAGAGAAACCGCATGCGTTCTGTACCGTTAAGACATAAATTTGCGGTACATCCCCAGACAAGGCCAGCACTGCCGCTGGTCTAAGGTGTTGGCTGAAAGATAACTCATGACTGAATTTTAATGACCTTTCTCTTAAAGATAAAACAATAGATATGGAAACATGAAATCCCAGAAGCAAACTTAATCATCGCAATCTGTAATACTGCGATTCAAGTTCGATAAGAGAACGAAAAAAGGTTTGAGAGTACGAGAAAGGGTACTTTTTACCTCAGATTCTCCGATACAGTTAACGTATGTGCATTGCTTACGGTCTTTTCTGGAATTGAAATAGAAATAGTTCGCAAAATATAAATTAATTACTAAGAGTTGTTAAATATGGTGCTAGAAATAAGGTTTGACTGTATACAAAATTTAAAATTTGTTTGTAAATAGATACTTCTAATAAAAAAGAACATATCAGAAATGATGTTTAAAAATAACTTTCATTACTAAAATAAATACTTTTCAAATAGAGAATTGTATAATTGAACAAATTAAGCATAATGAAAGAACATGTTTGTCTAATAACGTACCTGAAATTATCAACAATGGGCTAAAGCACAAGGAAGTGATAATGTTGAAATGACGCGAGCTTCTCGTAATTGTAAAATAAAAATTATTTGAACACCTCATGGAATTTTTCAGAAAAATTATATTAATTATTGTGGCTATTAGATATTACTAGAAGTGTTACAAAAATTGCTGTTCTCATATTTACGTATTTTGTGGAGCAGAATTTCTTATCGGCATGTATAAACACTTTCTTGTTCTGTTCTCTTTGAAGCGCTTTCTGGTAAGACCTTCAACCCATCCTCCGCTGTGGCTATTTTAATTAAATTGTGATAAAGTGATGAGACGATAGTAAATGGAGTATTTTTAAGAACAAAACTCGGTTAGATAAACCCAGTTCTGCGAGAACAGAGTCGAGAATTTATTGACTAATTGTTTGCACTCATATCAACCAATATCGATTATATTACAATAATCAGAGCAAAAAATTATTAGTGAGAAATGTTTGATAAAGATTAAGAAATCAAAGTGAATAAATCGTCTAGAAATACAA
This sequence comes from Mantis religiosa, assembly GCA_030765055.1. Taxonomy (NCBI): domain Eukaryota; kingdom Metazoa; phylum Arthropoda; class Insecta; order Mantodea; family Mantidae; genus Mantis; species Mantis religiosa. The sequence continues at coordinate 81,311,456 of CM060957.1, forward strand.
AATACACACGCACGCACACATAAGAGAAGGAGAGAAAGATAGACGGACAGACAGATGCAGGTGCTCGAATTCTACATCATGATAATCTCAACAAATTGAGATATTGTTAACACCTTAAAAACCAAATTGTGTTAAGTATATATAAAGGCAATACAAAGCAACTTAAGGGAAAAGTTTGTTACAAAAACTTTGTTTTATAGAAAAAAATTCCAAACAATTCCCATAGTACATATTACAAAATAATTGTGTTACATTTTTACCAAAATTTATTTTATTGATAAACTGAAATCTTACTCTAGACTTCTCCAAAATCTCGCGAAGGTAGTATTCGCTACACTACAGGATACGTCACAAGTTCGGTCATAATAGCTCCAGAATGCCGTTCACTGACTCGTTTACATCATTATCTGACAATCGCGAGAACCCCCACTTTTATAGCAGCTGGTTAGAGTTTCAGTACGTTCTAGAAGAGGAAATTTCCAGAAGGTTCTGGTTCTATCACGATTTACTTAGGAGAATGTATTACTTTTGTTTAGTCCTAGGAGAAGTTATATCGGATGATGAATGAAATGGTGGAAATGTTCAAATGAGCCCAGGATACATAGAGCTTAGGGTTACCCGACATTAACCTTTAAGGATAAGAAATTCCCGCGACAAATCTTATCTGGGCAAGATAAACTCGAGCTCGGGACCTCTTGAATGTGTGGCAGTCACGCTGTCCCCACACCACAGAGGCGTGCAAACATGTCTCACGATATGTCACACCTATTTCATTAAATAAAATTATGGCAGTCCTTTTATTCTATCTATAAGAACTTGTTTTGAAGCCTTTCTTTTGTCGATGAATGCCTCAGGCACTTCCCGTAGCACAGGCAAGTGCGCTGCGATGAAAGTTGTCTTAAACCGACATTCAATAACATTTTATAAAAATACTGCGTTACGACTACAGGTGTACCAATAATGGTTCGCACTTCCGCAGGCGACTGTTTTTTTTTGAAGTGGCACCGTCATTATACAGTGACTTTCACCTTTCGCTAATCTGCGATATTATCGTACACCTATCTTTTAGGCGACGGCTAAACACTTGCGAAATGATTCCGAGGAAAACAATTACATTCTGTTTGGTTTCCTAAACCTTAAAAGCTATCTCTACAGAACTTAACACTTTACAAAATAATCACAATATTTGTTTTTTTCTAAAGAAAACATACTAATGTCTAAAAATTCGATGGAAATATATTTTCAGTGACTTGAAACCGCCAAAATAGTTATTTGTGATGCAGGCATTTTATTTTGTGTGATACGGAAACAACGCCATTTTATACAAATATGTAAGTGAGTTTCACGGCCTTCTTGATTAAGGCGATTATTGAATTCCGCAAGAAACCAGCCTGTTAAAAGCTTTTGAGTAATGTATATTACTTTAAACACAGTGTTGAAATATTAAAGGCCTTTTACTATCAAGTATCTGAAAGTATTTTAGAAACATCCGTGTGTGTAAACAGCATAACTTAAAAACAAAAAGCTGTGTATATAGTAAACTTCATATTAAAATTATCCATCTTTCGAAGTGTCCACTCGAAGATAAGGAAAAAAGACCTTATCCCAAAATAAGTTTCATCTGGAATATTTTTTGGGAATAGCCCATTAAGTCTTCATTATTCTGAATCACCTTTTCATGACTTAAAAAGCAATATGCATACAAAATCTTACTACAAAGTATAGATCTCACTGAAGAAAAGTGTCAAACGTCAGATATACTTTTGTGTGAGTAGAAAACAATTTTCGAGGTATTTCTCGTTATTCGTTTGATTTTTTTTCATTATTTTTTGAACAGGAAGCAGTCATCGTTTTTTTTCCTCTCCTTTTCATCATGTAAAGAGAAGGAATTTCAAAGTCTTAGAGAAAAAAATGTAATAAAACCATTACTTCTACCTTGTAACAAATTGTTATATAAATGAACATGAAGTGGATAGAACAATTACCTTTTTGGTAAAAACTATATTGTTACAGAATTCTTGAAACAAACATCGGATTATTTTACAACAAATATCTGCTGGGCTGTGACCTTTTAAAGGCGTTAAAAATTTCAAGTGACACTTTGTATCACTAATACCAACTGTTCAAGGTTTCTGAAAATAAATGTTTAAATACATGTTTACTACTATGAAACTACAGACCTTAAGAAGAATATTATAGCATAGAAATGTTGACCTGCTCACAACTTGTCAAACATACAGATCAAGATTATTGCAGTAAAACCTATTGTATTATAAAGGAAAGTAAATATTTTTTCTAGATAAAATGTACGAAATTTCACTTATTTTATTTTATCTTAACACTGTTTGGTGCCCTCTCTGCTAAAGGAATTTACTTTTATTCTCAATTTAAGTTTGAGGGGAAAGTAATAGTGCGATTAAAAGAATCATACAAAGACCAATTAAAGAAACGAGTGTGAAGTTTTTACTCTACGGTATACCTGACCAGCAGCTTTTGGTTATCTCTTTTTCCTCAACTTTCATTAGACATGTCCACAGACCATTGTTGATTCGAGACCTTGGTGAAATAAAAAGCATGAACACAGTCCATCGACCTCTTCAAGTGCTTCCTACATTTACAAACCTCTTTTACAAATTTGATGAATAGTCCATTTAGGAGGAAAGGTGACGTAAAACACACAAGATTTTTGAAAAACAATAAATTTATTAAAACATTCAGTGTTCTGTAACAGCTTTGGATTGCAGAGAAGTAGGGCTTTGAAAGGACTTCCGGTGACATATGCGATAAATGTGCTTCTGTAATGAATATAGTCTTGCTTTAGAGTCAGAGGTACCATGACGTACAGTTATTTAGTAATATTTTGCAGGGAAAGAAAACGAATTATCTATTAAACGTACGATCCTCAAATTTTAAAGGCCACTTATTATATAGAACTACTATTGTTACTTAGGGAAGTAGCTTAGTAGAATTAGGAAAGACAAGAAGTGGAATAATAATGGAAGGAATATCATTCTGGTATAGGTTCTTGGCCAATGAAGGGGAAATTATGAAATTATGCATGAGACAGCAAAAAAGATAAGAGAACTCAAACAGTTGGTGGGCAGAGATAGGAGGAATTACGGAGAAAATAGAAATGGAAGATATATGGAGATTAGAGAAAAGGAATACAAGCAATGTGGGCAAATTGGTAAAATGCAGAATATAAGATATAGAAAGACAGGAAATGCGGAAGTTTAGAAAATATGAAATCATTACAATTTTACAAACAAATAAAAAGAAACTGAGGACGAGAAACATACGTAGATTACTGCAATCGGCAAGAGAAGGGCTAGCTTTGATGAGAACAGGAACAATATTTCTAAGAGGGATAAGAGATAGGGAAAAGGGAATTTTTGAATTGTGTGGTGGAAAAGAAAGCATAGAAACACTATGTAACAGAATGCGAGGATGTTGCAATATGGAGAAAAAAGGTTTGGGAGGAAAAATGGAAGAAAGTAGAGAAGAGGATAGTAGCTATAAAAATGTTAACAGGAAAGGAGGAAAAGGAGGCAAGAAGTATTGGCGAGTTCTTACAGAAAGTAAAAGAAAAATGGGCAAGAAATGTAAACAATATAAGAAAGGAAGATGGCGGCGGGGGGAAGAAAGGGGCGAAGTAAATAAGTAGGCATGGAGGTTAAGAGCTACCTGGCAGAGCAGAACACCAGGATGTCATGTAAGCCAAGGTAACAACAAGGTAAAGAAATAAATGTAGCCTAAAGTGGTAAAATTTTGGAATATGCACAATAAGTAATTCATTCATTTAACAAACCTTTGTTGAATGTAAACCGATATCTTCGGGTATACGAAATTATTTCGAAAAAGAATAAATTTTTTAAGTAAATTTAGAAAAGAAAGTGTAGTACTGTATCTTTAATAGACCACAACTCGACTTAAGTAGGATAATGCCCTCCATTATTTTTTTAATTTACGTCCAACGTTTAATCATATCGGACGGTGAATGAATTCGGTGAAATGATGCCCAAATGAGTCCAGGGTCCATGGAGCTTAGAGTTACCTGACATTGGTCTTGAAGGGTAAGGGAAAATCCCGGATAAAACGTTATCCAGGTAACTCACCTTGACCGAGATTCGAACTCGGGACCTCTTGAACGTGAGGCAGACACGCTACCATCTACGCTACCGAGGTGGGCCCATTAAATTTAAATATCAACATAACTGGTGCTGTTTACCCTCTACGTATACATTGACAAATTATGTCACAGTTCACTACTGAAGCAGCTGGCGGCTGGCAGCTATATTGTAGATAGGTCAAAGGTCTCATGCAGGGAGGTGTCAAACGCTTGTGTAGTAAGTTTTAAAATGCTCCATTTGAAGAGATTGCCTAGCTACTGTTTAGTTTTAAGTCCCAACTGCCTATAAAATGAAAAGAGATTTTCAAAGTTATTTTGTATGAGACTTGTCCTCCGATAAATAATGGAAGCCACAACCTACCAAAAAATTGTCTTGCACTTTCGCCACGGAAGTACACCATCCAGGTACTGCTCTTCTTGGAAAAGCAACAAAACCACTAGTTCTCTTCAAAATTAAACTTTTTGTGGGCGTATTAAGTAATCAGGAAGCAGAATTGACTACGGGACTTTGAAAGGAGCAATATGCAAATTTTACCCCGCAGCGAAAAAATGAGCAGAAATACAGGTTCGTCTACATGAGTTACGATGACACTCTAATGGACACCAGAGGAACAGCTAATACCTACAAGAGATGTTAAGAAAAATAAATTCTTTCATTAGTTGGGATCAGTGACAGTTAATGCACAAGCACAAATTGATAAAGGCTTGGTACTGGTTTTTCATAAAGACAATTTACTGCCTGTCAAACAAAACACAATGTGCTATCACGTAATTATTCGAATGTCCTCAAGGTAATTTACGAGTATTCCATAGTATGGAAAATAAGACAAATTAGATAATAAATTGTAATTGCGTTAGAAAATTTGAAGAAAAACTTTCTTATTGCAATCATTTTCCCCAGCCAGTGAAGGATAATTTTAAGGCAGTTTCTAAAAGTTCTTAAATGTTTATTTTCTTAATACTTCGTGTTGATCGAGATAGTGTTCTGCAGAAATAGTTTATTTGCTCACTTCGTTGTAGAAGAGACTGAATCGACAATCAGATGTTTGAAATGTATCGCTGCATTAAATTTCAGACTCTTTCCATTACACCTTAAACACAATTTTAAAAAATTAGTGTATTAACTATTTGAAATAAAAGATCAGAAGCCCGATGCCTCGATAAGATGCCCAAAAGGTGTGTTTTAAAGATGTACAAATTTTTCTACTAATTCTTTCCTTCCTGTTTTCCCAATTTCAATAAGGAAACGACACTAAAAGTTACAACATTGAGCTCTTCCTATTCACCTGTGAAAGAAGACTACCAGAGATTTAAATTTTGAAACAATATTAGCGTTTAGTAAACTGATACACAAGGGTTGTGTGATGAAGGTAATTTGCTTTATATTTTAAGTGAGCAATATATATTTAAACGTGGTAAAGTATGTTTTTATTATCAGTAATTACGAGTTCACATGTATATGCTGAATGTACTATTGCTTGTACTTTAATATAGATGTGGTATGGGGAGAGAATTTAGGGAAAAATCACGAACTGATGCGAAAGAAACAAAATCAGTCAAGAAATGTTGGGCCTAAGATAACTTTGATATTAATAATTAAATACGTCTAGCACAAGTTGCTTGGTGAAGTACAACTTGTAAGTAATATCAGCTAGTCCAATATTATACCAAGATAGCAATTATTTAACTAATATCGAACTCGCCAGGATCATTTGCTAAGATTAATTATTGAATCATACGTTAAATAAAATAGATAATAAAATGAAACAACAATAATTTTTGTATAATATTAAACAGTCTACCTTAGTTTTATACTTCAGTGCAGTAATATCTAACTTCATTTCCTCCTCTATTCTTTGTGGAATTTTGTACAATAGTATAGAGGGGTGTTATAGTAAATTTTCTTGTTTAAACATTGTAATTCCTTCAAATCTCCACATCTTCCAAGTTTTGGAAAGTATGAATAAATTTACTTGTACCAATGAAATAGTTCCCGTTCGGAATAATTGAATAATTGATAAATTATAGTAGGTAAAACTATAGATCTTTTGTGTTTATTTCTCTTTTTAAGATCGAGAGAAGTGTTTCACTTTTTAATGGAAAAATATACCTATTTCTTATTTAATAAAATCAAAGTTACGTAATTTAATTTTTAAAGTAAAAGCTCTAAAAGATACAAAGAAAAGATCGTCTTTGAAATAGATATCCATCTTCTACCTTCCAGAAAAAAGACCTCAGTTAATATAAATTATAGGTTCACTGACACCTAATGTTTTTGAAAAAACTGTTAAACTTTATTATGCAACAAAAATACAAAGGAAATAGAGAAAAGGTTTCTTAAACGAAAGTTACTAAAGATTTTGGCATTCAGAACTTCATTGCATACAGTCAGGAATTGGAAACCAAATGCCTTATTCAGGTTTTCATACTAATTTTGATAAATGGAATCGATTACACTTTTTAAATGAGTATTTTTTTAAATTTCCCAAAATGTACCCACACACATGCATTTGTTTTCACTTTTTAAAATATAAGTATATAATATTTGAGTTTATTGCATATAAGTATTAACTTAGTACTGCCCTCCATGAACATCTGTGTAGCTGAAAAATAAGATATTTGCAAATTAAATGTGTAATAACCTCATTTTGACAAGATTTACTTGATAATCCACCCTAATTGCTTCAAAATGATACAGGTTGTGAACTGAATGGCCAATAAAAACGTGATCCATGAAGTACATAGATAAAACAAAATGCAAATATTTTTCATTCTAGGAACGTAGTTACCAGCTACATAGATATTAAACATATTCAAAGTTAAAGAATCTTATAAATAAATAGCAGGTATTCAAACAAAAGTTCGAAATTTATGAATGAAGATCTATTTGTATCCAGTTCAAAGTTGGCTATTCGATTGACCATAAAATTACAGAGTTCAGACTGAAAATAACAAAACATCTTGCTGATAAGAAGACATGTCAATTTAACAAAAATTAAATATAAAAAACTAGATAGAAATTTAAATAAGCTTCTTGAAAAAAAGGAAGCCATTCAAAAGAATTAAATTTGCAAGAATAAACATATCTCGCCGATTTCAGCCCGCAGAAGTTCAGGTAATATGAAACAAACGTCAGGCTAGATTTACGATCATAAAACTCATATCGCTAGGCTCTCAAATGTAACGTCCATTAAAATATTACTTAGCATACATTAGTTAAGCAGTTTGTGGCAAAGAAGTCAAGGTAAAGTTACTTAATTATAACTACCACCAAGTGACAGTGAAATATTTATGTATGCATTTATGGTTTATGCTTTCTATGCAAGAAACACGTACCGAGACTGATATTCTCGAAAGGTAGCTTCCAGGCGGCACATCTTCCAACATCTTGCATTCCTTCATAATAATCCCACAAACCCACATCATTTGCCAGAGCAAAGCAATGTGTAATGTTTAACGCCCGCTTTTACTACATACGGCACTGTAGGCGGTGGCACTGACGATACACGAGATGGAGATGGAGCACCGGTGGAATGAAATGGTGGGCGAAACAGAAAATCTTGAAAATTCACTCCAGCGTCGTGTTGTCCACCACGAATCTCACTTTGCGGTCGTCTGGGATCGAACCCGGGCCACTTTGGCAAGAGCCAAGCGGTCTAAACACTCAGCCATGGCGTGGCCCAGGAGCAAAGCAATGTGCAAACAAGAGAGAAGCGTCCCCGTTAGCTTCGGGAACCCATCATTCGGTTTTTTTCCCCCCCTTCGGAAAAACCCATATGGCCATCAAAGGGAAAAAATAAGAAAAATAATAAAAGGACAATTAAGAGAATTGGGAGAGACTAGATCTGTGGATCACTTTCTTGAAGAAATTGAAGAAGAGCGTGGTATAAGAGTTTGTGGCATAACTAATAGCGTGATGACGCTAGCGGGAAAAGGAACAGAATGTTGAAGTAGGCGGCAGAAGGAAGAATGTTAGATAATTCGGGATGCACCTCAGGTGCTCCCGGGGTTGGGGGTTTGTGCGTTTCGTGGCGTCAGATTCGTCATCCGGGTTTGGTTGTCCTTCCTTCTAGGTCACGACAGAAAGCAAAAGGTCGAATGGCCTACGTGCGGTGCTCTGCCTCTGTTGCAGGCCCCTATACTAATAAGAGATCCCAGTGTAATAATATGAACGAAAGAATCTTCGATTGATTAAGCGCTTACTTTTCATAATGAAATATTTAGTTTGAGGCACATTGAGCTACTTTTGGAATGCAAATTTGGCCATAAGTTTATTTTCAATTCATGTTTTCCAGGACACACCTTACAACATTAAGTACAAAGCAAGTGTTGCAACAGTAAATGATCAAATGTTCGCCTTCAGCTGGCACTCTTCGTGCATCTTGTTGGCTTAGAGATTTGGCACGTTTTTTTCTGTCGCTTCCTTTTTTTCCCTTCCTGTTGGTTTCTTCTATAGGTGGGACGGTGCCAGATTTCCAATTAGTATTGCAGAACTGCCAATACAAAGAATGTGAGAATAAAGAAGGATTTTAAGATTTGGAATAGAAGTTTGTGTATCACGTAACTTGATCTCAACCTGGTAACGGAGCAAGAGTTGATACCTTCTCCTAATAGAAATACGAGTGCTATAATCAGGTTTAACGTATTCAAATACGAAGAATGTTTATTCCTCTAGAATTGTTTATAAATGAACTATTATCTAATTACTTTCTCTAACTCCTACTGAAGGTAGAAGAGGTATTTTATTGCACTAAAAATTAGATTTCGAGGTTTCCCTGGAAACACGTATTTTGAAAAGTACCATGTGAGCTAAAAGCAAGAAGTCTAACAACTCTTAAATTCATATTACAAGATTACGACATGACATTTCAGAAAATCACCCTAGAACAAACCATCTATACAAAGAGCATTTAAGTCGTTTATTTCATACACAGCTTTTTCAGCATGACTTTGATAAAACACAAGTTCAGGTTACGTTTTATTGCATCATAGTGATGCATTATATATATAGCATTATATATATATATATATATAGTACGCCATTCACTCCAAATAGGTTTCCATAGGTATTTTATTTTACATTTAAATTGCATAACAGCCTAGGAGTTCTTGATACAAATAGGTGGGAATTCCATATAATTCTGGGATGAATTATGTTAAATAAGAAAAACGTGTTACATTCAGTGTTTAAAATAAACACTTCGTTTCTGAGGTAGCAACAAGGATTTAAAACGAAAATGAAGGCAGGATTATGTGTAGAAGTAAACAAATGCAACATTAATGCATTAGACGACCGCCTCCGTAGCATAGGTGGCAGCGTGTCTGTCTCAATTTCAAGAGGTCCCAGTTCGAATTTCAGTCAGGGGCTCTATGGAACTTGGGCTCATTTGAGCATCACTTCACCCATTTTATTCATCGTCCGATATGATTTAACGTTGGAGGATGTAAATTATAAAAAGTTGCACTTAATGCTAGTATGACAAATGCTTACGTAAAGTGTCTATGTAGTATAAAATAAGAGCGTGTCACTCAAATTGGTTAGACTCAGTATTTAGATAAAGTTAGGACAACTGTGGTATCACAAGCAGTTGTATTTTCTAAACTTACAAGATAAGTCCCATGCTACATGTTTAATGGATGAATTGGGAAAAACACGTCGTTGCGTGTATGATTTCTGCTCTGCTCTATTATATTATCTGAATCTATCACTCTTATTATTCAAATGCTGAATGATATTTGTATACTCTGAAAACTTCACATTTTTGGCTTAATGCTGTTTTGTAATATTTTTGAAGCAGATTAAATTTGTAAGAGTCTTAAATACTTGTCTTTCCAAAACACCAATACCACTTCTTTAGGCTTTTGCATAAAATTGGAATCTCATTACATGCATAAAAGATAATTGCTCCACAGAAAGAAAACATTACTTACGATTAATATAAATTTCTCTTAAACCATTTAACATAAGTGAACCTATTGTTTTTTATTATCAGTCAAAGGGAGATGTGCTGCTGATTTACAAGAATGTACATAGCAACATCTGAAAGAGGAAGTGTGAATACGTGTTAAATATGTACCTTTAAAAATGCAATTTATTTCTAACGTTCATTACTGTTAAACTTAATTGATTTAATAACCTTATGCATGTCATTTTAACCGCAGCACTCCAAGTAAAAAGGCCGTAACTAACATGAAACTTTCACGCATGTTCTATCGCGGTTTTGTGTCACTTAGCACGAAACGATGCAGATGTTAAACGGAAAACATGAAGATACAGCACAAAAACAAAGTTTAGTACTAGTAGACCATTTATTAGCTTCATATCGCGGCAAATTTTGTACTTTAATTAATGCACGATTTGAGACAATCAGTTGCATCAATGGAATTAAGTTGCTTTGTTTGAAAATAACACATTAAATAGCTTTATGATTTTTCCCCCTCAAGGCACGAATTTATATCTATTTCTGAAAAAACAGAGCTCTCTTAAAATGAAGCGGGATACCTAACATTTATTTCAAGCGTTTTAATTTCTAATTCATACAGTTGATGTACCCCGATGGTACAGATTTAATTCTCACAAGGTTTCAGATAAGATATGTTACGTTGCTATTGCAATATATCATATCTGGTACTGTACATCATGATGAGTTAAGCAATAATATTTGGACTATATATTTAACGGAGATACCCGTTACTCTGCTTAAAAGTGCTTGTTAACATGTGCTTGTTACCTCTTGTACGCTTGTCTGCTTTTCCTCACAAGGAATCAACAATTCCCCGTCATTACTGGGGCTTAACGACCTTGGTACCTCTTCTACATGACAGAAATGACCTGATGAAGCCCTTCCCGTTATTCATAATTAATATCACCCAGATTTTCCAGAAAAATGTCTAAATGTGAATGGAAGAAATGGATTTTCAAATACATATTACAACTTCTCCTTGGTAACATTTCAAAAAATGTGAAACTTAGGTTTTGTGTTTTTTCTTTCCTTTTTTCCAAGAAAACCACACAACTGTTGTGACTTCCAAGCTGCTAATTTCATCGTTCATAAGTTTTTTCCAAACATTTCGTCCTCACAAGTTTTCGGATTTCAGGTCAAAAAAGCTGCCTTCTTTTAATTTTGCCAAAGTTAACTTAGAAACTCTCCTTACAAATATGCAAATCCACCACCGTCCGTGTTGAGTGCCTTAAAATTCTTCATCAGTCTAAGTTTTACATGTAAGGGAGGGAGAAGAATCTTATCAGGCTGAACTAATGGTTTTTGTTTCACATTGCTCTTCCCTGGGACATATTCCTTCCACCTGCCCCATTGTTGTCCCCCCAAGAAACTAAATACAATATTTTGTGAATCCAGCTTTAAATCCAAGGAGCTAACCAATTACTTTAAGGTCACCACATATTTTCCATCAGTGAACCTCATTTTAAAACACGTACAATTTTGGCCGTACTTTCATAACTTTTTTAAGACCTACAGGATGAAAAACGAACAGATGAAAGTTCCTTACCATTGTGGAATAACAACCTTTAAGCTGAACTTTTATGAATCTACAAACAATTGCCAATCATCTGGATTATACTCAGTTCCTAGCTCCAAATTACGGAGCTGCAAATTTCTGATTCTATTTCAAAACTAATTTTTGTACCGAATGCAAGTGATTTTAATTGTTGCAGCCTGGGACCTAGAATTTCAGATTCTTGTTTTGGAAAATTTAAGTCGCGAGCCAAACCATTCAAGCATACTTGCTCTACGGATTGCCTTTCACTTTCAGAACTTTCTGGTTGAAAGTGAGGATTGCACAGCTTGTTTTCATCTTTACATTTTTAAGTACGATACATTTGTAAGTGATCGTGTAGGACAGAGTGAGCAACCTATGAAGTGTGTTAGGGATGGTACGTGAACACGTTTTCGATTATTATATCTAAAATATCTAAAAATTGTGATGTGATATATCATTTAAAGAATGAACACGTGAAAATGGTCTGAAACGATTATCTTGGCGGAGATAAATTTCATGTTGGGTAGTGCAATTATACAAATGCTGGGTATAACCACTCTATTGTTTGCGTAATATTGTTATTATTACTTCAATAACTCTGCGGTTTGCACTTTTTATGAAATCCACAAGGTGCTCTCTTTAACGTTAAACCACAAGAACCCTTCCTTTATTCCTTCTCTTACCACTCAAAGATAGTATAGGGAATGTTTTGTAGCTCCATTTGGTATAATTATGTCGATTTAAAATGAAACACACTGCTATTTACATACATTTCTGAAATATTACATCACTTCGAATATATTTATGAAAATAAAATGCATCCTGAAGCCAGTACAAATTATTCTACCACTGGAAATTCTTAAGAATCGAAGTCCTTTACAGGAAATCATATTTTCTCAATAGAGGCCCTCATTTGTCTCACAAAATAAAAATAAGATACGCATATGTTTAATTCCGGAGAATATAGATTGCAAATACGCCAATGGTGTATATATCCTTTTACTTTATCAAATTAATTTCACTACAGTTTAGCACTATACCTGAGGTTTCATAGGAACAAATACGGGTTTTAAAGCAGGAATAGGCCTTAGAACTAGGAATTTAGAATAATGACTTAACTTTAAAATCTCAGAAAAATTAGTGTTGTACATGCTACAGAGGACCCTCAGTGGGATAATGTTATAAGTTTTAGATCGGGCCAACCTTGATAAGAACGAAACTTTTCACCACTTAATTGGAGGTGATAATCAAGAGATATCAACGCTGGAAAGCAAACGAAACTCTGCCACTGAAACTGGAGGCAATAATTTGGAGATATTACCGCTGGATAAAGAACGAAACTCTTCTGTTGCAGTTTATAGATTGGAGATATAAATGCTAGATAAAGAAGTAAATTATTGGCCAAATGTAATGCTTCAGTCCAGATTGAACATTTCATCGCTGAAACCCTCTACCAGATCCGTGTTTGTTCCCTTAGACCACAATTATGTACCTAACAACAGATTTCACACCCATTAACATAACCAGTAAGCAAAGTATGTAATTAACAAACTCTTAAGAACGTTTCCACACTCCAAGCAAACTTTCAATATCTTCGGTTCATTACAAACATGCAACAAATTAAATTATAATAATGAGATGAAATAATCACAAACGTGTTGGTTTAAGTAATTTAGGTTGTATCATACTAGTTTTAATCCCGAAATTTGACGCTATTAAAATTTTCTTTAAGCTTTTACGTCTGCTTTATGAAAATGACACCCTATTTTAATTACTTAATACCTTCTAAATTATATTTTCACCTCCTGAATATTATTTGAAGATTCATTTTGTAATATTTATTTGCAAAACAAATTTATCAACACTACAATTATATTAGCATGCACAGACCTCCTTCTGGACAAATTTAGATCTTGTGTCTATAATCAAACGTTACTGTCACAGATATTTAGAAAGAAGATCTTTTGGGGTAATATTCATTTAATCTCGTATCGTTCATTTTCTCCAAGATCGTCACTTAACATTGCTTTAAATTAAGTTTGTTGAATTTAAGACATCATAATTCAAAATCGATCAAATCGTTACAGCTATTTGGAAGAAACCAAATTTGGAAAAATATTCTGTGTAAAGTCTAGTTTGACATGATTTACAAATTTGTTTAGTTTCGTTAAAATCTGTGTTGCATCTTTGAAAGATGGACTCGAATATAAAGTTCATTTAAGCGACTTTGTTTCAAGAAGTCTCAAAACATACTTCCAGTGAAATTGCATATTAGGGTTTTGGTTGGAATGCGTAATTTCTCTTTATGGCGAGTACTTAGTAGAGAAAATGAACATCTGGTAGATAAACGGATATTACTGTTAAATAAATAGAAAATAATTAGTTAAAACTATTTACTTATAAGGACGCCACATAAATGGAAAGGTTTCAGCAGTTCAAATTAGCATGCGTGCGTGATAATCTGTAGGCAGAAAAGTGAAAGTTGGTTGCAATGCCCTTGGAAACAGGAGATGTATCATCCTGAGAAGATGTCACTTTCTGTCAAGCTTTGTGAGTGCAAGATGAAGCAGTTACTATTCCTAAGATTATTTGTGGCTCCTCCGTGATATGCAAATTTAAGACGTTTGCGAGCTCGAAGGATACTGATTTCAGACGTAGTTTGAACAATTGACAAAAACGATGCATAATTATGACCAGTCGTAGGAATTCTTGAGCAGTTGTCTGCATCTCTAACATACTCAAACCATTCACCAATACAAGGAACAGGTCTCTGACTACAGGTAAACAAGATCTGTGAGAGTTATCTGCAAACATGGGATGGAGCACTTTATCTGTGACATCCCTGCGTACGTGCAGCAACAGTTTAACTTCATTTCCTTCGTTCTTGCTTTAGTGCTTACAAATTCCTATGCACAGTTGAGATTTTTATGTCCTGTGGAATTCCCTATGAACCGCATTACAGAAAATATTGTGGTCAGTCTTTGACAGAAATCCCCGAACTACACTCTACATGAAAATTTTGATTTTATTACTTTCTCAAAATATTTTCAATAAAATACCAGTCCGTTTTGAAGTTTTACTATAGACGTCAATCCCGGAGCTATCGATAGGTATATTTATAATATACGCAATGCACCTAATAATATAGATAATTGCATTTAAAACATTTTACCTTCATTTCTCAAATTTTATTTACGATTTCATTCTTGAAGGATTTAAATACAGATTTCAGTACAAGTAGCCATCTCACCTCTAGTTGTATTCGATTGGCAGTATACAGGTGTCAGTAAAACAATCAATTGATAAAGACCAGCACGGTGGATTTTGATGCTGCTTTTGAACAGGAATAACTATTTTTACAATTTTCGTGTTCCATTATTTACTGTCCATTAGCAATTACAAGAATGCTATTTTTGTCAATATTAGCAACTGGTCTACATCACAAATGAAATTAAAAAGCACGAGCTCAGTTCATGAAAGAATCCCACACAAATCAAAAATAAAATGTTTTCCAGAAACTTGGAAATAAAAATATAACACTATTTCTGGTATTTTAAAACATCTTTATAATTTTACAATAAAACACGCGTATCAAAATATTCTATTGTATAACTTACTACATAAGAGAACTCCTTATACACGAAAAATATGTAATTTAAATATACATTTTGTGACTGATATCCTTTTGTTTTCATCAGTTTTCGAAATACTCAGATCTATTAGATTGAATATCACGTGGCATCTAAGAAACACCTGAAGTTAATTTTTCTCTCACACGAGATCGTAAGTAAAAATTGACTTAAAAATAAGAACAGCGGTGTCTTATTTACTGTTCTCTCCACGTGAGGTCCTATTTTTTAATTTACGTCCTCCAAAGTTATCAAATCGGACGACGAATGAAATGGCTGAAATGATACTTAAATGAGCCTAGGTTCCGTAGAGTTTAGAGTTACGACATTCATCTTTTCAGGATAAGGAAAAATCCTGGAAAAATATGATTGAGATAACTCACCATGACCAAGATTTGATCCCGGAACGTCTTAAACCTGCGGCAGACACGCTAGCATCTATGCTACAGAGGCGGGCTACGAAATGCCTGGATGAAAAGTGTATTACTAGTAACAAATTTAACGAAACATTATGTGAAGTTGCAAAAGTCAGAGGAAATTGTGCGATTGTCATGCATCATTCATACAGCAAGTTAATAGAAAAAGGAAAGCAAGGACTAAGCTCCACTTTATTCTAGTCTTACTCATTAAAGGACCTCCTCATGAGTTACGAGTATATCTGCAGAATAGTGTAAGATACGAGATTGTTCGATTTAATTTAAATTAATGAATAATTGATGCTACATCTCACTATCCGTATGTAGCTAAGAAGAAATAACGCTACCATAATTCATTTAACTGTTGATGGTAGCCAAGGCATTAAAAGTGCATACAATATTACAAGACATTTTTGAATTTATCATTTCCATTCGAGTTCGCATTGATGGTTTACCATGGCATTTGAATGAGACGAAATGATTTAATACACGTGTGGACAAAACGCCAACGGAAAAACTGGAGATCTGTAGTTCTAATCCCAGTCATGGTATTAAATAGTTTCAATATAATTTATCATTATAAACAACGAGAATCTTCAAGAAGCTCTCCTCAAGACTTAGTATTTGTACTCTATTTAAACCTTGTTTTGTAAAGGATGTCTTGTAAGTTTGGTGGACGGTTTTTTCTTGCATATCTACATCTAAATGCAGTTTTTAGCTATATACATGTCTATTCACTGTCACCTTACAATTACGCGGCATGGTGACTAAAAACAAAATCATCAACAATCAAGAGCGGAATGGTGTATAGTAACAATGACATCGGAACATATGAAATTAGAGAATATACTTAACACAACCAGGCGTCACATTAGGTATCAAAAATATAAATTCATACTAAAAAGTCTCTTATGAAAACAACTAACTTATTTACCAATGAGGTTAAAAAGTGATACCGTACAACGCTGTTAGGTATAGTTTATCATTTGGTGGGAATTTACCAACACTCGAACCAAACATATTTCTGAAGCGAATTATACATATACCTTAAATGGGAAGCTATTAAACATTTACTTATAAATTAAACTTACATTTAAAAATAAAGGCAAGTACAAGTTAGGTGTATTATTGGCAGCTCAGGCATTTATAATGAGGCGTACTTCAAGGAGCAAATTCTAAGTCTCATCTTTATTTCATTTTAACCTATTCTTATTCATTTTTCTTTGTGTGTGGTATCCAATAATAATTTGTTAGTATCTAAGCCCTCGTTCATTATGGATGTATTTATCACTGTATTCTTTATGCAAGGAACTGCAGTTGACAATATCACAACCGCCTTCAAACTCTTTGCCCGCCTCGGTAGCGTAGATGGGAGCGTTTCTGCCTCGCGTTCAAGAGGTCCCGAGTTCGAATCTCGGTCACGGTGAGTTACCCGGATAAGGTCTTTTTCCCGCGTTTTCCCTTGTCCTGAAAGACGAATGTTGGGTAACTAAGCTCCATGGAGCCCTAACTCACTGGAGCATCATTTCGCCCATTTTATTCATCGTCCGATATGACTAAATGTTGGAGGACGTAAATTAGGTACGAAGATGCTTGGTAACTTAAAATCATAAAACGCTAGTGGTGTGTTTGAAAACACTGATTAAGCCATAAACACCTCTTTCATATATCCTACCTAACTCTGGATCTTTATATTTGGTAGCAGGCATGCTAAGCACTACAAATAAATTCCTGGATGCACAAAAAGCGTTTGATTGGAGATACCCGCTACCAGCTACCCATGTGTGGCACATTCCGACATTACACTAAGAAGTCGACACCAATTTTCACTTTAACACGGTTCTCAATCAAATTAAACAGACCTTTCTTAGCATTCTCACGACTTGGTCATTGTATCCGCAGAGAGATTTTCTACAAATAAGAAGTACAAGCCAAGAGCTTTAACTGTAGCGCGTCACGCAAAGCGCACTCACGTACCCAAGCATGCGTGGACATACAAATCTAATGAATATTCAATTAGATTGGCCGCTTACTCGGTCTACACTTTCTTACATATCTATGGTGTAAAACCTGTTTCTTAACACCTTACTAAGATACTCCTTCCGGAATCATTTCTTCAACCCGAAATATATTTTATTTAAATTAAAACTCTTAGAAAATGCAAGATATAAATTTCATTTGGTAGTAACTACCTCAAATATATGGTATTCTCATTGGTAATTTAAAAAAAAATCAGGAATACATTTTCCAGTACCTGGTAATCTGGTATAGAACTGCATTGAGCCTATTAAATTATTGAACTTCTTTTAATACTGTAATGTGTCCCATTGTCCCTCTTTTAAGTTGCTGCTCAAAAGAAATTGTCTTATTTTTCAGTTGGCGATAATTATACTAACACAACTGTATTGGCAAATAAGAACCGATTTCATTTTTGGGTGTATGTTTGTTCAACTTCGTTAACATTTTAATGGAAATATGTTCTGAGATGGTCTGATTCCTGTAAATTTAAACTCTAAAGCGAAATTTTCAATAAATACTGGTATTTAAGTCAAGCATATAGCAAGCCTACGATATAAAAGTATTCAAGAAAGTTCCCTAAACCCAAACCACTTTACATAGAAATTTTCGTTTAAATTTTCTAAAAAAAAAACATAATATTTCGATTAAAATAAATACATCTTTAATATATTTGCATGTATTTGCATGAACTTTCTAATAATGCAAAGTGAAGTCTTTGTCACTCTGAAAAAATTGTATATGCTTTCGTGTATTTGGTAAACCCTGAAGTTAAGCAAAACTTACCACTCAAAATAATATAGAGTTGCTAAAAGCACAAGTGATTAGATGTTTGAGCTTTAACTGTGTACTTCCGCGATATGCCTTCTTATTGATTTGAATTTAAAAATAGATATGCCTATCATGTATTAAGCCGCTATTCACATTTTCCTCATGGTGATACAAAGAGTGGAATTTCAAAGCCACAGCTACCTTGTACTTATAACAAAATACGCAACAATGTTACCGAACAAATTAATGTCGATTACCAAGAAGTAAGGAAAAAATACGTTTTTGTAAAAAATTGTAGAACAGCAAACAATTCGCGTTTCTTATGATCTTTAAAGAAGCTTAAAGGATTTTAAAATTATTTCGTCTACTTTTTGATAGGTACTGTAGCATCAAGTAAGAGAATTTTATTTCGCCCAAAATTTTAACATCGATACTTCACCGCAAATAAACTTTCTCGGTTACCTTGAAAAAACATTTTCAGAAAAACATCCGCGCGCGCATGTATACCTTAAAAAGTCGGGGAATACCCAAACTTGGTATTTACTCAATCTTTTCTGGATGCGACACAACTTAAGATCACCCCATCTCGTAGTATCATTTATATGGAGAAATATTAGTCACTTTCTCAAAATATCCTTGGAAATTCGCACTTACTGAACTTCATATAACTATCGTATAGCAAGGCGATACGTTCATTACAGTATACAAATTATGTCAGAACTTTTCTTCTCTGTGTTTGATTTTATAATATTCCATTTTCGAATTTAGTGCGATCCATATACACCTGAACCTTTCAATAGGCAATAACTTTTGAACCAATTATAGGACACACGCGCAAATTTGGGAGAATATAATACACAATTGGGAGATTACATTACACTATTTATATCTCAGAGAAAATGTTGGAAGTTTCCTCCACCAGTATCTATACATGTTTTCACTCGTCTCACTATAGTCTCTGAAGTTTTACGGAGAGTATCCTCGCCAATGTTACTTATTTCGGTTCGAGTGGATTCCTTGAGAACTACAATTGTCCGTGGCCTATTCTTGTACACTATTTTTAGATACCCCAACAAGAAAAAAAATCCGTTGTGGTTAGGTCAGGGGATCTGAGGGGCCATAGACCTTTTGAGATTATTCGATTATCAAAGAAACTGGTTACAAGTTCCATGGTGTCATTGGATGTATGGCACGTTGCTCCTCTTGCCGGAAATAACCTTCTCTCAATTCGATATCATCCAGCTGCTCCACAAATGTCTTTAAGATACACAAACTTCAGTGTCTAGATCCAATTAATTTTACAAAACTTAGAGATAACCTTATAACTCATTAAAATATAGAATTATTTCGAATAATAGTTTTTATGGAGCCAACTGTTTCAAAAACTGTTTGTTGTGTGCTTAATTTTCTCCAGTTGCTTGGCAATAAGCGCATCTTTTCCCTCAATGTAAAGCTTTCAGTTTGGGTGTGAAGCGATAGCCAAAAGGTGAAAGGTCCGATGAGTATGTGGGTGCTCAGTTACTTTCATTTCCGACCATGCTTTACTCAGACATTTGACGCTGCATTGACCATGCCCTCTAATGAGCAATGAATCTCACGGCGGCGATAACTACCTATACAAAGTATGTTCAGATGTGTATCTTCTATTGTGTAACGTCACAAGACTGTACAGATAAATATGTAAATTAACCTATAACATGATCATTCTTATATCTCCTTTACGTTAATCAGGATAAATGTGGTATAACTGCATGTTAGGACCACTGTCATTGGCATGCTACGAAGATACTCGACTGTTTATCAAATCAATTTTCGTTTCTCAAAATCAGAATATTAGGCCTATAGGTTTACATAAAAAAGGCATACTTCATTTTAAAATCTTTACTGAAAACATAACTTCATTAATCTAAGAAAATGTAAACACACAGTACCAAATATTTCCAAATTGGTTAATTCTTGAAAAAAAAGGACTACACATTAACTGTATATTATCTGCACAAAGTTTTCTTTAAGTCTTTTCGTAACCTTTACATTAAGATCTCGAATTTATAAATGTACATTAAAACTACAATAAATGTTTTAATAAAATACATATAGAAAACTATATAAGAATTATATGGGAGGGATGGGAAAATGGTTTCTGAAAATATTCACTTAAACATTAAAGGCTATATAATTTAGTCCTGAAATTGTTATTTGTGTTTGTTTCCAAATTATCTATTTACAACGCGATAATGTATTTTTTTTAAATATATTTTGAGGGAGGTGGTTCAGTGATTTTTAAATATATTTAAGTTAAATCATTAAAGTACTTTACGACGTTCAAACGACAGTGAAAATTAAAATACACAAAAGGTTTGTTTTAAATTTGCACCAGTTTTGTTTTAGGGATGATATTGGCTTGAAAGAAAATTTTGCCAATCATTTCAGTTAACTCTAAAAGTAGGTTTCGGTGCTCGAAAAATTATTTGAGGTTTTCATAAATATAACACCAAAATTTAGATCCTATAACGAGTTAGGATGGTAGTCTAATCTAGGATGTACAGTACGATTAAAATCATAATCTGTGCATATTTGTAAAGTAAATGATAACTCTAATGTGAAATATGTTAGAAATAAACATTGCTACTTAATATTATTCACATTTAAAATCTTCGTAAAACGTTAACTAGAATATTTAAAAAGTTGCAGAATTACATAAATTTATAATTAAAATTCGTGATACAATTATTGTTTTGCCTAAAGTAAATCCACATGTTTAATACTGAACATTATGTACGATTACGGAAATATTTTAGGTTAAAGTACCATATATAAACAATGAAAACAGTGTTTAATGGGATATGTGTTGAATCGTAATGCGGTTAAAATATTTATGTATAGCATTTTAATGAGCAGGTTAAAACAAGTACATAAGTGAGTATTAATTTGGAATAATTGGATAACTTTATGTTTTAAAACTGGCAAAAACTAATATTCGTTAAAATTCGTTCTTTAAAGTAACAGTAACAAAAAAGCATTAAGTTTACCCAGTGGAATGCCATCTGTCGCATATAAATAAAAAACAATTGAAAAACGTCCCATAACTCAAATATTTGAGTTGGGCTGTATACTAACTTTGAGGTTAGGAAAATAATAGCAAAAAACATGGTTGATAACCTTAGATGAAATTAAAAGCCAATATTTATGTTCCGCTGTTATATGTTCCAAAACAATTTACCATTCATATATGAATCAGACTGAATGTTTTCAGTTAATTCAAATGTGGATTTTAATAGTTGGTAACATACATTATTTTCCAGAATATGTAAATCGCAAACCTTCGTAAACGTTAGTGCCTAGTATTTAATTCTAAAAGCACGAATTTGCTAACAATTGTACCAAGATACGTCTTCTTGAATCAAATATTGATTTTGTACTAGATTATTACTTAGATGATTAAAGTTAGAAAGGAGTGTAATACTTTCCTTTTGTGCATAACAAAAAAATCTTATAAACTCGTATTTTTAAATTATGAAAATGATTATGCTGTTGCTGATTAAAACACTTTTACATTGAAAATGTTTAATGTTTCGTTAAAGGGAGTTTTCATGACAAAAATAATAGTTTTCTGTAAAGGGAAGTTAAAACATTTCTGAATATTTTTCTTGCGCATATTTTTACTTGCGGATGATTTAAATATCGTTTTACATGTATCAAGAAAAGTGTTACTCAGACTGCTAACAGTAAAGTCAATTTTTTTTTTAACGTGTACAGACTTTGTTAGATTGTGATAAAATGTTAATATCTGTTTAAAACCCCCTTTTAAATGTTCAATTTCGGTGCACCATAACCCCTTAAAATGATATGCTATAATTATGTTAATTATAGCATATCACTAGGATCCAAGGACAAATTAAAGAGACGTGTGGAGGTGGATTTTCTGCTTCACAATGAAATTATTGTGTTTGTTAATGACAGTGGCGGTATTATATTTGTACCACCGGTGTGTCTAAATTTTGTTCCGCAAGAGTTTCTACGTGTCAGTATATCTACTGATATGGAGCTGCCGCTTTGGTACGCGCTCTAGGCTGGGTTTGAACCGGCAACCTTGGCACCAGTAGGCTAGCGCTTAACTGACCCAGCCGTACTGACACCTCGCACTAAAGGGATCCAAGTGGAAATCTCGGTACAGTTAAGTTACCCGGATGAAGCTCCTTTTCTGGAGTTTCCCTACCTTGAGACAAATGTTAGATAACTAAGCCATAAGAACCCGGGCTCATTTGAGTATTATTTCCCCTATTTCATTTATTCGTTCTGCATTTAATATCACCAGGGGTAAATTGTTTTGGTTATTTTGTGAAACGTTATATTAAGAAAATTTATGTTATTGTAAATTAAATTAGTTAAGTGTAATCCTATTAATACTATAAAAATGCACATTTTAATCAGTTTTGGGCCATCTCTTATTAAGAAACAGAAGTCGCTCCACATGCAATATGTAGAGAGCTAAACGCAAGAGCGTACTCACTTGTTTTGGTTGTCGCGAAGTGGCACAAAACTACCTGGCGGGGAACACTCTTCGTCATGGAAAGTTCAACGAGATACTGTTGAAGCACCAGTTCTGTGCTGGAGCATACACTAACAGGGAGGAAGGTGGGGAGAGCTTGTCTTTAATGAGTGGGGAAGAAGAAGAAAGGTTGTCAAATGTTTGGCAATAAGCTATCCAATCGTTCATAAAGCAGTAATTCTGGCACGGGGGCCAAAAATAAGATTTCTCGTGCAATGCTTTCATTTAGAAATTATGCAACACGATATCTTATTCCAGCTTTGAGAAAACCCTTCTACTTCCTGATAGCTCCGATACTTTGTTATTTGGAGGATTCTTTATGTATTTCTGTCTTTCTTTAATTGGTATTCTGAGGTGGAAATTTTAGGTTTAAAAGATGCACGAATCTTAATAAAACGCAGCTTATCTTTATCAATATAAACTGTCATTTAGGTGCTTTCAAAACAATTATATAATAGACGATATAAATTATTGAAAACCAGCTTCCACAGGACACGAGACGAACAGGATGCTGTGTTATCTATAGGGATGAGACGTAGAAATCTGTTTACCTCATATAGAGCCATGAGGCATCTAACAGGTCCATCGTGATGATCACGTAGTTAGTGATAAAATACAGGCTGGGAATTATGGAAGTTACTCTTAAACTATATTAGACAGGTAATTAAAATGCAAGTAAATATGATTTTCAGTATATAGAAGTTCCACTTGTATGGGATATTTTCCCAGTCTCAACACTTCCTACCAGTTATGACGTAAGAGTGAAACATAAGATAAAACAAGGAGTAGTACTAAAAACTTAAAAATTTGTATTTCTTTTTCAAAATATTATATTTTAACATCAGTTGATTTCTGCATTCCACGAAACCAATCTATAATAGTGTTGCAACTCTTTAAAATGTTCAACCCATTTTGTCTATGTTTCGAAAACAAACCAATCACAAGTCAGGGCTGTATGATGGAGGATTCATATGCTGTTCTTTAGGGGATCCACACAGGCACTTAGGTTTTCTGTACGCGAAGATACTGTCATTATATAAAGTTATTTCCCTCTTTGTGTATTTTCACGAGATTTTTCGAACCTCTACGGTAAACAGTAAGATTACATCTACCTTATAATGCTATATAGAACTCTATCCCGTTTTAGAAGCGAAAGAAACTAGTAATTATTTTCTTAACCAGCGTTACAAACTAGTCTGATTTTATGGGCTTTAGATTCTGTTAAAAATCACTATTGACCTAATTGAACCTTTTGTTCAGGTTCCTAACAATAAACCCAAAATTCATATCAGGTGACCATTATCCAAATCAAACTGAAGTGCTGCCTTAGAATCCTTTCATATCCTTTCTGCATCGATTAATGTCCTGCTTTAGATTGCAGGTCAATTTACGTGAAACCCATCGACAAAGCTTTTCACGTCTAGCTGTTAATATAAAATGCTTCCGACTTGATTCTTATCATTACCTAATTTAACCGAAATAAGTACACAAGATATTCGTCGAGTTTCTTCAAGCATTATTCGAATAGTGACAATACCATCCATCAGTAAGGCTGTTCTTTGACTTTCTTTATGACACCAATTTCTTGAGTTCGCTATTCAATAAAATTATAAATTATTTTAGCTGGGATTTCTTCGCCAAATTAATTTCTAAGCGGATCTTCACATTGTTTAGGCTTTAATGAAGATTTGGATAGGGAGGTAGCGTGTCTGCCTCACATTCAGAGATACAAAGTTAGAATTTTAGTCAGGATGAGGTATCTGACTAAGGTTTCTCTAAATTTTTCCCTTATTCTGAAAGACGAATGTCAGGTAAATCTAAGCTCTATGGACCCTGGGCTCATTTGAACATTTCAGGCATTTAATTCATCGTCCGACATGACCTACGTTGGAGCGCGTTAAATAAAATTTTAATCGTAAAACGTCATAACCCAGAAACGTATCCTAGCTAAATTACTTTTGGATAAACATATATCTAAATGATAAACTATTGAAGAAACTAACATATATTCTAAATACCAACAAAATGTTTAAAGTAAGACATCAATTTATAGTTTATGAGTAGATGACATTTTGTGTTAGATATTACTCAATATCAAAATCTGAGTGAGTAATTTAACACAAAATGTCATCTACTCATAAAAAGCTATTAACTAACAAATATACCGGAATCAACTTCCAAAATATTAAATAGCTATCAAATACATGTATAAAATTTTTCCAATAATTGTTTTTAGAAACAAGGCGCTCTAGAATTTCAATGTCACTCTCGTATTTTCATAGTTAATCCAGAAAGTTGTTTATACAATAAAATCTTATTAGTTTACTCACCGCTTACCTATAGTAGGAACATTTTTATTGTAGAAATATTATGCATAAAACGGCGTGTCTCACTCGCACAATAACTCTGAAATGAACTATTTATTGTAAATATACCCTTCTGGATTTGTAAGATTAATAAGAGTTCAGGAAATACCCCTTTCTAAACGATCTAAGACATGAAATTTATTTTAATGACTCAACCAATTAAAAAATTAACCTTCTAAATATTTTGCATCAACAGCAAACTATGGAACCATTGCGTTATTTTCCCCATAGAGCAAAAAAATATAACAAAATTACTCATATCTGTAGATTTTCCTCCGCTGAGACACTTTGGATAAACGATTCTTTTAATGAGGATTTACGAATTCCTAGTTCTAAGCAAGAGAAGGAGATATTACAGAAGATTTTTCTAAACATTCAATATAATTTCCACATCCAAAGGCTATATGGAAAAAAATTAATTTAATAACAGCATACGTCGATGCACTTTATAACGCTGCCTAAGGTTGCTGCTTAATGAATAAAATTCATAAAAATTCGTAACTTACTAACTTACCAGGAAAAATAGGTTAACTACCGTTGTATACGATTACCGCAGTCTCGTGTTCATTAAGTTGAGAGCTTTCTCTGTTTTTGTAACCTTGTACAACTCTGCTCTAATGACTGTGGACATTACAGTGACAACAGTAAAAGCTGGTGATAACAAGGAAGGTTGAATGAAGGAGATGACAAATTGTGACTGCAGAAGTAAAGGAACTACGCTTTCAGATTCCGGATATAAATATCAAGATCTTATCGTAAGTGGTAACTAGTTTTTGGATGATGAATGTCATATGAAATTTACTGTTGCAACAACTGCATTAGAAAACCATTACAAAACTCAAAACAAAGTTATAAGATGTGTTTATGCAAACATTTGCAATGACGCTTTCATAAATAGTAGGGCTGTGCCTATTTGCGGCTGTGAAATTTGGAAATGTGATAAACGTTTGCACAAATGGTTTCAGCAAACATTTTTCTGGGCTACAGGAGGTTGAACCGATTGATAGTTAAGCTGCATATGTACTGGTCTTGAAATTCCATACTGTATAACAACGCGAGTGCCATCGAAGGGGAAAACAATTATTGGAAAAGTCTAGCTCAAATATCTGACATTATTACGCATATTCGAACTGAATTGTGTGTTTTAATAGTAATTTATGGGACTTGCGAGCAAAGCTGATGTTTATTAACGAGTGAAAACTCGCGAGGATTTAACGCCGAGGGCTTAAATTTCAAGGGCATGATAAACGCCAAACCTCGCTAGTCCTGTCGTAATTTTATCCGTTGCCTAAGAAAAAATCGACTTTTACCGATAATATTAATTATATAATAAAACCAGATAAATAACGGAAACGCAGAAGGCAATGTCACATATGAAGGAGATTTAATTTTAATTGAAGAATTAGAAGAAGCACTCAAAAACTAAAAATAGGAAAGCAACGGGCCAAGATGGATTAAACGCAGAGTTGTTTAAATATGGGGGGTTACTGCTAAAGCTTCGACTGCTACATTTCTATAATATGTGCTGGAAGAAGCAATGTATCCCAGAAGTTTGGCTTATAGCCCAAACCATCTAACTTTAAGAGAGGGAAACGAAATGACTGTTGCAATTACAGAGGAATATGTTTACTGGATACGGCCTATAAAATATTTGCTAAAATAATAAACAAAAGGTTGCAGAATATAGCTGAATGACTTCTCTCGGAAGAACAAAGTGGATTTAGAAGAGGCAGATTCTGTGTAGATAACATTTTATTGTTAAACAACTAATTTAAAAACATAGGGAGTATAACAAAGAAACGCATATGGCATTTGTTGACTTTGTAAAAGCCTTCGACAGGGTAAACCGATGCAAAATGTGGCAAATATTGGAAGAAAGAGGATACCCACAACAATTAATAAAAATGATACAATGATTCTACTTCCAAACAAAAATAAATGTGAGAAACAGTGGTAAAATTTCTAAAAAAAATTACTAATCAGGGTGTCAGACAAGGGTGTACTTTACCACCTACACTTTTTAGTAATTATATTGACGACCGGTGTGCAAATGGAAGCAGCTAGTGAATGTAGGTTTTAAGATTTCAAATAAAAACTTTTTAAATATTTTATTGTTTGCTGACGACTTAGTTATTATACAAAATAGCGAGTCTGCCTTGCAAAAACCTATTTTTAAACTTAGTGAACTTTGTAAGCAATATAACATGAAAATTTCTTTTATAAAATCAAAGGTAATGGCATTCATTGGGAAAGAGCCAATTAGAACAAAAATAGTTATAAATAATCGTTGCATTGAACAGGTAAGCCATTTTAACTACTTGGGATCTGATGTTAGTTATGACAAGGAATATGATGTATACAATATAATATACAAATTTCAAAGAGTGTGTGGAACAATAAATAGAACATTTAGAAAAAAAATACGTAAAGAAACAAAATTAAAATTCTACAAAGTTATGGCTGTACCTATACTGACATACGGAAGTGAGACTTGGACGTTAACTAAAAAGCAACAGAGTAAAATACAGGCTTCAGAAATGAAGTGTGAAAGGATGCACGAAGAGGGACTTAATAAGAAATGAAAATATAAGAGAAGAGCTGGAAATTTTTAGTCTGAATGATAGGTTAAAAGATCTCAAACAAAAATGGAAGGAACATGTTGAAAGAATGCCAGATAATAGACTTACAAAACAAATATTACAGTATCATCCTAAAGGTAGGAAATCGGTGGGCAGACCCTGGAAGCAGTGGCTGGAGGACTTCGAAGGCGGAACAGGCACTTGATTGCCTATGTCATGAAGTGAAGAAGAAGAAGAAGAAGAAGAAGAAGAAGAAGAAGAAGAAGAAGAAGAAGAAGAAGAAGAAGAAGAAGAAGAAGAAGAAGAAGAAGAAGAAGAAGAAGAAGAAGAAGAAGAAGAAGAAGAAGAAGAAGAAGAAGAAGAAGAAGAAGAAGAAGAAGAAGAAGAAGAAGAAGAAGAAGAAGAAGAAGAAGAAGAAGAAGAAGAAGAAGAAGAAGAAGAAGAAGAAGAAGAAGAAGAAGAAGAAGAAGAAGAAGAAGAAGAAGAAGAAGAAGAAGAAGAAGAAGAAGAAGAAGAAGAAGAAGAAGAAGAAGAAGAAGAAGAAGAAGAAGAAGAAGAAGAAGAAGAAGAAGAAGAAGAAGAAGAAGAAGAAGAAGAAGAAGAAGAAGAAGAAGAAGAAGAAGAAGAAGAAGAAGAAGAAGAAGAAGAAGAAGAAGAAGAAGAAGAAGAAGAAGAAGAAGAAGAAGAAGAAGAAGAAGAAGAAAATATTTCTGTACATTGTAGATGTTTATTGTTTTTTAGTTAACTTAAGAAAATTGAACATCGGACTAAGCCATCTACGAGGTAATCCATAGTCAAAGATTATAATACGTCTGATACTATATTAGAGTAGGCGTTCCTGAAGAATGTGTTGTTTTTGTCTCGCAAATTTTAACTTTATACTTCTGCTTGACCTGCTATATTGACTCTGGTACAGATAATTCGACTCTTTGCCGAGATTATTCATGTCTAATAGTAAAAGGTCTACTTTTCAGTAATAGAAACATCGCGTAATGATGTGCTTTGTTCTATGGTGACAAAGATATTTATATGGTTTTGTTTACATCGCACCCAGATAAACAAATTTCATTCCTTCAGAATAAAGAGCACTTCCAAAAGCCATTCACTGAAATTTCAAGATAGTTTGATTAATTATATAACTACCTTTAAAGTACTCCTAACTTTAATCATAATCACCATTTAAAAAATAAGATAATCATTGAAAAACATGTTCATATATAGCTAAAACGGAGCTTTTCCAGAAAATCCAGATATGTATAATTTACGGGGAGAGTAAAAACTTCATTCAGTACTATAGAAAATGTGCAAACGGCAATATAATGTTCCAGAGAATATCCTAACTGAATAGTGCTGTAGACGGTTTAAGCTTAAAATAAAATTTTTAGAAGTTCATCAATGAAACCAGCATTTCAGGTTCTGAATTATTTAAGAAAGCAACCACATATTAAACCTTCTGAACAATGTACTAATTTGCATAGATCCAAAATCTTTAGAGACTCGGGCTGTGGTGATGTAATTATTGACTGGTTACGATTAATATTTTTATAAAGAAACTAGCTGACCCGGTGCACTTCGTACCGCCAATAAAAGTTGTCTGAACTTATCTGTATAAACAAAAAAGAATCGGATTAGCTATTTATTCTGCAATTGGGGAGGGGAACTTTAAATACAAAACGGTTATAATTAACTTAATTTAAAACTTTCT
Organism: Mantis religiosa; assembly: GCA_030765055.1. Lineage (NCBI taxonomy): Eukaryota > Metazoa > Arthropoda > Insecta > Mantodea > Mantidae > Mantis > Mantis religiosa. The sequence continues at coordinate 81,341,116 of CM060957.1, forward strand.
GATAAACAAAATTTATTGTATTTTTAGTGCGAAAAAGGGAAATTTCAAGTTGATTCCTCAAACTTCCATCGACTGCTCTTGCGATTTACATATGGTCATTGTAAAGGCCAAACACACGGAAAATTGTAGACGCTTAAAATAGAAGGGTATATCTGTTGGAATCATCGGAATACGCGGGATCAAGATATCCTCTCCTTTGTACTTTCCCTTGATTGTTGCTTCGATGACGTTATTCACTAGCCTTTTGCATAACTGGTCTCGTTCCATTGCACAGTCGTGATTGGTTAATGTTATGCGGCATGATCACAACTGAACCTTCTTTTAATTATAAAGTGTGAGGTGGCAGTCCAGGTAATTGTAATGAATTTAAAAACTAGAATAGTTGACTTCATCATCCTGGTTTATAACTGTGTCAACTGCTTTGCACGAAAACAATTCCTCGGAAGAAACAGTCACTCTAGAAAGCAATTCTGACATATCAACACGACTATTAGCATTAACTGCGTCTCGCTGCTCATCATTGTGGTTAGCACGTGACGTAGCTCGTTGCACATTTGACTGATTTCTACGACGTGAGTCAGGTCGTCGTCATCTTGGCATAGTAAAAAGATTCCGCGAACTGCACAAAATCACTAAGGAATTCAATTACACGAATTCACAAACACAAATTATAAAGAAGGTATCCAGGATTTCACCAATATTTGACAATTGTCTGTAATCAAATATTTCTAGTGTTATAGTGTGTTCAGAAATTAATTTTATGACTAATATTCAAAAAGACATATCATAATGCTATATAAACATTAAGTATTGATAAACGATATACCTTATTTGATGAAATGTGGTAAGTGAAATAGCTTTGAAGACTTTGGCAAGGAATGAATGTGTAGTGTTTAACGCCCACTTTTACTACATACGGCACCGCAGGCGATCACACTGATACATGAGATGAAGATGGAGCACCGGTGGAATGAGATGGTGGGGGAAACCGGAGATCCCGGAGAAAACCCGCCCCAGTGCCGTGTTGTCCATCATAGATCTCACTTTGCGGTCGTGTGGAATGTTGGCAAGGAGTGGAATATCACTCTACTTTGTAATGCTTTTGTTTATCTAAAATAAAAGGTGTATGTGTTCCGCAAGTTTCCGTGTGTACTTTTATATTTAGTTAATATCCCGGTCCATTATCACATCACGTGTTTTTCTCACCTTTTAAACCTTCCTTTTACTTATACAAATATTTCAAAAACCATAATTAGGCAAATAAAGTCAGCCCTTTACGAGTTTTTGTAAGGCTAACAAACGTCAATTTATATATAAGATAATGGGGTGATGGTAACTAACCAAAATATAAAATTTACGTATTATAAAATTAATCCATAATATATGACCAAATGTTCCAGTGCTTTTAGCTAATTTCTGTGTTAAAAGCATTCACCCACTATGAGATAAGGGTCACATACTTCGCTACTATAGTAACCGGCATTTAAGACCAAGATGCTGGGGACTATATCAACCTGGTCTCACCGGATAGACACGTGAATGTCATCGTATTTCGATCATACCATATCAGTACCTTGAAGTCATGTGGTGATTACAGAAAAAAACCCTGGAATATGACCTTGCTATAGGGTGTCTGAAACCTTGGGAAACAGGTGTCAGATTGAATGATACAAAATTAAATGTGCCAGACCTCGTAAGTATTTCTTCTCGTAGTGCCATAATTTGTTGGGATAATAAAGACGTCTGGCTGAAAAATGTTAAAAGAAAAAGGCACGTGTGCGTGTGACAGAAGCAGAAAGAGATACAGAGAACATTGTAACTCTAAGGAATAAAGACAATTAAATACAGAACTTAAGTTTAGCATTTTCCAAGCATATTAGAAATAGTTTGAAAGAAAATAATCTTGGAAGTACCTTTATATGGAGATTGTTTTTTCTGATGATTATTATTAATATATTGTATTTTTAGATTTCTGCATGACAAAACAAAATATATTAAATTTTCTGACTAGCTAGTTCCCTTCGTTCTGATTGTAACATAACTTTGAGGAACGGTAAGAAAAAAATCTTCTCGTAGCTTCACAACTAGTTAAGGGACACAACTTTAATAAAATATCTGTGAAAATCATTTGAGAAAATATTCCTTGTTACTTATTTCAATTTTAAAACACTTAATTTCTTTAAACAAGTGACAAACTTTCTTTTTTCGTGCTTATACGAGAATAATTGAATTTAACAGCCATTCGCTCCTTAAAAATATAACACTTTACTTGCCACTCTTATTAGAAACATATCTAAAATGCTGAGTATGGCCATGTAAAAGTAGCTCTACATTTTTGATTTTTAACACTTAATTTCTTTAAACAAGTGACAAACTTTCTTTTTTCGTGCTTATACGAGAATAATTGAATTTAACAGCCATTCGCTCCTTAAAAATATAACACTTTACTTGCCACTCTTATTAGAAACATTTCTAAAATGCTGAGTATGGCCATGTAAAAGTAGCTCTACATTTTTGATTTTTAACATCGTCTATTTATATTTTGAAGAGCTAATAATATAACACACTATTTCGAAAATTCACATCAAAAATAATTCTTGAACAAAAGTTATGTTCCATCGTAGAAGGTTAACTTGCATTTTGCAAATTGTGACCCTTTCTCTTATTGTTTCCTTTCGCACTGACCGCGAAAGGAGGAGCATGAAATTTATCAGAGCAATGACAGAATATTTATGACTCTAGGGCACATAACCATATAAGGTCACATAAGCAGGGCTATCATTAATACAATGGGAAAAGTTGGGCTACTTCACGCTCGAATGAACTTCCTCGATTACTGCGTTATTAACACATTAGTACTACATTTAAACGTACTTATTGATCACTTTTACCATTCTATTACACCTCAGATAATTTAAGTTCCACAGTTACAGCATTATTTAAGAGATTTGGCTGCTGTAAGTGTGAACGTTTCAGGACAAACGTTAAAAAAGAATACATTAAGCTTTACGATGGCAATAAATTATTTCATCTGCCACCATAAGAAAAAAACATCATTACGCGATACCTTTGTTACTGAAAAGTAGGCCTTTTACAGTTAGACATGAATGTTTGCATTATCTCCGCTAGGGTCAATATAGCAGGTCAAGCAGAATAATAAAGTTAAAATTTGAGACACAAAAACACATTCTTCATGAATGCTTTCTCTAATGTAGTGTCAAAAACAATTTCTTTGACTATCGATTTCCTCGTAGATGGCTCAGAACAATGATCAATTTTTCTTTAGGTATCTTTGCTAAAATCACTTCCTCGCAGATATTCGTAACACTTTTGAAACTGCACCATTTATTAAAACAAATACTTTTTGTCATTAACTTCAGATGACTTTTGTGGCAGCAAATTAACATAAGCAGCTCGAGCTTCTCGAATTTCTTCTAGTATAAAACTTTCGTCGCTTGAATCAGTCATTTTGGCGTACAGTTAACCATTTGTTGCTTTTGCATCACCATAGTTACTCTTCTTCGCCTCCAATAACTTACACCTAGTAAAAACCTCGATTCTGAATCTTGAAGCAATTTTTAATATTTTTATAATTCATAATTCAAGTAGATTTTTCCTTAGATAACTGTGAAATTATGTATGGGAGCAGTGAGGTTTTGTGTTCATTATACAGTTGAAATTTAAGTCCTAGTCACTAACTTCTTAATTTTTTTAGTCGCTAATCAAGATCAATTTACCTCCCAATACCTATAAATATTGCCATAGCAACGGCACATATAGCGTCGTCTATTTGATTCTTATTTGTAAAACCAGAAATAATCTTCGTACTTTTACAATTGTCTGATAATTTTTCGACATTTCTGATCTTGCTTCATTTAAGGGTTGGCAGTAATTTTGGATGTCTAACCTGTTGGTCATTCATGTGGTAGAATAAATTATAAACATAGTAATGTAAGCGTCACTTAAATTCACAAGATGATTTACGAGGGCTGTTCAATAAAGAATAATCACAATTTTTTTTTTGACAATGTACCTTTACTCACCCTCATAATTTTGATGGCCCTTCTCAAAATAGTCTCCCAGTGATGAACTTGTCCCAGAATTTCTGCCAGTCTTCAAAGATATGCTGGAAACCATTTTTGAGAGATCCTTCAAAATCACCTCCGCAGCCTTCACCACTGCTTCTGATGATAAATAAAGCCTCCCACGAAGGCTTTTTTTTCAAGTTAGGGAACAGAAAAAGGTCACATGGGGCTAAATCCGGACTGTAGGGAGGGTGAGAGATGTACTTCACGTTGATTTTTGCAAGATATTAAGCAACAACATTGGCAATATGCGGTCGAGCATTATCATGGTGCATTATCATGGTGCAGCATCCAGCCTGCTTCACGGAAATGTGTTCTTTTGTGCCTGATATGAACTTACAATGTTTTCAGGACATCCCTGTAGTATTGTCCAGTTACTGATGTGTATGCAGGTACAACATGCTGATAAACCATTCCATGAATATCAAAGAATGAGATGACCATAACTTTTCCAGCAGAAGCAACCATTTTTGCTTTTTGGGGTTTGGTGATGAAGGAGATTTCCACACTGAGCTTTGTTGTTTGCACTCAGCATCAAAATGATGTAGCCAAGTTTCCTCAGCAGTGATTACGATTGAAAGAAACTCTAGATCTTCCTCTAAAATCAACTTTAACTGTATGTTACCTGTCTGAACTTGCCTGGTTCTCACAGGCGGCAACCAGGAGTACCAACAACGAAACTACTACGGCGTGTTTGTTTCACATTAAGCTAACAGAATATAATAAGATTGAATTTTAGTGCGAAAAATTATGACCGAAAAAAATTATGATCATTCTTTATTGAACAGCTCTCGTACATAACTGCTAACAAACTAATCATACATATATCATATTTACATGGATTCCTAACCACTGTATAAATTCTACGTTTAGAAGTACAAGTTACGTTAAGTTATATCCAAAGTAACAGGTTAAAAACATTTATGTATAGTTTCACTGTAGTATATTCAATAGTTTAAGTTATTGTGTAATTAGTTTAAATAAGCAAACTGGCCCATAAGGCGAAGAAATTAAAATTTTTCTACGACATATATCTTGACTAACGAATATTTAAAGCAAGCATGTTGAAATTAAGGTAATTCCTCTGTTAATGTTTATTATTTTTAGAAAAATTACAAGATACGAGAAATTATTTTGTTTTACCAATTTTTGTTTTTACTGAATTGTTTATTGAGTTGTGTGTTAACTAATGTTCCTCCAATGCAATAATAAACGATAGGGAAACATCACTCCTACATTTCTTTTGTTACAGTTTTGGCTGTTTCTTTACAAAATTTTAAGCAAGTTGTATAAAGATTACAATATGTGGGAATACTTGCGACACAAATACTTAAAAATGGAAAACGGAGAAAAAGCACCTTTAAAATTCTAAACGGCTGTCTGGCATTGTGTACATCTAAAAACAGTGTAAAATAATATAACTACGAGCATTTTAAAAGCAGATCGCTCAATTTTCACCTATACATACCCTCAAGTTCTGTTCGGAAACATGGAACGTCCAGCACATTAGACAACTTAGCTTACCAACTAATCTTAAAACGAAACACTCTGCTAGCATTTACTTTATATTTTTCCAGGCATAATTTTATTTTTCAATTTAACACACTTTAAGGTACACGTGGCTTTAACAAATGTGCATGTTTTGGAAGAATCCTATATTTATGAAAGTACATTCATGTGTTTAGTGCCCGCCTCGGTAACGATGGTAGCATGTCTGCCTACGTTCAAGAGGTCCCGAGTTCGAAACTCGGTCAGGGTGAGTTACCTGGACAACGTTTTTCCGGTGTTTTCCCTAATCCTGAAAGATGAATGTCGGGTAACTTTAAGCTCCATGGACCCCGGACGCAGTGAGCATCATTTCACTCATTTCATTCATCGTCCGATATGACTAAATGTTGGAGGAGGTAAACTAAAAAAAAAAATGCCTTAAGTAAATTAAGAAGTAAAATATTTAATGAAAAATAATTAAGTCACCGTTTGTTGTAAGTGTAATACGCCTTTTCAGTTTATTCTCATAACTTTCTTAAATTGTTACTTTAAATGATTGAATTTTTAAAAAATGTTTTCTTAAACTTTAAAATGCATATTACTTTATTATGAACGAATTAAGATTTTCACAATTTCTGAACACATTTCTCAGAATAATTTCCTTAAATACTCAATCCGGTATTTACCTCATCGAATGAGGGAAACCAAGAATAAATATCTCATTGACAAGCAACTTCAATTACAAAAGGTGACAAAATCTATGATCGCAAAGAAAACATGAAATGTTTATCTGCAGATCGTGAGCATTCCATTAATTTCTGAAGCAATACTCGATTACTGTTATCTACGTAACGTTTTAATTGTGTAAGAATTATGACCAGATCTGTAAATGCTGGGAACTAGATCGTCTTGATCATGATGGAACGTTTTCTGCCTTCAGAGATAATCTTCAAATTCGTCTTTAGACACGCAATTGTTTTCTTGGAAGAGACAGCGCTCCCAATGCGAGATGAGGGGGCAACTCACGAAACCTCGAGAGCGTGTCGCTTTCTCGTTTTCATTTTTATAGATATTAGTTCATAGTTCCTATAGAATATCTTCCGGCAGATTCCGTGACAATCTGCCACGATCTGTCTCCATCATAAATTCCAATGCAAGCTCTAATGGAATATCAATAGAGATTCCTATGAGAAAGTCTACAGGTCTGATCCCAATTATTAGCTAAACAAAGCCCAGAATAATACTTATTGAATTATCAAATGGTAAAACGAAACTTGTTACAAAGTCTTTCTTACCGTTATTTTAAGGCTTCGACGGATTTATATTTTAAAGATGTCCACCCTTCCTTTACTTTTCTGTGTTAATAATTACATTTATTACTTTTGCATATGAGATTAAATCACACATTAAGTTAAAAGACCTGTGGTTTTATATCTAAGTTAAAGATAATCAAATGATTTATTCTTTAGTTTTTAAGATAGACAAAGTTTTGGAACTTGTTTGATACAAAATAACAGATTTGGAAAAAAATTAAATAGCATATTATATTTATAAAGTTGGTGTCAGAAAGTGCGCCTATAATTTATATTCGCTGTCAAGAAATCCTCTCGAAAAGATTTATCTGCCACGCGACAAAGTTTAACATCCCAAATCCACTGATTGCATTGCATCTGAAGCAATTTGATTAATGGGCAAAGGAATTGTTGTTCAGGATTGTCTTTTATGCTGTAAAACTAACAGCTGTCGATATGATTGTGGTTTCATTTCATCTGTAGCGCAGTTCAACTTTTTTTTTTGTGTTAAATCTGATGTTGGATAATTTCTAAGCAGGTTCCCAAATACAGAAAGAAGTATTTCGAGATGGGCTAAAATAGAACAATTATAATATTATAGACTAACTTATTTTATATGTTTACTGTTATGATTATATCAGAGTAGCCAACTAAACTATGTCGCAGCATTAACCCGGAAAATCAAGACCATTTCTAGTGTTGCCACTTTTAGATGGTATACAGATGGCCATGTCTATAAAATATTTAGATCATAATAATCGTAACTCTGAATAATTTTAATTTAATTTTAACTTAAAATCTGTTAATAACTGAACAATACCACTAATGATACATTAACAAGAAGTTTAATTACGTTACAAGGTGAATTTCAATCTTGAGCAATTTCAGTTTAGTGTTTAATTTACTTTTAAAGTAACAATTTTAAAATGTGATAGTTTATGTCAAATACAAGGTTTTAAGTCATGCAATATTAAATAATTAACATTAAATAATTTAATAGTTTCTAAGATTATTTCGAGAAAAAAATAATATTGCTCTTTCTCTTGGTATGGCATATCACAAAAATAGATTAACGTGCAGCGCTATTGGATATCAGATTTTGCGTAAAATTAAACTATTATAACTCGCATATGTGAAAAATTGTCTTATTAACAACTTCAGATGTATTTTCCATTCTCTTATTTGAACTTTGCAACTCTAAACAGATTATTAAAGTTTTGTTACCAATCTTTATTTCTCCCGCTCTCTTAGCAAGAGTAAGTAGGCATTAATTGTTCTTTCATACTAGCCGTGTGTGGATGTACTATGAACGGGTAGAGCCAGACTGAAAAATTTAATACCATAGCCGGGATTTGAACCACGGATTTTCTGGTATCCGTCCAGCCGCTCTAACCATTGAGCTACTATGACCTACGTGCCAACATGACATTGAATTCTCCAACTGACTCGTATTTGTAGGACGCACCTTCATAATGCATCCTACACACGGCTAGTGTGAAAGAACAATTTCCATTAATTGTACCCAATAGTGGTCCGAACTATAAAGCCTTACAATACTTAAAGCATAGTAAGTCGCCATTAAGGTAGTTTGTCTCATGTGTTTATGAGAACTCCTAGTGGCTTACCGGGAAAAACACGAGTCAATTGGAGAATTTAATGTCATATTGGGACGTTGGCCTTAGTAGCTCAATAAGCGGCTGAACGAGACCAGAAGATCGTGGTTCAAATCCCAGCTATGGTATTGAATTTTTCAGTCTGGCTCTACCCTTTCATAGTGCGTCCTACACACAGCTAGTGTGAAAGAACAATTTCCATTAATTGTATCTAATAGTGGTCCGAACTATAAAGCCCGGGACTTAAAGTACTTACAGCATAGTAAGTCGTCATTAAGGTAGTTTTCTCATGTGTTTATGAGAACTCCTGAGTGGTTTACCGGGAAAAACACGAGACAGTTGGAGAATTTAATGCCATGTTGGCACGTGGGCTATAGTAGCTAAATGGTTAGAGTGGCTGGACGGAGACCAGAAGATCCGTGGTTCAAATCCCGGCTATGGCATTGAATTTTTTACAGTCTGTCTCTACCCTTTCATAAGTAGGCATGTTAAATCCAGCAACCAGATTCTCTCTTCAACTTCTGCGCCGTGGCTGAGTGGTTAGAACACTCGACTCACCAAGGCAACCCAGGTTCGATCCCAGGCGACAGCAAAGTGAGATTTGTGTTGGACAACACGGCGCTGGGGAGGGTATTCTCCAGGATCTTGGTTTCCCCCACCATCCCATTTCATCGGTGCTCCTTCATTTCATGTATCATCAGTGTCACCGCCTGCGGTGCCGGGAGTAGTGAAAGTGGGCGTTAAACAGTGCACAATTTCATTTCATTACTCCGTGAATCTCTACTGTGTCCACAACAAAATATACAGGATGACCATAAAGTCTTCCCAACAACTTCATATAGAATGTAAACTATTACAGCTAAAGTTTCGTGATCTGTGGCTGAGGAAAGAATCTCTCATAGTTTAGAACACATTGTAAGTACACTTCCACTTGTGAGCCATTTGTCGCGCTCTTTAACATCTAAGGATATTCAATTTCTCGTCGTACATTCTGCTGAATTTCTTGGGTGATGTTAGCAACAGCATCAATTATCTTACTTCTCAAAGTGTCCATATCAGGTACACGTGTTGCATGTACCTACCCTGTCCTTTACATGATCCCGAAAAAAATAAGTCTAGGAGGTTTACATCTGGGAATCGTGTGGCCAGTGTTGAACCATCGCACCCAATCCATCTGTTAGGAAAATTATTCAACAACTCTGACGTTAAATTCCCAATGTGATGGTCTGCTTTCCTGCTGGATTGTCACCTTGAGTTGCAGGTGATTAAGTTGCGGTACACCGTAAAGCTGTAACATGTCCAGGTAAATGTTAGCCGTTATCGAGTTGGCAATGAAAAACTTGTGTTATCTGAATTTTTATAAGCATATAGAATGAAGTCGTTAATGTAACACTCCATGCACTGTGGACTGCAGAATTCCGAGTTCATAAGATGTAGTTCGAGTAGACTTGAAAGGACTTCTTTGAAATGCTTGTTGTACAATCTCAACGTTAGCTTCTATTACGGATGGACGTCCTGGCTGAATGGGAAGTTAAACTTCCAGTCCCCTTAAAGTTTGTGTATAAACCAACGATAGTTTTGTAATTGGGTGGCGCCCGTCCATATTCCCTCTAAACAGACTCGGTACAATGATAGCTGACCGCGTCTCATGGTACCATAAAAAGCATTGAGCTTTCTCTTGGTTTGACGGCATGTTAGACTATACCGATACAAAGAGAACAAAAAGCAACAGAAAAACAAGAGCTTTTCCGTCATCTGCCACAAACCACATGACTCTTGCTGTAATATTTTCCATTCCATATAACGTTGTAATGTTGAAGAGACTTTATGGACACCCTATATAACAAAATCATTTCTGCACATGTTTATCTTCACTAACAGAGGAAATGGAAAAATAAACTTTGATAGGAATACTTTGTACGATATATCGAATATAGTTATTTATGATACAAGTGGGAGAAGAAGAATTTTATACTGCGAGCAGGATAGCTTGCGGAACGAGCGAAAGCGAATGAATCAATTCCAGCGAACGGAATAAAATTCCTTTGAACACGAGTGGCATATAGTATATTTGAGACGGTACTGAATATTTATAGATATATTGCAGATAAGAAGTAGCTTCTTTTACCTATTTCGGAGACCTAAAGCTTAACGTGCTGCGATGTTCCATTATTGCCTTGCTTAGCATCAGTGTTGGCAATATGACGAAACATTTTATGTAAAATCTTACATAAAGGAGGCAATGAAACTAATAAAACCAAAGTAATGTAATAACTTGTATGGTTTTTAAGTTGCACCGTTGCAGGAATTTCTCGTATGCAATGTCGTATTGCTTTCTTTATTTTCTTAGTAGTAATTGTAAATATGTTCTGGTTCTGCACACTCAGCACCTTCCATGTTGACATTCAGATCATCAGCCGTTTTACAGATGGATACCGTAGCCTGTGATCGATACAAACGCGGCATACCTGATTGAGCCATTAGTTACATTGCACAAGAAACTATAGTTGGCTACATTGGAATATTAAAATATTTAACACTCTCGTGGTAGAATTATCTTCTTTTAACACTACTCAGAGGTGCCCAAAGAAGGCATTTTAACGTCATCTGTCTAAAACTATGTTAATTTGAGAAAACCATGTTAAAGAACATGGAACTTTTAGTGGAATATTGCTGGACAGAATTAGTATATTTTACATAGTTTTGTAAATATATTTACCACAAACTTGTTGCAACTAAATATCCTTATTCGATATTAGATACAAAATTACACATTTATATGTTAATATATTACGTAAAAGGCTTCGTAAGGGATACTCGGGAGTCATTTGTATTCTTCAGTACCATTTCCTCACTTTATGATTCATTTATAGTCAGATGTTATCTGATAGTGTTATGCGTGTTGCATATTTGACGACTGGCGTAACAAGTGCAATTTTGCCACCATTGTATTGAATTAGGGCATCGCCTGACCTTAGAAAATGTAAGAAAAATAGTGAACAGAACAGTTTGAATAAAAACAGAGAAAATTCATTTAAGCCTAATATGTGCAAGTCCAGCGTTATCTTAGCCCATTAAAATATTTTGACACTTCATGGGATGCGGATATTTTGTGGGTAGAAGTCAAGCTAATTAGCTATGTTAATGACAAGTTTTCTCAGAGCCCACTTGGCCCACCTCTATCATGTGGGATTAGAGTGTCTGCCTCACGTTCAAGAGGTCCCGAGTTCGAATCTCGGTTAGAGTGAGTTACCTGGATACGGTTTCTTCCGGGGTTTTCCCTTATCCTGAAAGACGAATGTTCGGTAGCTCTAAGCTCCATGGACGCCGGACTCATTTGAGCATCATTTCAACAACATTTATCGTCCGGTATGACTTAACATTGGGGGACGTAAATTTAAAAAAAAAAATTGAATCTCGGTCAGGGCGAGTTATCTGTGTTTTCCCACGGTTTTCCCTTATCCTGAAAGATGAATGTCTGGTAACTACGCTCTATGGACCCAGGCTCATTTGGGCATTATTTCACCCATTTCTTTCATCGTTCGCTGTGACATTGGAAAACGTTAAGAGCGACAGACAGAGAGAGAGAGAGAGAGAGAGAGAGAGAGAGAGAGAGAGAGAGAAAACTCTTAACACAGCAATATATTTTTACACCATGTTTAATCAGTCCTAAATATATAGTTTGTGTTGATTTTAAAATGCTCTTAGAAAAAGAAATAGATTTTGTAAACCTTTGAAATATTCAACATGTTACATTTTATTTTTAAAAGGAAACTATCTCAGAAACTAAGTATAGCAGTTCTGCATAATCATGGGGTTATTTTAAACCTGTGCTAAAATTTATTTCTTAAATTAAATGGTTCCAAATGTGACTTTTACGTGATTTTGAAACTATCAAAATCTTAAAATAGATTTTGTAAAATGTTGCGAAATAATTAATAACGTACTATTGAATATTTCAATGAAAAAGCACCAAATTATGCATAACCAATGTTCTATAGCGAATAGTTTTTCATTTTTGCCTTGACAACTCCCGTTAAATAACATGACGATGCTGAAAACTTAAGGTTTTGACCCTTTAAACGATACGTACTTCTAATTTATCTTTCTGACCTGTGCTTCCGTTGCATCATTACTGCATTGTTACCTTTATTCACTGTTTCATCCTTGGCTACTTCTTTACACTTGAAAAAGGAGGAAGCTGTTCCAGAAAAATAGCACTTCCTGTCGGAATTTCGCAACGAAACATTAACCTTTGTCTGCGCGAAGAAAAGAGCTTATGACACGCAGTGCGGAACGTAGCCCGAACAAAAGTCAATTGAATACACACATAAAATCGTGATGTAATTTACTCTCATACTTCAGAGTCATTCCATGCGACAGTAAAAGCTTGGTTGCCATTGTTTTAATATATGCCGCTTTACTTTGTCTTAAACATCCGGAAATAATGTACTTCAGTTTTATAAATTACATTCCTTAACTTAGAACCTCGTGTTGATAGACTGTTTGTTCTCCACTGAAGTAAGACGTTGTAAAATTTAAAACAGCCAAAAAGACATTTAATGAATTGCCTCGATAATTCACATGAAACCGGTTGCTCTATCTCTTTCGTTGTATTCTAACAGTTCGTCTACCTGAATATACATAAAATAAGGCTTGCCATGGATATCTTGAAGGGCACATTCGTAGAACATGTTCTTTCCATCGTTTTTGATACTTCTGAATTTCTTCTATATTATTTTCTTCCATTAACTGTTCTCTTATTACAGTGTTCCTAATCCTATCTCCTTTAGTAATTCCAACAATGGTCGTAAAACTCTCATTTGAGCTGCTTCAAATCTTTACTTTTCTCTGGTTTTTAAGGTCCACGTTTCACAAGAGTACATCAGCGCTGGTTCAGACACGAGGAGGTATCGTGAAGTTTTAATTATTACCCGGTAGTTTTATGCTAGTAATGAAAATTTTTGTGTCGTCATTGAATCCTCGGGACATAATGTTGGTAGTTTCAGTGATTTGAGTACTTTTGTTTTTTATACAGTGAGTGCCAGAAGTGACTGGGGTGTAAGATGGAGAAAATTGAGGCTCGTAGTGTGATCAACTTCCTGCATTTAAATGGCAAAACTACCCGGGAAATCCATGGGGTGACTCCTGTTTAAGGAAATGATTGCCCATCGTATGACACTATTGTGAGGTGGAAAAGGAATTTTCAAACTGATCACATGTCCCTGACAGATAAGTCAAGAGCTGGTAGACCGTCAATGACAGACGATGCTGTCACAGTGAAGAAAGTGGAGTATTTAATACTGCAAGACAGATGAGCAACCATCCAAAAGATCATGAATGAGACATCTTACTTATGGTAGTGCGTGGAAAATTATTCATTACGAACTGCACATGTCTAAGGTGTCTGTCTGAACGGTGGGTTCCACGTTTGCTAACGCCTTTCCAAAAGCAAACACGGCGTGACCTTTCAAGATAGATGTTGATGCTGTTGGAACTGGATGAAGATGGCTTTTTGATCGTATGGTAACAATAGATGAATCCTGGGTCTATCAGTATGATTCAGAGCAATACCCATGAGCATGAAATGGAAACATGCCGATTCACCCCTCCCAAATAGGTAAAAGATGATGGTGTTTAAGGGTGCTCGACTACTGGGTCATCAGCGCTCTTAAAACACCAATGGGTTTAAAAACCAATTAAGAGGAAAAAAAACTAAAAGAATAAAATTCAATAAATCAAATAAAACAAAGATAAAACTCCCGCACAACGGTGTGGCAAAGACTAAATTAGAAACTAAAACCATTAAAATCGTAAAGGAGATCAAATTGTTAAAATACCCAAACTGCTAGGGCCTAAATCCTAAAATTTGCAGATAAAACGAATGCTAAAACTTTGCCTACCGCCGTCTCGTCATCCACGAGTATCTCTGCCAAGCTGGCCGGCAGCTGGAGAGACCTGCGGAGACGGGCTAGTCTAAAAAAATCTAAAAATACATGGCGCACCGACAGTTCGGCACCGCAGAGCGGGCAAACTGGGGCCGATATCCTGTTTAATAAAAAGCTGTGGCTAAAATGACAATGCCCAATGCGCAACCGAGCCAAAATAACCTCTTCCCGCCTTGATAGGTGACAGGTCACCCAGTGATTCGGAAGCTCCTTTAGCGTTCGGAGCTTGTTGCCACGGAGAACAGACCACTCATCGTGCCAGCACGAGAGCGCCGTCCTACGCACAACAAGCCGAAAGTCTTCCGCAGTCACAGATGAAATGGTTACACTGGGATTTATGCCACCTTGGCTGCCGAATCCGCCATTTCATTCCCCCGCAAGCCCACGTGACCAGGAACCCGTTCACAAACCACGCTAACACTAGAGGTGCCAAATAGGCAAAGGTGCAAAAGTCAGCTGGAAAAGGCATGCTTTCATCTGGGACTGTCGTGGAGTCATCCTGATAGATTATCTTGCCAAGGGTCAAACCCTCACTGGCTGATACTAGTGCAATCTTCTGGACAAGTATTGTAAGTAAATATCGTATTTCGCTCAAAAATTGAATCGCAATATTTTACCAGAAATAGTTTTTTTTGAAATGTATACTTATAGCAACAGATCTGTGAATGGCATATCTAAAAATTGGACAATCGGTTAAATACCCAAAATTGGATATTTAACAAATAACTTTTGTTAACCATTAAACTAATTGAACAATGCCAAATCTGATGGTGATATTGTAAAGAAATATTAAGTCTAATTTCATAATCTTTCCATAATTATAGCTTGCCAGTTAAAGAGTAACTAAAAATAGGAAAATTCTAAATAAATATTTAGATTTTTGCAATTAAAACAAAAATGTTGAAATATACAATTAAAGTAGATTTAATGTACACAGGAGGTTCAGGTTTCAAATCGTTTTGGCCACCCACTAATGGGTTGCTGCTTGGTCGAATGCTGGGGTAGTTGTCTTGAAACTCATTCTCTATCACATTCCCTTCTTCACATTTCATCTTCAACTGACTGGAACATTTAATGACATGCTGACAAGTTGGCCATAGTAGCTCAATAGATAAAGTGGCTGAACGGAGACTGGAAGTTCCGTGGATCAAATCCCGGGTATGGCATTGAACTTTTCAGTCTGACTATCCCATTTACTGCGTCCTACATACGGTTAGTGTGAAAGAACAATTAATTTCAACTAGGTAACAACTCGTTAACTTAACACAGTGCGTTTAGAGTTAAAATTACATCGATTAGAAGCAATAATATGCCTAAAGTACCAAATAAATCTAAAAACAATCAATTTAACAGCCCCCCCCCCTATTCCTAACTACAACCGCCCAATGACATAATAATCCTGCCGAGTCATTTCGTTCTTTATGCCAAGAACATCGCCCCTTACGTAATGACTGCGTTGAAATATTACAGTAAGATCTGCAGAGTCACCCATTCTATCTGTTGGAGTCACTATGATTCTGCAACACAAACTTCTGCCACTGCAGAAGTTGCAACTGCTGCATAATATTGCCTAATTTTCAACAATGGTGAAATCTTTCCGTCAAATTGTCAACTGGAATGAGATGTCAAGAATAACGCAGCCAAGCAACGGGGACATACACTTGCCTCTTTGGGAAACCTCTATATAATTTAGGGAAGATTTGTAGAATGTGAAAGCGTAAAGATGTACCTTTGTAAGGAATGCATCGACTGATAGCGTACGCAATACATCCTTGTCTTCTAAGCTCACGCCAAAGTTTTCTCTGAAGATACTGAAAATAGTGTGTTCAGAGAAATAACAGGGGAAAAGATCGGAAAAAACAGATGCAAAAATTGGCTCCCAACATGTGACACCAGCGCAGAAACATGGTTCTGTATTTCACTCATGTTCTATGTTTAAACTGGAGACGAGTATATCGTGCCACCATAGAGCCCCGTTACGGCGACTTCACAGTGATATACGAATGTATACAATTTCATACCTGGGATAAGTATAATCCATTGCTACTAAAGCGAGAGTGATCTATAAAACCACTGCAGACAACAGCGGCCTTGTTGGTAAAGCACAAAAATGTTAATGTTTAAAAATAAACCATCATCATGAGAAAAAGAATCTTATCCCTGAGTCGATGTATTTGCATAATCCATCCATTACAACCCAGACAACTTCAGTATTAGTAGATACAATAACTACAGAGAACATTTGCTTCTACTTTTTTGGAGATATTTAATATGCAAAAGGATCGAACGATATTAGTTTGACATTTTCTTTAACATATATTTTTCGTGTTATTACTTACATAATATTTTTTGAAAATTTTGCCAGGATTTTAACTTTTTCATGTGTAATGTTTGTAAAATTATTTAGGCATATGCATTTAGTAGCTCAGCGTTTTGGGTGTAACCACGCCTCTTAATTGTAGGTTATGGTTTCTCTTGTAGCTTGCGCTAAAATTTTAGTACTATCAAGTATTATCTGGTACGATAGACTTGTCTTGTTATTTAACACCGTAAGCACAACGACTTTTTCAACTAAATAAATGTATTCCTTTATCACGAATACGTAATAGATAAAATGGAGAGTAATTTCAGACGACTGCGTTTGTGAAAAGATGATTATCCATTATTTTAACAGAAGTAGAGCAATTCATAACCTAAGCTTGGAGATTCTAGATGCGATTCAAATAACTTAAACAACGAGGCTACCAAATGTTTTATTTCAGAAAGACATTAGCCGATACTTCCGAGGTAATGGTTGCACAAACTCTGACTATGGATTTCCTTTCATTAGTCGTTAACCTCTTAAGTTCAGGATATTGAAACAAAGTGTATCTCTTTTTTTTTATTTATTTTATCCATCGATCAGCAATTATGCTTTACAGATGTTTGGTATAAGATATATAGGAACAGGACACATAACAATGGAGGTAGCCATGAACGACTCCTCTAACTAAATATGGAGGATAACTAACACAATTGAGAACTTAAAGTCTGATGGTATTAATCACGTGTCTGAGTCATCTGTGCTGGAGACGTCACTCAGGAGAAGATCTTGGGGCAGTCTGCGCTTCAGGCGAGTTGGCTGGCGAGTGCGACAGCCGAGACGGTAGGTAACAGCTCCAGGGACCTCCTGGAGATTGTAAAAGAATGGACGTGCCAGGCGTCGGATGTATTGGTGAACGGGTAGAAGACCAAACTCATGGTGCAGCTGCTGGTTTCGGATGAACCATGGAGCGTTTGTAACTGTGCGAAGCACCCTGTTTTGTAGTACCTGCAGTCGGCGGAGATTAGTCTTACTGGTGCCACCCCAGACTGGAGCTGCATAGGTAAAAATGGGACGGACTAGAGATGTGTAAAGAAGCAGAGAGGATTCATAACCAAGTGAAGTGCGCCTGTTGAGTAGAGGGTACAGTTTTGATAGCCGGGCAAACGCAAGCGTAACAGACCGACAGATGTGGGCGTTCCAAGTAAGTCGAGTGTCCAGTAACACCCCAAGGTATTTCACTGGCACATTGCTTGGTAACCATGAGAGCGGTTCCCCCAGCAGCCGTAGTGAAGGAGGATCCCTATAAGGTCGTAAAGAGAAGATCTTAACCTCTGTCTTGTTAGTATTGAGGGAAATGCGCCAGTGAGAGAACCAATGAGCTAATTGATCTAGGGCAATTTGCAGTTTCTGAATGGCATGAAGAATATTGGCGTGAGAATAATAGAGAGCAGTATCATCTGCGTATAACGCCGTACAAACTGGAGCTATATCAGGAAGATCATAAGTGAATATATTAAAGAGGAGTGGTGCAAGTACTGAACCTTGAGGTACACCTGCTAAAATAGGCCGTCGGGTGGATGTGAAACCAGCAATGCGCACCACAAAGGTTCTATTGGTGAGAAAACTTGCTATGATTTGTATCAGATAATAAGGGAGACCAATGCGATATGCTTTAAGTAGTAGTCCACTGTGCCACACCTTGTCGAATGCCTGGGCGATATCTAGGAATGCTGCTACGGTGTATTGCCTGTTTTCGAAACCTTGAATAATAGACTGCGTGATTCTGAGCAATTGGTGAGTGGTAGCATGCTTCGGGCGAAAGCCAAACTGAAAAGACGGAATTATCTGATTATGAATCAAAAAATGAGAAATATGTTGATGAATAATCTTTTCAAAAGGCTTAGAAAGTGTAGGTAATAAGCTGATTGGTCTGTAACTTGAGGGAAGATTTTTTGGCTTGTTGGGCTTGTGGAAGACTATAATTTCCGCATGTTTCCATGTAGATGGAAAATGACCAATGCGCAGAGCAGCATTGAATATTGATGATAAATAAGCTAGGGCTTTGTTTGTCAAATTCTTCAGCACAACGTTAGGGATAAGGTCATGACCGGGAGACTTTTTAACGGGAAGACGATGGATAAAGCGGGACAATTCACGTGGAGTAGTGAACGAAATTCTGTTGTGCGCTGTAGGACGAAGTTGGTACTCAAGGAGTTCCCTGTCCACGGAAGAGGGAATATTAGAGTCAAGACAGGTGTTAGGCGTGAATGTACGCTCGTAGTGAGTAGCTAGAGCGTCACACTTGGCAGCAGAGTCACTCAAAAGGGTCCCATCAACCTGAAGAGGTAGAATCACTGTCGGCTCTCGGAGAATCCTCTTAGTGATGTTCCATAAGGTATGATCTCCGGGACGGATAGTGGCTAATTGTCGCTGGTACTCCTGAAATCGGTGTTGCTCTAGTGCGGTCCGTACTTGTCGAATGAGACTATTTAATCTTTGGCGCAGCCAGGGTAGACGCTGACGTTGCCACAGTCGACGGATGCGATGTTTCTCTTGGATGAGTTGAGTAATATGGATAGGCAAGGAGGGGAAATGACGAGGTTGAGGACTGCGGATAGTAGAGGATCGTACACTGGAAGAGAGGGCAGAGGTAAAATGGTGGACGGCAGTGTCTATGGCATCCGCAGTACCCAGTTGATAAGATGTGTGGAGTGCAGCATCCAGGTGTGTGCGAAAGATGTCCCAGTTGACAAAACCATCGATGAGTCGCGGGATTTGTGGCAAAATATCTGGAGTGAGGTTAAATGTGACCAACACTGGACAGTGATCGGAATCGAGCGCTGGCAGTGCAGAAATCGATGCAGGTAATCGTATATTGCGATGTACCCCAATGTCCAAAATGTCAGGAGCTACCTGTGGGTTACCAGAATAGTAAGTTGGTTCTGTGGGAGCCAGTATGTGAAGACCAGTGGCATTAATAGTGTCAAACAGACGTCGTCCATTCGGGTTTGTGACCCTACAGCCCCAAGAAGTGTGCTTCGAGTTCAAATCCCCTAGCAAGAGAGTGCAGCTTTCTGCTGGGAAAAGGAAAGAGAAATAGTGAGTATTAAGCTTACTATTTGGGGGCTTGTAAGCACTCATTAGGACGAGATCGTTGCTATCGCGAAGAGAGAGTTTAACGCCCACTACCTCAAAGCCGGGAATCACAGGTAGGAGTATTTCATGATGAGTCAGAGAACGTTTAACTAGCACAGCTACTCCTCCAGAGGCGGAAGGTGCATTCCGATCAAATCTATAAATCCTGTAGCCTGGAACAGAGAAACGTTCATTCGGGAGAAGATGAGTCTCGGTGATACAGGCAGCATCTATACTGTGCAAGCTGAGAAAGGCAGCGAAGGAGGCACGTTTAGTGCGTATGCCATTAGCGTTCCAGTTCAGGAGAGTGAGTGATGAAAGAGATGGCCTATTACACGCCACCATTTCGGAAAGTAGTTAGAAGAGCGTTTTGGAAACATTGTGTAAATTGCGGTAAGAGAGGAGTGAGGAACGTGGATAAAGAATTTAGAAGTTGAGTGAACAGGCTAATTAGCAGAGCCGAGAGAGATGAAGAGTCAGAGGGATCTTGTTGTGCAGTAGTACGCCTCGTTGAGGAAGCAGAAGTTACACTGGCATAAGTTGCTGGTGAAGAAGTTGGAGGTACTGGTGATGCAGCTGGGGGTTGTAATGGTTGCTGTGCAGGATTGTCTGATTGTTGTAGGGGACGGGAGCGATGAGAATTCCCAGGCTGTTGCCTTGTGTTGCTATTTTGTGTTCTGAATTTCAGTTCTAAATAATGCCGACAACCTCGGTAGTTAGCTGGATGGTTTTCATGACAATGAACACACTGAGCTGGAGTATCTCTCGGTTTAGTGCACTGTGAGAAGTGATGATTCTCTAGACAGCGAACACACCTCGGGGTCAGCTGACAATAGTTCTTTGTGTGACCGTAATTCTGACAGCGGGTGCATTGCGGTATGTCAGTGTTACGACGGCGATGTTCCACCTTAACAACACTGTAGAACAGGCGAGTTAGGTTGAGTATAGCTTTACCATCATCGCTATTTAACAATTCCACCGCACAGAGAGGAATGGGTTGTTTCGACCGATTCATAAGTCGAGTGACCTTCCGCACTGGGTAGTTCTGTAAGCACAGTTCGTCATAGATTTCCTTATCAGTGAGCGAAGGAGGGATGTCTCGGATAATTACCGAGAAAAGCTTATCTGTCGGATTTCTGTAAGTGTAGTATTCCTGTTGTATGGAGCTGAAGTATGTAGTAAGTTTACGGAAATCGTCAGAAGTAGAGGGATGAACCTTAAGGATAGACCCGCGAAGCTCTGTGTGAAATTCAGAGGTAACATTATTTTTTGGATCTTGTAATAGAAGTTGATAGTTATCAATGTCGTGCAAGCAAATTGGTGGAACTTTTTCCTTAGGTGTCTCGGAGTTGCTTGTCTCGTCCATGGCTGTGTTGTCTTCTAGTAGTGCGAAGCGGTTGTGCGTGGAAACAGTGTAAGCATAGCGCGAGGCACTTGTTTGTTCTGATGGGGGAGCTGTACAGCGACGTTTACTCGGGCCAGCTGTGGCAGCAGCATGTGTAGCAGCGCGACTAGAGCTGGTTGCAGGTGAACTGTTAGATGGGGCAGTCTCATGCATGATAACGTCACTCGTAGTTTTAGCGGTAACTATAGCAGCAGTTGACGTGGTAAGATGTAATTGTGACGGGCGTAAGGGTGATTGACGCACTGGTGAATTAGGATTAAAAGTATTGGTGCGAGAAACCTGGGTTGGCTGCGTAGACACTGGTTGAGCTTGCTGTAGAGGCACTGGTAACTGTGGAAATTCACTAGTGGTATTATAAACCATATCGATAGCTGAGCGTACTAGATGGCCGGTAGTTTCCGGCGTGAGAGACATAATAGGTGAGGAAAGAAAAGAAAAATAAAATAGAGAAAGAGAAAGAAACACACCTGTACCCAAAGGGCACTAGTACACGTTAGTTGAAGAACACTGCTTGCACTGATTGTGAAAATACAATTCACTAGAAGATATCGTATTCCACAGTTAAACACAGTTACACTGTAACACTCACGGAAGCAGCGCGCACGAAACACGTCTGTCTGCCGCGACTGTCGGTACACGACTCAAAGTGTATCTCGACTCATAATACGCCATGATTTTGCCGTAAGCTTTCTCGCTATGTCAGAATATCCCGTTACATCTACAAGTGTTTTTGTTGTCATGAAGTGCTTTTGTTGACGCATTGCTCACAAGGTTTTAATGATGAATAGAGTGTAAAGAACCATTGTTGTATCGATGTGATGGGTTTCAGTAATTACGAAGATTTGCAAGTAATTACAAACGTTTGTAGCATAATAGTAAATTAAAAGAAAGTGAGAAAGTAATGTAATATCGAGGTGTTAGGGACCCCGCCTGTATTTTAAACCATCTGGCATATGTGGCCTTTGCTTCACCCCTTCAAGTTTTCGAAAGCGAAGAGGTGACTGCTCTAAGTGTGGAAATTTTTCTGCGCTAAATTTTATACAATTGGCCAGAAAATTGATGCAGGACTGGTAGAAGATTTGAAAAATGTTTAATTTAGCTTTTCGCATTTATTGACATATGCTTTATTTAAGGCATTAAGGTTTAGTTTAATGTAACACTATTTTATAATGTAATTAATTTAATATGTTCATTTTATAAGAAAAATTATATTTCTTATCTATGTTGCAAAGCTAACAATGAAAGCGAACTTAGGATACACCTGCAACCTAGCAATGTGCGTAAGAAAAAAAAGTTGATGCTTTTCAGACAAAGTTTCTTACAAGCTAATGTAACAAAAACAGTTAATTCCAGCTACTTTGTTGCACCAGATAAAACCTAAATTCACATTTACACGTTTATAAGGTACTGTATGTAAAATGATAGGTTTTAAAGGGCGTTTCCAATTGAGAGAAAGTATAACAATTTTAAAATGCAAACAAATAACAAGGAATGTCTGAAAAGATCAGCCGCACAAAAAAGACGATATAAGCTCTGTGATACAGTGGTGTGTGTGTGTGTGTGTGTGTGTGTGTGTGTGTGTGTGTGTGTGTGTGTGTGTGTGTGTGTGTGTGTGTGTGTGTGTGTGTGTGTGTGTGTGTGTGTGTGTGTGTGTGTAATAAAATTTTATGAAGTTCATTCAGAATGAATGGCGCTTCACCGGCTATTACCAAAGAATTGAAGACACCTCTACATTTAATGTGACATAAAAACATTTTAGACAAAATCGTAGAGATTTTTGAAAAAATAAAAATAACTAACATTTGGTCATTTAAAGGGTAGTTTAGGGTGCACGAATTTTCTTGAAAATCTCTCAGTCGAATTCCTGAATGGCACCTTAAATAGAAAGTTCAGTTTTTACTACTGCTTATATCAGAGTTCTGATGTTCCAACATACAAACCAAGCTTTAATTTTTTTTTAGAAGTTGGAATTTGCGGAGTATCAAAACGCATAATTAAACACAAATTTCAGTATAAAAAGTTGGATGGAATCAAACTATGGGCCCGCCTTGGGAGCGTAGATGGTAGCATGTCTGCCTCACATTCAAGAGGTCCCGAGTTCAAATCTCGTTCAGGGTGAGTTACCTGGATAAGGTTTTTTCGGGGGTTTTCCTTATCCCGAAAGACGAATGTCGGGTAACTAAGCTCTTGGACCCTGGACTCATTTGAGCATCATTTCACCCAATTCATTCACAGTCCGATATGACTTAACGTTGGAAGACGTAAATTACAAAATACTATGGGCAACTAAAACAAAGTAAAAGGTCTAGATTCACATGGCCTATCAAAATGCCTCTTTCAGGATAAAAATGACGTAATTTTCAACTGAATCTCAACGAGCCTTAAACTAAATAGACTATACTAGGGCTGTCCTTAGTTTATGGAAAGATAAACAGAAGCACGTGTACGTGTGCGATATCATTGGCTGTTTAGGCTTGTATCTCTCTGTGGATTAAAAATTCAGTTCGCATATCATTTTAGAGACTTAATGCAAAATATGCAAAAGACTTCGCATTACTACAAATTCAACAGTTAAAAAATAATTGGTTAGTATTTTATTAGGTAAATATAAGCGTCATTTGTATGCATTAATAAGAGGATAGCTGCGCTTGCGCAGTTTATCATAGAAGGAAGCACAAAATGGCTGCGTCCGTGCAATATGTAAACATCGCAAAGGGAAATCATTAAAAAGTGGCGAAAAACAATTATTGGAACGTGTTTTGCAAGTTAAGTAAAAAATACCTGACTTATGTAATGTTAAGGACTTAATTTGTTAGCAGATTAACTGTGTTTCAGCGCCAAATACCGCACGAAGTGAAGCTGTAAAAATAGGTCGGCTTTCTACCCCAGGAAAATATCGAAAAAGAAGCCAGTTGTGAAAGGTAAAGTGATGAATTTGTTAAAAGTGCTGTTTGTGCAAGATGCATAGCTTCTCTGAAAGAAACGAGTCACCAACAATTACAAAAGTGCTTCAAGCAGTAAACAGTAATCCCGAATTGCCTAGCGCCCACACCATTCGTCACGACATAGGTTTTCAATTTATGAACAGAAACTGAAACAAAATATAATTGTTGAGCGTGAAGATATATTGTGGCGTAGGAATTATCAAAGGAAAATTCGGAATGGAAGTCGTTGAAATAATTCCTTCGTTGTAAGATTCCAATTAGGTACGTAATTTTTTTTTCAGTTGCATGCCAGTAGAACTGTCAAGTTATTGCCAAAGTAACTATACTAAGTCATTTAGCACTGTTACTCCGCTGAAAGACCCATGCCTTAACTTTTAATTTATAGTTGAGGTGGGTTTATGTGAAGAAATCAAATATTTGAGTAACTGTTGTAAGTATTCAGTTATTTCTAGCGTACAAAAGGAAAAATATATTACACAGTACACACACCTGTGGATTTAATCTTAACTTAAAAGTGCTATCGCATAAGGTACTGAAATATCGAAAACTGCAGAGTAAAACTTTACATAAAATTTGGTTGACAGTACAAAAGTTTTGACACGTGGTAGCAGCGAATATTTCCTCCAATCACGGTGGAGTAATAAATTTTCTCGCTTTATTTACATCTCCCTATTAAACTAAGTACGGCACCGGCTTGGAGTCAAATAACCTTGAGTTTATTTCCGTCTCAAAGGGGACACCCAAGTACTATTATACCTACTTAAATAGGTATAAAGTATACGGCCTAATATTTTGTAAATCAGCTGTTTTCACAGTAAAGTCCTGAAGTTTCCAAAGGAAAGATGCCTCATTAACCCATTTTTCTACTTCTTTGTGTGTTTTGTTGGTGTTTCCAAATGTCGGAAGAAAGAATGATGTAATGGTGTGAGGGGATTTAATTCTTTGTGAAGTCAGTTATCCATGAAAACTCTTCCGCTAGACTACCGCAGGAAACATGTTGAAGCGTGAAGTTCATTAAGGCAAGTGGACAATAGAGGTGAACTAAAAAACAACTTCACGGTTTCATTTAGTGATCATAAAAACAAAGGGGAAGAATTTAACCCCACACATGCAAGCGCATTTAGAAATTGAAAGCACTCCGATACACATTGGGATTAATGATATGCTATTAGAAGAAATTGACATCAAATTTCCTAAGCCTTCAAGCAGACAAATATTTAGACTGGAAAGCTCACATGAAGTATGTTACCTAAGCTTAGCTCTGAGCACTGGTTAATATAAGTTCTATGGATACACTTAAAATTGTGATTATGCATATTTTAACTCTTATTATGGAATACAGAATATTATTTTGGGGTTACTCAGGAAAATATAATGAATATTTCTCATGTAAAAGAAGGTTATAAGAATCATTTCTAATACCTATTGCAGACGCTCTTGCAAAGATATTTTTAGAACATTGAATACATTAACTTTTCCTTCTATATATAAAAAGTTTTTCGATCCTAACGATCTTTGTATGTAATAGGGTCTTATTTATAACAAATAATGAAATTCATATAATAAACACTAGAGCACCAACTTTCTTGCTTCAAGAAAGGTGTGTGTTATGAAACCATCAAAATATGTAACACTCTTCTTAATGATCTTAGAGGAAAAATTGATAATTTATGTTATTTTAAAAATGCTACTATAGAATATATATGTTCAAAATAATTTTATTCTGTGCACGTTTTTCTGAATGACAAATTGTCCTGATAACGCTTAGTTAACTCTCTGTAAGTAGAATCTGGTTGTCCTAATGACAAATCATTGCTAATTTACCTTTGATGCCTGTTCAAAAGCTATTTTAACGTATGCGTATTGAAGGACTGGCAGATGCTATCCATGGAAGGTTTAAAAGGTGAGAAAAAACAACCTTATGTGATCATGCATAGGGTTATTAACGAAATACAAAATACACACGCACCTGCCTACCATGCTAGGGGTCCCAGGTTCAATTCCCGGCGGTGGGGGTGGGGATTTTTCTCCGACCAAGATAATTCCCCATCTTTCCCAGTGTCTGGAGGTATGAATGAGAGTGTGAATGTGTGCGTGATGTAATGTTCGGAATGTTCCAAATGAGAACGGCCGCCGATATGACCATAGTAGTTAAAGGCAGGGTATAAATGGAGCAAGCAAAAAAAAAAAAAAAAAAAAAAAAAAAAAAAACAACATTACAAAGTAGTAAGATATCCACTCCTTGCCAAATTCTTCAAAGCTATTTCACTTACTATAGTTTATCAAATAACGTTTATCGTTTGTTATCAAGACAATTTTTTTATGTAGCATGATATACCTTTCGCTGATTTGACAAAATAAATTCTGAACGCACTATAACAAATATCTGACCACACACAATAGGGCTCTAACTTTTCGAGAGCACATCTGGGAGCTATGGCATCGATCGTGCGGTGCTTCGGCATCGATATACCCTGTGTGGCGGTCTGTGATGTCAATTCCCCTGAAGTTGCGCCTACGATGCTCTACGCGTGTGAAGTCTGGGGTATGGCCGCGAGCTCTAATCTGCTACTGCTCCCACGTGTACGAATAAATGCCTTCGGATTATTTATTCTGTATACAGAAGGTTCCCCGTGAAGCTACTTCACGAGGCTTCATCCCTCCGTTATGTGGAGGATGAAATTAGGCGCCGGGCCACCAACCTTTTGGGAGAGTTTACCTCAACGTCAGAGCGCCCTATTTAGAACTCTTGGGGGCAATTTACCCCGTGAAAGTCGCTTAAATCGATACCGGCTTCCCCTCATGGCTTGTGGACACTATTGGTAACCATAAGGCACTCGTTTCAGCCTAAACAATATTACAATCACCCAAGAGTTTTGTCTGCTTTTCCTAGTTTATTAACTAATCCATCAGCGGTGCATGAGGACCGCTGCAACCGAGTCTGCAGCCGTTGAGGAGCAACATGCTACCTCCTATCATTCCCCTACCTAATTTTCACCCGACACCCTGCAACATCCACATCCCGCCACTACGTGGTTAAGCTCAATCCGGAGCAGGTACACGTATTAACCCACCTCGGGCTGTTCCTCAGCCTGCGAACTGCTACGGACGGACGGATGGATTGTCAAATATTGGTGAATTTTTGGATAACATCTTTATAATTTGTATTTGTGAATTCGTGAATGTATAGAATTGACACAAAATTATTTGAATTCCTTCGTGATTCCGATGATTCCAGCGGATTTACCTTTTAATTTTAGTCGTCTACAATTTCCCGTGCGTTTGGCCTTTGCGATGATCATAAATAAATTGCATGGACAGTCTTTGGCTGTTTACGGAATCAACTTTGAGTTTCCCTGTTTCTCCCATGGACAATTACATTTGGCTTGTTCCCGTGTCGGAAGACCACAACAAAAGAGACAAATATTGTTTATCAGAAAGCTTTAAATTAATTAGCTTTATTGTAACTGTGTTGTATTTAAATTTTAACCCCAGTTGCAGAATAAATAAATAACCAATCCGAATTCGTTTTAATTATATACCCATAGATAAGCTCAGACAACTTATTGGCTGTGCGAAGTCCGCCGGGTCAGCTAGTAATATTTATATATACACATTTTCTAGTCTTCTAACTGCAGCGTAGTGTTTGATTTTGCATCAAATATAATTATCCCTGCCTGTTTTTATATTGCCTATATGTATCTTGTGTTCAGTATGAAGTTTATGTTATTAAACTGTATACTTCTTTCAATGTTCACTGACTTCTGTGGTTAATAGCGAAATCGTTGAACGCAAATTAATCTAATCTGAGCATGAGTTGGCAGACTAACTTTCAGAAATAGCCCTGAATAAAAATGCCCTAGTCTATAATGGGAGAATTAGAAAAATGGCGGTTAGTGGAGACCGTTCTTCCCATAACTGAACGGAGATTAAAACTGAAGATTTCTGTAACTCCAAAATATGCAGCAATGGTCACTGGCCGTGTAAAACAAAATCCTATCTCCACAGAATACAACTTGTATATAATCCTTCTGTCCGTGTAATATATAACAGAGAATCTAATGCACAATACAAAATTCTAGAAAATCAAACAAGAATTGCATATTTAAATATTTTGTAATGGGTAAAATGGTCAGCTGCCTCAATGAACTTGTAATAAAACGAAAGGTTTCTGAAAATATATACCCACCACTGTCTACGAAAAACTATTGTAAATATATATAAAAATGTTTATATAACATCTATGTTATATAAAGAACACCTTAGATATATGACTGTCCGACTCTTAAAGCGTAGGTGGTAGCGTGTCTGCCTCACGTTCAATAGGTATCCAGTTCGAATCTCGGTCAAGGTGAGTTATACGGATAACGTTTTCTCCGGGTTTTCTCCTACACTAAAAGAACTATTCATTAACATATTACTTACACTTTTCTATATTTTAAAACTTTTCTGTTTATTTAACCTGATTAGGTGATCCTAAATGGACTTTTTTATGCCGAATTCGACAATAATCTCCATTTTGTCCTATTACATCAGATTTGTAATCTATAAATAACAGAAATTAAGTTAAAACTTTGTTAAGCGTAACAAAGATTACGTTTAACAAGAATTTTGTATGAAAAACTAGATCATAATTTATTTGTCATTAATCGATTTATTATAAACACATTCATAACCTTGCCTCAATATTACACTTCATGTTTTCTCTTCTTTGTCCTTCTCGTATGTTGTTCAGAGCACTTTCTTTTTAATATCCAACACTAGTCCGCCATCATATGAACACTTATCTTCCATTCATACCTCAATTCCACAGTTTTTATATTCTGGTGAAATATTACACCCTGTTCTTTATTAAAATTTGCTGAATTATCAGAAAAATAATCTAGATGGAAATGAAGAAAATATACTTACACACTCGAGCTGCAACCAATCTGTTTGAAACTTTGTAACATCACTTTCATTATGTTAACATAATTTGGTTCTTTTATTACCAAGGAAGTTAAAAGAAATCTGAAAGCATTCTAGGCATCCTTCCAATCTCTACTCATAGTATTCTCGAACTGACTGTTCATAATCAGTTTTAGAATTTGTGGGCCAGCTTTAATTTTTTCATAGGATGAAGAAGGAAAAGTATTTCAAAGCACTCACTCTCGTTATCTAGAGTTTTCACAAATTATTTCATAGCACCTAATTTTACATGGAGAGATGGCAACAATACATTTGATGGATCAATAACAGGTTCAATTTGTATATATTTTTTTCGCCCAGTGTTAAAAGAGTGCTACATGACCACTGTTCTCTGTGTTCCTACCTAGCTCTGCTATCCCATTTACATAAGAAACAAGGGTGTTTTGTAAAAAAGCCTGTT
Source organism: Mantis religiosa (assembly GCA_030765055.1). Lineage (NCBI taxonomy): Eukaryota > Metazoa > Arthropoda > Insecta > Mantodea > Mantidae > Mantis > Mantis religiosa. The sequence goes on from CM060957.1 coordinate 81,370,700, forward strand.
GACCAAGTAATACTCCAATAATCTTTAAATCTCCACAAACTAGCCATAGATGGTTTTTGTGCTGTAGTTTTTGTAACTTAACATTTCCATATGTCTCCTTCAAAACAAAGGAGTGGGCTACAGGAATGGAAGGATAACTGTTTCCAATATGAGGTAAAACACCTTTAAGACCTTTGAAAGAATTTATGAGGAACCTACACTGTTTGGAATTATTAATTTTAATGAGAAGACACATTTTTGGACATCTCATTGTTCGGATATAGTTAGTAGATTTTAATGAATATAAAAATGTATAAACTATAAACATTTCAAATTTTAAGTAATAAAGTTTAAATTATAAGCTGTTGAGTATTTCTAACAGACGGTAAGCATACGGTAATATTACTACAGTATGTATATTGCAAAAAATATTCAAAACATACAATTTGAATTGCAAACAATTATGACGTGGTATGCAAAAACGGTTGTCAGTTTTGCAATCAGTGCGGAAGTGTGATTCAGAAGCGCTCATTCATTTCAAAACAAAGTCCATGCAGAACAATGTTATTGATAATGATAAATATAGGAGACAAATTTAGTTACCACACTATTGTAAGTAATCTACATTAATAGAGACATGTAATACTGCATACAGCGTTTGTAGTATGATTCCAATATATAGTTTTATTTTCTAAATAGAAGTTTGTAAGTCAATATTCATAAAAAGCCAAGGTTTGAACTTTAATCTATACACTGAAAAAGGATTCAAATTGTGACCCTAATTCTGAAATATCTTCGAGCAAAGATTGTTACTACATTTTCCCTTAGAAGTACGAGTGAACCTTTTCTTACGAATCTTAAGGAGGCTGCATTCATTTGTAATTAAGTGTCGGGGCTCGTTTGACCTCTACGGTGGTATACATTAACGGTAACCTTCATATAAGTCAGTCAAATCGTTGCCTAGACGAACACGCCCTTTATACAAGATCAAGGTTACAGCAACCTTGTAAACTACAATAAACGATTCATTGGCTTTAGGCGGCAGCCAAAAATTTTGTTTTATATCCTAAAAATAATTCGAGACTTCAGCTTTAATTATATACAATGGCTTTGGGTCTCAAGGTTTCATCACGTGCCAATTTAAATGCCTAAGAATACATTGTCAAATGACCTACATTTCCCTAGTGCTTTTTACTCGCTTTTGATTTATCTAACTCTTTTGTGAATTAAACATATTCCATTTGATATATTTTGCAACTAATTTTGTTTAAATTTTCAGCAGGGAAGGTTAATTTAAAAAACGAGCATATGAGTCTTCCTAAACGTTTAAATCGTTTAAGTTAATTCATAAGAACAATGTATTTTTCTCAAAGTTCATTAAATATACATGAATTATATGTGAAAATAGCTAAAGAAAGTAGAAAAAGAAGCATTAAAATAATAAAGTGAAACATACGAGGAACAAATTTCACTAAATTACACCGTGAAAGCCAAACATGCAAATAAATAATTTCAGTTTTAAAATATTTCATTATAAGTTCTACATATAATTTAAACATTAATAAATATATAAGTAACATTTATATGCATGATCTGTGGTCACCCTTAATTTGAAATTACTTTATCTATATTCCCTTACAATGCAGTGGTGGTACGTTTACAATAACACTGTTCACTCTTTTGCATTGCTAGTTACAAATACATATTGATGGACGACTGAAGGTGGAATTCAAGCAATCATGACAGCCTGTAAGGAATAATTTATTTTGCTGCCTCCCTAAATTTTTGTATCGAGAGTTTTGTCTCCCGCCTTGACCCTGTAGATCTTTATTTTAATTTACGTTCTCCAACTTTAGGTCATGTCGGACGATAAATGAAATGGGTGAAATAATGCTCAAGTGAGTCCAGGGTCTATGGAGCTTAGAGTTACCTGATATTCGTCTTTCAGGATAAGGGAAAACCCCGGAAAAAGCCTTATTCAGGTAACTCACTAACCAAGATTCGAACTCGGGACACCTTGAACGTGAGGCAGACACGCTACCATCTACGCTACCGAACCGGGCGACCCTGTAGATAATTCATTGCTTTAAGAAACTGAGTATTTATGAATTTAGGTGACTTTACTTTTTTCCTCTCATTGGTATCCTTAAAAGCATAAAATCATATTAAAATATGGAGGAATATGAAAACATCACCAGGCAGCGAAGTGGCTTTGGGTTTACACAGTTGTTCCCATACGAAAGTAGGTCCTGCCACATTGCATTAAAATCGTGGATGTAACAAGCTACGCGCTATGAAGAATACGTTGAAAGGAAACAGTCCATCTGAGAATAACAGAATACATCAAGTATTTATGTTTTGTTTCCATCAACAATTGATCTCTGGTTGACCTTTTCTGATAGTGTTGGAGTGAAAACTGTAGGAGATTTACTTCTAAAACCTTTAGAAAATATATTACAGCGCACTCCAATGTTAATTCTTCAATCTTGAAAAGCATACCATGAAGAGGAAAAGATCATATAGACTCATACACCGGTGCCGTCTACACTTTATGGTACGGCGACTGTGATTGGAGGGAATATTCCGGCTATTTTATCGATCACGTGGGAAACGTGCACTGTCAACGAAGTTCTATGCAAAGTTTCGCTTTGCTGTTTCCGATCTGAGTAGCTTATGCGGTAGCATTTTTACTTAACATTAAATGCAAAGCTGTGTCTGCTGTGTAATATATTTTCCCTATTGTACGTTAAACTGCAACAATTACTCCTATATTTGATTTCTTCACATAATCTCACTTCATTTATAAGTTAAAAATTAACATACTAGATTGGAATCTGACAACAGATGAATTCCTTAATTCCACTTCCAAATTTTCGTTTGATAATTCCTGCGTCACAACAATATAATATATCTTCACGCTCAATAATTATACCTTTTCAGTTTCTGTTCACAAGTTCAAAATCGTTGTCTTGAAGAATGGTGTGCAAGCTCGTTTCTTTTTTCTAAAACTCAGCTAATCATAGTTTACTTGCTTGAAGCACTTGTAATTTTTGGTGGTTCGTCTCTTTCAAAGAAGTTATGAACCTTGTGACAAATAGCAATTCCAACAAATTCATCACATTCACCTTACACACCTGGCTTGTTTCTTGTTCGATGATTTCCTTAGGTGGGAAGCCGAGCGGCACTGATACTCGGCGCTGAAACACCGGTAAATTCTGCTGAAAAATTTACGTCCTCCATGTTAGTTGGGTATTTTTCACACAACTTGCAAAATACGTTCAATATAATTTATTTTCACCACTTTTTAAGGGTTTCTTTCTGTGATGTTTGCATATTTATGGACGCAGCCTTGTTGTACAACCGATTCTCCCCTTCTGCTTTTAAACTGCACAAGCACAGCGTGCTCTCCAATACAAATTACTTTTACATATATAAAACACTAATTGGTTACTGTACCACTGTTGTATTTGTAATAATGTGAAGTTTATATACTTTGCATGAGATGTAAAATCTTTTAAAATGATATTAGAGCAATATTTTTCATCCACAGTGAGATACAAGGCTAAACAGCTAAAGACATCGCACACGTACACGTGATTTTGTTTACATTGCCATATAAACTAAGGATGGCGCTGATAGACTTGTTTTGACTTGCCGCTCGTTTCCTGTACACTTTAACCTTCTTCAGCGGTGTCTGATAGTCTTGTTTTTCTGTAATGATAGCAAGCTTGGTTTAGGATGAGGTATTCTATTTTGTTCTGCCTCCAGTCATAACATTTCTTGTTGAAGTGTCTAACAAGTGATGGCGTGACAGTGCACAGTAATAGTACAGAAATCTGTAAACCTTTTCCATCACGTAATGGCACAAGACAAAATTAGGGGCCGGTGATTGATATGTAGGAGTGAAAGCTTCACCCTGACCTCGTTGCTCCAGCGAACATCTCAAGCGTGCTTCCCCTTGCAATTAACTTAAGATGCTGCTGCTCATACATGCAGATTTCAGAGAGAGAGAGAGAGAGAGAGAGAGAGAGAGAGAGAGAGAGAGAGAGAGAGAGAGAGAGAGAGAGAGATTGAGTTTTAACTTATATGGTGAAAACATTAGTTTTTATGTTTTCTTTTAATTTTGTTCTATAATGTTTAAAGAACATGTGCCCCAAAGCTTTATTTCGAAATTCCAACTGAAACTGCCTGAAACTTAATGAAACACATTTTTCTACCACCTCAGCCACAGATATTTTACTGTTGGTCAGTGGCGGCTCGTGCCGAAAAATAACAGCGTGCTACCAAATAAAGTGTATGCTCCTCGCCTGGTTTCGAAAAAGTGAAGTTCATGTATCGATGTTTCTTCATGCAGATTTTGTTGATCACTCTGCTGTTAATATACTGCATACCTGTGATAAGCCTCTTCTCTATAGATAGCATGGCAGAGGGTTTAGCCTATCCTGAGGCATGGTGTTCCTCGAAAACGTTTCATCCCCTTCAAAAACGAGAAACAGCGTTCTGGTTCTGCAGTAGACATATGAGAGTTGTCACAATAATTCTTGAAACCTTGGTATGACTTCACTAAAGGTGTTCTGAAGATTGTTCAGTATTAACGACAATAGCAAAATGACACCTTTCTGATTAGGGCGCTGATAACCCAGCAGTTGAATGCCCTTAAAGACAATCATCATCATCCTCATCATCATCATCATCATCATCATCATCATCATCATCATCTATCTTCCTGATTTAAAATGTTGATACAAAATGCAAGATAAAATGCGAGTATGTGAGCCACGTGCACTTGCTATGAGGATTATGTTCGCGGAAATGGGGCGTGCCAACATGAACTTATATTTGCTTCACCAGCAATCGACCCTGCGATTTAATAACCATTAGATACTGGATCTGCTTACCTAAGAAGGATTGAGTTAGTTTCTAGAACTAAATGTAAAGTAATAATAAAGTATTTAATTAATTTCAATGCATGTTCAACTCCTAGAGCTATAACTAGGAGTGTTTGTGGCCCTGCTTCGCCGGCTCCAAGCATATGCTTTAGTGCAAGGAATGAATACAGCGCTTCACAGATTATGTAGCACGCATTTGTGCGAAAATCATGGAGGCAAGAGGGGAGGGTTGTACGCATGCGCAATATTGATCTACCGAGCTTGTTCGCTCTCAGCACGTTAAAGTCGAGGATGCATTCCATTAGGTCCGCAGGTGTTCTTTATGCGTGAAGAATACTTCATTCGGCGAGCTCGATTTCTTAACTCACAATACTGCATAGTTATTTATAATGGTCTTTCAAAATTTCTACTACGTGTTTTATAAAACAAAATAGCGTCCCTGCTGTTGACTGGGATTTCTTGCAAAAAAAAAGTAACAAAATGGCACTGTTAGGACTTTATATGACTCTTCCTTTCCTTACACCAATTTTCTGAATAAAAAATATAATAGGTCTATGAACTCGTATAGAGCTTCCAAAAGTCAGGGACTTAACCTTTTGTCACATGAACCTAAACTTTGCTATCTGTTAATGCTAAAGCTATATCTTTCAATACGTATGTAGCCATATTTTACAACGTATGTGATATTTTTGAGAGAACTGTTTGCAAAATTATGTAAGCCATACAGGCGTCAATTAAATGCAAGAAAACTTTAATAGATGAAACACTTCATAAACGCAATGCATATGTTGGAAATAATTATCCCATTTCAAAATAATAGTTTTAGACAGTTGATGGTAAAATTTCTCCTTTTAGAGTTCATGACTTAAATTGGCGAATGTGACAATCGCCTAATTCAAGAAGGCCTTGAATCTGAGTTAAATAATACTTGTATAAAATGGCGAGTCATTTGAATGTGAATATGAACTATAATGAACCTATTGAAGTTTTACAAATAGCAAAGAGTAATATTAGAATTTTATCCAAAAAATCAATAAACCAATGCGACATTACGTACAAGATCCTGGACTGTAAGTTAAAGAACATCAAAATACTTATACCAATAATGTTTGCTAGCGTTCTTTTAAGAGAAAACTAAAATATAGGCATCTTCAGCATTATAGGCAAGCCACTCAATGATATACTGTGTCTTAATGTAAATAAGAACCACGACATTCACGATGTAGAATGTGGTGGTCTTTTAAAAGTCATGTTGTCAACAGTTATGCTACCCAAGGCAAATGAACATCGCAACCCGTGAATATCATGGCAATCAGAAAGGTAAATCAATAGCATATATTTATATAATCTATAAATATTCAGGAATGTCTAAAAATAGTGTATGATGCAGGGGTTAAAAGGATTTTATTTTGTTCCTAAGTCTCGCCGTACGGCCTCATCTAGGAATAACACCTACTTACAAAATAAAATCGTCCTTCTAACCCTTTTATCACAAATTATTTTAAGACAACTGTAGACAAAATGTGTACAATTTCAAGTAATAATTATATCTGAAGCCTTTTTTTAATAATAAAGAAGATAGCTAAACGTTAATTTTGAAAACAAATTAACTGTTCTCTTGAAAAAAGTTTCACTTCTATTAAAGTTTTACACTCCTAAGAATATAAAATGTAACTAAAAGTCATAAACCTAGAATAAATTTTATTTATTTATATATATTTTAATGTTCAACATTCTAGCTCGCATCTTTCCTTAAAGCAGTATGTAAAAACTACTTCGTTAAATAGGCATTAGTGAAAGTAATAAGCAAGATATACGATTGCACGTAGAATTATCTGGTTTTTACTACTCGTAATTCAGTAAATGAAGGTCAGGCTTTCACTGATGCCAAGCCGCAGATTTATGGACAGATGGTTTCAAATTTTCTGACGTTCAGGCGACTAGCGAGTCGATGAACCAGTCGGAAGCAATGGAAGGAATTTTCCTGGAGATTATGTTACGCTACGGCACACTTTTGGAAGAAATCGTGTTTAAAATCTGGTATCGTCAGCTGTAGCGACATTGCCCCACTTTTCCAAGTTTTGGACACGTAACTTGGGTTTACTGTGACGGAATGGAAAATTTGTACCAAGTTTGAATATGCAACAAATCATAAGTTTTATTATGTACGAGAACAGTTGTGATGCAGAACATTTTTAGGAAGTTTGGATCAATATTATTGGTAACTATAGCTACAACAGGCTATAAAACTGATTATTTATATTGCAGAGGCCTAAATGATAGGCAAACATTACGTGCCCTATTCATTGTCAGTCTTGGTAAGGACCAACCTAATAGTTCCGGTGGACTAGAGGTGGACCATCGATTTCCTTATTCATAAACCGGAATTTGGGATGGTCCGGAGACCAAATATCTTAATCGTGTCAAAATTTTGGTTAAACTCAGAGATACAGATTAAAGGCAGACTATCTTTGCAAAATGGACAATTATGAACTAATGACCGTGGCTGCGGGCGTAGAATGTGAAATAAGATGGAGGAAAATATCTCTACCAATACTAGAAATTGTTGAAAGTATGACGATCTATGTTTCAGAAGCAGATACAAGTTTAGTAAAGCTGTAAATTAAAAATGAAAATGCACTTACTCGGTTACATGATAGAATTGTTACCTATCCATTCCCACCAGTCAGAGTTAACCTACATGCCTATTGAAATTCACTTAGCAGGTATTATCTGTTCTAGAATAATTTTATTTAACATCCGTTCTTCCTATATATGCCACCATGGTGGTCCTTCGGTCAATGCATTTAGTTTATCTATTGAAGGTTTTGAATATGTAAATAACTATTGAGTGGACGTAGCGCATTTACTTTTACGCTTCAAACAGTGGTGTAATTACTTTTTGTAGTTAAATTAAAATTCCACATTAGGTAGGTTAACCTAAACTGATATAAAATGCCAGAAGTGCACGTTAAGTGTAGGAAAATAAATACTGCACTTGGGGAACGATAGATCAGAATGTATATTATTGTTTGGTATATACCATTCAGTGGATGCTGCTATACAAAGATATCTGTAATACGAGGCGTGTTTTTTAAGTCAGTACCGTTTTGGAATTAAAAAAGACGTGCATAGACATCGCAATAATTTTATTTTTACATGAAATCCTGTGCCTTAATCTACTTTCCTACATAATTTCCGTGAAAATTGAGGCACTTGTCATAACGTGGCACTAGTTTTTGAATACCCTCCTCATAAAATTCTGCCGCCTGACGTGTTAACCACTGTATCACAACTGTTTTGACTTCGTTGTCGTCCTGAAGACGCTGACCGCCAGGATGTTTCTTCAAGTGCAGGAACAAATGGTAGTCGCTGGGAGCCAGATCAGGGCTGTATGGAGGATGATCTAGAGTTTCCCATTGAAAAGATTTGATGAGATATTTGGTCCGATTAGTCACATGTGGACGGGTATTGTCATGCAACTTGTCACGACTTTTGTTCTGGATTGCACGGCGCAGATTGCTCAATGTCTCACAATAAGAGGCTGCATTGATTGTCTCATTATGAGGCAGAAACTCCACTAGCAATACTCCTTTTCTGTCCCAAAAATCTGTGCACGTGATTTTTCGGGCAGAAATTGTTTGCTTAAACTTCACTTTTGTGGGTGATGATGAATGTCGCCATTCCATGGATTGTTGTTTCGACTGTGGTGTGACGTAGGCCACCCATGTTTCGTCACCAGTAACAATTTGGTCTAAAAAATCTTCACCTTCATTGTGGTACCGCTCAAGGAAAGTCAATGTACTGCCTAAACGTTGGGTTTTGTGCAAATCCGTCAACATTTTCGGAACCCAAAGTGAACACAATTTCCGGTACTTCAAGTTCTCGGTCACAATGCGATACAAAACACTACGAGATTGAGGAAAATAGTCGCACAATGATGAAATTGTAAAGCGTCTGTTTTCGCTCACCTTTTCGTCCACTTTCTGCACCAAATCTTCAGTAACGACCGAAGGACGCTCACTCCGTTCTTCATCATGCACATTTGTGCGGCCATCTTTAAATGCTCTCACCCATTTCCTTACCATTCCATCACTCATAATGTTTTGTCCGTAAACTTTACAGATCTGACGATGAATATCGATCGGTTTTACGCCTTTAGCACTAAGAAATCATACAACAGCCCGTACTTCACAATCGGCGGGACTCATGACTGTCGGAGGCATCTTAAACACTCAGTAACCAACGTATACAATGAGAAATCAGGCTGTAATGACGTCAGTGCGTAGGCAAGAGTTGTAGGTAACCAGCACGCATGCGCGGTACGTCGACTGTAGCGGCGGAATCACAAAATGGTACTGACTTAAAAAACATGCCTCGAATCTGCAGTTTGTAAGATTAGTTTTAGCTGCCATTTCCCATATTTGGCAAGCATATGTCAATGCAGGACTCAGTACTTGCTTATAAAGACGTTTGTTGCTTAGAGACATTGGTGATTTCTTGTTGTACAAGGGGTACAAAATTGCCATTCTTCTGCTACCTTTATTTGCCAAAAATTGAATATGGGACCTCTAAGTTAGGCACATATCCAAAACTACTGCAAGATATATTGCTTCAGTGGAGCATAGGACTTCTGCACCAGCCAGGCGGAGATTTGGGAGTCCATTAATTTTCCTCTGGTGAAAGTGACGAACTTGATTTAGTGGCGTTGATCTCCAAACGCCAGGCCATGAACCAAGCAGAAAGCATGTCAGCATACTGCTGAGCTCGCTGCACTGTAGCAATTTCTTTCAATACAGGTAATTGCTGTATCATCTGCAAACAAGTAGATGTTGCAGACTATGAGTTGGGACAGTTTAAGTAAAGACTAGCAGAGGGGCAGGACACTACCTTGAGGTACCCCTGCTTTGATGGACTATGGTTGAGAGGATTTCGTCCTTAGATGCGACGAAGGAACGATATCTGAGGTAATTGTAGATAAGGTGGATTAGGTATGAAGGGATATTGTAGTTTATGAGACGAAAAGAAGGGCTTCATGTCAAACGGAATCAAAGGCTCGCGAGATTTCTAGAACAAGGGCTGCAACGTAGTAACTTATTGAATCCACATATTGCTTCATCCATGAAGCGAAGGAGGTGTGTTGTGGAGTGTTAGTGCCTAAACCCAAATTGTTCTGGGTGTAGCACATTGTGTCTGTTCAGCAGGTGTACCTTTTCAAACAGCTTACTAATAGCCGGGAGGAGACTAATTGGCTATGGCTGTTAACGTTTTTTGGATCTCTCCCACGCTTCGGCAAACATTAAGCAGCAACCGTCAAATAGCTCATTGTCCATCAAATTTACAGCCAAATTATGCTATCCATTCGCACACATACTAACTCTAAAATAAGATTTACATTGGAAATTAATTATTCTTTCACACTGGCCGTGTGTAGGCTAAATTGTGGAAACGTTGAGTCAGACTGAAAAATCCAATGCCATGTCGGGATTTGAACCACGGATCTTCTGGTTTCCGTCCAGCCGCACTACCATTGTGCTACTATGGCCAAAGTGCCGGTATGACATTAAATTCTCCAACTGACTCTCATTTTCCCGGTAAACCACTTAGGAGTTCTCATAAACACATGAGACAACTACCTTAATGGCGACTTACTACTTGTAAGTTCTTTAAGGCCCGGGCTTTATAGTACTTACAAGTAGTAAGTCGCCATTAAGGTAGTTGTCTCATGTGTTTATCAGAACTCCTAAGTGGTTTACCGGGAAAATACGAGTCAGTTGGAGAATTTAATGTCATACCGGCACTTTGGCCATAGTAGCACAATGGTAGTGCGGCTGGACGGAAACCAGAAGATCCGTGGTTCAAATCCCGACATGGCATTGAATTTTTCAGTCTGACTCAACGTTTCCAAGATTTACATTGACTACTTCTACTCGTAGCGAGTAATTTAGCTGTGTTTAGTTCCTCAGAAGGTGATTTACAAAGTCTTTACATAATTTTACTAAAATTGGACTTAAGTATATTATGAATCAATACAATATACATAAAAATTAAGATATTTTGCGGAAAATATTCTATATTTAACAATGTATATGTTTCGATTAAAAAATCTTGCATCTTTGATGAAGTAGACATTTCATACACAATTTCTAAATACAGCAAAAGAAATTACAATAATAACACAATGAAACCTTCCTTAGTACAAAGATATGTCAGAGTTTACCTTGGTGAGACAAGATTTAAGAACTACCATTCAAATGTGATGCATTATTGCAGCTGCAGTTTGGTATACCGATTAATTGATGAGAATCACAACGCCAAGTACCATCTTTAAAATATTGTTCCCTTTCTACAAAAACAGTAGCAGCAGCATCAAGTTCTTTGAAGAGAAATTGTTCGAATTAGTTTTGTAACCATACAATTTGTGACATTTAAGCATGTAGCTTTCTTTGCATTTATAGAAATTATAACATTGCTGATATAGAAATACACAACACTTAGGTTAAGCTCACTGACAAAATTTGTACGTACTTTCCATTGTAATTCAAGTCAGTTTGAAATATGATACTAATGAGATCTAGAAAACTCTGTCATTGCATGTCATCCGTGGAAAGAGAACAAGCTCTAGATTTGCAAGGCAAAGCAAGGTTAGATTTCTGTGGTTTATTTTGGTTACCTTAAAGTTCATTGTCATGTGAAGTTGAAAGCAACTGACATGTTTTACAAATTTCTAAAGTGATTTTCCAGCACTAGGCAAGAACTAAAGCTATCAGACGTATTACAAAATATTGAGTTTCCATTATGATGGAAGGTACAATATTCCTCGAGTATCAAACTTAATAGTTGGAAAATGTATTCCGAGAAATTCAACCATGAAATTTGTTTTAAAATTAAGAACAATTTCGAGCTATTATTTTCTTTCCATAATCTACTAACTTGAAGTGTTCAGACCAGCTTTACAGTTTCAGATTTAAAATTTATGTACATTGGTTAAAACCTATTAAAACGTTCAGTTGGAGTTATTAGTTTCCATAAACCACATTGGTGAAAAGTAAATGCTCCATTAATGTATGGATTCAAATACTTTTTCCTTCCAATTAAAATTAAGGAATGATCTGACAGTGTCAATGTTTTATACTAATCTCAATTTAAATTTTCTGGAACAAATTTATTTTAAAAAATATTAATCCTGAATAAAAATTAGTACGTTTAACGTTTTTACTTATAGAGTCACAAGTTTCATGCACTATGTTTTATGTTCTGAGTATGCAGTAAAATAAAAATAAATAAAATAATTATAAAATAAATGAGAAGAAAATCGAAGTTTATTTACACAGGACCACGGCCTTAATGTAACAGTTTATGCATCAAGTGAATTACAACATTTATAATGTTTTGAGAATAATGAAGCAATAAACTCAAAATTTTGATATTAACATGATCTCGAATTTACTGGAAATCGCCTACCTCTTCATTTTAAATGACTTATATAACTAATAAATCGTAAGAAACAGCAAAATATTAAGTACTAAACAAATGTATATCTCCTTAAAGTACCAGTTAATTAATTTGTGTGAACGAATGTGTACAATAAACTAAAATTTGGTTAAATAGCAAACTTGGATTTTTCAAGAAAATCAAATCCAAACTAACCTTCACATGGATATTTACGAAAAATTTATTTTTTCGAAAATGGCCTAACGATTTTATTTAAGATATTTTAATGACAAATATTTTCTGTTCTGGGAATATACTTTGAAATTCTTTTCATTTCAGATAAACTGTGTAGCTGATTATCTATAAGAGAAAGATCATTTAAGCTGTAAATTTCATTACAGCACAAGATTTAAATCAAATTTTACTTTCAAGTTAACATTGCGAGGTTATCTGTTTCACTTTACCACTTTTTTCAAATGAGAGGTCTTTATTTTAATTCATCATGCAAAGGTAACAAATTTCAAAGCCTCGCATAGGACCGCCCTCTTCTGTAAATATATCTCAATTAACAAGAAGCACATAAGAACCCAAGCTTTTGTAAGAATACTTTGCAGGAGAATGCATCCAGAAAGCCGTGTGAATGTAACAAAGTTTTTTCTCATATCCGTACTCGCCAATCGAAAAGCTATCCAATAAGCAGATATACAGAGGAGAAACAGTTGACTGTCGTTTTCATGTATTGCATATAACCAAAGAGGAATAAATGTAAGCAAGGTCGTATGTTTAAGTCTCTTCCAAACAAATGACTGTATACCGAGACAAATTACATAAACGAATTCTCTTATTTGAAAAGTAATAAGTTGGCGGTAATGACTATAGAAGTTGTCATTTTCAAACAAGCAGTAAGAATTAAATTGAATGTCTCAGAATTATTACATTGCAAGTGGAGAGAGCAACAGAAGGCGAGAAAGATTAGTACCATCAACTGTTCCATTTTGAAGTCGATTAAGCACTACGTAATTTTGGCAATCACTGTTGCCTCAAAGAAGTGGAGTAGTTCATAACTTGTATTGGGCAAGTATACGCATATAGCAGCAACAAGTACGTGTTGATTGCAAAAGTAACGTTACTCAATTAGAAAGGTTCTTCTGCACCATCAGCTCGTCTTTTATTGAGAGTGATGCTTTGTATTCGACAAGGGCATCGATAATAGTTAACTGCAAGAAAGGTATAAAGTTAGAATAGAATAATTACAATTGATTAAAATGCCTATAACAATATGCATATAATTTACAGAAGAAAGAGAATGTAAGAAATTATTTAATTAAATTGCATATAGCTCCAAGCATAGACAAAACGTCAAAAAAGCGCTATATTCACCCAAATTTCTCTACCAATTGGACTGGATTAGTTATGGTACGGAGACCAGTCGTGATCTATTGTACCTGTGCCCCAAGTGGGGTATCCCCGGGAGGATGAGGCGAGAAGAGATAGACGGTTGAGTCAAGGAGCCACTACAGTGCAGAGGGCAAGGTCCCTACATTTTACTTAGATGGAAACTCTCCGGAAGACCAATACAACCGGTATCCCATACACCGTGGTCCGGAAAAGATCAATCAGGTTGGACAGGAGACCGGAAACCGTCCTACCGAAGAAGTGTTAAGCAGAAGCCTTTCATCCTGCCATGCAGCGCCGACATACCCGCCGACACTGTTACCCTGAAAGAAACTACCAGATGAGATATGAAATAGAGGGACAGGAAATTCGGGGGATGTAGTTCATCTATACTGCTTGCAGAGGGAGAACAAAGTGGATGTAAACAAAACCACGTGACCGTTGATCGTAGCGTGCCTTCTTCACAATTTCCATGATGCTTCTTCCGTCGTGTAAATAGTTTCTTGAAAAAGTACTGCTAGTGAGGTGTGGAGTCTTGATTTCATTTTGCTAAAGCGCATAACAAGTGCGTACTAATCATATTTCAACTATAAAAAAAACATAATATGTAGATAGTTAAGTTAATTTGTAGTTAAAGTAAATAATGCTCCGCGCGCATATTGAAGCTGACAGGCGTATCCAGTTGTGAATCATGGCGGAATTGGAGAGTACTGTTAAACATGCACCCTGAAAGCCTTTACGAAGTTGTGAAAAGATAATATTGAATGTATTTAACAAGTTCAGTGAAAAATTTCCACAACTTGCTATCGATGAAGTGGTGTGTCGGTCTACCGGTGTGTCGGTTTCCAGCATTTATAGTGCACGCAAGCAAAAAGCCACATTCGGTGAAGTTTAAACTCCCGGCAAGAAGAGACCACGTGCCAGATCAGTGTTGGATGTTGTCTGTGATGGGGTTGTGAGGACAGCAATCCGCTGTAAAGTTCATCAACTCCCCAAATTACAATCGAATAGCGTTATTGTGATGGACAATGCCCCCTAGAACGCATACCAAACAAGTGACATAACATGGCAACAGAGTAAAAATTTTCCACGAGGGCCATGTTAAGGCGAAATTGCTGGCAATAGTCAAGTCTCGTGCTAAAGAGTACGAAAAATACGTAAGCAGCAGTTAATTTTCATGGATATTAATTCGAAAATGTGCCTTTAATGTCGGAAATATATATTAATATTATACTTAACGAAGCGATAAAGTGATTGGCTTGAATAAATACGTGTATTTTGTGTTGAAAATGCATATTAATATTATTAATAATATTAATATTATTAATACATATTAATATATTAATACATTAACATATTAATATATTATACTTAACGCAGAGGTAACAGTACTGTCATTCCGAACGCATGTAGACGCGGAGTGAAATGGTACTTCATTCTCTCGTTGGACATAGTACAACCAATATTCGGCTGGCGACTGGGAAAATCCCCGAAAAAAACCGTGGGTCAGGTAAATCAGCCACGGGAATCGAACCCGATTATTTTTTCACTTTCGAGTTGTGCTGTATACGTAAACATACGCGAAAATACTTTAAAAGATTTCTTGTAATTCAGGGACTTTAAATCGTGTATGTCCAATTACTTCTCAGTATCGACTTTTAAGTGGAATGCAATACCTTATCCTTTTTTAATCTATATCCTCCAACTTTAAGTCATATCGGACGAATGAAATGGATGAAATAACTCAAATGAGCCCAGAGTCCATAGAGCTTAGAGTTGCCTCACTTCATCGTTCAGGACAAGGGAAAACTCCGGAGAAAACCTTATTCAGATAGCTCACTCTGATCGAGATTCGAACTCCGACCACTTGGATGTGAGGCAGACACGCTGCCACCTACGCTATAGAGGCGGGCAATATATTATCTACCTATACACCTACGACGTGTAAAGAAAATAACTTGATTGTTTAAAATTATACCCCAATATAAATTTCACGATATAAAGGGACTAAAAATAAATTGAAGTGTATCTGAAGGTGTTTGTGGAGAAAGCATCCGCTTTGAAACCGCTATCACGCATACAACCTTTGTGTAGGTACGGTCACGCCTAATGTATACATCGATGGGTTAATTACTTAACGGAATACATGACTGCAAGGCCACCCTCTTGTGATGCATTCTGGAGATTCAGCAGTATCCTTTTTACGATAAGTAATGAAAAGGGTGGCACACTAATGCCCGATTTCACCAACAAATGTTAAGACTTAACACGAGTTTAGCAATAGTTAAAACAAAAATTGCATTTCGCCAACAAGTGTTAGCGTAACTCATGTTAAATCTCATGTTAAACTAACACGCCGAATTTCTGATGTTAAGTCCTTAACAATTGTAAATAGTCAAGATGGCGAGCATGAACTCAGCTGTTGATATCGATTTGCTATATTTAAGACCGTCCAAATGGCATTCATAATAGAATACGGCCTATGAGGAGAAATGATTTTGAGGAACTATCCGAAGAAAATTGCTTTACGGAGGTATAGACTGTCGAAACATGTTGCTATGAAGGTTACTGCGGAAGTACAAGAGAGGTTAGAATATGCATCGAAAGGAATATGACTATCTTGCCTTAGCTTCAAGCATTAGTAACCTTGCGATTCTATAATTCACTGAATTATGTGAATAATACACTGTCCACCTGCCGTCTTGAAACGTTCAAGTCACTTGCCCTTCTTCGCTCCTCGTTTTAAATTTACGTAATACTGAGTTAGAACATGCATCGAAAGGAATATGCCGATCTCGCCTTTGCTTCAAGTATTAATAACTTTGCGATTTTATAATCCACTGAATTATGTGGATAATACATTGTTCACCTCCCGTCTTGAAACGTTTAAGGCACTTGTTCTTCGCACCTCGTTTTAAATCTACGAAATACTGACAAGTTTTTTGCTGCTTGTAGTAGTGACACATGCATTTGAATTAAATTCGTTTCCAATATTTTCCCCGCGACATCTTTCTCTTTTACATTCACTGCATCCGTCCTCTTATTTTCCACCATATCCTTACACTTCGTCACCATTTCAATTAACAATTCTTTCTCCGTCGATGAGAAATTTGTCTCACGGCTTTATTTATGATTTTGTTCATCCGCCATTTGTGCAGACGAAAATGAAAACAAAAACGCATCGGAGTACGTTCAGAAAATCATCCATAGCCTTCAATAGCTGTGATATTTACAAGTTTCTTGGCGTTAACACAGGTTTGTTAACATTTTAAGAAAACATGTTGGTGAAATGCAAGAAATTTAACATTAGTTTTAGCGCTGTGACAATTGTTACGTTACATTTGTTAACGTCGATTTTAACATCTGTTGGTGAAATCGGGCATATGTTTATTTACGGCATGGCGTAGCAGTATTGCACCAAACAATTTGATGAGATTTTGCTAGAAATGTGTTTCTGGTCTCTTGGATCCAAAAAGCTCATGCTTAGACAGAGAGAGAGAGGGGGGGGGCTGGAGAGTGAGTGAGTAAACAGTATAACTCAAAAATAAAAAGTCAATTAAATACCTAACTTGGTACAGTAAAACCTCGTAAAAATATAAAGATATAAATTATAGAAGTAAATTAATTGTTCTTTCACACTGGCCGTGTGTAGGCTAAATTGTGGAAACTAGAGTCAGAATGAAAAATTCAATGCCATGGCCGAGATTTGAACCACTGATCTTCTGGTTTCCCAACAGCTGCTCTAACCATTGAGCTTCTATGGCCAACGTGCCGCTATGACATTAAATTCTCCAACTGACTCCTATTTTCCCGGTAAACCACTTAGGAGTTCTCATAAACACATAAGACAACTACAACATATAGAAGTAGTTGCTCAGCTTCTATGTGACAGTTTTTTAACCGCCAATAGAGACACAAAGAATACTGCAGAATGAGTGTGGATTAGGCAGTGACAAGAATGACGGGTGCCTCACGCTGTCGGCGTTCGCAGGTATAGGTCATACGCCGTGCCGCGTGCTGTAACTGTTTGTAAACATACATAGTAGCTTGCTGGTATTAAGAATTTCTTTGACTTATGAAACCGCAATAAAGAAGCTATTGCTTAAGTATTGCTTATGAGTGTTTAACGAGTTCCAAAATTCCGTAGTAGCAGTCCATGATGGCAAATAAGCTGGTGGATATATGGAACTTACACCTTTTAGAGGGAAGTTAATGTTAGTGAGATTGAGGATGGAAGCATTAAATGATAAACAAAGCAGAAAACATCAAATAATTATAGATAAATTAACCAAAACTAAATGGCTTATACAATGAGACGAGCATTTTATTTCACGTGTTTGATAATAGTAAATAAAGCATTTGTAACTGAAAAGGAAGCTGTTGATACTTACAGCAAATGGTAGAAGTGTTGTACAATTAAGATCATAACAAAATGCTCTGAAGTCGAACAAATAAATATTATCATTGATGTAACCATTTTTATAATTCATATTTTTAATGAAACTAAATTAATCGTGCGTTCGTTGAACTCCCTTCAGCTCTTTCATCCATCAAAACCATATCCGTCATTTCGGCGTTCCTATAGCGCTCCATACTGCTTGGATTTGCTAGGTACGTGAAAAATCCTCCTTACACTGAAGAGCAGCCTTGCAATTTTCCGAGTTATTAGTCGACTTTTGCTCAAATAACTGCCCTTTGTCCCATTACCCGAAAGCTAGGCTAAGGTCACTGATATATTGTGTATTTGTTTTTAGGTGAAAGTGAGCCGATAGCAATTCCTAAACTCCATTAAAATTATTTCGGTGTTCGTTTTTCTGTCATTCTCTGGATAATCCGGAATTTCGTTAACTCGATACGGCCCTGGTTGCTTTTGAACTCCGTAAACAGAATGGAATTTCAAAGCCATTATATATCAAACAACTCCTAAATACTTCGGATATCTATTAAGCCATGTGTAGATACAAGTAAATATGCAGTAAAACAATTTCCGTAAATGTTTATCTAGATCAACATTAAGTAGATAGTGAAATGTGTATTTTTAAACGCCCGAGGCGTTAGCGACGAGGGTTTAAATTTCAAAAGCATGATAAACCTCAAACCTCCCTAGTCCCATACGTAATTTTATTCCTTAACCAAGAAAAAATAGAGTTATTAATCAACAAAAGTATTTAAAATTGTTTTATAAAAGATTCTATAGATATAGATACTAGGTGTAAGACGATATTGGAGTCTGAATAGCGAAGAATCGTGACTATGGTGATGCAAAAATAACAAATGATAAACTGTGCCAGACCGCCGATATGACCATTGGAGTTAAAGGGACAGCAACTGGAACAGAAAAAAAACTGTCAACTGTCAAAATGAGTGATTCTGGAGACGAAAGTTTTATTCGTAAAGAAATTCGAGAAGCAGCTCGAATTCCTAATCTTAGTTTACTGCCACAAGGGTCTTCTGCAATTTATGACAAAGAATATTTATGTTTTAAGAAACGGCGCAGTTCAAAAAAGTGTTATAAATATTAGTTTATTCTTCAGATAACTAAAGAAAAATTGAACATCGGACTAAGCCGTCTACGAGATAATCGATAGTCATAGAAGTTATGTAATTGACACTATATTAGAGTAGCCGTTACTGAAGAATTTGTTTTTGTCACGCAAATTTTTTTCTGCTTGACCTGTTATATTGACTCTGGTAGAGCTAATTCGATTGTTTGCAGGGTTCATTCACGTCTAACAGTAAAAGACTTACTTTGCAGTAACAAAAGTGTCGCTTAATGATGTATTATTTCTTATGTTGGCGGATAAATTGTATTCTTTAACGAAGTCTACATATGTTTTGTATAATAAAGTTTTGTTTATATTTAACGCTTAACCAATTGTCATTCAAAACGGACACCAGAGGCTTTCTTCCAGTGTCAACGACGCTTTCAATATTTTTTTCACCTATGCCAGGACTTTTTTTAAAAATCGTGTTTCATTCTAAGAAGGCGCTAACTTTAATAATCACATACTAAAATCCTGTATTTGACCTAATTGCGGCTTATGCCGTTACACGCACACAGATCTTTTTCTATAACTTTCTCTGTTTTCATACAGAAAGTCTTAATATGTGTTTTGATAAAATCGCGATATCACCTTTGGTACAAAGATGTATGGAATAGAAATTTGGGGAGCTTCAAAGGGGTGACTCTGGTGCATAGAATGTTTTCTGGGAAAGCTCTGGGTTTCCCCAAAAAGAATCCTAAGTTATTTTTGCACATGCATAAACACAGAAGATGATTTATTGAAAGAATGCATTCAATTACAAGAAAGGTGGCAGCATGTATTACTAACGTTCAAGAAATCCTGAGTTCGAATTTCGGTCAGGATGAGTTATCTGGATAAGTTTTTCCCGGGATTTTCCCTTTCCCTGGGCTCATTTGAGTATATTTCACTAATTTCATTCGTCGTCCGATATGAAAAAGATGAAGGACGTAAATTTAAAAAACATTGCTGAGAGGTGCAAGAGCAACACAGTTGATTCGAAGTGGTTGTAGATTCGAGATCTCCTAGAAGAAGTTTGTATGAGATATAGGAAAAAACGATAGGAGGCGATTTTAGTAAAAGATCAAGATTAAATTTGAAAAATATAAAAGAGCAGGATAAATGGGAACGTTTTAAAGATAAAAGCTATGTAATTTTTTAAAAACAGAAAACATTGAGAGCGGTAGAAAGAGACGTATGTGACCAATTTTCAAGGATACGTTTTGCATAGATGCATATATACTATTTTAAAATCGAACAGTCAGCAGCAAAGAGAGATAGGTGTGCTCTGTGTAAATATATGTAGATATCGGAAATTAATTGTTCTTTCACACTAGCCATGTGTACGACGCACTATGAAAGGGTAGAGCCAGACTGAAAAATTCAATGCCATAGCCGGGATTTGAACCACGGATCTTCTGGTTTCCGTCAAGCCGCACTAAACCATTGAGCTACTATGGCCAACGTGCTAACATGCCATTAAATTCTCCAACTGGCTCGTGTTTCTCCCGGTAAACCACTAATGCCCGATTTCACCAACAGATGTTAAAATCGACGTTAACAAATGTAACGTAACAATTGTCACAGCGCTAAAACTAATGTTAAATTTCCTGCATTTCACCAACCTGTTTTCTAAAAATGTTAACAAACCTATGTTAACGCCAAGAAACTTGTAAATATCACAGCTATAGAAGGCTATGGATGATTTTCTGAACGTACTACGATGCGTTTTTGTTTTCATTTTCGTCTGCACGAATGGGGATGAACAAAATCATAAATAAAGCCGTGAGACAAATTTCTCATCGACGGAGAAGGAATTGTTAATTGAAATGGTGACGAAGTGTAAGGATATCGTGGAAAATAAGAGGACGGATGCAGTGAATGTAAAAGAGAAAGATGTCGCGGGGAAAATATTGGAAACGAATTTAATTCAAATGCATGTGTCATTACTACAAGCACCAAACAACTTGTCAGTATTACGTAAATTTAAAACGAGGTGCGAAGAACAAGTGCCTTAAACGTTTCAAGACGGGAGGTGAACAATGTATTATCCATATAATTCAGTGAATTATAAAATCGCAAAGTTATTAGTACTTGAAGCAAAGGCGAGATCGGCATATTCCTTTCGATGCATATTCAAACTCATTATTACGTAAATTTAAAACGAGGTGCGAAGAACAAGTGCCTTAAACGTTTCAAGACGGGAGGTGAACAATGTATTATCCACATAATTCAGTGAATTATAAAATCGCAAAGTTATTAATACTTGAAGCAAAGGCGAGATCGGCATATTCCTTTCGATGTATATTCTACCTCAGTATTACGTAAATTTAAAACGAGGAGCGAGGAAGGACAAGTGACTTAAAGGTTTCAAGACGGCAGGTGAACAGTGTATTATCCACATAATTCAGCGAATTATAAAATCGCAAAGTTATTAATTCTTGAAGCAAAGGCGAGATCGCCATATTGCTTTCGATGCATGTTCTAACCTTTATTATACTTCCGCAGTAACCTTCACAGCAACATGTTTCGACAGTCTATACCTCCGTAAAACAGTTTTCTTCGGATAGTTCCTCAAAATCATTTCTCCTCATAGGCCGTGCGCTATTATGAATGCCATTTAGACGGTCTTAAATATAGAAAATCGACATCAACAGCCTATTTACAGTTGTTAAGGACTTAACATTAGAAATTCGGCGTGTTAGTTTAACATGATATTTAACACTCGTGTTACGCTAACACTTGTTGGTGAAATGCAATTTTTGTTTTAACTATTGCTAAACTCGTGTTAAGCCTTAACATTTGTTGGTGAAATCGGGCATAAGAATTCTCATAAAAACATGAGACGACTACCTTAATGGCGACTTACTATGCTCTAAATACTTTAAGGCCCGGGCTTTATAGTTCGGACCACAATTAGGTACAATTAATGGAAATTAATTATTCTTTCAGACTAGCCGTGTGTAGGACGCACTATGAAGGGGTAGAGCCAGACTGAAAAATGCAATGCCATAGCCGGGATTTGAACCACGGATCTTCTGGTTTCCGTCCAGCCGCTCTAAACCATTGAGCTACTATGGTCAACGTGCCAACATGACATTAAATTCTCCAACTGACTCGTGTTGGTTTACCTAGTGAGACGATAAATTCCTTATCACCCCGATCATAAACAACTCAAAATGTGGACTGCGTTATTATCGATATTTCTAGTACGTGGATGGCTGAAATGGGCTTCAAATTAATTAAAACCTGATTTGTCTTTATCTCTAATGGTGGCAAAAGAGAATTACAGATTTGTATCAGAATGCCGTCTTCACCACAACAGGAGTCCCATTTGACAATTCTGAAGATACTACACAATTCTTCTTTCACTGTTGATTGAGCCGATATGCTACTTATTTTATTTATCCTGCAGTACTTTTAAAATATGTTTCCCGATTTGCTGAGCTCTCATTTTTCACTTCCAAATTACAAAATATTTTTCAATCCCCAAAATATAAGCAGGCTTACCTTATAGTCGTAGAAAAAATATAAGGAAATTGCAAGAATCCAAAAGACTTAGATAAGGACAATTATTTCCAACACCAGCACACGAAATACATCCGTAATGAACAGCAAACTTCGATACGTGTACACTCTTTGACAAACCAAGTGAATGACTGGCTAAGGGACGCGTATTCACATCTCTTTTGTGGCAGAACAGTTGTTACCAACCACTGTCAACAGTGCCAACCTATAGATTCAACACCAGTCATTGGTTTTCTTTATAGTAGTACTTCTGGAGCAACCGGCAAACCTCCATGACGTAGTTTATGTATATTGGTTTTATTCACTGTCAAAATAAAATAAAATATAGATTTATGTCAAATTATTTTCTGTGACAGTCGTTTACAGCTGTTGTCACCAGTACTTTATATTTTTCACAAGTTTAAGTTCTACTTTATTTTTATTTTTCTTTCTCTGCCAATAGTAAGAAAAGTAACTATATCCCACTAAAAATGTTGTGAGGATAAGACTGGAAATATGTTTTGGAATCCGGTGAATCTAAAAAAAGTGTTTTAGCAAAATGTCTGTGTTTGTTTCCGTGAATAAGATAGCTATAAAAAATACCAAACTTCGTATTTAGCTTCAGAACCTTCCAAGGAAATGATACGAAGGTTTTCATAAACAAAATTCACCCATCATGGAACACAGTTTTAAAATGTTGATTTTCTCAAAAGTTACTCTTAACGATTTCGATTAAAATATCTATATAAACATTTTTGTGAAGTGAACCGTCTCCAGGATATTCTTTGTTACTTTTTTAAATTTTCTAATACTTCTGCTTCTCTCACATGGACTGTCATTCGTTGTTGAATATCCTAGAAGTCAGAGAGAGTTTAATCGCACAGCAACAAGCCCTTAAAACATTTGACTATCTCTATACCCTATACGGTATTCTCTTATACGACAGTTTAAACAGAATGTCTCGATATATTACAAATTTGTTTTGAAATGGATACAAGATTAAGCATATCGTAGTTGGAGAGTCTTGGACATATGTTCAGTTTCTAATATTAGATGAACCATTCCATGTATGCATTTGAAAGTTTATACAAAAGAGTAAACGAAATGTAGACTTTGTCCCAGTTCTACCTTAAATTAGTTCACGTTTTGGCCGGTAGAAGGCTTCTAGTGGATGTGATGCTCGTACAGAATTGTCATGTTAGCAAAAACCATTGCGAGTAAGAATAAACAAGACATCTCCGGGTTAGATTAAGACTTCTATGTGTGTAAGTAATTTCAAATATCACAATTTTGACATACTGGTACACTTGAGTTGGCAGCTTCTTTTGCCCATGTGCAGTATTAACAGAGTGGAGTGCCTACCTTGTTTACACTTAGCAAGAAATTTCGTATATGAGAAAATGTCTTATAAAGGAAGGGCTGAGCTTCCAGGTGTTCATATCTCGTCTTAAACTCTGTAATATGTGTATTTTCATTTTTTGGTTCTCCAGAATTTATTTCAGAACATACTTATTACCTAAAACTTATCGGCACATTTCATACTTGGTTTGAAATTAAGGAGAGAGAAGATAAAGTCTTCAAATCGCGGTTGTCATTTCGAAAGAATTTGAAATGTTGCTAGCTGTATTCTGTATTGTAATGAAGCATATAACTATACTGTTTTAATTTATATTTATTTAATTGTATTGCCATTGGAAGTGAAATAAACAGTGAAGTACGGAGCAGGGTCGAGCTGTTACTGCATCGCGTAATAATCCGTGTTCTCCAATCAATGCCACCTCAGTTATTAAAGTTATAATTTATATTATTAAATGTTAAACAAGTTAATATATTTTAACTATCTTCTATATGAGTGAGGAAAGGAAAAGATTTGGTGTAGTCTGAGCCACGAAATGTCAGGCTAGCCTGGATACCTTACTGCTTAAGATATGGTTTTATAAATGTAAACAATAACTACTCAAAGAAATAAATGAAAACTTAGGCAATCTCATAGATTTACAAAAAAAAAAAAATAGATATCCTTAAAAACGAATAATGTCTCATTACCAATTAAAAATTATTAATTTTTATATCCTATTTTACAACGTAACGGCAAGACCTCACTAATGAAGATAGACTTGCAAACTGCAAACCTCGGTCTGATTTATATAATGAAACGGCATCGATTACATTGGTATTGTGTAAATGATAAGAACAAATGAAGGTGTAAATATGTTGACAACTGCTAGGAACATATGTGCGGATACATAAATGTTATCTACGCCTGCCAGGTCTGGGACGCAACTGCAAAAGCTCACCCCTACAAACTTCAACTCCTTCAGAACCGATACCTTCGTGTAGCAACAGCTGTTGAATGGTAAATTCCTAATGAAAGCATTCATTCAGACCTATTCTTTCCCAAATTAAATGACTTTATTCTCAACGTCTCTCACAAATTCTATTCCCGTCTTCCCTGCAGCAACAATTTTACTTATTCGAGGCCTTGGGGAATATAACATTTACCTCGGGGGAATCTACAAGCGTTTCGGATTCACCTTAGGCCCATCACATCCTCAACAGTCTCCTAACTAACATTTATCACAAGGTGTACCCGAAAGTCCAAAGACTCCGGCCTCTAACAATTCGGGAGCGATGGTAACCTCCGGGGCTCTTACCTTGGGGCAATACCTTGAGACTAAAAAGGCCCCTCCCCATCTCAAAGACGAGTGGAAGTGGATACGCCACTTACGCGCGTCAACCCCGCAGGGAAGACTACCGAATAACCTTGGCGGGGCCACCTGGTGATCTAGCACACCTTCTACTAGCTCTGCAGGCTAACACCAGGAACATTTTAGTCAACCCACTGCACTCTCCGGTCGGCCGATGCCTGGCCGGAGATACCCGATCTCCAGCGGGTGTCGGGAACACACTGCCCCCTCGAGTCCAACCCAATCCGAACAACTCCCCTGAATGTTCGGCCCGAGAGGTACTACGAGTGTTAGGATTCCGCAGCGCTCGCACTACATCAGCTGAAGGGGGCGGATCCCCTCCCATAGGGGAAGGGAATTAATTAACATATAACGTGAGGGTATCTACCAGGGTAGCCGTCACAATGTGAGACCGACCCCCCCCCCTCCACGTCTCAAGACCAGTGAGTTACCGAGCTGTCCCCGAAGGGCGCCTGGCGCCTCCGTGGAGCTTTCCATAGGGCAAGACCTAGAGACTAACAAGCCCCCAAATCTCGTCCGAAAACAGAAGAGGGGATGGAAGTGGATACGCCACTTACGCGTGCCAACACCAAAGGGGAAGACTACCGATTAACCTTGGTAGCGCCGCCTGGTGATCTAGCACACCTTCTAATAGCTATGCAGGCTAGTACGCGGGAATATATGGCTTCCCTTAACTCCGCCCGGAGGCGTACCCGATCTCCCACGGGTATCGGGAACCACTGCCCCCTCGAGTCCAACCCAATCCGAACAATTCCTCTATGGGAGGGGCTCGGCAGTTCGGCCCGAGGTTCCTCTAGTAAGGAATTAATTTACAGTTGATTAATTATCCTAAAACTTGTGCCACTTCATAAAAAACACGATATATCCATTGTATATTGTTATAAATCCATCATAGCGCCAGAAAGAGACAGAGTCCTGGAATGGCACACGGTCGAATCCTTCTCGGAGAAGGATGACTGCAACTACACCCCTGTATGTGTATTGATACATAAATGAAAGAAGAAAAATAGAGAAGGAATAGTAGAGAAGGCTGTGCTTTGAAGGCACAATCTTTACCTCTAGTAAATCTATGATTCATAATATGTTTAGTTTATTATGGAAACTTCCAGTCTCTTATAAATGTTGAACTAAATGTACCTTAACTTATTAAATAACTCTGTGTAACTTTTACATTATTATGTGTTTCGAATGGGAAGATATTTGTCCTTAAGCGCTACTAGGTGAGCAACCAGTCGGAGTCTTGCGGTGTTGTCGTATTGCATTCCCGCTAAGTGGTGTGTGACGAGCGCCAACCTAATCAATTTCTAATAAATACTATTCGCGCTAAGACAAAATTCAGATTTTGTCAAAACTGATCCATGTGGACGGTAGAGACTAATGTATCTAACATAAAAATGAAAACCCCATATTTTTAGCTCAAATAGTTTTTCTAATACAAATAAATAAAGCACTATTACCTGTATTATAACAATAAATTGCGACGTAAGCACTGTATGAATATCATTATTGGTTGTCATGTATGCGTGTACGTATATTTGTAATTACTCAGAACTGAAACGTAAATATTTGGCATTACGTGATAAAAGATTTACTTTGAAAAAGCCAATTCTAGCGAGAGGAAACAATACATTTCCTGCTGCCCTGGCGGAAAGTGTTTGGTCACATTATATCTTTGTTTATGAATGGTTCGTAATTTCTATTCACTCTAGAGAGTTCAAAGTGGTTGCGTGTATGTATGTACATATACTTTTAATTACTCGGAACTGAAATTTAAACTACTGACATGACGTAATAAAAGAATTACTGTGAATAAGTCAAGGTGTTAAATTCGAGAAAGAGCAAACACTTCATTTCCTGTTAGCCTGTGGAATGCTGTGTGCCTATGTTTATGAATGGATGTTGGATAAGAAGTGTTTATTTACTCTGGAGAGTTCAGATCAATATCATTCAGTTGTTCTTTACACAACAGCAGAGTAAGAGTTAAACAGTGCAATGGCTTCTTGCGGTGAATTTTGTGGCGAGTCAAAAAAGCAGGTATTGCGAAGTCAGGCTCGAAGTATTATTTTTAAGGTGTACACGTTCTTCAAAATGTTTTCGGAAACAGCAACTAACTTGTAATTGAAACGGGACACGAGGTAATATGCCTTTCACCTTGCCTACCACTGCCAATATAATCCAATTGAGGTGGTGTGGGCTCAAATAAAAAGAGGGATTGCAAACAGAAATAGTACTTTTAAACTGACGGACGTTGTACGACTTGCACGAAGAAATTGACAAGGTAACACAACAGGGCTGGGAAAACTGCGTAAGTCATGCAGGAAATCTCCAAGAAGATGATTTTAAGAAAGACGTCGTACGTGGCGAGATTTTGGAACTTGTAATCATACATTTGCAAGACTCAGACGATGAAGACAGTGACAATGGCGCATTGTCTCCTAACGGAACTGACATTGACAGTGATATGGATGAGCCACTGGCAGTTCCATTGGAGTAGAAAAACAGGTTATTCATAATCTATGATTATAGTTATAATATTTAAAAATGTACATAATTTGCGAAAATGTTTTTTTTTTCCAATTTTGGCAACTACATCGTTGTAAAAGTTTGTAAAGTATAATTTGCTTACCCTTACGTCTGCACCAAGCAGACCTGCATGTTGTGTGAGTGTGCGAGAGAGAGGGAAATATAAAAGGAGTGGAATAACAAGCTGGCAACGCTGAGTGTGATACGGCATCTGATTAGCTGGACTCCAGAACCCTTCCCATTTGAAACACATAATAGTTGCTCACATTAGCACCGTATTTTCTGCAATACTTATTTACTTAGCATGCTCGTGTCAAGGATTACTAAAGCAGCATGAGCTAACTGAATGCTCTTGAACGTTTGACTTATTTCTGAATACAGTAAAACCTCGTTAACCCAGACCTTTCTTGAAAAGAAAAAAAAAAGTTTAGCATAGTAAACGAACACTTTTTACGGACGATAAATGATTATTGTCAGTAGGTACACTATACGACTTTTTTGTTGTTGTAATTTATGTCCTCCAATGTTATCCAGGTAACTCACCCTGACCGAGATTCGAACTCGGAAGCTCTTGAACGTAAGGCAGACACGCTACTATCACGCTACCTAGGCGGGTCATTTTACGAATTCTCTTGCCAGAGAGCTAATTCGTTATACTCAAACCCACCTGCTTGGGACCAGGATGGATGAAAAGCATTGATAAAATCATGGAAAAAGTTGTGACCTGGTGTGTGAGGCTTGCCAGAAAACAAGATTGAAGAAGAAGATAAAATAAGTGTGGAAGAAGATTTCCTATGTTGCTGTTCCTATGGTGATGACGGAGGTTATAAACCGATTACAAAGGAAAACATTATTGCATCGTGCAGTGTTACTGAAAATGAAGAGTATTCAGATTCAGACAGTGTTGATGAACCTAATGTGGTTATGACCCACGCACAAGCAGTAACAAACAGAGAAATTAATGCTTTATTTCGAGAATCAAGCCGAAACATTGCCAAATGAAATTCTGATGTTAAAGCGGATGCGATATCGCGCTGCTCGTAAGCAACACACTAAACCGAGACAGCAGAAGCTCGCTGCCTTTCTTTTACTAATGACTTGTTTGTAGCTACGAGGGTGGGTCAAAAAGTAATGCCCCCTATTTTTTTCCTTAAATAAGTAAGCTATGTGAAAACTGAATTTGGCGCAATTCTTCAAACCTTCTTCGCCAATCCCCTGCGGTAGTAACTTCCTAAGTCAACAGGTGGCAGCACTGCATCCTCTTGCAACTGACATCAATATTCGTATTAGACAGCGTTCTGTGATTGAATTTTTCACTGCGGAAGGTGAAACGCCAATTCGCATTCACGAAAGGCTAAAAAATGTGTATGGTGATGCAATGGTGAATGTCAGCACTGGTAGACGATGGGTTTGTTGCTGTAACGAAGCTGAAGGGCAAACACCATTTGGCAGATGAAAAGTGAAATTCCGTTCAACCATGCCCCTCCATCTCAAACTCCAGCTGTATCGGGCGATCATCCTGCCCATGATTTTGTACGGCTGTGAGATCTGGGGAACAGTGGCAAATACCACTTTCCTCAGACTCCAGACGCTGCAGAACAGGGCGCTCAGAGTGATATACGATACAGACTGGAGATTCCCAGCCCAGATCCTTCATGAAAATTCAAAAATCCCGTAAATTGTCGATGTCATCCGAGAGAGGGCACGATCAGTGTACGACAAAATCCAAACCCATGGCAACCCTTCGGTGAACTCCCTGGGCAGATATGACCAGAGGGAGCAAAGACGCTTGCCATCATACAAACTCCCCAGAGACGTCTTGGGGCCCTTGGTTAACACAAGGTAAAGCCCACCAACTCCAAAATTCATATTACGCCTGATGGCTCAAGCGTTAGGCCAGCCGTAATAAAAACGGGGCAAACACACTAAACCGATCCCCCCCCCCCCCCAATGGGAAAACGCAATAAAACCGCTAAGCATCCAAACAAAAATTTTAAACAAAACTACAACCTACCCCCAGCAGAACAATAAAAAAACATTCCTGACTCACTTCGCAGGTTAAGCCGCAAAGCGGCTAGGTACTGCGGCAGAAGACACCCGGACGGGGAAAAAGAAAAATTGCCCCGCCCGAGCAGCACTACCTCTGGACCTCTGGTGACTGCAGAGACTCCATGCAACATTCAGTTGTGGTGATCGACGGGTAACAACAGGTGAATTGTGTCGCATTACCTCCATCAGTAAAGGCGGTGTGATGACGATTATTCAACAACTGGGTTACTCAAAAGTTTGTTCACGTTGGGTACCAAGAATGTTAACCGCCCAAAACAAAGAAACAAGGTAAACAATAGCCTCCGAACACTTGCAGCGCTTCAATCTGGAGTGAGACGAAACGTGGGTTCACTTTTTTGAACCTGAATCAATGGAATGGCATCACACAACGTCACCGAAGAAAAAATATTAAAAACTCAGCGGTCGGCAGGGAAAGTTATGGCGACAGTGTTTTGGGATGCAGAGGGTGTGCTTATGATTGATTTTTGGAGCAGGGATGCACAATAAATTCTGTCCCATACGTCAGAACTCTCAGAAAGCTGAAAGCACGTCTTCGCCGACTTTGCCCAACAAAAACTATGACGGATGTTCTTCTTTTGCATGACAATGCAAGACCACACACCAGCCGTTACAGCAATGCAGAAATTGAGAAATTGGAATGTCAAGTCTTACCTCACCCCTCATACCGCCCTGACCTGGCACCATCAGACTTCCATCTGTTCGGGTCACGAAAGGAAGCTCATCGTGGGATTCATTTTGAAGACGAGGAGGCTGTGAAAGCGTCCGTGCGTCAATGGCTTAGGATGCAAGACCATGTGTTTTACCACACTGAAATACATGCCCTAGTTAAAAGGTGGACCAAAACTGTGGAAAATGACGGAGATTATATTGAATAGTGACAAATTGATCGTCAATGTGGTAGTTTTCAAGCTATGTAAATTGGATTCAATTATCTTGGTAATTTAAAGAGAACAAAAATAGGAGGCATTACTTTTCTGATCCACTCTCATATACTGTGTACAGTCAAATGCATAGGCTATTACAGTACGTACAGTATATGGTTTTTAGGCGAATGTGTGCCAGTAGTAATTTCTAAACTACATTAAAAATATTTCAGTGATGTTTTGCATGCGTTTTTATTGCTTTCCAGATAATCCGGATTTTCGTTAACTCGGATCGACTTTGGTCCCAGTTGATCGGGTAAATAAGGTTCTAATTTTTCTTGAAATAGAAACTCTGTGAATATCGCAGAGTAAGAGTGAGTTATTACATTGTACAGCCTGTTCAATTTACAAATCTCGAACGACAATATGTTATATAATTGTGATACGTCACATCTATTTGAGTTTGCGATCTAAACCTATATGTTTTGCTTTGAAAATAGCATTTTTTTTTAATCTCTGCCCTTTATCTACAAATTCCCGTAACACTATTACGTGTTACTGGAATTACTGACTGACTGATAATTTTATAAAGTGAGAACATGACACAGATATATTTATAAAATTGTTCAACTTATACTTTAATAATTTCGGTTCATAAGAAATGAAAGGTATAGATATTGTTACCCAATCAGCAAGCTCGACGGTGCCGATCAATAAATGCAGGCGAGACAGTGGAGGGAGGGGAGACCACGGGGGTAGCTGAGTCTTCGTTTCCCCCCCCCTCCTGCCTCCCGAAGGAGGGCGAAGCATCGACAATGCTTTCCCCCTCCATAAAAAGGAATTCTCGAGAAACTTCGGGCCGCCGATCAATACAAGAGAGGCGACCGGCAGTTCAGTTGAGTGAGTCATGGCGGGCGGTGTGTAAGGAGCGCCCTGTGTGTGGACGGACGAACTGGCGAGGTTGTAGTTGTGTGCATTACGAAATTTTATGTAATTGTGACATTGGAATAAGGTGGAAATGAACATTTTGAGTGGTGTAATTGGACTTTTTATTTCACGAGCCCACAAAGTCACAACTGGCGTCAGAAGTGGGACAAAGGCCATGGAATCGGCATTGGAAAAGATTTTACACAAAATGGAAGAAATGAAGGCCAAAATAACAGCGAAGACGGAAGCGGCAAATAACAACCTGGCCGCAGAGCTGAAACAAATAAGGACAGCTAACGCTAACCTTACCGAGAAGATAGAAGAGCTCGGTAAGTGGATGAGTCAAGTGGACGAGCGCGTCGAAGATTTGGCAAGCCGCGTTGACGAGCTGGAGGGAAAGGCTGACAGCAACGCAAAGTCCCTGAACGCCATGGTGGAGGACGTTGTCGGCAGGAGGTTAAAGGATTTAAAGGTCGACGCACCGGGGCGCGACACAACATCTGCACGCGTCAAAGTTCCTAAATATGACGTCGCGTCAACGTTTGAGGTCTTCCGTCGTCAATTCGACGCAGTGGCCAAGCACAAAAAATGGTCACCAGAGAAGGAGGCCACACACTTAATAGCCAGCCTCCAGGGTTGGGCCGCGGAAGTCCTGAACGCGGTACAGACAACGGTGGCGCCCAAGGACATCTGCGAGGCCCTGGAGAATCGTTTTGGAAACCACCGCTTAGCCGCAGCGTACCCTGCTAAATGTAAGGTCACAGCAGCTAGGGGAGACGCTGCAGGAGTTCGCCCTGGCAGTTGAACAACTGGCTAGCAAGACCCTGGTCGACCTCCCACCAGAGTTCGTATCCCGGGAAGCTGCCTACACATTCGTTGACGGGGTACGGGACACGGAGATTCGTCAGCGCCTAATGCTCAGCGATTATAAAACAATCCACGAGGTGCTAACGGCAGCATTAAGGATGGAGGCGGCCAAGGTAACAGCTATCCCGTCGTCGAGAACGAGGAGTGTGCGCTACGCCGGAGACAGAGCACCAGCCGAGGGACACCGGCGAACACCTAGTGACCTGTGTTGGGGGTGTGACCAGCCCGGGCACCTACAGAGAGACTGCCCACACAAGGAAGAGCAGCCGGAAAACGGGTAAGGGCCGTCGTGTAGAGGGGCACGTCGGCGCTATCACCACCATCCCCTCGAGTGACACTGCGCGCCGTCAGCTGGCGGATGGATGACAGCCTCACCGTGGACGGCTGGGTAAGAGGAAAGCCGTGCCGCGTGCTGCTGGACACCGGGCGGCCGTGAACATCATCAGACCTGAAGTGGCGAAGGGTTTGCCGACGAGGAAGCCGAGCCGACCATACCAGCTTGTGCCGGTATCGGGCGACACCTTACCTGTGTGGAAGGAGGCCCTGCTGGAGCTGACCTTGGGACGAAATGCCGTGCGTCTGTGGGTGTTCGTCGCGAAGGTGGCTGAGGAGGTGATTCTGGGACTGGATGCCCTCAGGAGCCACGAGGCGACGTTCGACGTCGGCAGGAAGGTCCTGCGGCTCAACGGAGAAGAGGTTATACTCCGTAAACCCAAGAGCGCCTTGGAATCTGCAGGGTCGCCTTGAACGAAGACGTGGTTGTCCCCGCGAGGAGCGAGGTGGTGGTGACGGCGCGACTGGAAGGCCAGAGAACCAGCCACATGATGCTGGACCAGAAGACGCCTGTACGCGGACTGTGTGTAGCCAGGGCATTGCTGCCGTGCCGAGGGGAGTTGCCAGTGAGACTGCTAAATCCAGCGGACACCGATCACGACGTCCAGGCCGGGACGGAGTTGGGAACGTGCGAGCCCGTGGTGAGCGTAACAGCAATCGACAAGATACAAGAGCCGGTGCCAACGCAACACCTGGGGCCCCGGCTAGAAGGCTTACTGGAGAGGGCGGCTGACCACCTGACCGCGGAACAGCTGGAGAAAGTTAGACAACTGCTGAGGCGATACCAGTGCGTCTTCAGCCAAGGCGATAGTGACTACGGCCGACACCGGGGATACCCGGCCTATTCGGCAACCACATAGACGCGTTCCGCTGGCGAAGCAAGGGGCGGTGCGAGACATGCTGGAGGACATGAGATCCAGGGGGTGATTGAAGGGGGTGTTTCCCTGTAGACTTGGTGACGAAGAGGAACGGCGAGCTACGCTTCTGCGTGGACTACAGGAAGCTGAACTCTGTCACCCGGAAGGACTGCTTCCCTTTACGCCGGATTGACGACACCCTGGACACGCTAGCTGTTGCGCAGTGGTTCTCGACCCTGGACCTGAAGTCGGGCTACTGGTAGGTAGCTCTAGATCCGAGAGATAAGGAGAAGACCGGATTCTCGACAGGCCAAGGGCTCTGGCAGTTAACAGTTATGCCCTTTGGCCTCTGTAACGCACCAGCTACCTTTCAACGCCTCATGGAGTCAGTGATGAGAGGAATGACTTACGATGCCTGCCTGCTATACCTGGACGACAACATCATCGTCGGTAAAACATTTGTAGACCATCTCGAGAATCTGAGTAAGGTGCTACAGAGATTGCAGGCGACAATCTTGAA
This sequence comes from Mantis religiosa, assembly GCA_030765055.1. Taxonomy (NCBI): domain Eukaryota; kingdom Metazoa; phylum Arthropoda; class Insecta; order Mantodea; family Mantidae; genus Mantis; species Mantis religiosa. Next base: position 81,405,094 of record CM060957.1, read on the forward strand.
GCTGAACGCGAAGAAGTGCCAGCTCTTCCGCAAGGAAGTGAACTACTTGGGCCACATAGTCTCAGCAACCTGAGTGGCCACAGACCCGGAGAAGACACAGGCTGTGAAAAGTTGGCCTTGCCCAAAGGATAAGAAAGAGTTGCGCAGTTTCCTGGGGCTGTGCAGTTATTACCGACGCTTTATAAAGGGGTTCTGTAACATCGCCAAACCCTTCACCCGCCTGACAGAGGAACACCGGCCTTATGTGTGGATGGAGGACGCCGAAGACGCTTTCCAGCACCTGAAGAAGACCCTGTGCAGCGCTCCAATTCTGGGATTTCCACAACCAGGTGGCGCCTTCATTGTGGACACTGACGACAGCTACCTTTGCATTGGAGGCGTCCTATCGCAGATCCAGGACGGCCATAAGCGGGTGATAGCCTACTACAGCAAGACGCTATCCAAGGCAGAGAACTACTGCGTCACCCGGCGAGAATTATTGGCGGTAGTAAAGACCTTGGAGCACTTCCACAAGTACCTGTATGGTCAACCATTCCACCTGAGGACTGACCATTCCGCCCTAACCTGGCTATTCAGCTTTAAAAACCTGGAAGGCCAGACAGCACGTTGGGTTCAGAGGCTGCAGGAGTACGACTTTATCTGGGAACGTCGCAGAGGGAAGAGCCACGGTAACGCGGACACTATGTCCCGAAGACCCTGTCCAGAAGAGTGCGGCCAATGCACAAGAGCGGAGGAGAAGGAGCGTGCCGCAGCAGTCCGAGTAGTCATGGCAGTGCCTGCGGATGGCTGGGATAGCGCAGGTCTGAGGAGGGAGCAGCTGGCGGACGCAGACTTGGGACCACTCTTGAGCGAAGTGGAGGCAGGGACGAGACCAACCTGGGAAGACATCGCACCGAGGAGCGCCACCTACAAGTCGTACTGGGCCCAATGGGACTCGTGGAAGACCAGAGAGGGCGTGCTGTTCCGGGTATGGGAATCACCCGATGGGAAGACGCAGAGAGAACAGTTGGTACTTCTCCGGAGTAAGGTCCCGGAAGTCTTGGAATAAGTGCACGCCGGTACTCCAGGAGGACACCTGGGAGCGAACCGGACAATTGACAAACTACGGCAGCGCTACTACTGGCTGAGGCTCCGAGCAGACGCTGAGAGATGGTGCCGTCAGTGTCACGTGTGCGCGGCGAGTCGCGGCCCCCAGACTAGGAGCCGGGGTCGGATGCAGCAGTACAAGGTCGGGGCGCCATTCGAAAGGATCGCCGTTGACATTGCTGGACCGTTCCCAGTTTCCGACCAAGGCAACCAGTACCTAATGGTGGTCGTGGACTACTTCACCAAGAGGCCGGAGGTGTATGCCATCCCAAACCAAGAGGCAAAGACAATCACAGACTGCCTCGTGGAGCAAGTGTTCTGTCTATTTGGGGTGCCGTTAGAGATACACAGTGACCAGGGCACCAATTTTGAGTCCAACCTAATTAAGGAGGCACTACAAAGGCTTGGGGTTAACAAGACCCGCACAACATCTTTACAACCCCATTCGGATGGCATGGTCGAAAGATACATCAAGACCTTAGAGGAACACTTGAGGAAGGACGTGACCAGCCATCAGCGAGACTGGGACGTCAAGGTGCCACTGTTCTTGCTGGCCTACCGCTCGTCAACACACGACACCACGGGGATGACGCCAGCCAACTTAATGCTCGGCCGAGAGTTACGCCTCCCCTGTGACCTGGCTTTTGGAAGCCCTCCGGGGGTGAAACAGCCAGCGACCGAATATGTGGAGAACCTGGTGGACCACCTCCACGACATGCACGAAACGGCTCGCCAGAACATCCAGAAGGCGAGCGACCGAATGAAGACCCGATATGACAGGCAAGCCAACAGCCATGGGTTCCAGCAAGGTGACCTGGTCTGGTTGTACCGTCCTACCCGGACCAAGGGACGCTGCCCGAAGCTTCAGCAGCCATGGCAAGGACCGTACCGTGTGGTGAAGAGGATTAACGACGTGGTCTACCGCATCCAGAAGGTGCCCCGAGGAAAGATGTTGGTGGTACACCTGGATCGCCTGGCCCGCTACGATGGTGCTGTTCGGGACGACCAGCCTTGAGGAGGGAGCAGTGTTACCCAATCGGCAAGCTCGACGGTGCCGATCAATAAATGCAGGCGAGACAGTGGAGAGAGGGGAGACCATGGGGGTAGCTGAGTCTTCGTTTCACCCCTCCTGCCGCCCGAATGAGGGCGAAGCATCGAGAATTTTTTCCCCCTCCATAAAAAGGAATTCTCGAGAAACTTCGGGCCGCCGATCAATACAAGAGAGGCGACCGGCATTTCAGTTGAGTGAGTCGTGGCGGGCGGTGTGTAAGCAGCGCCCAGTGTGCGTGGACGGACGAACTGGCGAGGTTGTAGTTGTGTGGATTACGAAATTTTATGTAATTGTGACATTGGAATAAGGTGGAAATAAAGGACATTTTGAGTGGTGTAATTGGACTTTTTATTTCACGAACCCACAAAGTCATAATATACACGTACAATTGTCGTGGGTTAAAGATCAATGTAAAAATAGGAGTTAAATTTTGTCTAGGAGAAAACGTGCTTCCTGTCCTCATATCACTAAGGCAAATCACAGTTCACAACTGTAATAACCGGCGGCAGATCTATTGAGGACCGAGATAGTGGAGAGGTCATCAAAAGTGTACCGTAGCGGCGCACTTTTCATCACACCTCATAACTTTTTTTGTTACTATATCTCATGCATTTTAAATTGCGTGATTCTGCTTAGAGATAACTTGCAGTGTCATTAAAATTACCATTTCTATTAGGGAGTAGAAACAAATTCCATAACGCAAATACAGAGTTCTCTTGTACACATATTACGTATTTTGTTCATATCCATCAATTTCATGATGGGAGTTTTATGTCAGCAGTTACAGCCGGCAACGTTGCTTACAGCACCATCTAACGGGTTCTTTTGAGGTGATACTTTGATCTAGTTGAAATTAGCGCCATTAGATGCCTCCACACACTAATTACGATTACTGTGATCTGTTAATCCTTATATACACGATATATGTTTTATTTACAAGAATTGAGAAAAGAGAAGGAAAGGAAATTATCGACTCATTTGATAATTGGGCTGAAATCTCTTAAAAATTGAAGTCAATTTGAAATTGGTCTCTTCTAAAATTTTATTTTTAAGATAAACTGCTGCATTACTGGAGTTATAAGGTGTACGGAGTATAAATTACGCCGAATTTTGATTATCTTAAGGTGTAGACAATTTGATATATAAGTATTTTTATCGTTTTCCTAAATGTGTACAATAACCTGGATGGTTGAAAATGCACTTTACTAGTTTTAGTGCCAATAAGCGAAAGATGCACCGGAATTAGCATATATTGAATAAATTCTGTTTTCTTTTGTGGGTTCATTTAGTGAGCATGTCCTTTTTTTCGTTCTTGTAGTGGTAGAGATCACACTTCCTTATAAACGATTTGCACACACACTGATCGTTTACTTGATGGAATTTCTAAGTTATACACAGTAGATGATGGAATTGCTGCTAAACCTATTATGGCGTGCTTCTGAGGTTGGCAAGGCCGACTGTACACAGGCCGGAGCCTACAATGTGGCAACGTCACAGGGGCGTGTCATAGACGGCCGATGTTTTCGACAGATCTCCAATAAAACCAGCATTTCATAACAAAACTTACCAATTTTTAAACTTACAGCTGGTGTGTTGTATACTTACGCCAAAATTAATCAAGGATACCTGTGGAGTACAAATTAATGCTTTTGAACGGATTAGTCTCCAAATTTTTGTTGTTAATTTGTCATTTACTCAAAAGGTGCAACTTCTTTGCTTCTGTTTATCAAAAAATTTCTAGTAAAGGACCCAGTTATAAATGGTTCAGACTTTTCAACTTGTTACCTGAAGAATTATAAATAGCAAAGCGTAACATTTCTTGAACATTTAATTCTAAATCCATTGTATAAATTGGAGGGATTAGGATCTACTTAAAGGAACTGCATTTACTGTATTTCCCCAAGAGATTACTAACATATATCATTCCTTGTTGTACAATTTTGACAATGCTATTGTAAACATGGCAGTAAGTTGCCAGTCTTGTTTCATTATTTTTTTACACTGCTAAAAGCTTATTATTAAACTCACTGGCATTTTTAGACCACACATAAGAAATTTCAATTCAAAGTAAAAACTAGAGGAATTATCTAATTAAAGCAATTGTAATGACTATCTCTTTAAGAGATGACTGTTTATATTAATATTGTTAACATGCCACTAAGTTGCTAATCCTATTTTTTGCCTTATAATCTCGAAAATGCTAAAAACTTGTATTTCAAGTTCGTTGGCAATAAACTCAAAATGAATTCAACCCAGAAGGAGAAAAATCAACATGCTTAGCAAAACCTATATACTTTTCTTTGACAGATTAATAATAATAAAAGGCATCATAACAGCAAAATTTATAAGCACAACATATCTACAGTTCGTAGCACATACACTAGGGAGGGGAACACAACTTATAAAAAAATTATAGAACTTGCAGTTTATCAACATTTATTTCACATAGATAAATTAATCTGCGTGTAACATATTCTACAAAATTTATTTTACAAAATTTATTTTGTAATCTATAAAATAAGTAAACTTATTTTAAACAACAAGCCTGCACCAGATCTTATGTTTTTGCGAAACTTCTTAAAATAGTGTGTATAGCAATGGCATGAGACGAAAGCATTAACAATAACTGAATTTATATTCCATTCTTAAAACACATTGTTTACTTCTTTCCTTGAAATACTTCAAGTTATGACTTTTTATTTGTCTGTTGTATGTGTATCAAACTATCATTTTTATGTTTTGTATATTTATAAGTATATTTGAAATTGTATTTAAAATAATGTCTCTTATATCTGATAATGGTTTCCCACAAAGGCAATAATCCTGACCAAAAAATGAAAGATCAATATCTGAAGAAACAAGCTGTCTTAAAACTTGTAAAAAAACATTTGTTTATGATTTCGCACTTTCAAAAAAGCTGCTTCAAATTTTTCTGAAATAAGAGCAGACATGATGCTCCAAGCTAAATGACTTACTCTAACAACATTAGAGGAGGGAGCTGTTAAACCACCATTGTTGAGTATGTCAAAATACAGACAGTTGCAGGATTCCGATGTTATCATTGATTCACAGTGCTTACAGGATACTTTCTGTTCAATTTTGTAAGCAACGTACCCACAAATCATTTACCTTCTAAAAATGTCAAGCATTGCTTCAACCTTACTAAAGAATCCTCATTTGAATTTTCATTCATGCTGTCTATGCTAACATACCTCAGTAATATATTCTCCAGTTGCGACCATCTGGTAAGTTTTAATGATGATGGTAGAATCCATTTCAATTCACTTGAACTGTGCCGTTTGTTTTCTCTCCGGCACCTTTTTACTTGCCCTTCCGGTTCGAGGGCGCTGCTGTCACGTTGCTTTGGCTTTTCGCTGTTCCTCTTTGGGGCCGTTGCAGTGTCCGAGGCTTGTTGGGTGGCTCCCTAAAACCGGCAGAGTAGTGTGTGCCTGGCTCGCGTCGCGTCCGTGTCTCTGGGTAAGTGCTTCATGTTCGGGTTTCCCGATACTCTTTTTGGGTTTTCATGCGTTGCCTTTTGGCGAGCCGTGTTGTTTTATGGGGCTCTTTCCTCTCAGTTCGGGACCAGAAGTTGATTGTTACTTTATGTGTCTGGGTTGATCAATACAAAATGTAGCTGGAAGTAAATACTATATGAAGATAGGACAGAAGTATTGTTATTGTATGTTTATGTACTGGTGAGCGCAAAGTGTAGTAAGAAAATAAATTCAAATTAAGGTTTGATAAAATCTTTATGGTTTTAATTAATTACATGACCCTGGGTTGGCCCGCACAGAACTTACTATATAGTTGCCCACATAAATTTGGATACTAAGTGTGTCATCTACTTTTACACTTTTAACAACTTTAGGTATGCCTTGAAAACACATTTGATAGAAGCACAGAAAATCTAAGAAAACAACCTTTGGCCATTTGTACAGATTCCTTATTTTATTTTCACACCTTTCACATAAATCACTAAAACCACTTATCACATCATCAGCCAAACACTGGTCATTTTTTCTTTGAAGCTCCTCGTCTGCCTATCGTCTTCTATCGTCTGGATTTGTTCGAGTAATACCACTGAAGCTGCCAGCTGGTTTGCTTAAATACTTTGGTAGATTGGGGAACAAACGAGGAACAGCAGTATCTTTCAGATTTGGAGGAGCACGAGGAAATGTAATTTCATTGCCTTCAGCATCTTTATACACATCACATTTTATCACATCATCTGTTTCAAAGTGATTGATGCACACAACCGATCTTTTAGATGGATTCCAGTTCTTCCTAGGAGTACATGTTACCCATTTAGCGTGCATTTCGGGGTCTGAAGGAAATCTGAATACAGTAACATAACCTCCTTTACCGGATTCGTAATTGCTACTGCATTCAGGAACACAGCACTTATCAGGCATCTGAAAAGAATACAGGTGTAGTTATCATTAGTACCAGAGTAACTGAAAGCATATGAAGCAAAGGGCTTACCATTTATGTTTGGCATTTGAATTATTTCGATTGTCATTCTAAACTTAACCTAAACGGTAGTATCTGAAATATAGTACGAATTATTTTACAAACTATCACAGATCTTACCTTAATTCCTTGATTTTAGTGGTGTAGTATAAACATGTAACTACATAGAAAATGAGGTAAACGTTTACCGTACCGCCCCGCACCGCAGAGAATATTCTAGAAATATTTTAAATTAGAAACTGCAAACTTCGTAAGGCCCATTAAAATCAAAGTAGAACAAGCCGGCTTCACAGTGTTGCCGATTCCATACATTCCGGCCTGTGTAGAGTCGGCCTTGTGAGTTTGGTTGGATGCTATTTGTCACAGTATTTGTTGAGTTTTGTTCAACTCTCCCGTTTGTCGCTTGAAATAAGAGAATTTTGATTCCTTCTTCATTTTTTTCTACAATATTCGATCACGTGTGTGCATGATTCAGGACACGTTGTCCAGAATACATGATTGCACTTGAACAGAGTGTACATTTATTGTCTCGCGCTTTATGTGCGATAGGCTCGCGTAAGCAACTAACTCCCTTGTTACACATATTTTCCGATTCGCTTCCACACTTTGCCATGTAGTATAATAATAAATATTTGTAACATTGTTACCTTACCTACAAAATAAAAAAATGCATCTTAAATTTAATAGTATGAATAAATAAGATACACATGCTTCAATGGGCCACCTAGATCAGAGCGCCAATTTTTGAGGTACGAAACATAGGACAACAAAATTTAAAGGGTGGAAAAAATTACATTTTTTATGTGTGGTAATAATTTGATTTTCAAAAATATATAACAAATTCTACAACTAAAAGCTCAAAGATGGAAAATAAAATATACAAACTGTGCTGCAGAACTAGATTTTTCAATTTTAAGCAGATTCAAAAATACCAAGAGAGCATCTATTCTAAGTAAGTTGCTTAGTTATAATGTGCACTGACTTTGCAAATACTGTAAATTATTTTACACACAAAAAAAAAAGTTATCGTTTACAATAACCAGGATAGCTGCTACATGTTGTAAACATTTCCAAATCTTCTTCTACAATTAGGCCTTTTCTGGTCTCAGATCAATCCAGCGTTTCCTAGGTCAACCTATTGGACTCCATTCTAGGTTTATATACCATTATTTGTTGGCAGATTCTCTTGGTAGTCATTCTAAATGTTGAAGCTAATATTCTCTATATCCCATTAATTTTGTTAGAACAGTATCAATATTTAATTAATTTCAAATGTCTTCATTTCTAAATTGGTCCTCTCTTGTACATTGTTTAAGAGATCTTAGGAAGCATATTTCTGCTGCTCGTATTTTACTTAAATCCTTGCTTCTTGATGTCCAGGTTTCATTGCCATATAGTAAGACAAATGTGCCATCACAGAATAAAATTTTAATAGTGTATCTCTTTTTGTTTTATCTGTTAATGTTCTTTTAATTGTGCCATTTACTGCTTGCAAATAACAAATTTTCTGATTTATATCTTATTTACTTCATAACTTAAATCACATCTAGTATACTTAAAACATGATACTTATGATACTTATATGACACTTGTTCAATGATATTAATCTTGATTAAAACTTCTATTCTTATTAGCTATTTCCCATTAAGTGCCACTATCTTGGGTTTTTACTTGAAATGTTTACATTATATACTTTACTAACTTTAATTCATACTTAATGCATCTGTTCTCACTGATGAAAATGAAAACTACATCATCAGCAAGATTTAATATATTTAATATTCTTTGTCCTATGTTAATACTGCTGTTTACTATATATTTCCATGCATATAGAATATTGCCTAAATATATATTAAATAAGATATATGATAAACAGCAACTTTACTTAAATTTTTTATTTAATTTATTTTCTTCTGTTAACTGTCCGCTTATTTCTATAACCATTCTTTATCTACATATAAACTCAATATAATTTTAATCTGGCGTTCCAGGTAACCTTTTGTTTTTAATATGTGCCATAGTTTATTCTATTTCTCTCGGTTGAAGGCCTTCTCAGTGTCCTCAAAGGCAAAATGAGTGTCCAATTAAATTATATTTTCCTTTCTATCATTTGTTACAGGATAAATACATTGTTAACACAAGACCTTCCTTTCCTAAGCTCACTCTGTTCTTCTATTATTTTAGTTTCCCATATTTTTAATGGATTACGTATTATTTGTGTATACTCTATACATTATGTTTAAAAGTCTTGTACCTTTATAATTATTGTTCTATCCCCTTTCTTGAAAATAGAGACCACTTTTGCTATTTTCCATTCTTTTGGTACTATTTTATTTTTCCAAAACATGTTTACTGAATATATGAAGTCTTGATGTGAGTAGTATGTCTCCATATTTAAATAATCGCACTTGTGAACCATCTTCCTTGTAGCTTTCCTATTAAAAGCTTCTTTAATCCTTCATTTAGTTCTTCAAGTGTAATAAGGACTACTGATTCCTCGATTTGTTAATTTTCTAAGTTTTCATACTTTCCATGTTTTAACTATACCACAACATTTTATAATGGTTTTCCCAATTTGCTTTAGTAATAGTTGATAACATAGCTAAAAAGGAACTATCACTATGCTCACACCTTCAAGTGCCTGAGAGTTTGATGGCACCATCTTTGCTCTATGTGGGGCCTGTGTGCCAAAAGTCGGGTGCAGAATATAGCTGGAAGTACCTGAAAATGAGTCCAGAATACGTAGGAACAAATAGGCACATTAATACATCATTGTATGGGAGGGATTGTTTACACCTTATGAGCAGTGTTCTACACGTTTCATATGTAAGGAGCGCTGTTCCTCACACCTGGCTCAGAGCTGATGAGGAATGTCCAGTAGTTAATTGCAAGCAATCACATGCAGCACTTCCCAGCCCTCAGTTTTGGGTGTTGCGGTTCTATTCTGCAGCATATTTTGGTACACATGGTTTATATACGGCAGGCATTATACCATCTAATTTGCACATGTAAGTACACTGATAGTTCCCTTGTAAGGCTCTTTCAGATAAATTCAGTCTTTTAGGATGTTCCAAACAATTAATGGTCTCCCATGGACATAATGTTCAATATTTGCTGTATATCTATCCTAGGATTCCATATGTTATTTATAATTTGTTTTGCAATGGTTAATTTGTTTAATATTATCTCTTTGCATCTTCTTCCTGTTTCTGTAGATAGATTTTGTGTGCTTGTTTTTTTAGCCTTTATTTCATATTTCCAAAGCTTTACTCTTTGAACTAATGCTAAAATGTTCTCAGTCCAAGTTAATTCATATCAACATTCTTATATTACTTTCAGTTAAAACATAACTAATACTTTCTCTACATAAATTTACAAATAATATGTATACTTTATGTTATATTTTAAAGAGGACAAACAGCTACATTTTTAAAAAATTAGTCGCAAAATGTAAGAGTTTAAAAATATAATAAATAAGCTTGAATTTTAAGGAGAGGTAACTGAAACACAAGAGGTAGAGTTAAAATTGAATGCCCTAAGCACCAGTTACCTGAAATTGGAGCCTAAAGATATGTTATTGTTTAAGGTTAATTGTGAAAAAGTCATATTAGTTAAGGCTTTAACAGCACTACATACTAAAACTGGATACTTAAAATGTTTTTTCTTATCTAATATAATTTTGTTATGAGCATTAGTTTATCTCTTACAAAGATTGTTTAGAAGACTAAAGATCTTAACCTTTCCTTGTACATATACATTCTTAATCTTAAAATTCTCTGTATAATCAAGCCTCGTATATTTATTTTCTGGAATTTATAAACTTACATGAGTGGAAATTAATTGTTCTTTCACACTAGCCATGTGTAGGACGCACTATGAAAGGGTAGAGTCAGACTGAAAAGCTCAATGCTATAGCCGGGATTTAAACCACAGATCTTCTGATCCCCATCCAGCTGCTCCTAACCATTGAGCTACTATGGCCAACCTGCCAGCATGAAATTAAATTCTCCAAACATTACATGAGTGGGTTACTAATAAGCATTAAAATGTGAATTAAATATTTAACTGCACACAGATCTGTACATGATAAGTGATACCTTTGATATCACCTTTGGGGTGATAAAGCAATATTAGCATAATTCCTTTAACACTAATCCTATCACAGTGTATATTTTTCTGAAACATTACGTTGCTATGTAATATTAGAAAAAACTTAACAAAAATAAGATATTTTAACTACAGTTTTCTGTTTATAAGTGCAATTGCAATCAGTGATAGGTGATTGTTTTAACACACAAACCATGTGAAGGTAAACTTTAGAAGGTTAGAATCAGAACTGAAAACTTTAATGCTATAGCCAGGATTTGAAACACAAATCTTCCAATCTATGCACTGCTGCTCTATCACAGAGCTACCATGGCAATATACCAATTCTCCAGCTGATTTACATCTTCCTGGCAGATCAAGAGGAAACCTCAATTTGAGATACCTTACTCCAATAGTGACTTAAAATTCAATGTACTTAATTTGACTGCGCCATGGTCGAGTGGTTAGACCGCTTGGCTCTCACCAAGGTGGCCCAGGTTCGATTACAGGCAACTGCAACTTGAGATTTGTGATGGACAATATGACACTGGGGTGGGTTTTCTCTGGGTCCCCCAGTTTTCCTCTCCAGCATTCCACCAACTGCTCTATTTCCTATCATTCCATCTTGCCCTCATACTGTCATCTACTTCCTTCACTCTCATACCAGGCATTGGGCTTATCACCCATCATGGATTCTCTCTCTCATTGATGCAGAGATTCATTCCTCAAACCACATAAAGGTTAACAGGAACAAGAATACCCTGACACCACATAGTGGTATAAGAGAGAAGTTAAAGAAGTACTTAATATCAGTTTTGTTTAATGCAACCTAATTTCAATTATAGCTTTCTATTTATAAGGACAATTAGTGATAAAAACTCAACTGTTTGAGTTGATATTGTGTTCTCTTGTCTACGGTACTCTGCCACCTGCTGGGAATTCCTTACATCGGTGGCAACAGTTCAGCTTACTTACAGAAAAATGACACAAATTATTATTTTTAATTATATTTTTATAGTTTTCATTTTACTTCCTCTTGTATTTTAAAAGCTTGGATAGAACTTATTGTTGCTTAACCCCTAACTGGTATCACGTCTGACAGATGGCAGTAGAACTTTCCATACTCCCCCCTCCCACAACTGCCATTGTCTAACTACCAAACTTCATCTACCTTTCAGTTGGAAAGTTACTTTGGTGTAGCGAAGGCCGTGTGCAGCTTGCTTTATCTGATGCTGAATTACAGTTGAATAACTTTCTTTTCTACATTTTGGTCTTCAGTGTTAGCATGTTACATGTTAATTTGGCATTGTATTTAGTGATTTATGTTTGTTCAATTTTAGGTCTACTTATCCAATGCTTATATCTATTCAGGAAGAGGCAGTGATTGGAAAGCTCTCTCTTAAGAGGAAAAGAAGCTCAACATCCCTTCTCAATCTGTATTGAGGCTTTCGAAACCAATCCAGAAAACTCGACGAAATATCACTGCAGACAATTGCTTTAGCTCAATCAAACTTGTGAAAGAACTTGCAAAAAGAGACCTTACCTACGTGGGAACCTTGAAAAAAAAAAAAAAAAAAAAAAAAAAGAGATCCCACTTCAGTTTCAACCACACAAGTCTTGAGAAGAAAAGTCATCTCTATATGGTTTCACAGAGGACATGGCATTGCTGTCTTGTTTCAAGGAAGTCTATAGCTGTGATATTGGTATCCTCCATGCACCACTCTATGGATGAAGATCCTGAATCTGGAAAACCAGAGATGATTCTCTTTTATAATCTAACCAAAGGAGGCGTCGATCGACTGGATCAAAAGTGTGCAAACTACACATCCAGCCGAAGAACCCGAAGACGGCCTATGGCAATATTCTTTACTATTGTTGACGTGGGCTGTGGTGTTAATGCTTTTATACTTCATCAAGCATTTCCAGATGCTCCAAAAATGACTAAGCTTGAATTTATGAAAACTCTTGCAACATCTCTGGTGTTTCTGGTGTTTATGAAGTCAAGAACCTTCCCCATGAGCTTAGATACTGTATAAGAGGGATTTTGAAGACTGATGATGTACCAGAGCCAGGCGATGTATCAGAATTTTTCAAGATTTGCAAAACATGCTACACATGCGACCCTAAACTGAAGAGAAGAACGAAGTATCTATGTCAAAAGTATGGTAGGCCAATCTGCTTGGGGCGTGCCAAGAAAATCTGTCAAGAGTGTTTCGAGCATAAGAATGACTAAAAGTGTGGGCCCGCTCTTTGTTGTAACTGCTGTGATATGATTTCCTTTAGTATTTGTCAGGCAATTTTACATGTGTAAAACAATTTTCAAATGTGTACTTAGAAAATATCAGAAAACTATGCAAAGACAGACTTTGGCAGCCAAGTACAGCTTCTGTATCATTCCTTTGTTGTAATTTTCATTTGACATATTAATCTATTATATTTTGTGAGTGATAATCATTTTAAATGTTTATTAGGGCCTTTGTACCTGAGATTTAAGAAAAAGAGGAAATGTCGAGTTTCCAGAAAGTAGATTCTGTATTTATTATAAACTTCAAACAAGTTTGTATAACATCCTTGGTAAATTGTGTGTAGATTAGTCGAGTACATATGTTTAATTATGCCAGTTTCATTAAATAGCTTAAAATGAGTTATACGAGTTTTTATTTAAATCTGAATACCCGGAGTCTCCCAGACACCATGATACCAGTTACCGTATTAAAAAGTGTGATACCAGTTAAGGGTTAAAAGTCACACATGACAACAGAGAATGGAAAAATTGATCACATTTTTATGCTACGTATCACATAATGCATTAAATATTGCAAATCTGTCCAAAATGCAGAAATTCATATTTTATGTCTATTGGTACCTCAATAAATGAAAGTGATACAAAGCTCACTTTGCATGGAATGGCTCTTGCCTTTTCCACATTTTACCTCTTTTGAAAAGGGAGAAACAAACAAAATAAATAATAGTGATAATATAGAACCAAGGAGACAAATGTTTCCAATAAACAGAAAAATAGTTATCAATTTTTGTAAGTATTTAATTTTCCTTGCATATACATCTAATAATTAAAAATCCTTTATATGGAAATTACATGATAAACACTTATTCTACAACAAATACAACAAATTTAAATATTTGACATCAACTTTATATACATTTAAAGGGAGAAAAGAAATGGAGCAAAGTCCACATTTGGTAATAATCCATAACAAAACAAAGAGTAAATTATTTTACTTAAAATATATACAATATCTTACATAAATTGCATGATTTGCAAGGAACAATGAAACAAAATTTTTTTGTTGCAGTAATCTCATTATTTTAACAAAAAATTTGCAAATGTAATAGAAGCTTCCAATACTTGTTACCCCTGTGCCTTAGATGTAGTACTATATTTACCCTGTTTTATGTTTTAGAAAAATACAATAAAACTTTTAAAAAGTATTTATAAAATCGTGCAATTACTTCTTTATGAACACAGTTTTAAAAAAAGTACATATGCAATGCAATGATATACACTTGTACTTGTGTATAAATAGCTAATCAATAGTTGCCTAAAGAACTCGTAATTATTTAACAGTTACGTTCTTAACTAAAGAAAGAACTTTCTAAGTTCTTAAAATATATGAAGCCAAATTCTAGTATTATAATAACAGAAAGCACAGTTTTCTCACTACTTTTAGTTCTTACAAACTTCATAAAGTACAACAGTTATTAAGAAACTTAGACACTGATCAACCTAAATATGGGTGGAGAATAGAAAGGATTCTTTTTAACTTCATATTTTATCTATATGGGGCTTAAGGTTAATAAAGTTAAAAGTAGCTAAAGCAAAGCTGCACTTACAGTGTACATTATCAAGTAATATGTCTTATACACAAACCATCTTTATAAATAAGCATAATGAAGTATATGTAAAATAACATACCTACTGACCTATTACATTGAAGTTAACCATAGCCACAATATCAGTATGAATCATCAGGATACGTTATGTGCCTATAACAGTGTATTTTCTATCTAGTGCTTACATACAAAAGGGAACACCTGACAAAAATGAATTTAGTGAATATAGAGAAAGTGAAAACAACATTTATGAAGAAAATTCTGTGCCTATCCAAATACACACCTAGAAGGTTAATGTATGAAATATGCAGAGAAAGAATGTGGAAAGAAGATCTGTGACTATAACTGCTGCTGCCGGCAGCAAAGGCATACAAAAACTAGTGAGGGAACACTGAATGAAAAAACAGAAATCTGGGAAGAATTCTATACACCAGATGCCATGACCAAGGAAGAATGGAAGGGACCAAACTACGAACTGAGACATTTTGTAACAAGATACACAGTACATGATTTCTATTATCTTATCTGTAAGAAGTAAAGACTCTACAACCCAAGCGAAGAATACGTGTGCACGTTATGTGAAAAACAGTGCACAAGATACCACATAGAAGTATGTGAAAAGAGAACAGTCTCCATGAAAAAATTGTTGCGTGACAAATAACTGGAAGTGGAGTGAAACAAGAGACGTGATAGACATAACAAATATCAGATGGCCAAGACAAGGACTGTATGGAATACACATTGTACTAAAGTATCACTAATGTAACTTGCATCAATGCACATTGTGCGATTTCCTCATATTATTATTAATAATCTACCTGCAATAAAAATTGCAACTATTTATACAGTAGGTACTAAAAGAATCAAATGAAAGTCCAGATACTATTAATTTAATATAAAATCATCCATTAATATAAATATAATTACATTGGATAACAGTGAGAGCGTTGAACAGATTTAATTATTCGTTTAGAACCACTTTTGTATTTAAACAAAGTACTATGATTTCATCAAAATAAGGAAAAAGTTGTAAATGTGTCATATACAATACCCATACTTTATATTGAGCCTAGAAATCTAGTGATAAGTTTGATGATCTGAATCAAAAAGGTAACAACTTAGTATCATTGTTATATTGGTATACCCTTGTGCATTTCATTGTACTGCATTATCTTTATTACTTTTTTCTTGCATTATTATAACTGTATACTTTTGCATTTATCTATTTTAAGCACTAAATTCCTGAAGCAGATACAGCATCAACACCGTTAACTCCTGGAAATAGTAACAGAAGGCACTATGTGTTTAGCCTGTTACTTCGACCCTTGGCTAACCTAGTAAAAAACAACTGCAGAAGCTACAACCCAGGGTTTCTGTCATTTAATTCTAAGTAAGACTGTGTAAAAGATATGAAAAGTCTTGTTACTGTCTTTGACAGCAACACCGTCTGAGACTCAAGATAAAGTGTGCGAGTAGTATATGTGAATGTGAAAGGTATAATTCAAATAAACCCATTGCTGATTGAAACTTCTGTTGAGTGACTGAACATGAAATTAATTTAATTTCTTGTTACAACACTTTAGAGATATGAATGGATTCTTAATATATGAAAAATTGTGGAATATTCTATATTTCTAATTTATCTCAGCATTTGAAAAAACAACATGATCTGTTCTTAAATGAGAATACAGAAGAGAGCTAAGGAAGCTGATGAAATGCTTCACAGTATAATCATAGCAGTTAACCTTCACTCATAATGTATATATATTCTTATACTGCATCATCTACATTATAAACTCATCCAGCCTTAAGACTGTATTTGATACCTGTATATTATTTCTATGAGTTTGTTTCAGAAATACATAAAAAGATATTAACATACTTTAATCCTCTTTTTCCGTCTTCATGTCGAAAAAAGACACATAAAAATAAATCGTTATAAACTGACTGGAAATAACACAAGTATCTTATAACTTCTTAAGAGCTTCTACTTTTGATGTGAACAAAATATCATAACCTAAAAGCATTAACCTTCCAGCTAGTGCACTGTTGTAACAAGTACATCAACAGTATTTATGCTTCATGAATATTTTAACCTGTTATTGCTTCACTGCTGGATTATATTTTTTTTTTTTTTTTTTTTCATGCCTACTTGACAATTTGATAAAAGTTACTATTAATTGGCTTAGTACATCAAAAGTATATAATAAGGTTTTTAACTGTTATTAAATCAAGAAAGTGTCTTTGTCTTTGAACATGCTATCAAGCAGTGTAGCACTGAATTTCCATTCCAAAAATGTTATATAGCTATAACAAGTTCTAACCACCTGCATGTGCATTTAGTGCAGAGGCTTGCTTGTTGTTATTTTAATGTTGGTGTTGGTCATTGTGATTTAAGGTGTTTTGGCGCGTTCACACAAAAAAGCATGTTGTAGTAAGCACTGAATAGAAATTTGAAGGCATTAGTGGCAGTGCGACAGCGAACAACAGATGTTAAGTTTTTGGGATAAGGAAGTCACAAATTCATACTCAAATCTTATGAGAAATATTGAATTATGGTATTAATCAATAAATCAAAATTTTTGTTTTCAAATTGTTTTTAATTTTGTAAAATAAATCAGTATATCAACAGATATAATGATTACCAATGGTAGCATGGTATATAACTGCAAGCTTTGTGAAAAGAAAGTTCAAAAAGAAATTACTGATTTTTTTTTTGTATAATATTTGTAAATGCTATAATCAATATTGTAATATTAGTAGTATTATTAAGCATTATTACGTTCATTTAGGATATAATTATTTTCTTCCTTTCACTGCTTAGATTTGTTAACATTGTTCATTGAAAGTTTGCGTTATCCAAAATGGCTGTGCTTCCTTTAGTTTGGTTAAGCACAATTCTACTGTATTTAAAGCTTTTGCTATATTTGCATGAGTCACGGAAAACAGAGGATTTACAAAATGTTTCCCGCCTCGGTAGCGTGGATGGTAGTATGTCTGACTCACTTTCAATAGGTCCAGAGTTCGAATCTCGGTCAGGTAAGTTATCTGGATAAGGTTTTTTCCAGGGTTTTCCCTTATCCTGAAAGTTGAATGTCGGGTAGCTCTAAGCTCCATGCACCCTGGACTCATTGAGCATCATTTCACCAATTTCATTCATAATCTGATATGACTTAACTAATGTTGGAGGACGTAAATTAAAAAAAATTATTACAAAACATTTTACATGGCTCTTATCTTTATAGTAAATGCCTAATTAGTCTTGTTTATTTTAATTAATCCATTAATTCTTTTTTGCATTCAAACTTTGTTCCTAGCATTTATAGGAATAAATGAGTATTGCAAATGTGTGCTACTAATATATACAGCAATAATTTCTGAAAACATTTAAAGTACAACCTAACATTACTAGCAATAAAAAAAGTTGCTTTTTTTTGGGGGGGGGGGGGGGTTTGTTTGCATTCAGACAAGTTGTGTGAACTGGAAGTTCTGTAAATTTTAACCTTGTAGAAGCAGAACACTGTAAATGTGTAAAGAAGCACAAATTTAAAATTATAAGGACAGCTTTGTTTCAACAATGAGTAGCAAAATCCCCCCTGGGTTACACTCACTAAAGATAACAACTAAGTAAATTTGGATTTAAAATAGGAATTAAGTAATATATACAACATTTACATAATATAAGAGTATTATTGGGGGTCCACAAGAGTCTCTATCATTACTTTTCACATTCAGTGCCTTGTTTACAAAGATAGCAGTTTCAATATTACGGTTATTTTATCTTTAGAATACAACAATATCTTTAGAACAAATATGGATTGATTACACAGGGTGTGGCATATAAAACTGGCCTGTCATAACTATATGATGTATTGCATTATTTACAATTTTTTGTTGCCAACGATGCATGTATGCATCTAACCAACTAAATTATCTACCTTCTTACCAAGAGATGTTATTTCGAGACGGGGGTTGACACATGTGACTGTCACATATAAGGCAGCTGTGGCCGCAGTCATTGAAACTTGAAACCAGTCAAGAAATAGGCATCATTTTGTGAAGCCATGTGAACATGTGATAATGACATATTTGATACGGACGTTCATTCACCCTGGATCTTTGGTGAAAACAAAGAATTTGTTTCAGGAGAAATATTCAGGACTTTCTGTGCCAGAAAAAGACACATACAGGAATTAATTGAAAATGGCATCATAGTGGATTGGTTCATAATGCTCCCAGAAAGACCACCTTCTGACTGCACACTTTTACTTCCAGGGACTGTTAAAAGGAAGAGCGTACGAAAGCAATCCACACTCTATTGCAGAACTCGAGACCACGATCCAGCATCACAACACAAAAACTGACAACAGTATATATGAATCTTCTCAGGTGTCCTCACATCTGTGTTAAAGAGTGCAAAGAACATTTTAAACACCTACTGCAAGGCTGAGTAATCATGTTCAATACATTACATTATATTACACTGCATTTTATGTTCATTTTATGAGTTGATCTTATGGGCCAGTTTTACATGCCTCATCCTGTGTAATCACACACACTCAAAATAAAATACATAGCTTAAAAAACTTACCCTCACTTTTTACTATTTTCTGACTTGTTTATTCATCTTAAATGAGCATTTTTGGCGTCTTAAGAACTAAATCCTAATTTTTAGTTATACCAAAAAATAAGGAATTTGAAGTAAGGTTAATGGAATGTAGAAGATGTTTTTTATTTGGGAGGAAGAGAATAGATTTTCTGTATCCTATAGTAATAAATTTATTACCTAATTCATAGATATAATGGTCATTTATTTTTCTGAGATCTGTGTTTAAGATAAAGGGATTAATGTTTAATGTTTCTGCTGCTTTCAAATTGCAAATATGAGTTGTCTATACTGGATGGCATTGCTTCCTGACTTTCCTTCAATACTTTAGAATACAGTATAGGCAGTCATAGCTAATTAGAGAGCATTGTTGGAGCATATGAGATGGGGGGAGAGCCTAAATGGCTTTTTCCCCTTATTCTGGGATAAATTATTTTTCCAGGTAGTGTTTAATGCTGATTCTTACTGCTTATGGTACCAAGGGAATGAACATTGATGATACATGAAACTACACTGGGAAGGAAATCTGAGAAGAAAATGGCAGAAATGGTGAAATTAAGTGTGAGTCAAACCATTGCATCAACTTTGTTGTTTACAAGCACGTAAAGCAAACAAAAATTTCAAGATATTCAAGACATGCAACATTCAAGGACAGGCACTAACTGACTTCACAAAGCCAGAAGTGAACCTTGTTCTTGAGTGTTCAAATAACAGAAGTTGAGAACATTAAACTTAAACAACCCTCCTGGCCGGCAGGGTATAATAAGGCAGTGCGAAATTTTGTAGCTGGAGTCAGTATAGTTAAGAGTCCAAAGCACAGACAGAAGTTGTGAGTAATGCGTTGTTCTGCAAACAGTGAAGTATGTTACAGCTCCATAATGAGAAGTCTGCAGGCAGTGTGAACTTGCAGAGAATATTTGACTAGCAAATATCAGAGTTTCTCTATCAGAGTCTGTAAGCAGAACAGTGTAAAAGGGAAAATTGTGTATACATTAAAGAAATTACAGATGGCAGGCACAAGTTGCGCATGCAATAGGTTCCTAAAGGAATATTATTGAGACCTGTTTATATCATATATTTGTGTGAAATATGTACAATATTAGTGACAAATAAAGCAGTTCGGGTGCAGATTTTATGTCCTGGGTGTCCACTCAGCACTGTGAGGAAATTATGGAGCTGCGATAAGTAGCAAATCCAGATTAAGAAAAGCAACTTTCCTATTGGGAATACATGATGCTGACCTTGCATATGTGGATGTGAGACTGGCAATCGGGTTAGCCAGCTCCAGTCTGCTGTTACGCAGCTGTTATGCCATAGATTATTTATTTAAAGGAATTAATGTGAACTTTGCATTGTGCTCTTTTTGTCACAACATCTTCCTAACATCTGCCAGTTATAAGGATGAGGAGAGACTAGAAAATCTCAGGAAGTTCATTCTGCAAGGAGCTGAACTGCAGACCTCCCATAAGTCCATACCTTACTAACATTGGCTAACCATGCTACTCCTGATTTAGATGTGCTAAATAATAAGATGATACTGCGGTAGCTTTCTACAGTTATGTATCACTATAACATTAAGGACTAGTTGTACAAATTTGTAATAAACCTCTGTTAGACATTATTCTATTGTTAGGCACTAAATTGTGCAGTATGACATGGAATACAGTCTCTCAAGGCAATAATTATGTAATAACTTATTCTGTGATTCCATGCAGGGGTAACCCATTAGAATAGAATAGAATCTTTACTGTCACATAACGATTACATTGTCAGCCTAAGCTGGTACTGGTGACTCCTCAGGTTATATATAAAACAAGAAGTAACATCAAAGAGAAAACTAATTCTAATGTGTAGATGTATACAAGGTATTATTTATGAAATATACATTTTATTCCTGGGGGTGAAAAGTAAATGTAATGTTTGTATAAATGTTGAATTTTTTTCTGGTATGTATTTGAGAACCAGAAAGCTTATCACACACAATAATTATAGGGGTGGTCTGCTAAATAAACTCTACAGTAACGAGATACAGGGGAAGAAGGGATATCATGCTGAGATAATTTGGTCATATCAGAGAAAGTACAACCTATCTAGAATATCATACACAAAATGTAATACAAAGAGTAAGAATTAAGTTATCATCAACAAAACATAAAGGACTGGTTACTTTATAAGGTACAAAAATATCATTCAAATTATCAAATAGCCACAAGTGTGAATGCTGGTGACATTCTCTATGGTTACTAAAATTAGGCAAGTGAGTCAACCTTGTATATACTTTTCTCCACTTACAAGTTTTTTATGAGGACTAGTTTCTGGGGACTTCTCCCCTATCGTCAGCTCTGTGGTTGACTCAACCAGTATATACTTTTCTCCACTTACAAGTTTTTTATGAGGACTAGTTTCTGGGGACTTCTCCCCTATCGTCAGCTCTGTGGTTGACTCAACCAGTCAACCACAGAGCTGACGATAGGGGAGAAGTCCCCAGAAACTAGTCCTCATAAAAAACTTGTAAGTGGAGAAAAGTATATACAAGGTTGACTCACTTGCCTAATTTTAGTAACAATGGCACTCCACTTTCTGAAATACTTCTTTTTATTCTATATAATTCTCTATGGTATTTTGGTGGTTATGTATTAGATTAATAGCAGTTAAGCTATTACATTATTAGATTCACAAACTGGCAAGGAGGTGCCAGTGAGGTCTTCAAATTATTTAAAAACTAATTTATGCTTTTGCAAATTATTAATGTGAGTTTACTACAAATGAATATGGAGGTGCTCACTTTTACTCACATTGTCACTTGTCTAGGAAGAACATAAAAGCAGTTGGATGAATGAGAAATAAGTTTCGGTCAAATAGAGAATGCAGTCAGTATAAAATAATGTTTTTAATGTCATTACTTAATTTGACCATTTGTAGCTGTTGTATTAAGTATTGCCACCAGCAAAGTGCAAGCTGTAATGGGAATGGTTTACTAATTGCTATTCCTACACAGCATTCTAAATATTTCTATTGGTTAATGATATTTTAGGTATCCAAACTCTGTGCAACGATGCAATTACATCATAAGTTTACAGTGATGTCGGCAACAGTTAGAATATAACTTGCAAAACTCAAATTAAACTCTAATTTAAGAAATAGAATGACAGAGGCCAAGTTAAGCACGTAGGTAAACTTGTGTATCAGCATTTTGTACAACATTGCACTGAAGGTAAGGTTACATAACTTCCATTTTCTTATCCTATTGCAAGAAGTCATAACATTTGTGTTCCACATAATTTGTAAATTATAATTTTGCATCCAAATTCCAAACATAATTATTACTATATAATTATTTCACAATATTATAAGTAGTTCATATGAAGAATAGTTTAGGAGCAGCTGATCCAAAGACAATGTGAATTGCTACATAAGTTCTACACAGTTCTACAAAGAATTGAAGAGCTATCTAAAGAATAAAAGAGCATCATCAACTAATTGTCATATTTATACCCTTGATAGAGTATTTTAAAAACAACTATTCCAAAATTTGTTCCGTGTTTATAAAACTGGTCCTAAGGATGCATTTTGAAGCATGAGGGTTGCCAGATTTGAAAAATGGGCACCCCAAATAAAGCACTACTGCCAGGTAGAAATTGTGGCAGTGCCATGGCCAAGTTTGATCCCAGGGGATTGCATATGTGATTTGAGGCAAAACAAGGCCACATTTGAGCAGATTTCTCTTATCGAGATTTAACTGTAATAAATACGACTCATCTAAAAATTAATAGATTTCTCTTGGTTCTCCAGTTTCACTGTCATTCATTTCACCTGCTATATCATCTCCTTGCATTAATTTCACCTTTATTTCTTCTTCTTCTTCACTTCATGGCATGGGAAATCAAGTGCCTGTTCCGCCTTCGAAGTCCTCCAGCCATCGTTTCCTGGGTCTGCCTACCGATCTCCTACCTTTAGGATGATACTGTAATATTTGTTTTGTAAGTCTATTATCTGGCATTCTTTCAACATGTTCTTTCCATTTTTGTTTGATATCTTTTAACCTATCATTCATGCTAAAAATGTCCAGCTCTTCTCTTATATTTTCATTTCTTATTAAGTCCCTCTTCGTGCATCCTTTCACACTTCTCAAGAATTTCATTTCTGAAGCCTATATTTTACTCTGTTGCTTTTTAGTTAACGTCCAAGTCTCACTTCCGTATGTCAGTATAGGTATAGCCATAACTTTGTAGAACTTTAATTTTGTTTCTTTACGTATTTCGTTTCTAAATGTTCTATTTATTGTTCCACACACTCTTTGAAATTTGCATATATTATTGTAGACATCATATTCCTTGTCATAACTAACATCAGTTCCCAAGTAGTTAAAATGGCTTACCTGTTCAACGCAATGATTATTTATAACTATTTTTGTTCTAATTGGCTCTTTCCCAATGAATGCCATTACCTTTGATTTTATAAAAGAAATTTTCATGTTATATTGCTTACAAAGTTCACTATGTTTAAAAATAGATTTTTGCAGGGCAGACTCGCTATTTTGTATAATAACTAAGTCGTCAGCAAGCAATAAATTATTTAAAAAGTTTTTATTTGAAATTTTAAAACCTACATTCACTAGCTGCTTCCATTTGCACACTAGGTCGTCAATATAAATACTAAAAAGTGTAGGTGATAAAGTACACCCTTGTCTGACACCCTGATTAGTAAGAATTTTTTTTATAAATTTTACCATTGTTCCTCACATTTATTTTTGTTTGGAAGTAGAAGCATTGTATCATTTTTACTAATTGTTGTGGGTATCCTCGTTCTTCCAATATTTGCTACATTTTGCATCGGTTTACCCTATCGAAAGCTTTTTCAAAGTCAACAAATGCCATATGCGTTTCTTTGTTAAACTCCCTATGTTTTTCAATTAGTTGTTTAACAATAAAAATGTTATCTGCACAGGATCTGCCTCTTCTAAATACACTTTGTTCTTCCACCTTTATTTCATATCATTTTTCTCACTCTCAGGCTGCATGCAAGGTCTACCCCATCATTTGCTGTTCTCTGCTCACCAATACCTTTCCCAGCTGCAAAGATCCACCCTGTTGTGCCACAAAGTTTTGTTTAATTTGGAACTTGCTAAGTCAGTGGTGTTGTAATGAATAGTCAGAACTTTATAGCATCATTCATTTTCATGCAGTTTATGTTTTATGTCTGTGAAATGTGAGTATCCTTACAAGTGCAATGGATATTCAGATAGAGTAATTTCATGTGAAGATTTTGTAAAATTTCTAATGTGACTTAAATTATATACTTGAGCATTTGAGAGGAACCTTTCTCCTTCATATGCTACTGCATTCTGCTGTTTTGGTAACATTTAAGAATGAGTGGCAATCTCTAACAGATGAAGAATACTGGTATCGCTGATATGATATTGAAAAAACCAAGAATATTAAGCTGCCTTTAGTTCACGGTGTGTTTTAGCCTTCTTTATGAAAACCTCAATGTAGAAAAGAATTTCTTCAAACGTTATTTCTTATTTGTCTGAAGCACAGAAGCTCAATAGGATAAAATGGTACTAAGAAATGCTGTACAGATTTCCTGTGGGAAGTGGCATCTGTTATGAGTGAACAAAACATTAATATATCAAGATTCAACTGTATTGGAACACCACAGTGAAGCGAAAATTATTAAATTTTAGATGAGTCGCGTTTTTTACACATCTGCTTCACTTTCGTACCTATTTTGAGGACATGTTTCGCAAATCTTCGCTTGCATCTACGGCTCTTGTGCGACTGACGCTAGATCCAGCGGTGTGGGTAATTCTGGGGTTGTTGCTGCCATCTGTTGATTTAGTGATGAACTGAAATGTGGGATTCTCTTCTAGCGGGATTTCAAAGTTCATTAGTTGGTTTTTATGTTTTTCTATGTATATCCTCTCCCATATGACGAGTTCACAAAAACATAGTGAACTCGTCATATGGGAGAGGATATACATAGAAAAACATAAAAACCAACTAATGAACTTTGAAATCCCGCTAGAAGAGAATCCCACATTTCAGTTCATCACTAAATCAACAGATGGCAGCAACAACCCCAGAATTACCCACACCGCTGGATCTAGCGTCAGTCGCACAAGAGCCGTAGATGCAAGCGAAGATTTGCGAAACATGTCCTCAAAATAGGTACGAAAGTGAAGCAGATGTGTAAAAAACGCGACTCATCTAAAATTTAATAATTAATATATCAGTTTGATTCAGAAACAAAACTCCAGTGTCTCATTTGGGTTTTCCCTAATGAGCAAGCATCCAACAAAGAGTTGAAGGAATGTAAGAAATGAAGTGACTGTCTCTTTCTTCTCTACAAATGTTCAAGTGATGACAACTGTGCTTGCAAATCAGAAAAGTGTTACTGGAAAATGGTATACAGAAAATGTTTCAGAATGGCATCCAAAGACAGGTCTAAGGGGAATTTTGTTGCACCATTACAATGCATGGGCTCACACTGGCAATGTAACAATGGAGCATCCACCATAGTCATGACTTGGCATCATGCAATTTCTCCCTGTTCTATTTTAAAGAACGTCATAGATTTTCCAGCCCCGAGGAAGCATTACAGCATATGAGGAGTTATATGCAGTGCCAAAAACTGAGTAATATAGATGCTTCCATACGGTGGAACACTGCACACAGTGAGAGAAGAATACTTTGAGAAATGTGATAAACAATACTTATGAAGTGACCCTTTTATTTGTTCTCTTCATTCATTCACCACTATTTATAATTGTGACATCTAAGATGTCATTCTCGGGTAATTTTCTGATTTTCTTAATCATTACTCAAATTTTCCAAATTATTAATATTGCAATTAGATAAAACAAGCAGTTGAACCAAGGCATTGATAACATTTCTCTTTCTTGTGTTTTCCAGCTCTATCATAAACAGGTAAAAGTTGATAACTAATGTGATGGCATTTGTAATTTTGTATCTTGTTCTCATAATCATGATCTACTTCAAGTAATTGTCTGTGAAAGTCACAAAAAATGTACATCCAGTACAGGCAGCTGGGCAATGAACTAAATAGTGAATGTAACAAAGTTACGATTTAATTTACAAAATAGAAAATATTTAATAAACACAAAATACATAACATGGAAACAATACAAGAATAAGATGACAGAGATTTGTAACAAAAACTTATAACAAAGCAAAATGTAATGATTAAATAAATAGAGGATTTAGGCACTATTGTTCACCTTTTAATATACTTTTCTAATTGCTCAGTATGTTCCAAGTGTAGGGTGACCATATCTTTCACGTTAAACAATTTCTCTTTTCTTGAACATCATTGACCATAACTCATCACATGCTATGGAGCTTAAAGTAACTACACATATAATAATTATAGCACCAGTATTATAATTGTGAACCCATTTTATACTCCTTGCTGTGGCCTCTGCTTTGTTCATATTTAATACCTCATTTGATAAAAAGTTAACTTGTAAGTTTAAGTTGAGAGTTTTTTCCAGTCTGAAAAAATATAATTGCTGGAAAATTTTAAAATAGGCTAATTGATGGTGTTTTGTTTTTCCCTGTAAAACAGGACATGTTCAAGAAACAGAGGATGGTCACCCTACCTATAACTTGTATACTGGCAGCTCTGAATATCACATCCGTGTACCACAAGTTGTATTTTTTTCACAAATTCATAAATGGCATGCCCCACTTAGGCATTTGTTACTTTAAGCATCAAGTCAAGTGCAGCAGTCTAGGGATGAATAAATAGTACTTATCACTAAAATTATATTAACTATAACATTTATCATATTGTCCGAGTATTAATTTTGACTAAAAAATGCATTACTATGTAATTAAATGCCAAGAACCTTATTTAAGCTACTTAAATACAAGTTAATAGCTTCATTGGGGCAAAAACACTCACAGAGCTGAATAAGAAATTTAATTACACATATTGTCTGTCCTGAACTCTGCCTAATGATAAAGGAATCCAACATCATGTATTTCTATCACAGTCTTCTTCACTGTCTAACACTACAGACCTTAGGAGCAACACAATTACACAATTCTGTGTGAAAATGGCTTAACTTCTATCTGAGATCTTCAATATTGCTGAAAGTTCTTGTTGTTGCATTGATTTTGTATGCCACATTCACAAACTATGCTGTATACTTTTCCTCAGAATACATATTTACTAATGTGTTTTCCATAATATTTTACAGGGGACCTAAAAGGACTGGTACATATTGAACACTTACATTAATATGTTAGATGACACTTTTTGTGTGCTAACATGTCATCATTCACAGAAGATATATGTTAAAATACTATGGAAGCATTTCCTATCTGGGATGGATCAGAATTTTACATCAGTTCTACAGCAAAAGAAGAGGAAATTGCATGTTTTACCAAAGGATGACAGTGAAAATATTGCAGTGTGATGAATTTCAGCACTGCAAACTTACATTAATATTTCACATACATGTAGATTTCACTTGCTGGATAATGTATCCAGATATGTACATATCTTTACTTATGGATGAATGTTAATGAGCTGTAATGAATACTGATTCTACGTTTTGTTGTAATTAATTTCTTGCAATTGGAAATGTCGCAATCCAGCAACTGCAGACTGGAAGCCAGCATTGTAATCCAGAGTGACTTCGTTATAGACATATTCCTCACGAACATCCCTATAATGATCATTTTCATCAGGTCCACTAACCAGAGCTCCATACAAGATCTGCTTGTTGGGACCTTGACGATAGAACTCCTCCCATCCACATGAAGCAGGCTGCAATGGGCATGAACTGGAAACAAAATGAACACGATTGAGTTTTGAAATCTGCTCTTTTCAAGCAACTTTTCAGATTCTTTATAAGCAAATAGAACTTTTGTGCATGTTTGGAGGAATTTAGTAACAGTGACATCCAAATTAATGAAAAATCTATAGTCGGGCCTTCAAGGTTGAAAATGGAAACAACAGCTCTTGAAACTAGTCCTTCAAAAAGTAAAAATGTAAGTGACGAAGTGTGAAAAACCAACTACAAATATATATATTTTGTTCAATTAAATAGAACTTTGTTATGACTATAATAGCAGATTCTTACATAAGATATATACAATGTATTTGGACAAATGTAAGTTTTTTTTTTATATTGGAAATAGTGTGGGAGAAATATCTTATAAATATGTCCTCAGTCTTTGAGTTATTTGAAATTAATATCAAGCTCTTTTTTAAATTAATTTTTGAGCTGATGTGTTATGATTGGAACAAGAATTTTAAGCTCTAATAATCTCTTTAATACATCTGCATTTAGGCAAACAAAACCTCTAAAATATGTACAGTTTACCATAGGAAAGAAAGTTCCCGAGGAATAAAGTAGAGGGGGAAAGTTCCTGATTGGACATGGTTCCAATACCCTCCAAGCAGTAGTTTATGACATTTAAGATACTTCAGTATTTTGGTCAAGATCTGACAGTGCTTTGGTGAAGATTGCTCTCTTGGTTTTAGTATATCCAGTACAAATATGGTACTGGATATACTTTTGCTCCCAAAGATTTGTTTTGGCAGATTACAATAATTTTGTTTTCTAGAAAATTTTCCTTCTTCCAGCATACTATATATGGAGCCAGCCATTCCCCAGCAGTCGAGTTCACTGAATCTAGTTGTCAATATCAGTCAAGTTGTGTTGAATTAAGAATGTCTGCACCTTTGTAGCATCAACAACTGGTAGTAAGTGGTAGTGTGTCTGCCTCACGTTGAAGAAGTCCCGAGTTAGAATCTTGGTCAGGGTGAGTTATCTAGATAAGGTTTTTTCCGGAGTTTTTCCTCATTCTGAAAGGGAATGTCAGATAACTAAGCTCTATGAATCCTGTGCTCATTTGAGCCTCATTTCACCCAGTTCATTTATCGTCCTATATGACTTAATGCTGGAGGACATTAATTAAAAAAAAATTAAAGATTGAACAGATTTTCCATATGAGTTGGCAGCGAGAGTTCAACAGAGGTTGGTGAGTTTGGGTTATGATACAACTCTATGGATCAATTATATTTTGTTCTGATTGTTTGCAACATTGTCACAAGTGTAGCATTTGCAGTATGCTAAACGATAAGTATTAAATAAAATTTGTCTAGCAGCAACTGGTGTCCCTGTTTATTGCAATAAAATGCAGTTTAATACTGTATATTATCACCACGCTCAAATGGAGTTTTGAGAACTCCTTGATAAAAACTGCTGTCAAACTTTAAAGGTATGACTACAATCGAATAAGGTGGACATTCACTGATGTGACATGATATTATAAATATTAAAAGCAGAAGCATTATTAACAGTGAAGTATTCTTCAGTCTGAGGAACCTGCTAAATAAACCACTGAAAAATACAATCCCCAACAATTTGAAATCAGGAATTTATCAGATTAATTGTGAAACCTGTGAAAAAAGCTACATAGGAAAAACTAAGAGAAACATGTTAACCAGGCAAAAAGAACACCAGAGGAACATTAAGTTGAAACAAACAGAAAAATCTGCAGTTTCACACCATTTTTGGACAGAAAACCACAACATTGGCCACAACATTAAACTGTTAAAATCTTTAAGTACACCCATAGAATTGGATATTTGGGAAAAAATTTTCATAAACAAAAACCGTGATAAAGTTATAAATTTTGAAATCCTGGCATTAAATGAAGTATTAAAACTTAGTGCCACTAACACCAGATGGCAGAGTGATCGGAGCTCCATAGCAGTGGAAGAAGAGGGAGGTTCATTTAGTCACCAAACAGCTGATGATGAGATCGAATGGTCTTGAAAACGTTTCAATTATACAACAACAAGTAAGTGAAGACTGAGTGTAAACATAGTGACTAATAAATTCATGACATGATATTGTTTATATGTGAGTATTCTTTAAATCTTGTTTATATGTATATTTCTTATCTTTATACACCAAAATTATGTGGATATTGCCCTGGGTAGAGCTGTAATTATTTAACTTTGCAGCGGTTGCTTCATGAAAAGTTATCAGATTGGTCGTCCTATAAATTTTTTATTCACATAATAATCTTGAGATATCAATAATTATTCTGTTTGAAATATAAAGTTTAGATAGCAAAACAGATTACAACATGCAGGTCTATCACTTGATACCATAACATTGTCCTACTATGTCTTTTGACATTTTCACGTGTAAAATTAAATGTTGGTTGTGACGAGAGTTTTGATTTCCACAGACAATCATTTTGCTTTATGGAATATAAGTATTATCTAGTTAAAATTTAAAATATATACTACAAAACAGATTCTTCTTGTTTTAAAGTTTGATTGCTGCAAGGAAGTTTTCTGCTTAGCTCTGACATAGTAAACAATGTGGACTTCTATTGCAGTTTTTGCACACTTTGACTGAGGTATGAGTATATGAGGGTCATTTGATAAGTCTGGTAAATTTCCAGAAGGGATGGAAATTTTTTGTTGAAACTTTGTGGTTGGTAAGCTTGATTATTAAAAATATTGCACAGAAAATTTGAATGTACTACAATATACGGTTTAATGTTGATAGTCATCTGAACTGGTCAGTGTGATAGCTGTGATTGAAAATGGAAAAAATAGAGTTTTGTGCCGTTATTAAATCATTTCATTTGAAGGGCTGGAGTGCTGCACAAGTCAAAACTGAATTAGATGAAGTTCAGGCAGACTCCACACCAACACTGAAGGCCATTTACTTCTGGATTAATGAATTTAAATGTCATGGAAGCACCAAAGATGAATTGTGCTTTGGTCGCGCAATTGAGGTCATCACACAGGATACCATTGAAAAAATCCATGATCTGGTTATGCAAGAGTACCGAATCAGAATTTGTGAGATTGCTGAGGCTGTAGGCATGTCAACTAAGTGAGTGCGCAATATCCTGCATGAAAAATTAACAATGAAACAGCTGTGTGCAGGATAGGTGCTGTGATTGCTCACAGTCAACCAAAAGCGTATCTGGAAGAACACTTCTACTGGTGTTTTGCGATGTGTAACTGCAATCCACAAGACTTTCTGTGCTGATTTGTAACCGTAGATGAAACTTGGATCCATCATTACACACCAGAGTCAAAACAGCAGTCAAAATAATGGACAAAGGATAAGTGCACCAAAGAAGGCAGGAACTATTTGGTCAGCTGGTAAGATGATGGCCACTGTATTTTTGGGATTCTCAAGGAATAATCCTCATAGACTACTTGGAAAATGACAGAACCATAACTATAACCTATTATGCTTCATTGTTGGATCATTTGCAACATGAGTTGACTGAAGAGACCGAGATTGAAATGCAAAAAAGTGCTCTTTCACCAGGATAATGTACCGTCTCACACATCAGCAATCACAATGGCATGAGTTGGGCTTTGAATTGGTTTCTAATCCACCTTATTCACCAGACTGAGCTCCAAGTGACTTTTTCCTATTCCCAAACTTGAAAATTTGCCTTGGTGGTAAGAAATTTTAATCAAATATAGGAGTAATAGTCACCGTCAACGAGTATTTTGCAGACCTTGACAGAAACTATTTTTCCGATAGGATAAAAAACCTGGAACATCGCTGGACTGAGTGTATAGCTATCAATGTAGACTATGTCAAGAAATAAGGGGAGATATTCACCAAAAAGAAAAACTTGTTTTTTACTAGATTTATCAAACAACCCTCATATACCGTAGAGTTGTAGATTAGTGTGTCTACCCTCACATATAAGAGATTTTGAGAGTTTGCACTTTGGCTGGGGCTAGTTATCCAGATATATACTTATCCTGTACAGATGAATATGGACCCCAGGCTCAGTTGAGAATTATTTGACCCATTTTCCCACTTCTGGCTTTTCTGACACATTGAAAGGTTTTTAGACAAATAAAAAGAGCAAATAAATTGTAATGCTAATTGAACTGCACTCACAGTAATCCTTCTACTTCTAGGAAAAACCCTTCAATTAGTGGGTGTTTTTTTTTTGTTTTTTTTAATTTTACGTCCTCCAACGTTAAGTCATATCGGACAGTGAATGAAGTGGCTGAAATGATGCTCAGATGTGTCCAGGGTCCATGGAGCTTACAGCTATCTGACATTCGTCTTTAAGGTTAAAGGAAAACCCCGGAAAAAATCTTGTCCAGATAACTCACCCTGACCGAGATTCGAACTTGGGACAATTAGTTTGTTGCTATATTAGTACGAATAAAACACAATGGTGCAGAATTTTAAGTAGTCTCTTTATGTTAATAGTATTGTTGCAAACCCATTATCTATGATCGTGCGGCTTGTTTACACAGAGGAACTGCTAGGTGGACAGTGTGTAAATAAAGAGCCGGCAAATAAAGATAGCATAGATAAAAGACTTACCAACACAGATAACTGAGATAAATAGAAATTTCTAGTGACTTCTTGATTGATAGAGATTATTCGGTTTCTAGTTTGTTTTAATACAGTCTATAAATTATCAGTGGAGGTATATATAGGAGCTTGTGACATGCTAGAGGAGTCGTGAACAGTAGTAAACAGCTGTAGAGCGATGTTGTAACAGGAGTGTTGTAAACAGATGTAATGAGAATGCTGTTTGTGTGGTCATCAACCTTGGTAGATTATAATTCTGTATGTGATGTAATTCTGTTATGTAAGAATTCAACAGAGTGTATTTCTACGGAAATAAATAACATTTGGAATATCTGCAACATGGACTTTTAATTCTACGAATCCACAAAGTTACAGTATTTTCAATTATCATGCTTTAAAAAGTGACTGAGTGAAAGACTCCAATATGGCTGCTCTCTACATAAGAGGAAATTGTGAAATAAATAACAGAAAAAATTATTAATGTGCATGTTACTAACCTGGCAGCATGGTGAGGTTGTTTAGGATAATTTTTGCCAAAGCCAACAACGTAACTGTGTCCTCCATCTCCTAGCATGTAATTGATTTGTTGGCGAGCAAAATCCTGGTACTTTTTTGGTGAAATGCCAACATCTGCAGCCTGAAACAATGAAAATTAATATTTCAGCCCTTCTCCTCCAGGAAAACATCTTAATTGTTTTTTAAACATATAAGTACATCCACAAATGAAATTATGATTACTTCACTTTATATTCCAAAACTTATTGTAGCATATTTGGAAACTCCATCAGCATAGACTTACTAGTTTTTTAAGTATGCTTCAGTAAGTTTCAATGTAGAAAGTCAAGCTAGAGTAATTAAAGTTCCATTCTCCAATATACTTAGAGTTTTGTTTACAGCCAAACTTTTGAAATGGCTATAAGTATTAGTCAATATAAATTTAATGCACTGGTGAAAAAACATGAGCAGATCTAAGTTTTATGTCTGCTAATCGTTGTTTTCCTCTAAGTATTTAGAAACACATTATAGCTTGATAAATGTTTTAACTAAGTATGAATCCAACTTTCAAATATCACTTTTTCAAAATTATTGTTACTTTATGGTGTTCATTTTAAATTGGTACTACATAATTAATACTTTATTTTTTCACCTGGTGCCTTTGGTTTTCAAATTCTGAACTCATTTTTCTCAAATAGCTTTTTTTAACATAGAAGTATTTTCTCCTGTTTAAAATTATTCATCTGGGCCAATACCTTTACGAATATGATTATTACTGTGGGGAAATTATTTTTATTTATGGTTATATCAGCATTGGCTGAATGTTAGGCAGAAATTATTTTAAAATTATTTTTCTTTGAAAATGATACATCATTGTTAGAATCATATCAGTGCCACTGATGTGCCAGAATTTAATCTTACAGGAGTTCTTTTACTTATGAGTAAACCTATTGTGGATATATGAAACGATTAGTCAGTTTTTTAATAATATGTCACTTATATTTTAATTTTTGAGGAACTAGTTTTGGAAGCTGTTGCTTCTATTTTAAACCTTGAAAGTCACACTGTCATCTGTTGTTGCTGTTGCTTGCAGTCTTCTCTCAGTGGTGGAACAATGAACTTCTTTATCACATTATCGACTGGTGGATTTCAAAGTTAATTAGTCGGTGATTATATTTATATATTAAGATGTTCTCCCTCGTTATGAGTTTGTTTTATCACACCTTTTAATAGTTTTGGATTTGAGTCAAGGTTATGGCTTTTGTTTAAAAGTGAAATGCTATTGCTGATTTTAGTTTGTTGTTTCTAAATTTTTGACTGTGGTTTTTACCAGAGTCAAAGATCAGTAAGTAAAAGCATGGTTAAGAAAGCATTTTAGAAACATTAAATTGAAACAAGGAGATAAGTCAGCAGTACCATTTCACTTTTGGAGTGAATACATAACCTTGACACAAATCCAAATTTACTAAAAGGCTTGATAAACCTTATTAAACTTACAGCATGGGAGAACATCTTTACATGGATATACAAATACCAATTACACTACCCAGCATGATTTTTGTGGCAAAGCATCTGATAAATGATTATGACTGAATAAAGTCTTCTGATTTCACAAATGCCATTGGTATTCCTGTATCACTTCTAGTTTCCTGCTAATCATGATTTACTGTCTTAAAATGTATCACTGTAGCTCCATGCTGCTTTGCAATAACAGCGAATCGGCTGTTGGTGTAGCCTGCTTTGCTTTGTTATTCTTGTGTGTACTTGTGAATCCAACACCATTCCATTGAACTTTCTTATATCAGTCTATCTTTGGAATTATTACCCATGAAATGCACTGTTGGAATGCAAGTTGAATTTTTGTAATTTGCGGTAGTGGCAAAATTCTTAATGTTGCCTAATCCAGTGACAATCAGTTACTCTTGAGTGTGGTGAACGTCTGGCTTGTTGTTTATATTTTGTTCTGCTGTGAAAATGGCAAATGGTTAGGAATTCAAAGATGTGTGAATAAGCCAGACTCATTCCATTACATGTGTGGGTTCCACATAATGAAGGGGCAGAGGCAACCAAAAGCTTAATTGGTGAAGCTTTATACTATGTGTATTTTAAAGTAAAATTAGCTGACCAGGACAAGGTATGGGCTCCCCACGTAATTTGCAAAACATGGCTTGAAAACCTACAACAGTGGAGCCAAGGGAAATGTAAGGCACTTCCATTCAGCATAAGGATGGTTTGGAGTGAACTTCAGGACCTTGCAGAGACTACTATTTTTGCATGTGTAATGTGGCTGGATGTAATAAGAAAAAACAAAAAGAACCGAACTTGTGTACCCAAATTTAAAGTCGGTGATGAGACCCATTCCACATGGACCAGAAATTCCAATACCTGTACCTCCTAGCAAGTTATCTGATTCTGGAGCTTCCTCAAATTATGCTGATAAGCAAGTTGATATGGATTTTTCACCAAAACAGAAGCAGCAGTTCCAGAATTGTTTAACCAGTCGGAGCTGAGTAAGCTGATATGAGACTTCAGCCTCACAAAGGAAAAGAGTGAGTTGCTAGGTTCACAATTGAAAAAAAAAAAAAATCTTCTTGCCTCTGGAACTACCTTTTCTTGATACAGACATAGAGATAAGGAGTTCGGCAAGCATTTCAAGAAGGAAGTTGACATTTCAAGAAGGACTGATACAACAGCTGGGAAGTGATCACCAATCGGAAGATTTGAGACTTTTTGTGGATTCCTTTAAAAGAAACTTGAAGATCGTACTGCTTCATAATGGAAACATTCTAGCTTCAATACCTGTGAGACATTCCATTTCACTTAAGGAAAATTATCTCATAATGTAAACTGTTTTGGAGAAAATCAAATATGAGCACAGGTGGGATGTATGTAGTGACTTGAAGGTGTGTAATATTCTGTTGTGTGTAGTGTTTTTTAAGGCTAAAGTCCCTTGTCAATTATGTGAATGGGATTTGTAATTTTTAATTTATTTCTCATATTTCCTTTTACATTATCAAATGGAAATACAAAACTAAAATTACAATTTTAAAATCCATACTGGAAAATGCCATATATTCCTCAATCCTGAAAATCCTACCATGTTGCTTGTCATTGAATAATAATTCGGTCCCCATACACTTAACCTAGGTTTTTGTGTATTGGGTACCCTATAGTCCTTTTCACACATTTTGAAATTTCACCTATCCTAATCTACATTTTTCTCTTAATTGTTCTTAGCAATTTCTCTTTAACTTTCCTTAAATAATTCACTATATTTCTCCTGTTCTTTTCCCCTTTTCTGACAAAATTTTTCTAATTACTACTTCACCCCCAAATTGTCCCATTTACATAGCCAGGCCTGCTCTCTCCATATCTTTGTTTGACTACAATATAATATACAATGGAAGTCTGAATTCTCTTCTCCATGCAATGGACATTTATCTAGCTCCCTGTCTTGACCTATACCTTTCAAGTTTCTCACTCCTGTTCTCATTCAAGCAAAACCTTCTCACCCTAACTTATTATGTATATATGTGAATGGGATAGAAGAGCTAGGGACAAGCACTGGTCTACACCTAACTGGCCCAAGAGGTAAGTGTTAACACCAGGGGTAAAAATGTTACAAATGCTGCCTTAGTTGACCCATTGAAAGCTATTTTGCCACCGCTACACTTCAAACTGGGAATCATGAAGCAGTTTGTGAAGGCCTTGGACAGAAGCAGATCCTGTTTTCAGTATATTACAACCATTTTCCTCATTTATCAGATTCAAAAGTCAAGGAAGGAATTTTGATGGGCTACAGATTAGAAAGCAATTGAAAGATCCAAACTTTGAACAGACAATGAATACTATGGAACTTGCTGCATGGATTTCAATGAAAGACGTCATAATGAAGTTCCTAGGAAATTAAAGAGTGAACAGTACAAAACAATAGTGAAAATGATGTTGGATCACACAAAGCAGTTAGGGTATAGAATGCGCCTGAAACTGCACTTCCTTCATTCTCATCTCGATCACTTTCCTAAAAACCTTGCGGCTGTTAGTGAAGAGATGAGAGAGAGGGTTCACTAAGACACCCAGGAGACACAAAGAAGATACCAGAGAGGATAGGATGTACCAATAATGGCCAAATTACTGTTGGTGTGTCAGCAGCCAGATTCTGGGCAGCCAAGCCATCATTCTGGGATATTCGCACTAAAGCCAACTACAGCTTTTCCCTGTAATAACATCTTCTGGTGTTGTTTCACATATACATTGTCTTCTTTGTGAATACCTTGTTCACATTTAATTGCTAGGGCACAGAAATCATGAACTTGTGCAATATGTGATCCAAAGATTCTGGTTCAGCCTTAGATATTAGCACTTATATAGCTGAAACTTGTGTTTATTTGGCTCCCTCTCACAAAAATGGTGGAATAGACATGTCATGCACTGTTTGCAAAATATCATTATATTTTCTCTTTGATATTTCTAAACTTACTTTAATTTGTACAGTACTCTTTGTTCCTATATATCTTATTTTGGAGTATTTATTGCAAGAAAACCTTACTTTATATATAGAAATGAATAACAGATACGTGTTCAATGGTGCAGAATTATTTAAGATTGCATATGACATTCCTTGCTGCAAGAAAAAGGTTTCAAAATGCAGGATAGTGTGATTCAACTTTGAAAGCCCATCAGTTGACACCTTGATAAAAAGTTAATTGTTGCATTACCAGAGAGAAGACCTCAGGCAACAAAAACAGATTACAGTCAGACTTTTGAGGTTGGAAATGGAAACAACAGCTCCCTATATCAGTTCCTCAAAAATTAAAATGTTAGTGGTAGAGTGTAAAAACACTGACTAAAAATATTTTTATGACTTAATTTGGATGTCATTGTTACTAAATTCTTCCTAATATCACATAAACACTGAGAATGTCACTTCAAGCACCCTTGAAAACCATCACTTTGGTGTGGGTTTGAGCCCATAATCTAGTATAAATAGGCCAGCACCTAACCAACAGAGCCATTTAGTCACATTTGACTTTCGAGCAAATTTTATGCAAATGGCTTTTGTAAAAATCATAAACTGAGTAACTATGAACTGGTAATTAGTGGAAATCATGCAACTGCTTTTATATATTTAGTGT
Organism: Mantis religiosa; assembly: GCA_030765055.1. Taxonomy (NCBI): domain Eukaryota; kingdom Metazoa; phylum Arthropoda; class Insecta; order Mantodea; family Mantidae; genus Mantis; species Mantis religiosa. The sequence goes on from CM060957.1 coordinate 81,443,238, forward strand.
TTATTTTGATCCTTTATTTAATTCTTATCATAAAAGATTGAAAATATTTTAATAACACACAGACTGTCGTGTAGGTAGGTATGTTTCTGTTACAAGCCTTAATGAAGATAATGAATAACATTTATAAACCTTTCAAGGCATTCCATTTAAGAGCCCATAAATATGTATGCACTGACAAGACAATGACTGTATGGTAAGTAATACTGTGTTAAGATATAGGCTGTTTCAAAAGCCACTTCAGAATTGGAAGAGTAATATTTAAGAATATTATGTTAAATATAGCTGAAAAAATTGCTTTTGTACTACTATTTTAATTAAAATATATTAAAGACCATAACAGGAGTATATTAGATAGGCATGGCTCAAGTATTTAATAGGATACACTTGGTGCAGTGTAATTGAAAAGCAAGAAAAGTCTCTCTCAATGTTTCAGAGAACTTGTTTTAAGAGAATGATCACATTCCATTTGTAACACTTATGAAGAAAAGTATCAGTCATCACATCAAACAGCACATTTCCAGCTCTAAGCATCAAATGAACAAGACTCTTCAGGCAAGTAAATCGTGGCAGTCTCTATTATGAAATGCATTTCAACAGAGTTCTTCAAGAAGCTAAAATTTTAAGGAAATCATCGTTGAGTTGTGTGCAGCTCTTACACAAGCAGGAATTCCTCCCAATAAGGTGAACTTTCCAGCCTTCAAGGGATTTCTTGAAAAATATACAAAAATGTCAATGCTGAATGAGAGTACTTTAAGAAAGAACTACATGGAGTCTATTTACCAAGAAACTATACAAAGAATCAAGGAGAAAGTGTCTGATTGTGATGTGGGAATCATTGTGGATGAAACCATATACTCAATGGAACAATATGTTTTGAACGTATCGAGAAAAAAAAAAGCAGAATACATAAAGAGAATGAAGACTTTCTAGAGGATAGTAATTACGAAAAGGTGGAAACCAATCCATTGAAGTACTGCATTGAATTCGCAAATAAAACTTTAAAAGAAAGCAAAATAACTAACAAAAAAGAATTTCACAATATTAAAGTAGATAATTAAAGGAAATTAATTGTTCTTTCCCACTGACCGTGTGTAGGCTAAATCCCCATAGCCGGGATTTGAACCATGGATCTTCTGGTTTCCATCCAGCCGCTCTACCATTGAGCTACTATGGCCAACGTGCCAACATGACATTAAATTCTCCAACTGACTCGTATTTTCCCGGTAAACCACTTAGGAGTTCTCATAAACATGTGAGACAACTACCTTAATGGCGACTTACGACATGTAAGTACTTTAAGGCCCGGGCTTTTATAGTTAACCACTATCAGGTCAATTAATGGAAATTAATTGTTCTTTCACACTGGCTGTGTGTAGGCTAAATTGTGGAAACGTAGAGTCAGACTGAAAACTTCAATGCCATAGCCGGGATTTGAACCATGGATCTTCTGGTTTCCGTCCAGCCGCTCTACCATTTAGCTACTATGGCCAACGTGCCAACATGACATTAAATTCTCCAACTGACTCGTATTTTCCCGGTAAACCACTTAGGAGTTCTCATAAACTTATGAGATAATTAAACATCACCAAGAGTATATGGGCTACCAAAAATTCACAAAACAGGATAAGAGATGAAACCTATCACTAGTAAATGAAATGGAAACAGGAGAAGCAGAAGAATATATTTCATTAACAAAATTATGCATTGTACAACATTTCTTCAGCTTTAATGGAAAATACTACAAGCAGAAATCAGGGTTATTAACGGGAAACCCCCTTTCAGCCTTTATTTCTGAATACATTCAAAACACAAATTAAAAATGCCTTCCCATGGACCTTTAAGGTTTGGTATAGATATGTTGATGACATCCTTTCACTAGCTCCAAATAAACATTTAGATGATGCATTAAAATTACTTAATCTGCAAGAAAAGACTATCAAATTCACAACAGAAAAGGAAATCTGTGGACAACTTTCTCTCTTGGACCTAAATATCATCAGGAATAACAAAAATAAAATTTGGAATTTATAGGAAGCCAACACAGTCAGAAAATTACATAAAAAATCATAGCTATAACCCAATTATACATAAATATATGTATATAAATATATGTATGTAATAATAAACAGTCTTACACATAGACTAGTCAACATACCCATGGATAAAGCAGAATACTACAAGAAACAAAAAGCCATACTTCATATAGTCGAAGAAAATGGATACAGTGAAAGTCTAGTGTTTAAGAAAATTAAAAAGGCTAAACTAAAGAAAACCATTGAGGAAGCAACCACATTTACAAAAGAAAAAGAAAACTGCATATTCAGTGTATTTCCATAACATCCAAAAACATTTAATAAATTCAAAAAGATCTTTAAGGAACAAAACATTAACTTGGCACCTACTAATAGATACTCAATTTTAAAGTTGCTAAATTCAAGAACAAAGGATGAAATTCCACCAATTGATATATCCAGAATATACCAAATAAGTTGTAAGAACTGTGGAAAATGCTACATAGGTAAAACTAAAAGAAACCTAAACACCAGAGTCAAAGAGCACTTTAAAAACATAAACATGAAACAAGAAGATAAGTCAGCAGTAGCATTTCACTTTTGACAATGATCCAAATCCAAAGTTACTAAAAGAAGTGATAAACCAAAATAAACTGACAACATGGGAGAACTATTCATAAGGAAAAATGAGGACCAAGTAATAAACTTTGAAATCCCGCCAGTAGATAGTTTGACAAAGAAGTTCATAGTTCAACCACCAGAGAGGGGAAGAGCAGACCACAACAGATAATTGTAAAGAGGTTGATAATTGAGGCGATGGCTTTCAAAAGTAGTCCATCAAAAATGCAGAATGTAAGTGATGAAGTGTCAAAAACCAACTACAAATAATTTTTTCAGTTAATATTTTGAACATTTTAATTTTTCCTATAACAGGAGAGAAAGTTTAGCCCATGTTATTAAAAATGTATGAGCTGCAGAAAGCCAATACCAATATAGTGCAATTCAATCAAATGCAGTCAGTTATACACTTTTATCAAAAATTCTGGCCTCCTGCTATTGAGTTTGAAAAACTTCTTCTTGTGATTATGGACTAGCCTCCATACATAGTTTCAGCTGTTAACCAATTGAAGCCTTTATTTCCTAAGTTGAAGCATGTGACATACTTGGTTGATAAGTTGCAGACAGAACTACTATTGTGTCCATAATTAAAAGTATCTGACTGCAACTGTTAGAAGAACAAGGTTTGGAAAAAGAGAAACAGTGGGATATTTTTACTTCTGTGAGGGAGCACTTAGATGGCTTTGTCAAAGACAAACTTGAGTTTAGTCTTCAGAAGAATCCGGACATTGAGGATTTCGCCACATCTGTAGAATTGCCATTCTGAGTGAATACAAGATTTGTCTCACTGGTTTCTGTGGATTTCGAAAGAAGCTTTAGCATCTACAAAGACATTCTATCTCGTAAGAGAAACAGACCTACTTTTAAAAATGTAGAGATGCTTAATGTCTTGAAGTATAAAGGCTTTATGTGTTTTCCATCCTCTGATGAATGATAATTTGATTTACTTGTTTGTAATTCAATAAATTAGAATACAGATAAGAGAAATTGTTGAATTAGTTGAATAAACCAGCACTTTTTTGTCCCATTTTTTTACCTTATTTGAGCACCTTTTCCCTTCCTTGATTCATTTGAAATTTGCACCTAAAAGTCCTAATCCTGATAATGAAATTTAGAAGTTGGTCAGGCAAAGTATAAGAAATTAGGTTGGGGGAGATCTGACTCTCATTGGCTTCATTGTTTTACCTTCTTTTTAATAAGATAACCTCATTAAATAGCATTTCCAGGTACTTTGCTTCAAATTAAAATGTGGATTATACACGTAATATTGAAACATTTAAAACTTCTGCAAAAGTACAAATCGCTGAGTTGGGACCGATTTAAGTGGTAAAATAAATTATAATATTAGCATTTTTATAAATGTGGAATATCATATATATTTTTAATACAACTAATATTTTCTCTTTATGCAATTAGTTCTATTCTCAGTGATTTTAATCACCTGTTTTATTGTTGTAACTTACCTGAAGACATACAAAGGCCACATTAGCTGCGTGACATAAAGTTCCATATTTGTCAATGTATACCAGGCCTTTGGGTGTCCTCTTCTGGTAATCAACAGTGAAATCACAAAAAGCTTGAGCTGCATCCATATATTCAGGTTGTTTGGTCAATTGTGCAAGCAAAATCTGCAAAACATTCATACAATTTTATTCTTCATACTATGGAAAGAACTTGAGAGCTTAACATATTTCATACAGGAGTTTAAATTAATAATACTACTAATATAATGAATGTTTACAAAAATAATATATCACTTTCTTGCAAATTGATTTCACGTCTTAATTTGAGTGAGAGAATGTACGTAAGTTGCTCTAGAAAATCGATGACACTGCATGGAACACTTGATAAAATTCAGTGTTCATCTCTATGAATTTCTGAGCTATAGCATCTGAGCATCTTTAAAAAAAAAATAATAAAAAACATTCTTGCATCTGCTTCATAAACCAGTACATGAACTGCAAATTTTAATATTCATTAAATTATTTATTTTACAACAATTTTTGTACTGTTTATTGTGTAGATTTACCTATACATAACTAAAATACAATGGGATAGAAAAATTACAAATGGAAATGTAATTTAGTTTTTTCTTGTGATGTAATGGGAAGAGTATGAAGTATGGAGCAATCATATAACAACCCACTTTTTAAAGATTTGACTATTACTTCAGGTTCCTATATCCGACTATTACCCAGAACAAAAGTAATTAAACTATAGCAATAGTTCAATAATGATACCTTTATTGCTATATGGCAGTAAAAATTGACTCTTTATACAGATCACTTAAATGAAGAAATAGAAAAGAAAAAATGCAATTTCTCAGACATACTAGGAAATGCATTAAAAGATCACATTTCTAATGTTCAAATATGGGAGGAACTAAATATTTACAAGAACAAATTAGCTCCAGCACATAAAAAGGAATAGATGAAAATAAAATTGCAAAGCAGGTACCTATTTAAATATGCACCTCAAAGCCAGCGTTCAATAGGATGACCTAAGGTAAGTGGGAAGATACCTGCTTCAGAACAAGTTTTATTGGTAGAAGAACTATTTCTGCATATGGATTAACATAATGCGGGTTGTGATTTTTTGGAGGGGGTACATGAGGACTGATGGGCATGGTAGACCACAGCATACACCCTTGTAGCACATGTGCTAAAATGTGTGCCCCATATTCAAGAGGTCCCAAGTTCGAATCTTAGTCATGGTGGGTTTTGTCGATAAGGTTTACGCTGGGTTTTTCTGTTGTTCTGAAGGATGAATGTTAGGCAACTTTTTATTTTTATGCTTACCTTTATGTAACGTTTGGTTTGAATCTCACTAATTTTTCTTAATTGCTATTATCTTATTAATCTTTGATGTAGAAATGCCCTATGAACCCTGGACTCATTTCAGCATCATTTCACCCATTTCATTCATCGTCCGATATGATTAAATGTTGCAGGATGTAAAATAACAGTAATAAAAAAAAAAGAAAGCATATATTCTTTATTCACCACCTGTTTCTTTCTATCTTGCTCACGCGCCCGTCTCCACAGCTCAAGCCGGAGACAGTATCATTACTCATTGGCACGGAAGCACGAAACTTGTGGGCCTCCTACAAGCATGCGGTTGCCATGGTAACCATTACATCTCCGCCGCAGGAAGGAGACGGGGTGTAAGTTGCCTGGCAGCGTACCGCTGTTTTTCCATGCTGCAGGAGGCCAATTTCTCCGGTGCCTCCTCTTGAGTTTTTCTCGTAATTGTGCCGTGTGCAGTGAATATGAAGACCAACCTGGAACCAGCACAGATGCCATGCTTTCGAGTGAAGACACCATTGTTTCTTTCCAAGAGCTTTGGTTTTCGATAAGAAACGAAACCGAACGACATGAAATTATGAAGCGGGGGGGGGGGGGGGGGGGAACGACGTCCTACACTGAATTACACTTTCTTCGGAAAGGTAAGCGCAAAACACGTGCATTTCAAGCTTCATGGCATGAGCAGCACAAGTGGCTATGTGATAGCTCTACAAAAAGTAAATTATTTTGCTGGCCTTGTTTGCTCTTAAGCACAAAAAGATCTGTATGGTTTCTCTGATGGTTTCGACGATCTGAAAAAAAATATGGCTAGAGCTTAGCTTGGCACGCTTTTATTTCAAAAGGTCATATAAGTAGTTTTATTTAATTTAAGTAACTATGAAAACAAGTGTTTACCATTTCAGAGCTACTTAATAAACATCACAAACTGATGAAAATAAGACACAACAGTGAAGTGAAGGCGAACAGAGAAATAATGGACGTTTTATTAGGTGTGGTGGCGGCGTTGGGGGCAGCGACAGCAGCAACACATAGAAAACCGTATTTGCTTATATTTTAGCAAAGGAATCGAGATTTTAAAATTAGCTTTCTGGCCTACCTAGAATTTAGATACACGATCCACCACTGGAGAAGAGTAACCACCTTAGCATTCATATCGACTGGGGGAAACCACGAAAAGTCCATGGGTCGGAGTGGGCAATCGCTGGTAACAGAACCGCGAACCGCCTCCCTCGGTTCTCATTTAAGTGATACATGATCTTCTTGGGCTAAAAGTGTCACATGAAAATTCGGGAGTTTCAGAAAACCTTTGGCACTTGGTCTCAGCCTGAAAACAAGGTTTTCAAAAGTAAGCTTCGTTTGATATGCTCAAGATGTCCCGCGGGCGTCATATCCGGTAAACACATAAAACGAAAACAAACGTCTTTTGCTAATGCAGCTCCGGAAGTTGCAAATAACGTGATCTGTTAAACTTATGTAAGATAAAGGAAATGAGGGCTGCTTTTCTCACAAGATCCTTAGTTAGAATTCCAATTCTGACCATGTTTGAGGAGGGAAAATCTAAAAGCTTATGCCTCTCTGTATAAGGAGTGTGCGACATGTAACATTCACAAAAAGTCTGAACGTTGAAGCATGTAAACTTGTATCGGAGACAATGTATCACATTTTCTTGTACTTTCGGTTTCAACAGTGTGAACTAAGGAACGGCAGGATCAAACAAATTAAATGGCTTTAAGTTCCAGAGGAATTATTTGTGTGCAAAATAAACTGTTCTAATGAAGTAAACACAAAATTTCGTTTTTCTTTTCACTTTATCAACCACCTTATGGTAAGCGGACAAGATACTGCATTCCAATAAACATTTCCATATCGAGATTTTATAAAAAATACCTACATGTTTTGGGTCTCTCTCATATGACAAATGTCATATATATTAGCCTGACTAAAAGACGAAGTATACTATAAATGCCAAACTTGTTATGCGTGTTTATGGGAATTTAGTACGTCCAAATTAATTGAAAAATTATTTGAAGTCCGTTTTTAACACTGCGTCATTTACATTTTTATTTTTAGGGAATAACCTTGGGAACTGTTGCTTCCATTTTCTACCTCGAGGGTCCGACTATCATCTGTTGTTATTGTTGTCTGCTCTCTTCTCTCTGGTGTTGGAACTCTGAACTATCCAACAGTCGACAATTTGATAAAGAAGTTCATAGCTCCACCACCAGATACACGTAGGGCTGCGCCGTGGCTCAGTGGTTAGACAGCTTGGCTCTCACGAAGGCGGCCCGTGTTCGATCACAGGCGACCGCAAAGTGAGATTTGTGGTGGACAACACGGCGCTGGGGCGGGTTTTCACCGGGATCTCCGGTTTCCCCCGCCATCTCATTCCACCGGTGCTCCATCTTCATTTTATGTATCACCAGTGTCATCGCCTGCGGTGCCGTATGTAGTATCAGCGGGCGTTAAACACTGCACATTTCATTTAATTTCATTTCACCAGATACACGCGGAAGATATTTAGAATTTTGAAATAAGAAATGCCAACGGTGTCGATTAAAGTTCCAAATATTTAAGATATTTATATAAAAAATAAAATATATCTCTTGACTTTTCTGGGAACAGGATGTGAAGTCCTCCTAATTCTAAAGGAATAGTTTATAATTTTATTTAAATGGTAAATAGACACTTGATATAACTGGTCATAAAATATTTTAAATGTATGGTATTTTGATAAAATATTACACACATTTTTAAGAAAGTTAAAATTAAAAAAAAAGAAGTCCTTGTAAAGGGTAGTTTAATATGGGGAAAGCTTTTGAAAATCTTTGGGTCATATCTTAAGATGCTTAATTTAAATTCAAAGTGTTTATTTTATTTTTTTTTATTTTTTTTATGAAGTTTGCTTTTTGATTTATATTGTTCATAAGAAGACAGACATACCTTTTTATGGGCTAAGGTTGTCCTAAAATACCTCATTTTTTGTGTAGAAAATACAGGGTAGAGATATTGGTGAATGTGACGTCAGAAATTTTTCAAAGTACTGTCGGGATATCATGGAAAGAGTTGAATTTCTACGCCAACACGTATCAAAGTGAATTTTAAACATTTGATTCACTTTTCTGTGTGCACATTTTAGCTTCAATTAAATAAGCAATGTAATCAAATACTTCTGCAACACTCTGTCTTGATTAACAGCAAATAAAAGAATAAACATTAACAAGAAAAGATATGAGATAGAAAAGTAACCTAATAGCAAGAACTTTTATTTAAATTGCGGAAACACAATCATGCATTAGTTACTATAATGATACAAAGTAAGATTTGTTTCAGGTTAATTAAGAGACATATTTCAAAGGTACTCTTTCAGCATTCAAAACAGCTCTATCACTTCATTCAGGCACTTAAAGTTTTACACTATAGAATGAAGAGCGTAATGCACAGTTCTAAGTAACTTTTCCCTCTACAACAGGTTGACGACCTTGCATTAATTTAAATCGACCCACCTTTTGGCTATCGACACTTGGACGTAGAGGTAGGTATCTCTTCATTTGTGATAAAGTGAAACAAATTTGGCAACGAATTTAACGTGACAAATTAACTACATAACAGAAATTAAGTAAGCAGGAAGCTTGTTTTTGTACTCACTTGAACTCCTGCGACTTTCTTGTTGTAGAAGAATTCGTTGGGTCTCTCCTTGAGACGGAACTTCATATAATGATGTTCTGCTTCATCAAGATACTGGGATTCCCCTGTAGCTTTATATAACCATGCAGCTGCCCATGTAAGTTCATCACCGTAATCCGTAGACCTGGAGAATATATTTAAATGTGAGTTTTAATGATTTAATAGCGATTCTAAATCTTTCCCATCATCCATCCTGACGTAACGGCTATTTAAAAGATTTATCACTGTTGCCAGTATTTCTTTTGCTTCATTACAACCTGGCAACATAGTATTATAGTGATATATAAATAAAGAACACGGTTTGCTAAAGGTAAATATATTTTACCTAAAATAGATTAAAACATCGAAAACACAATTCCGATGCAACCGGAATAATAAAAATAAAATGCACAAAATTAAATTTGACTAAGTTGAACGAAACCATACTTCTACATTTTTTCTGTCATTTGTATTGTTAAAATAAATTAAGACATATTTTATCATTCCAAATACATTGCAGAAATGTTTCAGCAAGCTCTAGTATATCAACAACGAGATTAATAAATGGGAAAAAATTGGATCTTTCTTTGATTTTCACTTAAATTTTAAAATCTTTCAGAAAGGTATGCTCACGAGTCTAGATAAGCGATGATAGAATCAAAAATGTACCAATTTCAACATACATATCTTAATGAGCAATTTCTTCTCGTGTAATGTCCTCATAAAATAATTTTCCTTTTCCTGATCTATTTCAATACTGGCCATTCACCTGCTTTTTCTAAAATATTTCTCTATTCTTCGTTCTTGTTACGGTGACAGCAAGTACCTACCGTAAATGCATTTAAGTGTGTCACTCCCCCACTTTTGTTGTTTGCCACAGAGAGGAACTCTAATGGAACAATCGAGGACAACCGCTGGCTGACGTCATGAGCCAAAAATACTGGCTGGTGTTTCCAGACCAATCGATTTCGACAAATCTAGAAGAATCGACTTCGACATAGTTCCATACAGTCAATTCCAGAGACTTTGGTTTCCAGAAATAGTTTTTCCATGAAAAGGGGGCTCAAAACTAGCCTCGTTCCGTTGTGAGTCGTGAGAGAGTCAGATGTCAGAGTCAGCAATCAGTGTTAAAGTCTGCGAGCAGTGAGCGCCGAGAAGTTCTGAGCAGCGTGCAATAGAGCCATAAAGAAATATTAGCAGTGACGCATTTGCTCTGTGAATTTGTAGAAGTGTAAGTTAGCACTGTTTCTTTTAGAAAAGTAAATTTAGCACAAGATTAAGTTGTCATTAGTTATAATGTTTGCATTTCAAATGCTGCTGCTCACTTCGTGATAATATTAAAGTTCCCACTGCACTACTTCCACAAAGGTCTTTAAATTTTCATATTAATTATTATTATTATTATTATTATTATTATTATTATTATTATTATTATTATTATTATTATTATTATTATTATTATTATTATTATTATTATTATTATTATTATTATTATTATTATTATTATTATTATTATTATTATTATTATTATTATTATTATTATTATTATTATTATTATTATTATTATTATTATTATTATTATTATTTATTTATTTATTTATTTATTTATTTATTTATTTATTTATTTATTTATTATTTATTATTGATGCTGTTGCTGTTATACTGCAGGTCCACTTGGTACACTGGTTTATCTCTATTTTGTAAGCGTATTTTGACTGTTTTTCTTTCTATAACTGAAGTTCTTTAGCTCCAGTGGTATGTTTCTTTAGTATATTTTTCTGCTCTGCAACAAATCTTGTGTATCAAAAATGAAATCTGTATATAAATAATGGCAATTAATCTGAACAAGTACCGTTAAATTTATATCTTGAAATATCTACATTACAGTTTAGTACTGACAATGCATTATTTTCGCCACAAATGAAAGCAGTGATATTTATACCTATGGGTAGGTTTAGATTCCTGTTAGAGCAGTTTCAGCTTTTATTCGGGAAAAAGATCCTTCATTTCTGTTCCAGTATTATGTGACCAGTAGTTTAAAAACAAATGCTTGAGGATAATCACCGAAGGCAGGACAACTTACTCATAAAATTGCGCAGCTCCCTTGATGGCCTCGTGATACAAACCACGGTACTGGTTGGCGAAGGAGTAAAGTTGCTTGGCGTGCTGTAGACACTTGGCCGAATAATCGTTGTCCACACCTTTGAACACTAACGATACCGCCGCTAACGCTGCTGCAGTCTCTCCAGCCAGATCCGAACCTGTAAAATGATTATATCAGAATAGGGAACGGGTGCATTTAGTTTACCCTCAGGAAATGAATATAGCAACATTGCAACCTACGGGAAAGGTATATTATTTAAGGGATCATCGGGGGGAAGTATTAAGATCAGGAGAAATTGAAGAGACAGATTACCAGACTTGAGAAAACCTAATTTAAGACGTACGACTGATGAATAGAAGTCGCCAGCTGTGGATATTGGAAGGAAGGGCAGAAACTACGGAAAGGAGAATCCCAGCAGAGCCAGAAGAGCTATATGGAGAGGATCAGAGCAGACAGACACAAATGATTATGTAGAAGAGGAAAGATGATAACCCAGGTTTCTGCAACTGACGAACCAGCTCCATCTACTGATGCCAGTCCCTTTAGAAGATGGATGCTAGTAGGAGGAAGCTTTGGATACCAGTTAAAGAAGAGGATATTTAAAATTATAGAAAACAGTCTTTCGTAATTTGTTATAGTAATTAAAGCAGTAGCACAAATGTAGATTTTAACTATATTGTTGGAGAAGTAAAGTAGAAGTAAGACTGTTTTTAGATAGATGAGATAGGTAGGTTTGTAAGGTTACTGGAATCCAGTAACCTGTTGGTTTAGTTAGTTCGTTAAGGTGGCAAGTTGATTACATATACAGAATTTGTTAACTACTTAATGTAATTTGATTTGAAAGTTCAATAAAGGTAAAATAAAGTTTGCATAAGGCCTGGTATAGATTCCAGAAAATGGACTGTTAGATATGCAAATTTTATGTTTTCTACTTATGCATAGCAAGTAAATACTTCATCCAAAAATTCAATATATAAGCACTAACTCATGTATTTATTATATATTTTATCGTATTATAATATTTTGAGGTTCTTTGGATCTCCTGCCGCAAAAAAAGTCCTGCGTGCGTAACTGAACAGCATAACTCAAAACGAAAAGCGGTTAAACAACCAAATTGGTATTTAATTTCAGCATTTTCCGAGGATATCTACAACAAGAAAATTTCCCAGAAAATCTGCTCACCATAAACCTTTATCTGCATGGTAAACAATATTTCGGAACGATTAACTATTTTTAGTACTGTCTCTAATGATTTTAATTAATATTGCATTTGTTTAAAATAAACTGCAAGAGATGAACAAAATCTACTTCATAAAATGCATATTTCTTTAAAGCACACTACTTATTTCAAATGTATTTTTGTAAGGTCTTCCTTGCTATTTAGTTTAAGTTTTCTAATGAGTATACTTTTCTCAAATATGAAGATTTTATCTGTTTTGTTTGGTTCTCTCCTGGGCATAAAAAGGAAGGAACTTCAAAGCCATCATAGAGTGACCAGCTCTTAAAAGATTTGATAATTACTTAAGCCTGGCGTCTTCTTTTATTATAAACAAATATGTAACGAAACTATAAACGTTGATAATTTTAATAGAAATGTTTGTTGAATAATAAGCACAGGAAATAATAATTTACATTGTTGCCACAATGATATAAATAGGAATAGTTATTTATGGGACTTGCGAGGTGCGTTAATGTTTAATAGACAGTAAAGAAATTTAATCCCCAAAAGCGTTAGAGAGCACAGTAAGTATCAAGCCTTGCTAGTTCCATACGTAATTTTATCCGTTACCTAAGAAGAAGTCGACTTGAATTATAAAAAATATTAAAGCTTGTTTCACAAAAGATTTAGAATCGATGTTTTTACTAGTGGAAGACGATATTGGAGGCTTTGAATAGCAAAGAATCGTAACTATGGTGGTGAAAAAATAACAAATGGTAAACTGTGTGTCAAAATGAATGATTCAGGCGACGAACGTTTTATACCTGAATAAATTCGAGAAGAATCTCGAATTTCTAATCTTAGTTTGCAACCACAAAAGTCATCTTCAATTTATGACAAAGAATATTTATGTTTCAAGAAATGGTGCAGTTAAAAAAAGTGTTACGAGGAAGTGATTTTAGTATATTTTTCAGAGATATTACAGGTACTAAAATTATCTATTCTGTGGTGAAGTATTCGATGTAGTGATGCAAATTGTCGATTAAAGACGGACAATTGTACCGGTAATATTAATTATGCAATGAAACCATAACAATAAAATATGTTTCTGTACATTGTAGATGTCATATGTTTGTTTCTTGTTTTTCAGATAACTAAAGAAAACTTGAATATCGAACTAAGCCATCTAAGAGGTAATTGATAGAGAGAGAGAGAGAGAGAGAGAGAGAGAGAGAGAGAGAGGGAGAGAGAGAGAGAGATAGAGAGAGAGTATAATATAATATATTTGACACTATATAACAGTAGGCGTTCCTGAAGAATAATGTGTTCTGTCTCGCAAATTTTAACTTCATTCTTTTGCTGGACCTACTATATTAACTCTGGTAGAGATAATTCGACTCTTTCCAAAGATAATTCATGTCTAATAGTAAAAGGCCTACTTTTCAGTAACAAAAGTATCGCATAATGATGTGCTTTTTTGTGGTGGATGAACATATTTATGAAGCCGTAAAAACAAGACGTGTATGAGACAGCGAGCAAAAAATGTGAGAATTATTACTGTCTTAATATTTCTTTTCATTTGTAAATCGAAATCCATTTTAGCCAAATTTCAGGTATATAGTGAACAAAATACGATGCAATTGAGTAATTTTATAAACAGTACATGCATAAATGTCAGAAAAAAATTAGTTATAAAATTGATACAATGAAAACTTTTGAAAAACACAACAACTGGGAACTTAAAATTGAATTTTCGCCGTTTTTTAATTTGGCTGCCAGGCTTTTAAAAGTGTAAGGAATGCTTTAGGAATGTCTAAGGATTTATTTAGGAAAGAACAAGGCCACTTTATGCTATCTAGACTCACAAATAAAAGGGCATTACTTTTAGATTGAGTTTGTAATTGTTTCCTGTTAAACTAGGGCCTATAAATGCCAGAAAGAGCTATGCACAGTCTCTCTTTTTCCCGTGATGCTAAACATATCGTTTTGCATAGGTGAGGTTAATGGTTAAAAACATTCAACAACATGGTTCCAGATTGTCACACAAAAGACCTCTTCTGAACAAAACACTGTAATACAAAGGTCCGTGAAAACATTCTCAAGGAATGCGTGAGCGTCTAATTTGGCAGAGAAACAAAAGCAAAACACCTAACGCAACAAGCTATTCATTTCTGAAGAAGTAACACACTCTCTAATTGCTATTATTGTTTGTTCGCTTTCATTGTGACTTAGAGATTTTCTCATTAGAATCTACAGCTTTACCTAATGAGATGAGAGTTTGTAAACAGTTATTTGTGTGGCAAGTACATAATTGCTGGTGAAGTAATGTAGAGGTATTCTGTGGAACGAGAAAGACAGTAGTGATGTACTCGTGCTGCAAAATAAGTATACAATAAAGGAAGAATAACATAAGTAACAGATTTTGTGAAATAGATTAGTGACATTAGATAGCTGTTCAACAATTGTTATAAGTAATATAAGGTACCTAGTAAGTTTAGGAATGTTAATACCATATCACACAACAATTCAAAGATAAAAGTTTAATAAGAATGAAACTTTTGAAAGATCTGGACGTACGTATGTGAGTAACACAACTTAAAAACGAAATGTTGCATAAAATAAGTACAAAGCTTAGTATTTACCTACGTGCTATATCTAAAAAAAGATGTGACATAAAGATAGTACAAGGCTCTGACATCAAATTATCTTTCATAGGTTAGGTTATCATTATATTTGAATTTCTCAAAATTGGCTTTAACAGTTTTGGTTAAAAGTATTGATATATTTTGAATTTTTTGAGTAGAGTGAAGCTACCTTCGTCCAAAAGGAATTTCTTAATTTAATTTTGTATAACTGGACAGTCTAAGGTTCTATAAAGTGTAGCTATTTTTAAAATACACATCTTATTTCATATGTTTGTGGCGTTGTCATTTCAGACATAGCCTTCAGATTGTTCTGACATTCAATTATTTTGTAATTTTGTCATTTCTGAAGCGTTGTCACGTTCAATTAGTTGACGACACTATATACCGACCCGGTTTTTAACATCTGACTATTGCTTCGATCTCCTGCATTCCTTTGTACCTATTTATCTGGATTACCCCATATTCATCATCAACATAAGTTTTTAATGGAAAACATGTTTACAGTATTTTACTGATGCTGCTAAATTACTTCGTCTAATTCTTTATATTAACATTTCAATTCATTATAATAAAAATAAATACACTTACACTTTGTTTATTGTTCAAATGTGAAGAATAAAAATTTAGTTAGTATATACTATATATAATAAAACGTCTAAAACTGCTTTTACTTCAGTGAGTGAACTCTAACGTTACATCGTGTTGCAGATGTCAACACGCGATCTCAATGTTCCCAAAATGTCACTAGCGTGAGTACCAAGCTAATTAACACCTTCTGCAGAATTTGTAAGTATTAAACATATTACTTGCAATGAGCTTCTTGCTTTACAAATAAAAATATTTACAAAAAATAGCACTAAAGTTACTTAAAGCAACGTCTAACAACTTCCACGATAAAAATTCAACACGATATATATATATTATGTATACAGTACGCAAGTGGTGAACTTACCTGGATGTTGTACGTCTATCTTATAGGCCGGACGAGACATGTTGAGGTCCTCAGGTCGACCCCAAAACTTATGGTCCAGGGTAAAGTCACCAACTTGACCGTAGAGCTCCATGGGACTCACGTGACATTTGATGAAATAATCAGCTGCCCATTTGATGGCCGCCAGCCCATATTTTGCCTGACCTACAAAAAAAGTTACTATATACATTTTAAATATTTAACAACATTTTCTAACACGCCCCTCTTAGATCTGGGTTTCAAAATCCTTTATTGCTGACACAGAATATATGTTTTGTGTTTTATATATTATCTGCTTTTCCGGCACTCTCAAGATACATTTTAAATTGACACAGTAAATTGAAAACATTAGTAAAAACAATCCCAGGATATACTAACCATTAAAGACATTTTAAATATGAAAACCTAACCTCAAATTCTTTCTTAACGTACATTGGTTATTTCTCCTTTTCGTGTTAACAAAATTAAGCTTTAGGACATACAGATTTCAATGTTAGGTCCAAAAGGCCTAAAATTCCATTTAAAGTAATAAGCGGTAGTGCTTTTTTTAATTTCAAAAACTACTTTTATGTTTTGTCGGCTAATGAAGAATGATTTTTTTCACAAGTGAGAATTTTTATAAAATAACTTTATTGAAAATTATAGCTTTCCTATTCATTTTGTGGTATAATAAGATAAGGAGGTGTTTAATTTTGTTGAAACAATTCCGATAAATTTATTAAAAGTAAGTAATGCTCTAAATAAAGTGTCTAATATCTAGTAATTCATTTGTATGTAGTGTGCTCAAAATAAAGGAAGGATGGTGCTAAAAGCTTTAGAAGTTAAGTCTGAGAGAGGAATGGTTAGAAAATAACAGTCACCTTAATGTAACAGTTACTGGGGTAAATGAGACATACAGTAACTAGTTACCCATTAGCGGTTGCGAAAAGCAGTGAACATAGAGTAACAATAGCTGTAAGGTAAGGTACTAAAGCAACAAAGATAATAAATAGTTAAACTATTAGAGCTGGATTATCGAAAATGTACCTGATGCGCAGGAGACTATTTTCGTACAGTTCCATTAAGCCTGTTGCAGGGCGAAATTATCCCTTTTAGGGGCCTCAATATCCAGTATCTCGATGTGTGTATATCGCAGTGAATTGAGCGGAACTACAGTTTTATTCGCTATCTTCTTTTTTTATAGACGAAGTTTCATATATTCACGTGCAGTATATTATATAGTCATTATGCCTCACTTAAAATCAAAATTGGAGAGTGCTAAACTATGTAGCTTCAATCGAGAGTGAGGCAACCCGACTTTATCTCAATAGTGCCGAAGTATCGCGCAGCTTCTGGTATTTTTTTTCTTAATTTTAACGTTAAGTCATATAGGACGGTGAATGGAATGGGTGAAATGATGCTCAAATGTATCCAGGGTCCATGGAGCTTAGAGCTACCCGACATTCGTCAGCTTCTGGTAAGATTACGCCGTGTTACTCAACCTGAAAGTAACTCACTTCTCTGAAGATTAAATGGCACTAACTTTTTTCCAGTTTACAGTGTAGATATGTACATACACAGGCGGTGAGAAATGAACATCCAGTAGCTTTTGGTAGTGATGGTAAATAAATCCAATGATCATTATTAGAGGAAACAATAGTAGAATTCGTTAACTTTTTAGGAAGCTCTAAGTATAAACAACCATAATTTTCTATCGTCTCTTATTTTTCTAGCCATATACTCTTCAAATTCTTCATACGTATGACATCACAAATATATGTGCAATGATTCGCCGTCCACCTCTGTAGCGTAGATGGTAGCGTCTCTGACTCACGTTCAAGAGGTCCCGAGTTCGAATCCCTGTCAGGGCAAGTTATCTGGATAAGTTTCTTTTCTATCCTGAAGCTCTATGCACCCTGGGCTCATTTGAATATAACTTCAACTATTGTTGAAGGACGTGAAAAAAATAATAAAGAGAACGATTCGCCTAAACACATTCAAGTATTAGGAGTTTCTGCAAATAACTACTGACACCAACTTCAGCCGCTTGAAATGTGTTCAGTAATCTCGACAGTCTTTAATATAGAATTTGAATGCGATGATTACGTATTCTGCCTAAAAAAATTGTGAACTTTTACATTCGTGAATTTTTAGGGGGTTCTCCAAACACACTACTCGTACAGTGTAAACGATTTAAACAAAATTTGTTATCTGTCGAATGATTTCCTTTGAAGCCTCGAATACAAACGTTTAGCTATGTACCCGTAGTGATTTGGGAGTGGTTTAATGAACACGTTAATTAGGTAAACTCACTTGATGAATTCTAAAGTTACTTGTATGAGGGCTTAACGAGACATCTTTTCTTTTGCTAAAATGTGCATATGCTCGTTTTTAGCACTTCAACTCGCTCGACGCCTTACTTCCTTTCCTTTGACCAGGTCATATAAAAAGTTTGCTCAGTCTGGAGCCAGATGTTGCAAAAGAAAACTAATGTGTTGAAGGAAGAGGAGACACTGTGTGCTGAAGTATAGGGTAGTCGTGCAAGTGTGAACCTAAATGGCACTCTGTATGCAGTCCACTTGCGCAAAATGTATCTGTTCATAGTTAAATGCGGTTATATTTTACAGGAATGGGTACCCAAGACGTTAAATAAGCATTTACATAACTAGTACCAACATTATTTTTAACTTTTAAGTACACTGTTTTGCGGAATTGCAAAAAGCATGTTAAGGCAATTTTTAGAATATTTGAAGTGATTTTTATGTTATATTGGACTCAACAGTAAAATTCAAATACTTTGCTGTTTTATATCACAAACATATTTATTTAATTCAGTAATATTGTAGTAATTTTAATAACAAAAAGAAAAATCCTTGCTAACAACCCAGTCACACTTATTTTACGTGGGACCTCCACATTCTTTGGCGTTACATTTTAGTATAGTTACTGAGTCTCGGGTCTGAATGGATGTTCAGTGCATTACGTATCATCGTAACAGTCACAGCTCTTCAAATAGCTTGCATTAAGATGCCTGTGTAAGGGATATAAAACTAGTTTTGCACTCCAATAAAAGCTGGCCATGTAGCAATGAACGGTTCACACACAAATTAAAACTTGTACTTTATGGAACCTTTTATGGAAATTTATTATCATCAACTGTAACTTTAAGTCCAATCAAATAGTAACCACCTTATATATTTCCATATTAAAGGTTTGGTTCACTTTTATTTCATTACCTATGTCTTTTTAGAAGAGATTCTTATCTGTTCATATTTTAAAAAGTCATATATCAATGGATGAGTAGAGCCAGACTGAAAAATTCAATGTCATAGCCGGGATTTGAACCATGGATCTCCCGCTCTTCGTGCAGTTGCTCTAAACCACTGAGCTACTACGGCCAACATGACATTAAATTCTCCAACTGGCTCGTATGCTTTCTGGTAGATCACTAGGGGTTCTCTTATGCTATGAGACATGCACCTTTTGTGGAGACTTACTATGCTGTAAGTACTTTTCTAGGCTTCATAGTTAAACCACTATGTTTCTTTTAGGTAAATTGCTGTAAATATTCATTTCGTTCACAGTATCCTTGTATAGGCTTAGGTTTGGATGATTAGAGCCAGACTGAAGGATTCAAAATGCATCAAGTGATTGTCCAGTTAATCTACCCTTTGTGTTGGCACACTTATATTATTTTATCTGCAGTTATTTAAATTATGGATTAATAATCGCTAAAATGACGGCAGATACGATGAAATTAATTCCAGGAGAAGCACAAAATTCTGGAAGTTGCTGAAGGGATATCCATGGAATTACTTTCAAAATTAGAAGGGAGCAAATGGCACCAAGAAAAGTCGGTTAGAAATGAAATGAAGGCAGAATATGAACGACAATGATTCTTTTATTCTGCGTAGCAACTGAACTAGCTGGGTCCATGGTAACGTAGGAAGCTTGCTTTCTGGAGGTTCTGGGTTGTAATCCCATCAATTACCTCCAATGATCATGGGATGGTTACTCAGGATCTGCTTTCATTGTTTCAAGTGTACTTCTAGACTTTGTGGCGTTTGGCGATGCCGGACAATTCGCGCGGATGCTTGCTTAAAAGAAAAAAAGATATTCTCCACACTGTTTGGGACTCCGAAACTCTTTGCACCTGTAGCCTCTCGCACACTGAACTTCGCAAGGTGTTACGCGTGACAAGGCGTGATATTTCTTGCGATACTGCATAATAATGCTGTGGTAAAGAGTTTCAAAGATAATGCTACATACTATCAATTAGTGTTACTTCCGTAACTGTTAGTGAGTAACCATTTACTTTCTCACCCATTTTAAGAGATGCTAGGTTGAAATAGGTCACGTTGTGTCCTCTACATTGGATGTACTCATGCGTATGACCAGTCAACACGTGATTTGTGTACTATGTCGTAAATATCCGATGAATGCGTCATGCATATCAGCAGCATATGTACGCCAGCTGGTCAGAGTTGAAGAATGAAACCAAGCACAACAATAACAATCAGACGGCGGGAAAATGAAACACTACTACTTCCTTGACATTTATGATCGCTGATCTTGAGTTTCTAGTATCATATTTGCAATCTTGGTCTTGCTGAGAGCTTCATTCAATGAATTAATAATATCCAGAAAGGCTAATTATTTGTATGTCGGTGCAATTCATCATGGTCCAGAAAATAACTGTTTACCGTATCAATGTCCTTCTTGTTGCTGTGAAATGTTGGTTCTCCAGGAAATTTTTTGAGATTCGGGAATAGGTGGTAGTTGCTGGATGCTAAATGTGGCGAATAGGGAGATGTTCAAGCAATTGGAAATGAATTCGTACATTTTTCCCCATTGCAATGACTGGGTGATGGGCCGGAGCATTTTCATGATGAAACAAGATTTTCTTCTTTGCCAAATGAAGTCTTTTTCTTTTCACCTCTTCACTCAAACGCTGCAGTAAGCTTGCGTAGTGGTTAGCAATGATAATTTTACCCCTTTCCAAATAATCAATAAAAATAATTCCCTTTGCATCCCAGAAAACACTCACCAGAACCTTGTGAGCTGATGAAATTGACTTGCCTCTTTTTGGAGTTGGTTCACCTGGCGCAATTCACTGTTTTGACTTTGATTTTCTTTCTGGAGTGTAGTGATGTATACACGCTTCATCCATGGTAATAAGCTGTCTCAAAAGTTCACTGGGTGTTTTACGGTAGAGCTCCAAATTCTTAACAGAAACAGTTTTTCTTTGCAACTTTTGATTAAGTATCAACAAACGCGACTTCCATTTTGCACAGGCCTTGTGAAAGCCCAAAACATTATTGAAAATATTAGTTGCACATTCTTTTGATATGTTTATAGCCTCTGCTATCTCAAACAACTTTAATCTGTGGTCTTCAGTAATAAACGATAAATTTTTTCAATGATCTCTGGAGTTGTGACTTCCACAGTCCAGAGCGAGGCTCATCACTAGTGCTCGTACGTTCCATTTTAAACCCTGCAACCCAACTTTTAATCACTGTATAGGAAGTGGCAGAGTATGTACTGTCCATTTACTTCTTGACTTATTTAGGCTTTAAACCTTTCAAATGGAAGCACTTAATCGCTGCTCGTTTTTCCAAATCCTCAATTTTCATGAAACCTCTACACTTGTCTTGTTTGAAATACTGTCATTCAAAAACAAAACAAGGTATTGACCTGTAACTATGGATACAAGCTGTAGCCCCCCAGGGACCTACTTCGGTAGTTCGGTAGGTACGGTTTTGGCGCACCCGGGGTTCCGAGCCAACAGTCTCCCTCGTGTGGGCTCATCTTCGTGGTTGAGGGAGACGGTCAACAGGCCCACCCACGTGTAGGCCGTGCGTGGAGACCCGTGGAGAAGGTTTTTAGATTCTTGTCTAGTTTAGAATTTAGGATTTAGTGAACGAAATTTTTGGTAGGTTTTGATTGATGTTTTTTATGTACGTGTATTTTTAATAGGTTTTGTTACACTTGAATTGTTTTTAGAAAGTTTTATATCTGGCTTTTGCCATGACTAGTTTTTTAAAGGGCGCTGAAGACCGCCGTAGTTGAGCGCCTTTATATATATCATCCCATACAAGCTGTAGTATATGTATGCAGAGTTAAACTATATGACGCTATCCATCAAACTGTCCCAGGGCGCCATCTCTATGTGAGGTCTGAGACTTATCAGACGATTCTCGTACAGTCACGCGGAAAATCTTGCGAAGGAGTGTTGGAATATTGGTCTAGAATTAGAAATAGATGAGCACGGTGTTTTACACCAGCGTTTGGTAGTACAGGAAAAAGTTTATAGAAAATATAGTCGGCTATGTAATACAAAGGAAATTATGGTGAAAATTGGTTTGGGGGATTAGAGAATCGTTACAAAATTGTTTCTCAAAAGAAATCAGATAAGAATGCGATATATTGCACGTTTTAATTTGCAAAGTTCATTCGGAACATATAGAAGTATACAAGTTTGGAGCTGAAAAGATATGTTGATATACGCGACAAAGCGTGGACCACAACAGGATTGGTGAAATTGAAACGTTTAAAAATATGTAGTGATATAGAGAAATCCCTTGGTGTAAACATAATTTTGGAATGACAGGAGAGTAAGATACTCAAGAGAGAGAATACGTAAAAAGTTGGATTAATTTAGCAATAGAAATTTAAAGAAAAAGGTTTGTGAATGTAAAATATAGAGGAAAAAGAAAACATTAGCGAAGTAGTAAAGATTTGGAAAAGTAAGAGCCAAATGGTCCTGCGTCGTGGCGTAGTGGGCTAAGGCGTCATGGTTTGATTCCCTGCCACGGAATGCGCTAGGGGTCGATCCCAACCGTGGGGGGATGCAGATTTTTAAGTTCCGGATATAGGACCGGAGCCCAGTCAGTATCGTGAGGAACGTGAGGAGCTACGATAGGTAGCGAAAGCCAACTTTCCGGATGGGGGTGACGGGATACTGACCACATGTCCTCCCCGTATCGGTTGGATGATCACCCAGCTCTGCGTTGCGTATGTGGGCGTGAGACCGGCAGTCTGATTAGCAGGGCTTCGCCCACTAGGGCTGTTATGCCACGGGTTAGTTAAGAGCCAAATGAGTGAAGGAAATTAGCTATTCAGACGAAGAAAAATGTCGAATAACAGTAGGGCTTAGATTTACCTGTAAGCAAAACGCAGTAGTTTAGCAATCATGAGTTCGAATCCAGGAATATAGGTGTAGTCTTACAGTATTATTAAATTTTATCATGAATTTTAGTTTGCAGTATTATACCGAAATTAAATAATAGATTTGATATTAATGTTACGCATGCAAACGTAATTGTGTTTCATTATCTGGAAAGATCATGGTCTCAAAGTTTCCACCGTAAAGACTATGTTTCTTTCCTGACTCTTTGCATGTACTTTGTCTTCACAAATTTTTTTCGAATGCATTGTTTATAAATATAAAGTAATATGAGTCTCGGTTTGAGCATGGCCGGTCTGTCGAGACTATTACTGGCTCCGGGAAACAAGCAATTTATCGGCGGAGTCGAATATTTATGTATATTGATGATTTGGCGTTATAACACTTCGTCGTCTCTTAACGTTATTTAGCCAATGTACAAAAACTTAACTTCAAGTAAATAACTAATACAATGGAAGAGCATAAAACCGGTTAGAAACAGCGTAGTGCAGGTCAATCAATTGCCCGTAATATGGCCACAGCGAAATGCAAATTAATGAAAGTTATTTTATTATGACCGCGACAACTGCTATAGAAAATCAAAATATATTAAACCCATAATGTTTTAGTGTCTGAATAATTTACATGTAAGTATGTTGCAGAACTTCGTGAAACCCAATTAGTACTGGAAGATGCTACAAAACCAAATAGTTGTATGTAAAGTTACTTAAAAACCTAGTTTATAGGCTAAAATTTATGATAGAAATCTGTACTCTCAGGATATCATTAAAATTTAACTTATTGGTTTCTTAATCTTATAAGCAATGAACTAGCTTATTTAAATTCTTCTGATACCTAACCTCCAAAGATATTCCAGTTATTCTCAGAATGAAGCTACATTCCAATGATTCATTTACTCTCTGAATATTCTTTTGGAACACTGTGTGGAATGTTATTCACTCATGCAGTTTCTGCGAAGTAACGCCCTGTGCTACACACGTTGGGACAGAATAAGTACCACGCCTTGGAACACGAAACTGCACTAAAAACAGCATTCTTTGTTTTTGATAAGATAAAAATTGTGTCCCTCCTGAAAAATATTAGCACTCTAACCATATGAGATACCAATCGTCATATGAAATCGCTTTCAAATACGCAATCGACATTTACATAGATAAAATTAATTTTGGATTGATAAAACTTAGGTTGAAAATCCTGATGTTATATTTACATGCATTTCTATAAAATATTATTTCTCTGTTCAGTTCTTTTTCATCGAGATAAACTCTCATTACAAGCTCTTACATTTTGATGTGGTTTTATGGAGAATGCGATGTTCAGATTTTTAAATAGCGAAATGCTGTGTGATAACTTTGAATTCCATTGTTTTGTAATACTACGAGGAAAAAAAAAAAAAAAAAAAACTGAAGAGCGATCTATGACTTGAAATACAGCGTATATATTTGAATATTTTAACAATTACAAGGAAGGGCGCCGGGGTAGCGCAGTGGTTTCGTTCGCGGCTCCCGTTCTAAGGGTCCCGAGTTCGATTCCCGGCTCTGGGGTTGGCGATTTTAAGTCGGCCCTATCCACGCCTTCACCTCTGTCTAGCACACGTGAAGTATCCCCTATGCCCAACGTGGTTCGGAGTCCACGGTAAAAACTGTAGGTCCACTGCAAGTCCGTAAATCAATTTTTGTTTTGAAATAACGCTAGTCCAAAACCTTAGCATATACACGGCTAATGTGAAGGAATGATTCATTTCCATCAATTAACTTAAATAATAAGAGTTTAATGATGAAGCCTGGGAAAATATGAGTCACTTGGAGAATTTAATGTCATGTTGACACATGGGCATGATAGTTCAATGTGTAAACTCTACTGGACGGAAACCAGGAGATCCGTGGTTCAAATGCTGGCCATGGCATTGAATTTTTCAGTTTGACTCAATCTTTCCGAAACCTTAGCCTATATACGGATAGTTAAACGCTTAAATTAGCTTCCAGTGGTAAATGTCATATCGTATTGTATTTAATGCAACACTGTATTGCAAAAATAATTTAAAAGAAAGCGTGTACAAAATCATTCACGTGGAATACAATGACCTCTGCTCCAACCAGGAATTATATGCCTTAAACTCAATAACTGACTACTTGAAAGACAATGCCTGTGCAGTTACACTAATATACTTACTACGCGTGAATTTTAGAAGCAAAGACATTAACTACAAAAACAGAATGTGACCAAAACTAACCAGAGAAGACTGTAATATGGGAAAATATGTCACTGTTGGCTTTTGGTCAATTGCAACAGCTTGCATTGACTATACAAAAACTATTCATAAATTGTATTTAATAATTCAAAATTTTTAAATAAATTAATGTAATACGGCGTAACGTTTTAAATTTTGCATTTTTTGAAGTTTTTAGGCGGGTCAAACAAAAGAAGCTTGCGGGCAGCCTAACAGTTGTTTTGATTTAGGCCCCGAGAGTTGTAAAATTGTTTAAATATGTTTAATGGTTTAAGGATTGATAGGGAAAAGTTCAAATGAATAAGAAATGAAAGTGTGAAAACCAGTGGGTCACGGGATGATGCAATGTTAATGTGATATTTTGTAACATTTTTGATATTTATAATTGTAGAAATGAGATTACGTAATGTGGTGACATGGACCAGAAGAAGATGAGTTATTTGGTTGCGATAGCAACATGAACGGATCGAGCAGGTAATTTAACTAGCATAGCATTCTTCTGCAAGCGAATTTCGGAAAAGAAAGACGTATTATAGTGTGTCACCGAGATTGTGCATTTAGGATGTACGACTAGCGTGTGGGCAATAAAAGAATAATTAATTGATACATCAACCATATTTTGTAAAAGGACAATTTAAATATTATTTAATTTGTATCAGAAATTAGAAAAGTTTCGCAGGAATAAAATCCACATTTTTCCAAGAAAAGAATTATTTGGTCATCCTTCAGGAGTAATATTATTTTCTTCAACTCCGTGACCACGCCCAGAGCTAAGCTCTTGTGCACCAGAGGAGCATAGAAATAACAGGAACTTGACTATGAGATTGTCACCCAAGGTAATTTTCAAATCATTTCACCATCACTTCTCTAGAGCCACGCAAAATGCAACATTTTCCGTTGCAGCCGTTATTTGGCAAAAGTGGTACAGAATGTACGAATGGGAAAAACGGGAAGTTGTTTACATACCAAGCCTTTATATAAGTTCAGCATTAGCACCTATTAACCATGTGTCACGAGGATTTTGAAAAAAAATATTATCTCAAATTGCCCTTTGCATTTAAAACTTTTCAAAATTTTTGATTTTCTCAGAAACTCTTCAAAGATTTTTTTTAAATAAAATTATGACATGTTTAAGATATTTTGTAGCAAATGGGTGTATATTTTCAAGCTTTCGCGAATAGACTCTGAAGTCATTCTGAATGATTTTGCAGAGCTGATAAACCACCTGATCACATAAAAATTATAGATGTAATTAAAACACACAATGTATGTATGTTTTTGTTTTGTGGAATTAACCATTTCTGGCCTTCTTGCTATTGGTTTAGATTTTAAAATAACTTATCTTTCGTCAAATGGTAAATAATTATAAGTAATTATTCCTTTTTTAATTTATGGACATGCAAAGAGAGTGAAATTTCAAAGCGATCATATATTTACTCGCTGTTAAAGGATTTGACTAAGCTTAAGCCTATTGTACGACAGAGGAATACAAGTTTGAAAGAACTGCAACATATTTTTCGGAAGCAAATAGTTCTCGACATAAAAAATTATGCTAGAAAAAGGCGTTCTTCCATGGAAAGAGATCTCTCCGCAAAATTGTGCTCAGAATGAAAGGTTGTTGGTCCCTTTGAAAGGCAGGCAAGGGACGCCATTTGCTAATCAGGCTGTAGTTTGGGATGAGACGACAAGGATGTTCGCCAGGGAAGTAATAAAGGGATCTCCGGAAACATGGCAGGCACATGTAGTCATGGATACCACTGTCCCTAATAAACTCCTCTTGCCATGCCGTTGCTATGGAGCCCGGACGTCACCTCTTTTATAGCTTTAATGAACCTGTTTGTGAAAAGCAAACGAGGTCAATAAGATAGAATTTCCCTTCTGCAATAGCAAATTATTTTTGTATTCAAACACCAAGTCCAAGGATGCGTCTGGCAACGTGAAACTAACGAACGAATTGTATCGAGGAATAACAGGAGTTTTTATGCACTTGTCTTTCTGTAACATTTCAATGTAACAACATCTCTAATGTTACATTCTGTGGTTACTACTGTGCATACAAATTATTCTACTACAGCTTATTTAATTAATTTTAATTAAAATTAAGATTTTAATTACAGAAACGCCTACAGTTAACATAAACGGCGATAGTGGAACTAAACATTGCCAAACTTAACATTCTGCTTGTAATGGTAAACAACAACTGAATGTCAACAGGAGTTCAAAAGAATGACGAAGTAGTGAACAAACTGATTCATTAATAACGGACAATTGGAAGTGGTTTGTGATATTGAAACTTATTTGAAGCAAATTCCTTTAAAAAGATCTATACTTTTTGTTTAGAAGTTTGGATCTATTGCTTTTCCTTCTTTACAAGGCAAACAGCTCGTGTAGGGCCTGAGCCCACCAAACCGACTGTCGGCCTCATGCCCACACACGCAAGGCAGAGGAGGGCGATCATCCAATCCATAAGGGGAGGAGATGTGCAGAGCATCTCGATACCCCAGCCGGAAAATTGGCATTCTAGATCAGAGTTCGCTACCTAGCGTAGCTCCTCCAATGCCTCACGATGCTGAGTAGATGCATTCCGTGGCAGTGAACCAAAGCACAACGTTCCAACCCACTAAACCACGGCGTAGTACGGATATATCACTTGACATTTACAAATAATGCAATGTATACATTTTATTTGTCGTGCAAATATTTTATATATCAAATTGTTATAGCTTATTGGATTGTAATTAATATTACTAAAAATATTCATTATTCACCAAATTGGTACCAAATTACACAGGCAGTAATAACAGGTTTACGATGAGGTATAATCTTATTTATTGTATCAGAAGTTTTCTTTTCCCTGAGAGGAGGGTACTATGGAATACCATTTACATTTCTAAAAATAACTTCATTGCTTTTTAAATAAAAAGTTGCCAAATCATCATACTATGTGATGAACTGTCACTTATATAAAAATGGTATTCATTTTGTTCCTATAAAATTGTATTTATAAAATGTTGCAAATTGAGTTCTATATAAAACAGTCGGGTATTATGCAATAGGTGGTTTAAACCATAGAAAACTTAATTTGATTTCATGAAACATGAAACATTATTGGTTTAAAATAGACAAAATATCTATAAACAACTGTTTATAAGCCTAGACCATAGACCAAGTCTAGAATAACAAATAAAAGAGGCGTTGTTTGCATTTCAATGAATTTAATTTAAAAAATATACTTTGGATATAAATTAGGCTATATTTCTATTCACTATGTTATGTACTATTATATGGAACATTATATTTTTACGTCGGGTATTAACCTGGTATTCCATAATACCCGAGACGCCATCTTGGACAGTGAACCTTTAAAGTAATGGGCAGAAAATTGCCGGCTAAAAAAAAATAAACCAAAATATAACAGTCTACAATTCTTTTAGTGCATCTTACGCTTAACCTCAGTTTTCAAGTAACATGCGTACTAGTGGGTTAAAATGATTAAAAATTTGCGTGAAAAAACTTTTGAATATCACAAAACACATTTTATTCTGTAGCAAATGAAATGACAACAAGCAGCTTCATGGCACTCCCACATGGAAGCAACAGCAAGCAGAGCTGAAATGTGGGTATTTCATATTTCCCGGTTATTTTAGGAAATAAATAATTTGGGAATATCTTCTATGTAAAGGGAAGATTAGAGTTTGAGTATTTTTTAACTCTTGTGTAGAATCCCTAGAAAATATTGGACTAAAATATTAAATTTGGTACTTGTCGCACCTTATGGTTTTGTCTTCAGCTAATCATAGGTACTCACTAAGAGATATTTTTTAAAATAACCTTTCTTAGTTTCAAATAACCTCAAAAAACTTTTGAAGGAAAACATCGATATAAATTTTTGGGTGGAATGCAATAATTTTCTTTTACATATTAAAGAAAGTAACAGTACATAAAACTTATTTTAGCTTCCATATATTAGAATTAATTTTCAGTTGGAGAAAAGCTTGTAATATATTGAAAAGTTCAGGTAAGTCATATTTTACCAAGATAATAGTCGTATTCTTAAGATTTCACTGTTTCCAAAAGTAAAGAACTTTTTTCTCTTGAAATTTCTTTGTTTTATCTTCAATTTTGTTGTTGACTTTCTCAGAACTACACAATGAATGTTCGTTTCCTGGAAAATACAGAAAATCTACCTTCCACTCTTATTTCTGAATATTTTTGGACTTCATCCTTACGCATCGGTGAGCCTATGTGGCCTGCTATACAGGCAGGTAGTGAGCGTACCTTTATAATGTGGACAGAGGACGGCAGGCAAGTTTATGTGGTGTTATTGAATTTTGTGTTGGAGTCGAAATTCTATGTGGTATTGTTTAGAAAACAAAAGCAAATGTCAATGTGTCAATATAACCTAAAGTGTGTTGGACTGGTGTGTTTCAAAGGATGGAAGAAGGAAAGAAAAGAAAGGAAAGAAAAGAAATAAAGGAAAAGAAATAAAATTAAAAGAGAGACGGAAATAAAATAAAAGAAATATAGAATAGAAAGAAGGAAAGAAAGCTAAAGAAAGAGAAGTAAGAAAGAGGGAGAAAAAGAGAACTAAAGAAATAATGAATGACAGAAAGAATGAAAGAAAAAAGATAGAGGGACAGAAAAGTAGGAACCAATTTCAAGAAAAGAAAGAAAGAAAAAAGAAAAAGAGAAAGAAAAGTAAAGAAAATAAAAAGATACAGGGAAAGAAAAGAAAGAAAAGAAAGAAGAATAGAGAAATAAAATAAAGAAATAAATAGAATGACAGGAAACTAAAAGAAAGGGAGTAAAAGAAGAAAAAAGAGGGAAAGAAAAAAGGAGGAAAGAACGGAAAGAAAGAATGAATGACAGGAAGAAACGAAGAGGAAAAGAAAAGTAGATTGTACATTGCATTCCATTTCAGTGATTTTGTTGGGTGAAAGCTTTCTCTTGATCATTTAAATTATATTGCCCTTTTTTTAAAATTCACGTCCGCCAACGTTGTCATATCGGACGATGAATAAAATAGGTGAGATGATGCTCAAATAAGCCCAGGAACCATAGAGCTTAGAGTTACCCGACATTCATCATCTTTCAGGACAAGGGAAACCCCGTAAGAAACCTTATCCAGATAAACCAACCTGACCAAGATTCGAACCAGGGACCTCTTGAACGTGAAGCAGACACCTACACTATACAGGCAGGCACACTGATTAAATATTTTCCTCTTGGGTCAACTCAAGGAGCACTAATATTTTCGAAGTGCAATAGAAAATCATTAATGTTTGAAAATTTGCACATGGTGATCATTGTCTATTGCATCTCAGGACTCAAACTGACGTAAAAGTAACGTAGTAAAATATCATAGCTCATGTTTACCATTTATTTAACTATAATTTTAATAAAATAAAACGCATAATACAATACATACCAAGGTCCATAGTTTATCCTCGTTATCATTTGCATTTTATTCCTAAAAATAGTTCATTATTTCAAACTCGTTAATTTATTTTAAAATTGACGTTTTATCTGAACATAATATAGCTAGTTTATATTTGTTGTTGCTGTGTAAATTTTTTGTAAGTTTTAGTTAATAAAAACACATTTTACTGTGAATATTATGTAACTTTTATGTTATAAATATTCTAGCCTTAGTTGTAGGTAACAGAAATAATCTAATACGCGATTTATTGAATATATGTACAACACATAACCTAACTTTTGATTAACTATTTGGTATTTATAGAAAGAGATAACCTATTTCGTATGTTTCTGTTCTGTAAAAAATACAGATTTGTTTGGATATCCTACGTAGAGTAGTGAAAATGTCTTTATTCCGTGTGTCACCAAATATACAACATGCAGTACGTCATTCTGTAGCGTATGAAAAACTCGTTGACACCAGATACGGAACTAGGTTTGCAAATCCGTTTGTATAACTCTAAGGGTAGCTCTATAATTTTATGTCTATTATTATGTTCTGACCTACAGATATGTCCCTCAGTTTGCTTGTTAAATCCTTCCCTTGTCTGCGGATACCTCCCATAATCGAGGATTTAAATCAAATATTTGTACAAAACCTGTGTTTTATCTCTGGGGTCGTCTTTGGTGGTAACATGCTAGTCTCTGGTTCCCGAAATCATGGGTTCATGATGCATTTTTTTGGCGTAAAAGCCCTTTGGCTTCCTATGGAAGATGTCGCAGGCACGTGTTTATTGCAGGGTGATACAACCGCACTGTTTTTTTGCGTCCCCACTTTAAACCCAGAGAGATTCCATTATATTACATTTTACATGTATTAAATTTTATTTTTGGTCAATGGCAACACTGCCCATGGAGCCTAATATGCCTTACCTCCCTCAAGAAACGCAGGTTCATTCTATTTAGGGTGCCAAAGGGTGGTGAAGACTGACGAGTTCTGCCCCCTAGGTTTCATTATGTCAAAAAGATCATTGGTTACAAGATATTTCATTATCAAAAGCTTTGTTGGATGGAATGCCTTGCCCGCAGCGGGAGGCGTTGTTCCATTGTTATCGCAGTCCTCGTCTGTTAGCACTAATTGGACGTGACGGAATCCAAGGCCTACTGGTAGTATTAGTTGTCGAACACGTACGTACGTAGTGGGCTGGCACAGCTGTGATCATAATTTCCAGGCGCCCACTCATGACCATTGATATTGCTCTTTAATACTATCTAAGGGAAACATTCATTGACCCAATGCAACACAATGTGCTGTACTGTGCAGGTCTTGACATAAGTGCAAAGCTGCGTTCCGTAACCATTTTTGCATATTATTGACTATGCTAAGTGATTTCCTGAAATGGAAAGCGCCATTTGCATTATTTCAGTCCCTTTTTGTCTTGAAAAGATGTGTTCAATAGTTCAAAAGAAGTCAGACCAGTTAGCAAAGTTGCGTTTGTCAAACGTAGCTTTCTCCAGTTAGTATTGACTGTTCTGAGTGTAATTTGTGACATTCTGATTTTTCCAAGAACAGAAAAATTCCTTGTATTAGTTCAGTCTTTGTTTTGTCTTGGGAAGATGATGTTGAGGTTATGTTTGGGAATATTTGAAGTTAAGATGATAACGACCATAACCTGTCATTTCGAAAACAAAGTGAGGTTACTCATCTCGTGTAATATTCATTTATAAATATGCCATCAACCATCACGCCTGGACATTGAAGATCTGAATGTCAGACTTTCGGTCTCAGGCCAGATCACGACTAGACCCTCTACTGGCAGTGGAGTGTTTTGTAAGGAAGGATCATATACGGCAGAAAATGAGGTTGGAGTTATATATAAGCCATCTGTTGTGTTATTTTATGTGCATAGAGACAGCCTCGGACGATTGTAGCGCACTCCAGGATCGATGTTGTAAATATGTTTTTTTTTTTTTTAATTTACGTCCGCCCCAACGTTAAGTTATATCGGACGGTGAATGAATTGGGTGAAATGATGCTAAAATGAGTCCAGGATCCATAGAGCTTAGAGTTACCCGACATTCGCCTTGACGAATAAGGGAAACCCCCGGAAAAAACTTATCTAGGTAAGTCACCTTGACCGAGATTCGAACTCGGGACCTCTTGAACGTGAGGCAGACATGCTACCATCTACGCTACCGAGGCGGGCTTGTCGTAAATATGTGCACCACTAGAAAGTAACTGATTACAGAAAACCCACTAGACGTCACTACATGTTTCAGTTGAGTGAAGAATTCATCATTAGATTACACTGTAGAAGAAAAGGCGGATATATTGTTATTTTAAGGTTAGTAAATGTAACGTTAAAGGAAAATATTGGAGGAAAAAGAACCCTAGGCATGCCATCCAGAAGTGTTACTGTGCTTAAAATAGGTTTGATCAACAGCTGACAAAAACACCTTCTCAGTACCTAGTTTTCCTACCATTGGTACACATAAAACTTCAGTAAATAATGATAAAGACTCTGATAACATAAATAATCAGAAAGGCTACTATATAATACATGTATATTAATTATAATATACAATACTCAAAAACCATTAGGCTGCTCATTGTGAAAATTATATGTATATGTATTTTTCCTGGAGAAGTCGTTTTTAGTAAGCTTTTTTTTTTTTTTTGCATGAACAACTATATGTTGGTCGCTCCAGATTGGGAATTCCAAAATGTTTATACATTAAATCATAAAATCAAAAATATTGTTTATTCACTTGCATTACACTGGATGTATTAGTTTATATTATTTTAAGTTAGTTCCTCATGAATGTATACCTATAAAACAAATAATATATCAAAATTAGTTATGCTTTATTTATTGTAGTAATACTCACCTTTAACATACATGTTTCTAGTTTAGAGAATAATACATTTTGTATTCCATATTCGTTTCATTCGATTGCGACTTATTTAAACTGAATTTAATAATTTTATTTGACGTTTGTACATTTTAATACAAAGAACAACAAATCTAAATTCATCAAAGATGGAATTGGGGGACATTATTAGTCTTCGCCAAAAATGTATCAGGGGTAATCAATTGTATGAGTTAGAAATCTTTGATTATGAACATGTTTATATGATCTCATTTAATGGAAAAATCTATTATTAGAAATATTTATCAACACCAACAAGGAATGTATTGTGAACATCTATGAATTTCTAATCAACAACGGCGTTCAAAAATATACATTCAGGCATACGAGAAGTTCTTTTCTTGTCATTCCTAATTGTTCTGACTCAAGCTCTAGTGAATATGGTTACATTCTCTATTATATTATTATTTGTTATAATATACACTGACATCTGCTGGACACAGCTGGTAATAACTATATTTGATTTACAATTAAAAGTCGAATAGTTTAGAGTATTTATCAAACTCTAAGCATAAAATCTCAATTTCATTGTTTTCAATTACAATGTTTGAGGATTTCTTTTATTGTTAATAATTTTATTTTTCACAAACATTTACAAAGTAAGCAAAAGTCATGTAAATGGCTGACGCGTCAATGAAATACACGATAACAAATATTATTTACATTTATACAGATGTTTACAATTGATTATATGGGCGCCGGGGTAGTGCAGTGGTTGCGTTCGCGCTTCCCGTGATAAGGGTATCGAGTTCGATTCTCGTCTTTGGGGTTGGCGATTTTAAGTCGGCCCTATCCGCGCCTTCGCCATTGTCTAGCACATGTGAAGTGTCCCCTATGCGCAGCGTGGTTCGGAGTTCACGGTATAAGCTGTAGGTCCTCTCGCCTTACTGTCATCTTCACTATCATCCTACCATTGGAGGTAATGGACACCGACCTTTGGGTGCCCCCACCTGACAAATGAGTCCGGTCATCACGTGGCGGGGTGAGGTTACCCGAAGGCTAAGGTTGCTACGTGGGGAGTGTTGGTAACCAACCAAACAACAATTGATAATGTGTAATATTCAGGCAAAATGCCTTTAAAAAGAAAGAGAAAGGAAATAGTGTTTATAAACTATCCTCTAGATATTCCCTTACTGAGAAAAGCTTAAGAAAAAGAAATTTTATTTCAAGAGCTTGACGAAAAGCAGGTTTAGCGATAAATGATATGCAGGCGTCATTTGTTCCTGTGTGCTAATTTATGTAACACCTGCAGAAATACTGACAATTGACTTACATAATATTATATAACTTACCAGCAGACTCATAGGCATCTTTATATGAGAGATAACCCCAAGCCAGTAGGGTCGTTGTACTGGCCATCGTAAATCCAAATTTTACAAAATCTCCAGCTGAAACAAAAACACCAAATATTACCAGCAAAATACACACTAAAGAATCTGTATCACAGAAAAAATTTAAACTTAGAATATTATAGTTATTGAACACTAAAATGAAAATAATTAGATCTATTTTCAAATCTTCTTTTGGAATTTTCCTTACACTTAGCCGATAAACAACATAATTTTAAAAAATCCTTCCACCATTAGACCAAAATATAAACATTTTATGCTGGGCGGGTACCTTGGCATCACCAGTAAATTTTAAAAATTATATCTACCACGCTACAGAGTTGTTGCAAATACTAGAAAAGCCACACCACCGGTACATCCTATCCCGTGGTACCAGATTTTATACTTCTATTATTTCTGAGAAAACTATTTAGAGCAGAGATGGTATTGAGAAAGAGTTGTTCAAAGTAAAAATTGAAGAGTAAGCTGCCAATATTCATACAGGGGTGGGGAATACGCTTTGGACACTGCAGCATTCAACAGTGACACCAATTTGTAGAGAAAAACTTCCTCCAAGACATGCAACTCTAGAAACTGTGATTTTCTTCAATAAGAAAGGTTTGAAGATGCCAGTTTTTATCTGAATTATTCTAGTCTTTGGATGACGTTCCGGAAGCACGTATCCTCTTCCGGTATTTTAACCTTCTTGTTCCCTGTTTATAATTTTATCTAAATTTCCTGTCACGTCTTACTTCCTTCCTTTAAACCAGGGATTTCTAACCACTAACAACGTCTTTTGATTATTTCCATTCACAGTTTAGTTACCGGAGTTTGCACCAAATTGGAACTTTTGTTGCAACTGGAGCTAATCGAGTATTATCGACTCTCTCGTTCGGGTAGTATCGACTCTCTCGTTTCCAACAATTCAAGCATGGCCCTTAACCTAGTAAAATATGCTTCGTATTTTGGATAATGCTCTTTTTAGCTGTATTTGTCAAAGAATTGTTATGTTTGACTGAATGGATAGAAGAAAGGTGCTTGAATTAATGTGAACATAAATATCAAGCTGGTTTTCGATATATTATTTTATAGTTTGATCTAAAGCAAACAATTACAGGAATTAAAAAAATACTTACTTAAGTCAGATGAGAAAGTAACAGTTATTTCACCCAGAGTTGAAGGCACTGAAGCTGTGAATCGAAGATCCGTATTTCGACATTTTTTCAGTTTGATTCAATCACTTATATGTTTGAATTAGGTATTTCCAAGCATATTGGACTTAACCACGTGTTTACAAAGCTTCACTACTGAACAATGTTAGTTAAATATTAAATTTTAAGTTCTTCTTGATATAATAGACTATAGTATATAATTATTACAGCCAGAGTATAAAGGTGTTAATAATGAAATCACGAAAACTTTACATGAAGGGGGTTACTATAAACAAAATTTGTTTTTGTTATTTTGTGTTCCAGTTATTTAGCAACCTTACTGCCCTACGGCAATGATGTAGTCTATTATATATAATATATATGCTTATACAGCAAACGTTGATGTTTTGCATACTTGGTTTCATAATATTACTGTATTCCTGGGATGAAAATACATAATTCTAAGGAAATTTACTCCACCAAATTTAAATCTGAAATAAGATTTTTGCCCTCAGGGATAGTTTTCCAGTAATCTGAACATGATATAATTATGTGGTACCATTATTTGCGACAAATATGGTAACTTATATTTTTTATTTGACATCTTTTGTAGTTCTGGATCTTTTTCAGACATTAGTGTTACTGTTCAGATGGTGTGGCATGTTAACCTCAAAATATCAATGAGAAATACACGAAATGTATACATTTAAGTGGAAGGTGCATGATGATTTCATAATAATTGCATTGTTATTGGGAATGTAAACATTACTATTATTCTTTGTGAGTTGGATAGTCGACAAGACGATCCCATTATGTAAAAAAAGAAATGGCCCAAAAGAAATTGGAAATCTAGGGAAAAAATGTGCAGAAGGAGAATCTAGTTGATCGTGAAGATATACTTCTTCCACCTCACCATATTAAACTGGGCCTAATAAAAATGTGTGTGAAGGCAATGGATTCACCAGGCAGAGGGTCTGAATGTCTTACTGACAAATTCCCTCATCTATTCGCTGCTAAAATTAAAGAACGTGTATTAGTGGATCCTCAAATTCAACAACTTCAACAATACAGTAGTTTTGTAGCATGCATGACAGAAGAAATACCAGCTTAGGTATGTTTCAAGAAAGTGGCACAAAGCTTCTTAGCTAAGCAGTTTGTGCAAGTAATGATCAAAATGTATAAAGTTTTAGGATGCAATATGTCATTGAAAGCACTTTTTTGGACTCACATCTGTACTTCTTTCCAGAGAGTTGTAGTGATATATCAGATTATCATGAAAAACTATTTCATAAAGACATATTTACCATGAAGAAATGGTATGAAGGGTAGCCGATTACTGTTGGAGTATATTTCGGGACAAGAAGGATACACAATCCAAAAGGAAGAAATAAGACATGAAGCTTTGTGGTGGACAATCTATGTTCATATTTTCCAAATTTATATAAATATTCCTGTGAATGACTGTTGAAAATTGAGAAAAGTATGTGAACCGTTCAAATATCAGCTTCTGTTACTCTCTTAATGTTTATAGGCCCCTTTAGTGGAATTTTGGTTAGTATGTCTACGACTCTAAATTAAAGCTGTATGTATGAATATAATAAAATATATTGAAAATGAAAAACCAGATTGCTTTTAAACTACCCGTGATATATAGAAAACAAAAACATTTGAATTTAGCATTAACATTTTTACAAGAATCACAAATGCTGGCTCCAGAAATAGGAAAAATATATTTTTTTTCTGTAGAACAGCGTAATCAGACCACTATATATATATATATATATATATATATATATATCAAAAAGGGATGTAACAGTATTTTTTTAGTAATGTTCGAAGGAATAATAAATATATATAAAAATGTATGTAGTTGTGTGATTGGCCGAAGTAGTAGTGGTATCACGTGGTGTGATGACGTGTCAGTGAATCGGCCAATCACAAAATAAAGTGGGAATCACTATGGGGACAAGAAAATCAATAATCTAGAAAAGTGTTAGAATCTTGTGTCTCGCTGGAGAACGAGGAAGTTGACTTAAGACGTTACGATGATTGTAATTGTAAAGAAAAATTAATAAGATTCGAAAAGTGTTATTCAATATTTATAATATAAAAGAGTGAATCGTAGTTCATATTATATAATTAAATAATATATTACAAAATTGGACTCATCTAAATTTTATTTTCACCAAAAATCCTCGTCCACACCTTAGAAAGATCTCATAACTCTTATTAGATTAAAACTTGACTTGGATATTACAAAGAAGTTGGCGTGATTCTTATTAGTTGAAGATGAACGAAAATATAATCCCGTTACAAATGGCGCCCAACGTGGGGCTCGAATAGGATAAAGAAGAGGAGATTAAAGCATCGTACAGCTCCGTGGGAATTTAAAAGGAAAGAAGAAAGAAGAGAGAAGAAAGAAGAAAACGAGAACTGGTTTAAGTGAGTGGAAAAAAAAAAAAAAAAAAAAAATAGTAGTAGTAGTAGATTTATGTTGTTAAGAAATCAGAAAATAGTTAAAAAGATGGCGAGTAGAAAAGAAATAATAGTGGAAGGAGAAGTTACTGATAGTGTAGGAATGAATAGGGAGGATGCAAGATTAAGCATAGATAATGAGTCAATGTTGGAAAGAATAACAAGAATGTTAAGTAATTTAGATTCTAAAATAGAACAAAATGCAAATGATTTAAAATCAGAAATGAGTAATTTAGATTCTAAAATAGAACAAAATGCAAATGATTTAAAATCAGAAATGAGTAATTTAGATTCTAAAATAGAACAAAATGCAAATGATTTAAAATCAGAAATGAGTAATTTAGATTCTAGAATGAAAGATGTAAAATCAGAAATGAGTAATTTAGATTCTAAAATAGAACAAAATGCAAATGATTTAAAATCAGAAATAGGAGATGTTAAATCTGAAATGAGTAATTTAGATTCTAGAATGAAAGATGTAAAATCAGAAATGAGTAATTTAGATTCTAAAATAGAACAAAATGTAAATGATTTAACTAAGAAAATGAATGATTTAGATGTAGGAGTAAGACAGGAACTAGCACAAAATGTGAGTAACTTAGAAATTAATTTATTACAGAAGTTAAAACAGGAATTAAAATCTGAAATTTCACAGGAGATTAGAGAAGGGAGAAAAGAGTGTAGGGATAATATGGAAAGGCTCATGCAGATCATAGAGATTAATAAGGATGAGAATAGAAAGGAAGTCAATGAGTTGAGAGAGATAATTCAGGAAACTAGGTTAGGTCAGGACATTGTGAAACAAGAAATAAGAATGGAATTAAACAGAGAGTTAGAAACATTTAGGATACAACAGGCAGAAATAACACAAAAACAAAGAGAAGAATTAGGAGATAAAGTAGAACAAAGAATCAATGTAATTTGTTCTGAAATACAATTACAACATGATGAAAGTAAGATACACCAAGAGGAAATAAAGTTACAAATTGATGAGATAAGTAAAGCAAAAGAAGAAGTAATTTTGCAAATTAAAGAGGTAAAAGAACATTTTGAAAAAGAAAAGGATAACTTAGGAAAACTGACACAAGTTGTAATTGCATTACAGGCTAGAAAAGTAAATAACGGGAAAGAAATGTCTAGAATTACAAATATAAACGATTGTGACTTACCAGGTGAATTAAGCAATCATCAGAAGTCTAGTGATGTAGTAAGTGAATGTAGTGAATTTGTGAGTCCAGATAATGATATTAATTATCACAGAAACACACAGAACATGTCCTCACACACACAACTCCACAGTCTAGGTCAAAATGAATGTGTACATTATTCACTAAATGATATTAGTCCACCAAGTTTTGATGAGGAATCAGGTGATAATCCAAAAGTATTTCTTAGGGAATTGGAAGAATATTTCCGTATTAAGAGAATTCCCAATGAATTTCGGATGGTAATAGTAAAACGCTGTTTGAAGAAAAATGCTCTTGAGTGGTTAAGGTTAACTTTGGCTTCACATGAAACATACAGTACTTTCAGAAATCTGTTTATAAATAGATTTTGGGGACCTGAGAGACAAAGAAGAATAAAAGTTGAGTTAGCAACGGGTAGGTTTGAGTTTAAAAAAGGGATTTCTATGACTGAATATTTCTTAAAATTAGCAAACAAAAGTAAGTTGATGAATCCCGAAATTTCTGAGACAGAAATTGTCAACATGCTAATACGTCATTATCCACCACATATCAGAAATCATTTAATTGTGGCTAAGCCTATCGATTTCTCTGATATGATTGAATTATTATCCGAATTTGAAGCACATAACCTCATTAATGATACTACATCCTGTGATGGTAACTATAATAACGTCCATATTGAGCGAGGAAGAAATCGACAGGAATCACAACCTACAAATAATAGGAATAATAGGACGAGTTTAAATTGGGGCGGGGCACCCGTGAGAAATCAAAGATTTGAAGGAAGAGGTTATGATCCTAGACGAACTTATGAATCTGTAATTCCCGGAACAGGAAAGGGAGTTCAAAATAATGTGCAAAGGAATTATCATAACAATCAGTCGACAAGAATTGGAAGAAATGATCACATAAACCATGTAAGATTTTATCGAGGAAATAATCAGCGAATAAGTAACTTTAATAGGGGTAGAGGTACTAGTTTATTTAGTGCAAATCAAAGAGATTTTAGGGGTGTGAGATTTGAAAGAAGTAATCAAAATGAAATAGTCGAAAATACACAAAGCACAGAGAATGATGCGAATATAAACGATAGCACCAACCTAACCAACAATGAAAGTATTAATTAAGGGCCGAATAGGTGAATGGAATTTCAATTTCATTACGTTGGTAATTCCACATTTGGCAAGAGATGTAATTTTGGGTAATGATTTATTATATGAATGGCAAAGTGTATTGAATTTCGAAATGCATGAAATGAAGGTTAAGACAGAAAATGATTTATTAGTAATAAAATTATTGGAAGAAGATGGAAGAAAAGAAGAGAATAGGGATAAAATAAATAATGAAAGGTTTTTTGTGGAAGATATACTTTTGCAAGAAAACGGTAATATTGAATACGATGAAAATGAAAATTGTGGGAAGAATTTAATTATTGATGGATTGCAAAATAATGTAACTGACTTTGAAAAGCATTGTTGCCAATTATATACAATACAAGATAAGAACGGCGGAAGCCAAGTGGAGGAAGAAATAGAATTCCAGAGAATATTACAAGTAAAGTTAGAAAACACATACAATCTAGACCAAGCGAGAAAAGAACAGCTGAAATTATGTATATTAAAGAACAGAAAAGCCTTTAGTTCAAAACCTGGACTGTGTAACAAATACACACACACATTTAAAGTGAATGATACTGATCCCTATACACATAAAAGCCTTGACAGTAATTGAAACAATAATGTGTGTGTTAAATAATAATAATAAAAAAAAAAAAACGTTGTTAAACATCAATATATTGTTGTATTTTAATTAATGTTAATTTATTGTTGTGTTTTATGTTTGTGATAATAATGTGAAATTGTTGTTAAATGTTCATTTATTATATATCATCCAATGTATGTATATTATTATATTTTATGTATGATGTATTAGTGTTGTGTAATATTGTTGTAAACGAAATTGTTAATTGGGGCTGTTCTTCGAAATATATGGACACAGATTGTTAATTCCTTTATTTGGTTATTTTCCATATATTTCGAAGAAGGGCATTTGTAACAGTATTTTTTTAGTAATGTTCGAAGGAATAATAAATATATATATAAAAATGTATGTAGTTGTGTGATTGGCCGAAGTAGTAGTGGTATCACGTGGTGTGATGACGTGTCAGTGAATCGGCCAATCACAAAATAAAGTGGGAATCACTATGGGGACAAGAAAATCAATAATCTAGAAAAGTGTTAGAATCTTGTGTCTCGCTGGAGAACGAGGAAGTTGACTTAAGACGTTACGATGATTGTAATTGTAAAGAAAAATTAATAAGATTCGAAAAGTGTTATTCAATATTTATAATATAAAAGAGTGAATCGTAGTTCATATTATATAATTAAATAATATATTACAAAATTGGACTCATCTAAATTTTATTTTCACCAAAAATCCTCGTCCACACCTTAGAAAGATCTCATAACTCTTATTAGATTAAAACTTGACTTGGATATTACAAAGAAGTTGGCGTGATTCTTATTAGTTGAAGATGAACGAAAATATAATCCCGTTACAGGG
Source organism: Mantis religiosa (assembly GCA_030765055.1). NCBI lineage: Eukaryota > Metazoa > Arthropoda > Insecta > Mantodea > Mantidae > Mantis > Mantis religiosa. The sequence goes on from CM060957.1 coordinate 81,485,660, forward strand.
AGAAAATTAAATGCATTAATATTAAATTATTGCACTGCAATATTATGTCCATCATTATCAATCTAATAAATTTTCGTAACAATGTACCAAGGCAAACACCAAGTTAAAAATAGTTTATTAATTTTACGTAAAATACTATTTAATGTTATAAAACTTTGAAATTGTTAACAGCAAATAACTAAATTTTATCACAATAAAATAAGAATCCGATACCTTGAAAAGACGTATGGTTTGTTTTCCATTTAGAGTAAATATGGATAGAGGGAAGTTTTAATTGGACCTTGTTTTCTGGCAAATATTTTTTCAGCATTTTTCCACAGCAAAAATGTTGATAACATTAATTAACAAATTTAAACTTTAAGAAATATGCAGAGATAAAGAAAATGCACCTTAAAGTATTCGATCCGTTGAATTTGAAACTATCATTTTTTCTGTAGCACCCTGGGATCTTTTGCAATTCTTATGATGATAAATTGTAAATAAAAATTGTGTGTTACGAGGAAGTCTTAAAGTCGCATAGTTATATTCTGAAAATATTTGGTGACTGAGTCGGCTTATTGGCTAGAATTAAATCACACTATTTTGTTTTGGTGCTATTTTCATCAAATGAGATATTGTGATTTTGTAACCAATAAAGCATATATTTTCTAAAACAACTTGACGTTGGAGGCTTATCTACTTATGTTTTATAGTAAGAGGCATTATCTATTGCTAGCACCAAGTTAAGGAGTAAATTTGGAATTAACTAACTGTTATTAATTCAAAAACATTTTGAATTAATCTTAGTTCATCATGATATATACTACTATACCATATATCAACATATCACAATAATAAATATAACAAAACGTTTTATTTGAAACCTTGTAGGCGAGAACCTAAATGTCTTCACTTCTTTTTAACCTAACATGGTAGGGGATTTCTGTATCGACTTTTAAAATCATCACATCCTTTTACTTAAGAATCACGTACTTAGGAGGTATGAAAAAAGTTTTTTTGTGGGGGGGGGGCGTTAGTGCAATTAATGCATAATGTTGCATGGTGTGGAGATTAAATACATACCATCGTAATAGCCGCCAGTGAGATCCTCTCCACGTTGTCCACGATCATCCAGAGCCGAATCTCCTCTCCAGGGTATGCGGTTATCTTCAGGTAACTTGCCAGATCGCTGTGCTTCGTAAAATAACAGAGAGAGCTCTAGCACTTTGGAGTAATTGTAATCCGCCGCTTGTACAGCGTGACCTAGTACCGCCACTGCTATCACCAGCGCCAACATTGAATTTGCCATCTGAAATAAAAAAAATGGAAATCTAAATTTGACAACGAAAATTAAGCACTAATATAATTTAAAACTTAGCATGAACTTAACTTGATGTTAAAGCAATTAGTTGCACGAGAGCATGAAATAGATGGACTACAGTGAAGTAGAAATTAATTTGATATTGACAAATGCGATTTCTTTTGGAACAATAGTTTCAGGGAGACACCAATGCTAGGTTACGCAAATGACGAGCCAGCGCTTTTTTTTAATTATTATATGATTCGTGGCCCAAGATCTTGAACAGAAAGCCTCTTAGCGAAACATTTTAATGTGAGGGAGCAGTTGTGTGATGAAATCTCTCTTTAATTAGCTAGTTTCTAAAGTTTGGCGCAGATCTAAACTTGAAAGCTAAGACCCCAATTCTATGTTTACTGTTTAAACACCTAAACGATTTATTTCGACTAGGTAGATACTAAACAAGTGAATAAACACCGTAACATCAATGTATTGCAGGTTGCGTAGAACTGCAGGCGCTTCAGTATTTTCCCAGTAAATAAAATAAGCGGAAGTGAGAGGAACGTTTTCCGTTTTAATCTAAAAATTTTCAGCTCCATCTTGAACTGTTCAATACTACGTTTTGCATTATTTATACGGGGTTTACATATATGTTTTGTTTCATTTGCATAAGCACTTTGTGGAGGACTTTTACCTTTAGAAAAAAATCGTTAACCTAGGTTTTCAATGTTGATGTTTTTGAATTTGTAAATGAAACACAGGTATATTCACTTACAATTCATACTTCCATACGTCCTCTTAATCTGGTAAGAGAAACAAGTTTAGAGGAACCCTAATTTATGAGAAGTTGTCTCACCCCAGTCAGGAAATGAGCCTGACATCCTTGAATTTAGAAGTCAAAACTCTGATATTTATATATTTAGGTACCTTATTAAAAATCAATAATTAACTAACATAATCAAAGAAAAATTTTATATGATTAATTTCCCAAACTAAGCAATTTATAGTTACTTAACATATCTAAAAGAAATACACTTATACAGCATGTGGCCTAACTGCTCCGTCTTTCATGTATGCAGATATCCCTTCGGGCGTTAAAACAGTAGCAGAACGAAATGGGGCAGTTTCAGCTAAATGCATGGCAGTGGCATTTCTTATATATAAGAAAATAAGTAGAGTCATTCGTTTGAGAAAGTATTGGTAAATAATGAAACTGTGCCCGCCTTTATAGCGTTCATGGTAGCGTGGCTGCCTTACGCTAAAGAAGTTCCGAGTTCGTATCTTGGTCAGGGTGAGCTATCTGAATAAGTTTCTTCCGGGGGTTTCCTTTGTCCTGAAAGATGAACGTTGGATAACTGCAAGCTCTATGAACCCTTGACTCATTTGAGTATCATTTTACCTATTTCATTCATTCTCCGATATGACTAAATGTTGGAGGACATCAATTAAATAATAATAATAATAATAATAATAATAATAATAATAATAATAATAATAATAATAATAATAATAATAATAATAATAATAATAATAATAATAATAATAATAATAATAATAATAATAATAATAATAATAATAATAATAATAATAATAATAATAATAATAATAATAATAATAATAATAATAATAATAATAATAATAATAATAATAATAATAATAATAATAATAATAATAATAATAATAATAATAATAATAATAATAATAATAATAATAATAATAATAATAATAATAATAATAATAATAATAATAATAATAATAATAATAATAATAATAATAATAATAATAATAATAATAATAATAATAATAATAATAATAATAATAATAATAATAATAATAATAATAATAATAATAATAATAATAATAATAATAATAATAATAATAATAATAATAATAATAATAATAATAATAATAATAATAATAATAATAATAATAATAATAATAATAATAATAATAATAATAATAATAATAATAATAATAATAATAATAATAATAATAATAATAATAATAATAATAATAATAATAATAATAATAATAATAATAATAATAATAATAATAATAATAATAATAGTAGTAGTAGTAGTAGTAGTAGTAGTAATAAGAGTAATAAATGACTGTTCCACAGACTTAGAAAATAGGCTACACAATATTCAACTTTCCCTAAATGGTAAAGAATAACAAAAAGTATTTAATCATTATTCATTTTTTATGTCACAGAAGAATACAAATTACATCTAATCTCTCCGACAAGAATTTAAGAATTTATACTTGTTTTGATAGCATTATTATAGTGCAAGTAAGCAGTATGCCTTTATTATTTGATATTCATCATTTATTCATTAGTATTCGGTGCTTTCTAGTTAATTCGAATTGCTTGATACTAGTGTTTGGGGAAAATCAGAACAATATATTTGCGGTATAATATACAGAAGCTCTTTCAGTTTGAATAAACAATTATTATAATTAAATATGCCTTTTAAGTAATATTCAAATCACGATTTTAAAAATGCTGTTTTCTTCACTTCACCGACAGTCTTGTTTCTACTCTCCCGAAATGTATTACAGGTTGGCGGCACTGATACGAAGCCACGCCCCTGTATTGGAACGAAATTTACATTTTGATTTGCCAAGAACAGCAATGGAGAATGAACATGTAAAAGTAGTTAGAAGGTAAATAAAGTGTAGGTAAACCTGAATATAGGCTAGTGCAAAGAAGTAAAAAACAAATCTCATAAAAGTTATACCTGGTTGTGTATAGTTAGATACATTTAAGGCGGATTTAAACAGATTTAAAACAATCAAAATTTATCTACGTTTCTCTTAGTATAAAGGAAGACTTTATAGTCTGGTATATAGTAATATTTGCGTTGCCTCTGAGATTTTACTATGTTAGATATTTATTATGATTCTGTATTTGTTTTAATCCAACTGCAAATCTGTCCTATTTCAAGCAGTCAACATCACTTAGAGCAGAAACTCGCGGAGGATTATGTATTCCTTATGATTCTGCGAAACCTTATATTAATTTTACTTATTTATTAGAACATACTATATTTTACATTTGTAGGGCACAACAGTTAAAATTTATGAATTTAAAAATACTAACAAATTAAGATATAGCTATTATGTTCTTCAGTATTTTGTAAGGACAGAAAATAATACGATTGCACAAAAACAATGATTACGACATAGAAGAGCATTTGACTGCTGTGTGAAGGTACCTGGTTTGATTCCCGCTTAAGGAATGAGACGTTTCTTTTAGCCAAGGTTATTTATTCCCTTCATTTTTAAAACTCCAAGGCTAAATCATATCTGACAATGAATGAAATGGGTGAAATGATGCTCAAATGAGCCAGGTTCCATAGAGCATAGAATTATCGACATTCAACTTTCAGAATAAGGGAAAACCCCGAAGGAAAACCTTATCCAGATTCCTGCCCGTCTCGGTAGCGTAGTTTGTAGCATGTCTGCCTCACGTTCAAGAGGTCCTGAGTTCGAATCTCGGTCAGGGTGAGTTACCTGGATAAGGTTTTTCCGGGGTTTCCCTTATCCTGATAGACGAATGTCGGGTAACTCTAAGCTCAATGGACCCCAGACTCATTTGAGCACCATTTCACCCATTTCATTCATCATTCGATATGAATTAATGTTGGAGGACGTAAATCGCAAAAAAAAAAAAAACCTCTCGAACGTGAGGCAGACAGGCTAAAGTCTGTTTAGTTAACTCATGTGCACGTCGGCCGCTGCCTTTGACGAACACTTATAATCGTTTTACAACCCCGGCCCTCCTTCTCCCAGACCTTTCTGCAAGGTTGCAACCTTTCTCGATACGCCATGGGTATCGTACGAGGTTTCGTGTAAATAAATTATCTTATGTCCATTACAGCAAAACTTCCTTCGTTTTGACGCCAAGCTACAATTCTACTGGATTCCATAATAACCCTTAACTTATTCAAAGTGCGGTAGTTGAAACCCAGCTCCTTTAGGAGGCCGCGCAAAGTGCAGTGCCCATAAGGAAAATCACAAGTTTCTTGCAAATGTGCAACCAATTCGTCTAAGGTGGGCGCACTCCCTTTTGCATAGGATCTATAAATTTCTCAACGAATTAAATCGCATGTGAAATTATCTACTTTAGAGAAACGTTTCCTTTTGTTTTCACACTTGATCGGCGTCTTTGGTATTCCTTTCGTCACAATATTTCTTACCGTATTTCTGTGAATACCTAGAATTTATCATCAGGTTTATTCCATGACCCCTTACCAAGATTATTTGTCAGCACATATTTATATGTGTTCAAAACAAGCGCTTGAATTTGCTTAGAAACAGTTCCATTTATAACTTTTTTGGGGCTTTTCCAGTAATACCTATAACTCGGCACAGTTATTCACACTATTTTCATCACTTTGATTATTTTCACTTGACTGTAAGTTATCTACTTCATTTGCATTTACAACTGCATTTCCCTACCACGGTCTCCACACCCTGAACGAATTTCTGCATGTAATGAAACAGCTCAACTGGAAGTTGGAACTTTGACAACTGAGACTCCACGTGGAGTTAACATGCGACTGTCACTTCGAGAAAATCAGGGTTGATATTGGTCCTCAACGCCAGTGTTCCATTTCTGAACTGTGGAGATAGATTTATGACGGTCATTAGTGGGCAGGAGGGTGAGTTCCCTTTGAGGGGCAAACTGCACACGCGTTCACTAGACAGACTCTATCAGAGGCGGCTCCCTTTCCTCACTTTCCGTATGAGAATGTGAATGTATGTTTCAATACTGTAAAACGCAAAGAAATCCAGTAACAATTGTATAGACGTTTAGGTAAAGAGTGGCCGAAATGATCGTAAAGTAAGGAAACAAAATACAGGCGCTCTTCAAGTGCAGAAGGCCTTGGTAATCCGGAATGATTCCAGTAAAAAGTGTGTCAGCGATATACTGAATAGCGGTAAATATTGAATAAAGCGAACAGGATTGCAAGGTCCGTGTTTGAAACTGGGCGGCGCCTATTTGGTGACTTATGGTATTAGATAACTGCAATTTCAAGAGCGTTTCTCGGAAAGAGAGTTGCAACGACTGGTATGCACCTTTATAGAGTGAAAGCTCTTAACGGTGTACTGGTCCGGACAACCATATCCTATTTGCATGCCAGGTGAACTCATAATACCTTCTGTGTCAGCTCTTTAAGGAGAGGTTAAAATATACTGCTGAAATTGATAACGTTCCTTCATCTCAGAAACCTTTTAATAAAATCATTTCCAGCTTTCTTAGTACAGTGACATACTTTTAAACGTACAGTAATGTGGTCTGTTAAGGTATACGTGCTTCTTATGGTAAAATGTACATTATTATTATTATTATTATTATTATTATTATTATTATTATTATTATTATTATTATTATTATTATTATTATTATTATTATTATTATTATTATTATTATTATTATTATTATTATTATTATTATTATTATTATTATTATTATTATTATTATTATTATTATTATTATTATTATTATTATTATTATTATTATTATTATTATTATTATTATTATCATTATCATTATCATTATCATTATCATTATCATTATCATTATCATTATCATTATCATTATCATTATCATTATCATTATCATTATCATTATCATTATCATTATTATTATTATTATCATTATCATTATCATTATCATTATCATTATCATTATCATTATCATTATTATTATTATTATTATTATTATTATTATTATTATTATTATTATTATTATTATTATTATTATTATTATTATTATTATTATTATTATTATTACTATTATTATTATTATTACTACTATCATCATAATCATCATCTTTGGCCAATATCTTTCACAAGTAAGTTAAAAAAAATTTTCAAAACCTAATAAACAGCTGAATTCTGGTGATGCAATTTATTTATGGAAATTAACAGAATAACAGTCCTTTTAAGTGAAAGTGAGAGAAATGATATTTCACCTAATGATTATAAATATGGTAATAACAGGAAATGCAGACAAGATAAGGTATGTACACTTTTCAGCGAAACATTTAATTAATTAAAAATTTGATCCTCTAACATATTTATTTTGACGTTACGATGTTATTTTCCGGTTAATAAGCACAAATGAAGGTTTGCTCTGGATATTTACTTTGTTACCATAGGAACGTTTGTTTTGCATAAACAGAATACTAAAAACTCTGTAGTTGTCATTGCAAAAAGGTTTCCGATGGTGCCATATATTCTACAATTAAAATGTCTTTTTTTTTTCTGCGGAAAAGCCCTTTTAAAATACGCTGACTTGTGCGAGAGTCTTTTTTCCTAAGGAATGTACTAGAAAATGTGAAGCATTTTTGAAACAAACCGCTCGTTAAAGATACTTGGCTGTGGAATAATTTGTATAACTTGATTTTGTTTTAAAAATAGCTTGTGACATCCCTTTCAACCTGAACTGTGTACGTTCTTAACAGAAAACTTGCAGATGTCGCTGAAATATAAAGCAAAAGATGGCTCAAAGGGATACTGTCTGTTAGGTACTTACAGGCTCAAATTACGTGAGCCGACTAATCCAATGAGTACTTTTCATGGTTTCCCTGAACCGAAAGTTAAACATCCGGTCGAATATTTAATACTATCTTCCAAAGTTTCACCATAATTGTAAAACAAATGTAAAAAAGAAAATAGATATTAGTATGGAATGCTCTGCCATCTAACCACAGAAAACAGAAGCACGTAGACTGCACGGTACCTTAATGCTCGAAACGTGTGGAAACACGTTTTCAACACTAAGATGTTTCTTTGTTCATACATGTCGAAACTGCCAACTGTCCCTTACGGAACAAAGGTTACTACAGCCTCTGTGGACATGTGATGAAGCAATATGGTATGGTACATAGATGCGACCTAGAAGACTATTTACCACATCCATGAGATATCTTAACAAATCCTTCGTGATATGACCACGCATTTAAAGTGATGTAAAATAGAGGGAGAAAAGACATAAAATATATTTTAAAAACATTACATAAAGCAAATGTGATAAATATTTTCGCAGATGAATTCTCTCAGAAGCAATAGTATTTACATATTTCCATAATGAACAATAATCCACAGTTTCCTTTAGATTAGATCGGGAATTGAAAGATGAAATTCACTTGCCACACTTAAAACTGATAACATTATCAATTTGTTTGAATCTTTTTAATCTTACGATCCCCACCTTTCTATTACACAGCATATCGAGAGATAAGAGGATGACAGTAGAGTTTTATTTACTCTATCACGTACGTGGCAGGTAAAAAAGATGTTGCATTTCTGTAAAGAGGTCCGTGTGCGTACCTGAACAGAATAACTAAAAACGAAAAAGTGCTTGAATACCAAAAATCTGCCTTCGCAAACTATTCTTTATATAGAACATCTTTCAGAACTTTATTTTATAATTTTCTAAAAATACCCAGGTATTTTCTCGATAAATAGAATGCATATATTTATTTTTTGCAATATTTTGTTATTAATAACTTCTTGTATATATTGGTAAAACGTAAGGGATAGAATCTTACTCCACCATTAACGTGGATCTCTTTGAAATATCCAGTCTATATCATTTTTTGTGACAATATTAACGCAGATATGGCATTGCAAATGCATAAAATATTCCAATGCAGGTAAATTAAATTTTTTCTGCCAATTACACCCATTATTTCCAAATAGGTGTGGTGACGATGTCAGTTTTAATCCATTTGTATTAAAATATGTAAAATGCTGGCTGACCAGTTCGCACAGTACTTTATAATCAGGAAGATTGATGGATATGAGGAAAAGCTTTACGAGGGTGTGGTTAGCCGCACCTGAGAATTTCGGTGGGAGTTTAAGGAAATGTCTCAGGTGTTACCTCAATGATGTGAAAGTACTACTTAAAAGGAGATATTGGTTCAAATTAAAAATATTTAGAAGGTCTTGCAAAGTTCTTAAAGTTTTGAATGTGGATAGAATAAATTGTTTATTAAGCAGTTATTTCAGAGAAATAGAGAGTGAGAATTCGATGGATACAATAAAATTATAAGTATTGCAATGATGTAGTAATTTTCTAATTTGTATGAGTATGCTGTGTCACTCATACCTTTTTTCTCAAGAAGGCTTTATAATATAGTTTAGTATAGTTTCAAACTGGAAAACAGAATTTCAAGAAATATCTCCATTCCAAATGGAATTTTTGAAAGCTTTGATTTTCTCTTTGTGTACTAAAAATTTACTCATGTTTTACGATTTACCACTTCAGAAACTATTTTAGATGTCATACTGAAATGTTTACAGGATGTACACGTATATATTCTGAGCTATTGATCTAATTTTATCTGATATGTTTATTAAATAAGGGAGAAAAGATAATTTTTCTTACTTATATCATTTTTAGTAAAATTTAATTGCAGAATTTTAGAAAATAACTAACCATCTTATAACACAAAAACAGACTCTTGATAATGTTTAGAGATTATTTCTAAATTGTAGTTTATATGCAATAATTACTTAGTGTGCGTTATTTATACAATGAAATGTAATTCGTAGAAAGTAATCAAGGAAAAAATGGAGAAGAAAACTCGCGTATTCCAAATAATGAAGTTACATGGTTCGAGCATGCAGAACCTGCCATAAATAACAGCAGTACCAAAGTTTAGATCAAACATTTCCCTAAAAGATGGGCTATTTATTTCAAAGGCTGACGGAGTAATTTAATAGTGAAGAATTCACAGTAAAAAGGAACAGTTGCAGCATCATTTTAATGTGTGTGTATATATATATATATATATATATATATATATATATATAAAACTTTATATTTGTCTATGATTTTTTGTTGTTTTTTGTGTAATTTACGGCCTCCAAGAGGCGGACCCTGTCTATGATTGCAACATATGTATCAAATTAAAGGAGTGTGAATTAATAATTCTACAAAAACTATTTTTTGGCAATTTCTGTCACTTAGTACATAACAATTTAATAATAAAGTTTACTATGGGACTAAAGCTACAAGAACCAGTTACACCAATTCACGTGTACAGGGAAATGCTGCGATATGATAGTTAAAGGGGGATATAACAGCGAGAAAGAATGTAAAATAAAACAATTGAATATCAACCTTTCATGATAAGTAACCTTGCTCGTGATATATTTAGTTCAGGAGGAAAGTTTCTGGCCGAATAAATAGAAAGCCATAAATGCACTGTACCTGTGGAAAACATAAAAATTCATATTTCCATTTGATTGACCTCAAATATTTATCAGCGTATGATGGTGTAAATACAGCGACTATTACAAACCTTCAAAAGAGAAATAGCATCTGTTTCGGAGAAATTAAAGTTTTTGTTCTGGATATAATTATTTTGATTGTATTAATTAAATATACTCCATGTGTTAAGCTGTTTTTGAAAACGCATTTAAGGATTTATTTAACCGTTTACAAAACACAATTAAACACTATACTTGTATATTTTTAAAATTAAAATGATAAATCTGTTAAGAAACCATTTCTAAAGTTTTGCTGAAAATTAGAAGTTAAACAATCGTTTAAACGTTTTGACACATGGAGCGTTTAAGTGATGAAAAATACTGATAAAAGGTTTAGAGAAAAAACATTTAAAACTGCACGTGTATCACGGCACTTCAAAGAATAGTTTCAAAGGCCGCACAAAGCTCATGATGAATATTGCCAATATCAGTAAATAAAAGGTGCAAAATGAAAGCATGCATTATGCACACACTATAAAACCCTTATTTTATGATTTGTCTCCAATTTACATCCAATTTCAGGATACTTTGCCGTACATTGTATTTAATTTCAAATTTCATAATTTTATACTTCATTATGTACAAACACGATGCTCATTTTGAAAAATCCTCTCCACACTTATTTTGCTGTAGCATTAGTAAAATCTAGACTCTCGAATTTGCAAACTCACTTGCAAGTATGGTGATACAAAACCTAAAATAAACATGAAGAAGGGACTGAAAACTGGCGCTCAAATTTACAAGTCTTATGGTTCGTGAATCTGCATCTTTTTCTCGGTTTCTGGTGTACCAGGTTAGCGTACGAGACTTCTTTTACAAATTCCCATTATGGCTGCAACTAATTTCCATTTCACAATACGGAAGACAACTACAAAGAGGAGCCTCCCCCCCCCCCCAAAAAAAGCCTGTGAATTATATTTGTATAAATTTGATTAAAAATTTCATATTTTGACCAGGTAATGTCACAATAGTGCAAATCAGAACCATTTGTTACGAGAAAAACCTAGCAAACCACGTGACTGATAGTTAACATGGAATTATCAATGAAAATGTAAGCATAGCGTTAGATACAATTTTAAAATAAACAAATCGTACTCTTCTGGTATCGTAGAACATCAAATTTTAAACAAATTTTGATTTTGCTTTGATTTACATTTGTAAGAAAACATGGATAAAAATAAGGTAATATAAAAAAGTAAAATATACAGTAAAGACGTAACACACCCTCAGTTTAAAATTGTATTGCTCGAAAGTATAATGCAATATCAAAGCACAGAATTCGAATTTGTTTTCGAAACAGTGTCTAAAGATTAGAATAGACAGCTCTATGGTAAGTTATTACAGTATTTCAATAATCGTTATAAAACCTGTTTTCAGTTATTTTATTTCAATTTTACGCTTCTGAAATAACTAATTTCATTCTAAGTGTAATTTTCTGTGAATTCTTTTTCTGAAACGCTTAGCTGAGTAAATTTTATTAAGAATGCATAACACTATACAAAGATATATTACACATAAAATAATATTTGTTTAATTTTCGCAAGTTAAAGGTCTTTGAACAGTTGAGCATGCAAAACATTTAATGTAAAGATGAAAAAAAAAAACATTCACTTTCCTTAAGTTTAACATAAAGTCAATTTTAAGAGATTCTGTACTAGCTAGGAGGAAATGTAAACAATGGTTTTAAAATTATCTTTAAAGCTATTCAGTAAACAGTCTAATATTTTAAGGTTTTTAAATACCAAACTACAAAATTTCGCTGATGAAAATGTTGAATTTGTTGTCAATATTTATTCTGCAATACCGTCGTTAATTACCCGGAGCCCAAAAAGTCATTTTATAGAAACAAGTCCATAAATTGGTCTGTGTATAGCTTAGCGCAAAAATATGTAATGTTCAATAAATAACAAACGTGGTATTTAAGCCCAATATTTTCCAAAACCGCTACAAGAAGATCTGAAACAGAATCCTCAAGCTCAAACTATGTTGTACAAGAAAATGTACAAATATGTTATACAAAAATGTTCGTTACTTTTTAATTAAGCCACCGTTTATCTAAGATACTTCCATAACAATTACAACGCATATCTCGAATTTTGTTGAATAGCTAGTAAGTCACTTTTTAATGTGAATAAATTTTGCAAAACTCACGAGATTTTTGTAGCCTTGGTGCTTATGCTAGGAAACTGACAATCCAAAGCCATCAGATACACCAAAATGTGTAAATGCGTAGTAAAAGTGCCTCGATTAACAAGGAAAAAAAAAAATAGAGAAAACAAGAGAAGAGCGAGTGCAGAAAGTCATGTGAACGCAACTCATTTGTTTTGATACTTCACCTGTAAGCGAGGTATTAATTATTCCTCCACACACACAAAAGCTACACTGGTAAATATGATTGAATAACAAAAGCTAAGCCAGAACGTTCACAGGAAAACAAGTGACACACGACACATAGAGTAATAACATTACCTGAGTCATGTTACGTACGGCCGGCCACGTGCTATGATCAGATCCCGTCTCCCAACAGAGCAATGAGCGCTGCGTGTGCTTGCTCACAGTTTTTATACGCGAGACCCTCGTTACTTGCTGCACGTAGGTACAGCGCCGGCAAAACAAATGCAGCAGCAGCACCCCACGTGGTTTTGGCGCGCCAAAGCGAGGCATGCATGGGGAAACCCTCGATAGGATCCCTTCCAGGAAAATAAGCGTGTGGAGGGGGAAGGAACGTCTGGCTCGCGGAGGCGCGGTGATATATATCGATAGAAATGAAATGATCTCGAGCTGGCAGTTTCGGTCGATGATTCAGAATTCACCTGCGACTCAAACAAGGACACCTGCTGAAGCGGTAGGCCTTGGTAAAGGTTTTACTACTCTGTGGAACAGCTTTTTGTGCCACTTTTGGCAAGCTGTGCTTGGCAACGGCGTAGCCTGTTGGGTTAGTGGGTTAGCGCAGTGGAAGACTATGGGTTCAAATCTGGATTTGCACCTAACACTTCATAAACCTACTTTTTCCCACACGTCAGTGAGATGCGACTTCCTCCAGACAACGTTTGTATGAAAATCCAGAAATATATCGTTTTCTTCTAATTGCTCCAAGCTTTTACGATATTCAGCGTAAAAAAAAGAAGAAGTCTTGGGTTCGAATCTTGTTCAGAGTTATCTCCTTATCTCGAGAGATAAATGTGGGTAACTCTAAGCTCTACGGACTCTGGGTTATTTGAGTATCATTTCACTCTCGTTGTGAGCCGCTTGGTTAAAGCATGTTAATTTAAAACATATAGTTTCACATTTTAACGGATTGGTCAAATATGGTTAAGATAATTTTTTGTTCATAATGAATCACCCTTTGATATACTAACATGAAATGCATCACTCCCAAATTTTTAATTTAGTTTAGTTTATAAACAGAAAGTTAAGAGAAGAAAAAAAGTACCTTGATGCAAAAGTTTTTGAGAATCTGAATTTCTTAATCTGAATCATGGGAAATAATTTCTTAACTATTTGTCACTTTTAAACAACTAGGTATACAAAAGTTTTAAATTCCTGAAGCTCTCCTGAAAATTTGATGCAAATAAGTTACAAGCTGAGGTCCAGGGAGAGTTCTGAATAACGAAAACTACTGAAAAAAAAGGAATAGCGGAAAATAAAATTGAAGTTCAACGCAGAGTCTTCTTAGCCGTGTCTGGCGCTCTGCGGGCAGAGGGTCGCGGGTTGTAGACCCACCTAGGGCATTGGTATCTGTAATGTGCTTGTGCGCAAAACAACAGAAACATAGGGAGGCTAAAGCGGCGGAAATAAGAAAAAGAAAAGTTAAAAAAATTACGAGTATAAAATATTAACTGTAAGTTAAGAATGTTTGCATTTAGTTTGACATTTGGAATATTAGTATTCCGTTTTACTCTAAATTAATTCAGGACAGTAACCTAAAGGAAAACAAAGTACTGAATTCTCATTACCTATAAATATTTTTCTTCTAGGAACGAGCAAAGTACAAATTCGAATCAGGATGCAGCTAGAATATCCTTCTATATCTCTATTTTTCCCCCTTTCTTCTTCGTGTTGCACAACAAAGAGCATCTCAAAGTAATCGAGGTTTCTTAACGTGGTTGGCCATGTAACATTAAGTTGTACTTTTCCTTATTGCCTTTAAAGTAAATTGTTTATTTTTAGCCATACAACTATGTGGTCATAAAGAATGGTATAAAAATCATTTTAGAATTTCGTAAATATAATTAAATTTCATTTTAAAACCTTATTACTGCTCAGCAATTGTAGTAAAAGTTGAGTTTGAGGTACTTTTTTCTACTCACGTACGTTATTTATTCACAACAGTTGCGTAGAAACGACTTCAATTCACCGAACTAAGCGATTTATATCACAAATCGGTTTTGTTTAGTAAGAACCCCGAACTAAAGAAAAGAAAAAAGTCAGTTGTCGCACTCAAAATATTTTGGAAAAGTTTATTCCTCTACCTGCTGTATGTTAACCGACATATTAGTATATGTTTTGTAGAAAGGTTTTAGTCATATATTTTCTTGCGGTTGTAGTGGGAATACAGAAAGATCCAGAGATAGCTATATCTTTTAAGAGCGAGTGGGTGCGTAATGGCTTTGACTTTCTCTTTTAGCCACGACCAAGAGAGGAAGTAAAAATGAGTAACTAACCAGTTCTCATATCTGAAAAGTGTATTTGAATATGCAAATCAATAACAAAGAATATCTAGGAAACATTTATTTGACACTGTCTGCTTTAACATCTCCGTTTCTTTCTTTATTTTCCTTTATTTCTTTTCTTTTTTCGTGCATTAAGATTTTGTCTATCTCTTACTGTTTATCAGTTACGCAAAAGTAATTCATAATGGAGACTTAAGGGCCTGTTACCTGAAAATTCAAGATATAGATTTTATTGACACGAAAATTTACATAACTGTACAGATTGCGCAGAAAATGTTAGAGTGTTACAATATACAGTTCATTGTTGATAGCCACCTGAACTGGTCAGTGTGATAGTTGCGATTGAAAATGGAAAAGCAGAGTTTCGTGCTGTTATTAAACATTTTCATGTGAAGGAATGGACTGCCGCACAAGGCAAAACTAAATTGGATGAAGTTCACTCGGACTCTGCACCATCATTGAAGACAGTTTACTCTTGAATCAATGAATTTAAACGTGGTCGTAGAAGCATCGAAGATGAATTGCGCCCTGGTTGCTCAATTAAGGTCATCACAGAGGCCATTGTTGAAAAAATCAATGACCTGGTTGTGCAAGGCCGCCGAATCAAAATTCGTGACATTTCTAAGGCTGTAGGCATCTCATCTAAGCGAGTGCGCAATATCCTGCATTACAAATTGACAAGGAAAAAGCTGTGTGCAAGATGGGTGCCGCGATTGCTGACAGTCGACCAAAAGCGCATCCGGAATAATATTTCTACAGAGTGTCCGGCGATATTTAATCGCAATGTGCAAGATCCTCTGCGCTGATTTGTGACCGTGGATAAAACTTGGATCCATCATTACATAACAGAGTAAAAATAATGGACAAAGGCTGGTAAAAGTGCACTATAGAAGGCCAGGATCAGTTTGTCAGCTGGTAAGGTGATGGTCACTGTTTTCTTGTAACCAAGGATTCTCAAGGAATAATCCTCATAGACTAGTTGCAAAAAGGCAGAAACCTAACTGGAAGCTATTATGCTTCATTGTTGGATCGTTTGCGGCATGAGTTGACTAAAATCAGACCGAGATTGAAACGCAAATAGTGCTCTTTCACCAGGATAATGCACCATCAACTTATCAGCAATTGCAATGGTGAAAGTGCATGTTTGAGCTTTCTAATAGTTCCTTATCCACCTTATTCACCATATTTAGCCCTAAAGAAATTCTTCCTGTTCCCAAACTTGAAAATTTGGCTTGGTGGTAAGAAATTGTCATCAAATGAAGAAGACGTAGTCACCGCCAACGAGTAAATTTGTAGACCTTGACGGAACCCATTTTTCCGACGGGATGAAAAAGCTGGAACATTGCTGGACCAAACGTATAGCCATCAATAGAGACTATGTGAGAAAATAAGATGAGATGTTCACGAAAAAAGAAGTTATATATAATTATATATATATTCTTGTTTTTTACCAGACTTATCAAACGACCTATGTCTTTGTATAGAGCGATCCATATAAACCTGAACAATTCCAATAGGCCATTTTTTGTTGTAATTTACGTCCTGCAACGTTAAGTCATATCGGACGATGAATGGAATGGGTGAAATAATGCTCAAATGAGCTCAGGGTCCATAGAGCTTAGAGTTACCCGACATTCGTCTTTCAGGATAAGGGAAAACCCCGGAAAAACCTTATCCAGGTAACTCACCCTAACCGAGATTCGAACTCGGGACCTCTTGAGCGTGAGGCAGACATGCTACCACCACGCTACCGAGGCGGGCTTTGGGAGATTACATTACACTATTTACATCTCAGAGAAAATGTTGGAAGTGTCCTCCACCAGCATCTATACATGTTTGCACTCATCTCACCATATTATCTGTAGTTTTACGAAGAGTATCCTCGATAATGTTACTTATTTAGGTTCAAATAAGTTCCTTGAGAGCTTCAATTGTCCGTGGCCTATTCTTGTACACTATTATTTAGATATCCCCACAAGAACAAATCCAGTGAGGTTAGGTTAGGGGATCTGGGGCGCCACAGACCTTTTGAGATTATTCGATTATTCAGACAAACTGGTTACAAGTTCCATGGTGTATTTAGATGTATGACATGTTGCTCCATCTTGCTGTAAAAAACCTTCTCTCAATTTGTTATCATCCAGCTGCTCCACAAATGTCTTAAACTTCAGTGTCTACAGTCGTATCAAAGAAAATGGGACCAATGATCCATAGATGCTGGTGGAGGACACACTTCCAACATTTTCTGTGAGATGTAAATAGTGTACTGTAATCTTCCAATTGTGTATTATATTCTCCCAAAGTTGCACATGTGTCCTATTATAGGTTAAAAAGTTAAGGGCTATTGGAATTGTCCAGGTTTATATGGATCGCGGTATACAACGTGTTTCAAGGAAACAATTACTACCTAACTTAAGAAGTAATGCATTGCTAGTGAACGCTTCATTAGCGTTGAATGGACGTTTTATTATTAGAACACCCTGTACCTATCCATAATCGTTAAAGTAAGCTTCCCTCATTTGCTGCTTTCTTTGAAAATGCAGTACAATTGGGAATTACGTGCTATTTTATACATAGGTGAAACTAATGAGTCATTAGTAAACGTACGTTAATACAAATGGTCCTTTCTGCCTAAATCCAGTTCATGTTGAATGTTACAAAACAGTAATATGCACAGCTAATGTACGAATATCACGTGAAAAAGCATTTCACCCTCGTCTCCAATGAGTCACATTTGATGCCAGTTAATCCGCAAATATCATTTGCACTGCTACTTTTATTATTAGAGTGGAAAAGCGAGTTTCAAAGGTTGCTAAGCGACCACTGATCTGTTGGGAGCAACCCCTGGCGTTTTCCTGTATCTCACATCTGTGTAATTCAAACACGAGAAGGCTTGGATAGTAACTGATGTCAGTTGGTTACAAAATGTTGCTTCAAAGTTCTGCAGTTCTCGAAATTTTAAATTTCAAATTTCTTAGCAGTAAATTTAACATTTCCCCCAAAATGTTAAATGTTTGTTGCTTTAACCTAATTACACATATTATCTGTTCAAATATTTAATAATATAGAAATAGGTTTCAGAATCATGAAACTTTTCTGATCAAGTGAAATGGTAAATACAGTTTCCGGAACTTTATCAATTCAGAGATACAGAGAGAAGTTACTCATATGTAAAATATCTGCATAAATATAGAAGATCTGTAGTTTATTACGAAAACCGAGACTATCATATGAAAAGCACTGCCTTTTCTCTCATTCTTAGAGGAATTAGTACATTCGATTAACAAATTATATAGCATGATTTACGGAGAGATACTTTCGAGGTTTTCCGTACAGGTGCAGGGAGATACGCCCAGTACTGCACACCTAAGGGTTTTTTCAAAATTTAAAGAAAATGCAATGGAGAACAAGTACCGTGTTACTATCATCAGGAAGCTAATAACATACAGAAACAGAATTACTAATGAATATTCATGAACGCGAGTCATGTTGACTGTTAAAGACTAAAGTAAATATTAGTGATAACTGCACATCTCAAAAAGTGTTTCCCAGTACCGGACGGACGTAAACAAACAAATATTTCTAAATAAGAAGGAACTGCATAATAAACCACAGAATAATTATTCTTATCATAATTATTGTAATTTTGAGATAAAAAGAACACGGTAACATGATAATATATTTTTCAAAACGTCCTCTAGAGATTATCGCAACAAACTAAAAATGTATTAGAACTAATGAAACATTTTTTAAACACAGTGATCACATCTATAAAAATTAATGTTCTCTTGCCCTGTACATTCAATATGTGTCCAACCCTTACACGATACACTAATTGCACTGAACCTAAGCCTTGTTTGTGATTTCTAAGCAAATGATACACTCTGTTAGAACACTTCAAACATTTTTTAAACACAGTGATCACATCTATAAAACTTAATGTTTTCTTGCCCTGTACATTCAATATGTGTCCAACCCTTACACGATACACTAATTGCACTGAACCTAGGCCTTGTTTGTGATTTCTAAGCAAATGATACACTCTGTTAGAACACTTCAATCGACACTGGTTTTGGTTCCAAAATGAAATTTTCTTTTAGTCTTCTAAGGCTCTTCACTATTTCCAGTTTCTGTGAGCACAGAGTTAGAGCTGGGTTCTCTATTACTAGTTTTATTAATGTTAGTCTTGCGTCCCTTTGCTATTGGTTTTTTCTTCTGTTTTTGTGCCTTTTCCTGCAACATCGGCCTATACAGAGTCAATGTTAATGTTTCAGCAATATATATTGCTACTCCGAGGCTCATTGATCTTACTATCACATTCTTTATTGCTTGTTTCATATTTTCTTCTAACCATTTTCCTTTATTTTTGGCCTCCATGTTGACAGGAATGCCTATAGACAAAAGTTAATCTAATTTCAGTGCAAGTTCAGAGGATAAAAATATACCTTCGCGTACGGTACTGGGAAAATTGCTATCGTACGGTACTGGGCAACTCACACGTTCGTATATATAACGTCATAGCACGGCCTGATTCTTTTAAACCGACACTGTATTTTGTGTTTGTGCAGTCTACTTAATACCAAATAATATGAGTACAAATACTTAATTAGTTCTTCAGCAGACAAGGCAGCAGCAATGTCAGCAAGTTATTAACAGCACAGCTCCAGTTCAGTACACGACTTCTCTGAACAATAACTTGTGATTGAACGGTCAAAGTGGAGGGAGAACTTTCCATTGGTAACAAAGGTAGTTGTTTGTCTAAATACACACCATGAGCTTCTACTATCTATCGGCAACTACGAGATACTGACATCGTGCTGTATTGGGCACTGTGTGGTACTGGGTGAATCTCCCCTATATCAAATAATAAAAAACTAAAGGGAATCCAAAATTCAGAAAATTTCGCTTATACAATAAATGCTGTTTACTTCTTAAAAAATGTGTTTTGCTTAATAAAAGTAGGCTTTAATTTTGATTGAACTATTACACTTATGAGATCTTAAAATTACTTTTTTTAAGAATAACTCCTCCAGTCCTCTCCATAAGCATTCAGTTTTTCATGATTTGCAAACAAGAAAATTCTAGAGCTTTATAAGTGTAGAATGAGGTGAACATTTACTGTCGTTTATTTATATTTTAGATGTTCTTAAATATTGGTAAAGTTTTTTTTTTTTTTTTTTTGTAAGTTTACGTCCTCCAACGTTAAGTCATATCGGACGGATAATGAAGTGGGTGAAATGATGTGTCCAGGATCCATGGAGCTTAGAGTTACCTGACATTCGTCTATCAGGATTAGGGAAAATCCCCGAAAAAACCTTATCTAGGTAACTCACCCTAACCGAGATTCAAACTCGGGACCTCTTGAACGTGAGGCAGACATGCTACCATCTACGCTACCGAGGCGGGCAAAATCTTGGTAAAGTGTGCATTCGGAAGGTGCCAAATTTAAACCTGAAAGAACTTAGCCAAAGGTTTTTTTCAACACAATCTATTTTGTCCCGAATTCATGCTTAGCACCGTTTCAGAGTGTTTGTTAAGTTTGAGTCCTCAGCCTTCTGCTTGGCACTTGAAAGAAGAAAGAGAAGAGAGCCTGGGATATAACTAGGTAGCGTTCTGATTTGTAGCTCAACGTGCGGAGTACAAAGCCGACCACTCAAAACAACAGTTCGCCAAAACGACTCTAAGCTTTGGTAGTCCATTTTGTGAGGAACATAGCCAAACGATATGATAAAATGAACGCAAAAAACTGATAGTAGAAATATATGCTATTGGTTAAAACATTCTCAACCGGATACACAAATGACTAATGTAAAGCGGATACAAGAATAACGTTTTTTAAATTTATGTCCTCGAACATTGCCACACCGGACGATGAATGAAATGGGTGAAATAATGCTCAAATGAGCTCAGGTTCCATAGAGCATTCATACTTCAGCATAAGGGAAAACCTTGTGGGGGAAAAGTAGTCAGATAACTCGCTGTGACCGAGATTCGAACTTGAAATTTTGAACCTGAGGCAGACACACTACTACATACGCTACTGAGGCGGGAAAATTTTATGTGTGTACGGGAATAGAAGTTTATTGGCTTTTGATGGTTTTATGACTACTAGTATTGTTATTTCAATTCTAGCTCATCGGATATCTTCTACATTGTAAAAGAATTCAAGGAAGTTGCTCGCTTCACTCCAATATGAGTTTTGTTTACTTAGATAATATATTTTAATAAAGTAAGCTATTCCTTCATCACGAACCTGTTTTAATTAAGTTGAGACTAGACTATATTTTCAGTTACGTATGGTTTGAGATATTTTCGCTCTAAACCAGCAGGTGCACTGTACTGGGAAATGAATGGCTTTGTGCCAAGACACTGAAGTTATTGCTCAAATGGTAAACAAATATTGCACGCTGCTATAGGTCAACAAGCTCATTTCATTCATGTTAACCCTTAAAATGAAGTACAGGGAGCCCTCTCTCTATTTTGTCTGTTAATTTATCCATATATTAAAGCTGTGATTGAAGAGATTATCATTTTATGATTTCGGATAAAAGTAACTGTTGCTAAGCCAACTTTAAGGCAAGCTTTTCCGATTGCTTAAATCGTAAACAATTGATTTAATATTTGAAACACATACTAAAAGGCGTATCGCATTGCTGGTACAAATAATTTAGAAGTTATTGGTTATTATTTGAGAAAATTTTGATAAAATGTCTCACGCTTTACAATGCTCTGTCATTAGCAAAATATTTTTCCTTTTTAAATTTACGTCCTCCAACCTTAATGACGATGAATAAAATAAACCCAGGGTCCATACAGTTTGAAGTTACCCGACATTCATCTTTCAGGATACGGTAAAAACCCTGGAAAAAACCCGTATGCAATAACTCACCCTGACCGAGATTCGAACCCAAGAGTCTTCAACGTGAGACCAAAAGGCCACTATCTACGCTACAGAGTCAGGCAGTAAGAGGCTCATATCTTTTTTCGTGTTAGCTTGCCTTTAAACAAAATATTCTTCATCTCATTGAACTAATCCTCAATATTTTCATTTTCTCTAATATATGCATTTTTACACTGAAAATTTGGAAAATCTTCTTAAAAATTAGTTCTAGATATGTAACTGATATTTATTTTGAGTTTTTGATCTTAACGTTAGACCACAATTATTGTGCATAATAGTCCAAATGTAAAAAATACCAGGGAATGTGTTTCTATAGACTAAACATTCTTAAACAACGGAACGGATTTAAGAGGAAATTTTGAAGTCATAACAAAATATTGTTGCTTAACTTGTAATGGGTCACGCCGAAGCCAAAAATACCACTATAAAACGTTGTATGTGCAATTTGCAAGTCACCTATTGGCTATTAAAATAGGTTATAAATTCTCTTAATACCATTATCTTACCCAGCTGGAAGTAGGTTCCAATGTGTCAGGATGACAGAAAAAAATAAATAAAAATAGCTCATTCGTTACTGTAACTTTTAAAAGGTGTAACATTACAAAAGCGATTAAGAGCACTTTATACCGAATTTTCGAAATGGTTTGAAATATAGCTGCCCTTTCTTTCATAAACAAATGTTCATATATTTTGCTCATTTGAGAATATTGTGACTCGGTGGGTTCGTGAAATGAAAAGTCCAATTGCACCACTCAAAAATGTTCTTTATTTCCACCGACTTACAGTTGAACACTTTCCAATTACACAGAATAACGTAATGCACACAATTACGATTCACCAGTTAGTCTGTTACAGTTCCACTTGCACTCGCAATCACGTAAACTCCTCCGACGCACGTACACAGTCTTCTCGTCCGTACACTAGCACGACGCTGCTTCGCTGCTCGCCAAGAACTGACTTTCCTCCAGCCCGACGTGTTGCTTATATAGGGTCAGCTGGCCAATCTAGAAGGTTCTGGATTAGATGAAATATCCCGTAAGTTCGAGAACTCAGGTGGAACGGAAAGAGACGGCACAGTGATGTTTTTCCAGCCAACCCTCGTTACCGCTATAAGACAAATGAGGGAGCGTATCGAACGCCTACCGTCTCCTGCTGCCGCCAGCCGGTTCTATAGGGAGTTCCGACGTTCGGGTGACAATATAAATGTCCAAGCACAACATTTGAATACATAGGTGCACGAAAATAGCATATGATTTTTTAAAACTTGTTTATTTGTTTGTTAAAATTTATGTCTTCCATATCGGACGATGAATTAAATATGAGCCCAGGGTCCATAGAGTTTAGAGTTACGCGACATTCATCTTTGAGGGTAAGGAAAAATCCTGGAGAAAATCTTATCCAGATAACTCACCCCTGACTGAGATTCGAACTCTGGACCTCGTGAGGAGGAAATTCTATCATCTATGCTGCAGAGACGGGCAGTCTCTGCTTATGCTTTCTTACGTTTTGCCTATTTAAAGCATTTCTAATGCAATGTTCGGTAAATTTATTATAAAATAATTAATATACATTGCTAAGGGGAGATAGAATAAAAAATTGTTTGCTTAATAACATAGTTTTACATTGCTGAACAGAATGATAAATGGGCTTATTAGTTGCGATATTACTTATGCCGCTAAGTGCTATTTATTAAATAATTAAGTTTTAAATCAGGTTCAATACGTATATTGCAGTAATATTATTTTTTCTTCCGCATTTCGGTCTTTGAAGGGTTTATAACAGTTGATATAGAAACGTGAAAGTAATATTTAGTCCCTGCACAGCAGATGGCGTTATTGCAACAAGAGGGAACGAGTGAAAGGAGATAAAACGTTGCTAACGAGCTAATAGGTACAAAGAAAGCTGTACTAACGCAATCAGCTCGTTTGGGCAACGTTTCAAAGGTTTAATTAGAGTTACGCTACGGTTAGTTTGAATCCGCCTGAAAACATTGCAGATGTTGGCTACACATCAGCTTGGCGCTGCGCTTTTGTCAATGTCTTTGTGGTGTGGGTGATCAACACCATCTGGCGGAATGTTTAACTTATCTGTAAGTGATAGTTTCCTGTTTGCTTGAACAAATAACTTTCTGGCTTGGCAATAATTCGGTTTCACAGGAAAGTTTCAAAGAAATCTAATAATACTAACGCAAACAGGAAAAGTTTATCTATTAAGGAAAGTTTAGTGATTTCCAATATCTATTTTAGCTATTTGTTAAAAATAGTGGTACCCAATGACTCAATACATACGTAACCTTTAACTTAAGTAGGTGAATGACCCATCATTTCTAATGGGTTTTTGGATATCTAGTTTAGATATATGTATACATACAGGCATACTTACACATACACATTGTCTTAAGTGTCATTAAAACTACTATGGAACTATTACTATTAGTGTACTACTAAGCAACATTGCTTTTGCAAAATGTGTTGTTTAGCATTAAATGCATTTTTGCTTCTTTAAAAGACGTATTGAAATGGACAGATAAGGGGTGTATTTTAGTGATATATACAATAAACAATGTAAGAAATAAATGTAAATTACCAAATTATAAATGAAATCTCACTTTGGTGGTTAAGTCAATATAAATAATACTTCATATAAGGGATGAAAAGCTTGTATTACTATGGAAACAACATTGAAACTCAAGAAATAAATTGCATAGGAATATAGGAAAGTGACTACGTTCATATAGAACCAACATTCGAATATAAAATATTAACTTTGCTCTCGGCATTAGAAAATTGATGAATAGGAGAGGCAGTACTGAAACAACAAGATATACATAAGACAGTATTTGAAAGCAAAAAATGCCTTTTGCTCTTATTGGAGAAACAGCGTTGTAACAAGTAACGAATTGTGTTATCAGCTTAAGAAATGAACGACTGTCAAATGTAATATTCGAGGGTAAAGACCTTATCGCTGCACGGTTACAGAAATAAAAAAGAGAATAAGAAAATTACGAAAGGAAAAATACGACTCCAGCGAGATAAATACATTATTTAAACAGAAGTAAGAAATGAATATCTGCATGCATATAGGTATAGATATAGCAATACTATAACATAAGAAATTATTAATTTTATACAGCAACAAATGACTGCTTCTGTGCAGGAGAAACAGTATACAAATGAAATTATGACAAACAACGCAGTAACGACCACGGCTGCATCACGACTTTCTATTCTTGCATGCATTGCTACCAAAGTTTTAAACACATTCCTTTAATCACATATACGATGAACTGAAGAAGCCTGTTGCTGTCGTATTTCAGGGAAGATGAATTTATTCCTGAAATCACTGTCAGAAATAAACGCTGGAGTATGCTCTTCCTATTTGTGACTCAAGACGCTATAGATGTTATCTTGTCGATCAAACAGGAAAGATATAAGGAAAACGACTCGAAAATACTTCGCGGAAGTCTTAGTGTTCATTCTTACTCAACAAACAAATCCAAAGGTGATACACTGAAGCAGGAAATTAGAATAGGTACTATGAATGAATTAATTTATTAAACTTAATTATATATACAAATTATTATATATTTAAATTTAATAATATTTATCTTGTATATATCTCTACATATCTCAAGTTACATATAAAATTACAAGTGTTTATTAAGTTGCTGAATTTCCTTGGACCCATAGATTCTAACACCATGATTTTTGAGCTATAGGACCCTCAGAATAGGTAAATAACATGATAATCACGAAATGGGCACTTATGTAGATATTGATAGTAATGAAAAGCTAGCTCTTACGTTTTTGTTATTTTTAATCCATATATATCGAAACATTTATTGTGCTACTTTCAAATGTTTCATTATGTACTATTATTGTTTATACTTATATATTAAGACCACGATTATTCGCCGATATGATTTGTAACTTCATAAAGAAATAGGAGCTCAAGTAATTCGAGTTCTAGTGAATTCAGTCGACCATAATACCATTAGCTTATAGGTCCTGTCCCTGAGAAGTCAGAGTCAGACTGTTGTCTAGGCACGAGGAAATACTTTTGCAAGTTACGAGGACTGTTCAATAAAGAATGATTATAATTTTTCACACTAAATTTCAATCTTATTTTATTCTGTTAGCTTAATGTGAAACAAACACGCCGTAGTAGTTTCATTGTTGGTACTCCCCGTTCCCGCCTGTGAGCACCAGGCAAGTTCAGACATATTCATTATCACCTACCGCTGCAATGGAGGTAACATGCAGTTAAAGTTGATGTTAGAGGAAGATCCGGAGTTTCTTTCAAACGTAATCACTGCTGATGAAACTTGGCTACATCATTTTGATCCTGAGAGCAAACAGCAAAGCTCAGTGTAGAAATTTCATTCATCACCAACCCCTAAAAAAGCAAAAGTGGTTGCTTCTGCTGGGGAACTTATGGTCATCTCATTCTTTGATATTCATGGAATGGTTTATCAGCATGTTGTACCTGCACACACATCAGTAACTGGACAATACTACAGGGATGTCCTGAAAACATTGCAAGTTCACATCAGGCGCAAAAGACCACATTTCCGTGAAGCAGACTGGATGCTGCACCACGATAATGCGCAGCCGCATATTACCAATGTTGTTGCTGAATATCTTGCAAAAATCAACGTGAAGTGCATTCCTCACCCTCCCTAGTCCGGATTTAGCCCCATGTGACTTTTTTCTATTCCCTAGCTTGAAGAAACGCCTTCGTGGTTGGAATCATCCATCATCAGAAACAGTGGTGAAGGCTGCGGAGGCGATTTTGAAGGATCTCTAAAAATGGTTTCCAGCATGTCTTTGAAGACTGGTAGAAACGCTGGGACAAGTGAATCGCATTCAGGGGAGACTATTTTGAGAAGCAGCATCAAAATTATGAGGATGAGTAAAGGTACGTTGTCAAAAAAATTGTGATCATTCTTTATTGAACAGCCCTCGTAGAATGGAAAATGGAATCCTCTGAGTTTAGCAAAGCATGTCCGAATGTTGTGTTTGAAATACAATTAACAGTTTAAAAGTTGGTGATATATGTAGCAATTTTGCTGGGAGTGATGATTTGTAGGGGCTTATGGTAATAACAGAGCGTATATTAATACAATTTACGTATTTTCTTTCGCGATTTTACAGGCTTAGAGATCGATTTCGGCAACTTCCAGTGCTTAAAGACCGTGCTGGATTTAGCGTTAACTTAATCTTAACATTTCTACGACTTTCGGTATTATATTATTTTTAAATCGTAAACTGTGGATACGTACTAATTTAGTAGATATGATTCAATATTTACAATCTAAAACTCAGAAACGGTTTAATACTTCAATCTGATCAGTTAGTAACTTACTTCAAATTAGCATTCGTTAAATTTGCTGCCAACTTAACTGGTGCTATTTTATTCACTTCCAACCACATATAACAGGAGATAAAGCCCATCATTGGAGAAATTGGGAGCATATATATCAGAGATTGGAGACTGCGTCAAACGTGACGCATATCAACCGATATCAATATCTCTACAAACTGCAGTTTATTTTTCTACCTACGTCAAATTAATCCAGATAAACGTTTGCAGAACTAGTTTCCTAATACACTTCATTATAGCTACGGGGGAGTTACCTATAGGAAGTTGAATCGATAATGGAATCTAAAGCAGAGGCATTTGCTAGTGTTCAAATTCCAAGACATCGCAAGAAAAAGCTCAATGATGACAGTGTTTAAAAACATGGAGTGTTGACAAATTCTAAAAATAACAACGAATAAATTAGAGATACCTGACGCTAAAATTATTTGAAATAAATTGCTGTCTTAGAGATGGAATACATTTTTTGTGGACTAAATTTAATACTTTTCCCTATCTCTGTTGCTGGCCACCCACAAATATTAAAATTAAAATGTTAGGTGTATGATTTTTAAGAAAATAGAAAGAAAGCTAAGGAATTCCATGTAAAGAGTTCTCTATGGAGAACGAAAATTGTTTTGAAAATTTTAATTAGTGTGTTTTAAAGTTGCTGAATGGTTCGTTTGCATTTTTTCGACTTTTCCTTCGACTTCCGTTTGCAGTCCTTCTACGGATTCACGAACCAAAAAATATATGCGGTGGAATATGAAAATAGAATTGGAGCAAAAGACAACACAAAACTGCCTTTGCCTCTGCTAGGAGCTACGCAAGTAAAAAGTGATACAATTCTTGAGGTTTCCTGGCACGAGTTCGAATATTTAGTAGTTTTCAGCTGTTTGCTTCAAGCATTTTCTGAGAATAAATATCCCAAAAGACTACTTTTGTAACTTTTTAAAAACTCTTTTAAAAGTTCACTGAGAGATACTATATATACATTGATTTTACAGTGATTCGTTTTCTTTGGTATATCAGGTACACACAGAAATGTGCATGTTTCCATTATTCGTCGTATTTCTAGAGATTTACTACTTTGCTTACAAAATACTTCAGAATTGGGAAATGGCTTACTGTCAACTGTTACCTACTTATAGAATAATAAATTACATTTGCTTAATTCTGAATTCAGAGTGAGCTTTGTTTGGAAATACATTACAAAGCATCCGATTATAAAAGTAAATCAAAAGAGTTCTCCACAGTTTGGCACATTTTTAAATTCTGTCCTTAAAACTGAGTCAATATAGCAGTTAAGCAATTACATCTGTTTTAGATGGTTCTTTTATAAGAATCTCTCTAAGACAAAATGTTGTATAAATAGGACATTCAGTAAATTTTAAAGGTGCAGCACGAAGGTTTAAAAGAAGGCTGCCTTTTAGAGGGAAAACTATAATTACTATCGATTTCGATCGAAACACGATATAGATAATTAACATATTTTAGTGTGAATTGAAATACAGATAGGTGGTCTCATTAGTAAAGTCGCTGTTTTGGTTTTGGTGTTTTGGAAAATTTATTGAGTTTCTTTGGTTTGGCAACGTTATTTACAGGATGCCATATCCAGTGTTACGTATGCTATGTGCATTTATCAGTCTTCAGTTGTTAATAAACAATCACAAAATGGAGATAACAAGGTTTTAATTTAGAGACCTTCTAAAACACTACTGGAGACAAGATTACAAAGCCGCTACCGAAGCTGGAAGAATATGTGAAGTGGATAGAGAAAGTGTCGTTAGTGAGTGTGTGGCACAAGATAGTTCCAACGTTTCAACAATGGAGACGAAAACACTAAAGATTTACTACGTTCTGTAAGACCTAAAGTATGGAATATTGAGGATACATGCCAAGTTTTGCGAGAAAATCCGCAAAAAATTACCGCAGGTCTTCAAAAGATACCATACATCGGTACATTAAGGCACTTGAAAAATCATACAGAAGCTGTAGATCTATACCTCATGAACTGGTGCCTCAACAGGCTGAACGTAGAATGCATATCTGTCATCAGCCTATTCGCAATCCCATGGATGATACATTTGACAGAAGAATTGTCACTTGTGATGAAAAATGGATATATTACCGAAACCTGATGCGTCGAACCAGTGCCTTGATTCCCACCAACCTGCCAAAGTCATCGTTAAAAATGTTCGGTCCCAAAGTAATGTACGTCTGGTGGAATTTGAAGTTATGATTCACTGGAAGTTCGTTCCAAACTGGAGGGCGATTGATACGGATCTTTATTCTTAACAACTGGAACGAGTTCATGAAGTTTTGGGACGGAGATACCCAGCATTAGATAAACGAGATAGAGTTTTATTGCAACAGGACAATTGCAACATAGCATACTGCACGAACAACCATGGAAAAAATTCAGGAACTGGGAGGAATCGAACTGCTACCACACCCAGCATACAGCCCTGATCTCGTACCATCAGATTATCATCGTTTGGATCCATGGCCCATTTTCTGCATGGAAAATTTTTTGACAACAGTGAAGCAGTGCAAGTGGGTGTCAATAGATTCTTCGTATCAAACCCCAGAGGCTGGCACTATCGTGGGATAATGAACCTCACTGAACGATGACTCAAGACCATAGAATCTAATGATCTGTACTTTGAAAATTAGTTTACTGCTTGTCAGAACACATTTCAAATCATTTTTTTTCTTATAAAAACGAATTACTTATGAGGCAGTGTCTATATTATATTTTAGGAGAATAACCTGTGAAGTTTTCAATCGGAAGGAATTTCGTACATAACATTTAATTTGGTGGGTCATGTCGGAAGATGAATAAATGGATGAAAATGCTGAAATGTTACTCAAATGATCCCTGGCTCTCAAGAGTTTCAAAGTAACCGGCATTCATCTTTCAGGACAAGAGAAATCTCTGAAAAAGGAACCTTACTCTAAAAACTCACGCAAACAGAAATTCGAACTTGATACCCCATTAATAAGGCAGATACACCTCCACAGCATGTAGGTGGGTCCTATAATTTTGTATAACTGGTAAACTACAAGCAATAGATCTAAACCTACTATGCGAAAAATACATACCTCTTTAAAATATAATTTATTTCCATCAACCTTTCCATGGCATACACTATTTCCGAAAAAATCTGTGTGAATTGTTGGAATTTTTAAATAGGTTTTACATTTTTTGCATGGTGACAGATTCAGATGTTTCTTGCAATATTATAGAAAGAATAGAGAGCTATATCCGTCTTTATCGAACGATCGCTTTTTCCTGCCTCTATATAAACAGAGTGTATATATGCAAACGGGATGTATACTGAAACTGTTTCTGTAGCGTTGAAATGAAGTAAATAGAAAAATCAGCCTATTCACTAATAGTTTTTACCTAGAATAAATATATCAAAGTAAACGATTCTGGGTGTAGAAGGTCTTGTGAATTTACCTATATTTTTTTCTGGAAGCACACAAGCGACGTGAGAGGGCAGGCCAAGCCCAGCCTCAAATGATGTAAGCGTCATCAAGAACAAATGCAGGTGAGACAGGTGCTTTGGCTTGTAGTACAGTTTACAAAATGCGTCCATATTCCAGGAAAGTATTGACGTAGTTTGGGAGAAGCATGTCTTGATTTAGAATCTGTGTCATATCTCTTCAGCATGCCATTGCTTTGGCTTGGCTCGTGGCAGAATTGTCTCGTCACTGTTCTCCAAATGAAAGACGCTTCTCAAATGTTACCTCATTTCCTTTGGCCACACTTCAAAGTGACTTCACAGAAGAGCATAAATACACAACAGAATCTGTATGTAGCTCTGGTCTTATTACCTCACTAATAAACAGTCCAGAGCTCAATATATCACCCCAATACGTGAGCTTTCAGACCTGTCTTGTCAAACAAATTCCAGTAAATGCAGTTAAATAATTGAGACTTCTGTGGAACGACACAGTTTGAGATCTTCCTGAACCCAAAAAATGGAATAAAAGAAACATTTTATTTATGAGTAGGCGTGAAACCCATGAAAAAAGAAATAAAATCATTTTAACCCGTGCATCATGCACTATTTTATCGATAATCCTGAATATTTATAAATATAAAATATATGTAAGTCTCTTACGAAGCATCAGTGCTGACAAGGTGACTTTTATTAAAGCATATCTTTATAAATAAGGGAGACAGCAGAAATAATAAAACGATGAAAATTACGTATTAAAAATATAATTAATTGGTAGATTATAGATTAACATTTTTTAAACTTACTCATATTTTGAAAAAAGAAGCGAAATTTTGATTGTAAAATTATTACAATTTGAAATAATTATTCCTTGGGAGGAGAAAGTGGAATTAAATTATTCATTACATTATTTACCATAGGCCAATTGTTTGGTTTCGAAAAAGTAGTCCATGTAGGGAGAGTTAGTGCATAATTTGAATTAGAGGATCAACTAGCTAATATTACAGTATAAACCCCTATACTTGTACATACCAAAAAAAGAATATACCCAAATTAAAAGTAAATAAACCTCTTATATAAGGTATTAATATTCATAAAATTAAAGATAAAAATAAAGAAAAAACAGGACATACATAATGTTCTCTGTGGAATTATCTATATGGCCCACAGCAACCACCGATGATTTACAATCACCATGGCGTTTTATTGTACTGAAATCTGTGCCTGAATCTTCTAAAAGGGTGGCAGATTCATCGGAAGCAATGTCCACTATAAAGACTATAATGGGGCAATTCCAAGAATTTGGCAACCCTAATAGGTATTTTTTCAAAATGTATTTATTACAACTGGCACATTGAAGCATTTTTTACTGTAATATTTATGAATAATAGTGTTGAATGTTTGTTGGTTGCAGCGCTAAATATTTATGGTGGAAGTCCACATATTTACAAATAACAGTGAATATATGTGAGACATTCGTCTTTGTGTTCTAAATGGTTACTCTTAATGAAGTCCCCAAGTCTGATATTATCCAGTGTCATCTGGCACGTACATTCCCGTTTTGTCGACTACGTAAGTTTACCTGCTTTATTACCGTTTCGTCGACTCGAGGCTAATTGGCTCTGACCCTTTTGTCGACGCAGGTAAACAACCAACCCAACCCTCTACTATCTTACAGTGACTTAGTTTTTAAATTTGTTATAATGAACGACATAGAAATACCAATACTGTGGAGGTATGGCATAATCGCTTAAACACGAAAATTGGAAAGAACCATCCTATTTTCTTAGGAATTATTAGCTATTCTGCGGGAAGGGGCAGAGACCTCGGACTCATTGGGGCATCATTTCACCCATTTCATTCATTGCCCGATATGACTAAACGTTGGCGGACGTAAATTGAAGGAAAGAAACAGCATATGCCAATGCCGAAACGACTAAACAAATATCGAGATTTGGATCAAAGAAAGAAACAGAACCCTCAAAATCTTTTAATGATCGTGCTACAGTAAGTCAAATCCTTCGACGATTACTTTATATAGTAAAATTTGACTAACGAGCTTTACCATCTCAAATTTGACAAAATCTGTATTTACAGATTGAATTTATGTATGTTTGTCATTTACTATGACGAGACAAAACTGTTGATAATATTTTTAAGCACACCATCGCAACAGCTTGTGAATTTCAAACAAACAATAAACTTACAATCTTTCACTTTTGACAGTCCTAAGTCTGTATAAAGTGCGAAGGAAAGTTTAGTGAATCGACGAACCTGAAATTATTAATAACAATGATGTAGAGGTTGAAAGGCCAGTCAACTGAACGGGAATTTTTCTGAAAGTCGACAAAACGGGAATCGACGAAACGATAACGAACCGTCTGGAAGATTTCTTCTTCCAATACACTCATAATTAAAACAACCTTTATCATTTAGTAGTTTTTATCTGTTACTGCATTGTTGATATTCTTGGTTGGTAACCTTCTGGCATACGTTTAAAAATACTGTAGTTTTTAGTATTTACTGATGTCGTGGTTCTTATTTACATTAAGGCACACCTTCATCATTGAGAAGTTTGTTTACATGTTGAAGATGCCTATATTTTAGCCTTTTCTTCAAAGAACGCAAACAAGACGTTTTTAGTGTAATTACTTTGTATGTCTTTACCTGGCATCAATCGAGAAACTTCTTTCATGCAATGTCGTATTAGTTTCGAGATTTTTTGGATAAAAATTGTACTTTCTCTCTCTGCTGCTTGTAAAATTTCAGCAGGTTCGGTAAAGGTCATATTCACATTCAAATTACCCGTCATTTTATACAATTTTAGTTTAACTCAGATTCAGGGCCTTCTTGATTGTTACATTCCACGATAAACTAAGTTGGCATCACCGACGTCTTAACAGCTTTCCAGGACTGAGCGAAACAATTTTCTATTTATAACACAATTGTGGACTATGAAAGAACTCACTTTTACTATCAACTGTTTATTTCAAAGAAATGTCCAATTGTATTTGTATGTAAACATGAAACAACTCGCATAAAACCAAATTTGGTATTAAAATGTGTCATCTTCAAAGGTTGCAAGAGGTAGGTTTTCAACAAAATGTTATGACAAGAAAGTATCTTTTACATAGAAAAATATCCCACCAATTTCATATTTTCAAACAGCAACAGCGATTTTGATTAACATATCATATGTTTAAAATATTTGCATTATGGTGAGGAGGTACTGCCTATCTCCGCAATGCTATTTACATGACTTTGGGTACACATTACTAAGAAATTATTATTGATATGTACATGCAATGTTTCAGACATGTTCGTAAAACCTTTATCTTGAATAATACCTATTATTATTTGAAAATTTTATACTGATAATTTGTTATAATTTTTTAGTTTTTTTTTAAACACACTGACATTTCAGATAATTTTATTGTTGTAAACAAGTATTGTGAATATTAGAGAAAAATCTCTTCTTATTATTGTTCTTATAAGTTTGCTTAAAACACACAAAAATTAACATGTTTTGGTTGAATAGTAAAGTATATATATTAATTGCTGACTTCTCACATGAGTCAGAACATTCCTGCTGCGTAGTCTTGACTCTCTGTATCCTCCCTTGTTCTTTTCAAATTCCTCTTCATTTTTCTTGCCTTCTTGGCAAGTTCTTCAACCATTTTATCTTCTTTCAGGACCCGCAGCTCATCAATTTCTGTATATGACTACTATCATGATTAGCACATGTATTGCGTGCACTGGGCCTACTAACCTCAATATTACATGTGGTTTCATTGTCTATTGTATTTATATTTTCTACATTTACTGTTCTGTTATTAATAAAACTATTGCTTGCAAACTTTCTCTTTCCAAATGTTTTTGGCCCACCCATATCATATATTCACCAATAACTAGTACAAAATATTATTCAAAACAAATAACTCTTCACATACACAGTCAAAGACAAAAGGAAAGCTAGCATCATTGGAATTACAGTGGTACTAACAGGAAACTTGAAAGATCCCTTACAAACAAAGATTATTTCAGAAATATTTGTTCAGTATTACAGAAGTTATGATCGATTTTCTGAAAGTTTACGAAAAGGGGCATGGCAACAACTTAATATCCACTAATATAATAAGCAAATTAGGTATAAAATATTGCTCCAATGAACTTTCTGACCATATATTCATAATCTAGAGGGATTAAATCATAATAAAATATAAAAATAAAAAAGATGAATGTTAACCCCAATGAATCTTATGTAAAAATGTTGTGAAGTCATTTCGTTACGAGTGGATATTTTATTATTTTATTAACCATAATGCAGACAAAAAGCTTTCTACAAAACTTGCTTTACGGAAAATGTAGAGCTCTTTCAATTACAGCACGTGGCCCAATCAAGCCGTTCTATATAGATTTATGTTTCCTGCATTCCTAAGTGCAAAAGAAGTTGCCGTGCCACTGATTTTCAAAGGGGCAGTGCAGGTACAAAGGCTTTTTTGCTCACCGTATGTATTTTTGGACATACTTGGCGGTCATTCAGGTAACAGATGAATGCGTTATTTGAATACGATCTATGACAAGAAGTACCGAAATACGGCTGAAGTTCGACGCGACATCTGCCTCTCCGAGTGTTATTCGAAATTAAGTTTATAGCTGCCAGCCTCTGTAGCGTAAGTGGTAGTCTCTGTTTTACATTCAAGAGGTCCCGAGTTCGAATCTTGGTCAGGGTGGGTTTTCTGGATAAGGTTTTTTCTGGAGCTTTGCCTTATCCTGTGAGGTAAGGACCCTGGGTTCATTTGAGCATCATTTCACCCATTTCATTCATCGTCCGATATGACTCAGCCGGATAAAAGGACTAAAATTACCACAAAAATTATTTACCAAGATCGATTAAGTGGTTTAAAACACTATTGTTCCAATAATCGACAGTAACAGTTACATTATTAGTCGTTTCTTGTGAAGCAATGAAGTAGGTGGACAGTTCTCTGTTGCACATAAAGTAAAACAGAATTTGAGTAGATTGCTGGGTTTGAAGCCAGCCCCGTCAATTAGGGTGTGGCATATCCGGCTAAAGCTGGATCATTCCTGACCTGCGCCACCTTTATCTGCACGTGTATACATGCTGATTTATACAGTCACTTTACTGCAGAATGTGGAAGACATAATGAGGCAGGCCTTGTTACTCTGTAATGTCGTCACCTCGGGCGGTGATGTGTGTCCATAAAACTGGTTTGGAAATTAGCGTCAACTACATTCATGCTAATTGTTTTCCTTTCAGAAGCTTTCCTCGTTTCAGGACGTTTCTGTTGTATAACATTTATACGAAGTTTAAGATTCGAAGATATACAGAAACAAAGCTTCTTTACTCACTTAAAGGCAGATCAAATTACGAAATTGTCCAAAGAGGTATTTTTTGTGCAGTCTTATTCTGCGAGTACTGCGCCGTGGCGTAGTGGACTAAGGCGTCCTCCTTTGCCAAGGAATGCGCCCCAGTTTGATCCCAACCTTGGGGGTGCAGATTTTAAGTCCGAGGTATAGGACCGGTTCCCAAAGGGGAGGGGATCCGTCCCCTTCAGCTGCCGTGGTGCGGGCGCTGTGGACCCCTAGCACTCGTGGTACCTCTGACGTTACTAGAGGAACCTCGGGCCGAACATTGGAGCCCCTCCCTGATTGGGAGTTGTTCGGATTGGGTAGGACTCGAGGGGGCAGTGGTT
The DNA here is from genome assembly GCA_030765055.1 of Mantis religiosa. Taxonomy (NCBI): domain Eukaryota; kingdom Metazoa; phylum Arthropoda; class Insecta; order Mantodea; family Mantidae; genus Mantis; species Mantis religiosa. The sequence goes on from CM060957.1 coordinate 81,522,346, forward strand.
CCCGATACCCGTGGGAGATCGGGTACGTTTCCGGACGGGGCTGAGGGAAGTCATATATTCCCATGTACTAGCCTGCATAGCTAGTAGAAGGTGTGCTAGATCACCAGGCGGCCCTGCCGAGGTCTAATCGGTAGCCTTTCTCGTTGGGGTTGGTGCGCGTAAGTAGCGTATCCACTTCCATCCCGTCTTGAGTCCATAGGACTAGATGGGGGGCTCTTTAGTCTCTAGGTCTTGCCCTACGGAAAGCCCCACAGAGGCGCTGGGTGCCCTTTTGGGACAGCTCAGTAACTCCTTGGTCATTAGAGAGGAGGTCAGTCTTCACTTTGTGTGGATTGCCCTGGTAGATACCCTCGACCGGTGCCCAACCAGTACTGTGAAGAAATTAAGGAGCTACGATAGGTAGCGGACCCCGATCTAGAAAACCAACTTTCCGGCTGACATCTCCTCCCCGTATCAGTTGGATGATCACCCACTTCTATCTTGCGTATGTGGGCGTGAGATCGGCAGTCTGTTTGGACGGCCTTGGCCCAGTAGGGCTGTTGAGCCATGGATTAACGCTTTAATCCATTCAGTGAGGTTTTCTTTATAATGTACTTATTTTAAATATATTTTTAAAATCATAACTGAATCTGCCAGTTTTTACTGCGTATCTTGCACTACTTCACAGGACAAAATATCTCTCACAAATATCTTTCCTTTATTTTGAAAGATGAATGTTGCATAATTCTAAGTTCTAAGGGCCCTGGGCTTATTTGGGCATTATTTCACCCATTTCATGAATCGTCCGATATGACCCAACCGGATAAAAGGACGTTAAATTTAAAATAAATAAATGGAAGTAACCCCTAGGTACTGTTGTTGCTGCTCTTTCTTAACGTGATGGTTGGACATTTAAAATATATAAATTTAAACTCATATGACTTTTGCAGAAATTATTCTTACTAACATCAATTATATTTCATGTAAATATCGTACTTAACTAAACTTTTACTAGAAAATTGAGTACAGAATATTTAGGAATTCTTTTATGTTAAAAATGTAGGCATTAAGTATAATTACTATGAACCATAAAATGTCAAATTTGTTTGATAAACACAAGGAAAGTTTTATATTCATAAATTGAAAAGACGGAAACCTCCACTGAAATTAAACATTGTCCATAAATGTTGCAAAATATATATTATCTTTTCAAATAAATAAGTCGTTTAAAATCCTGAATTACGAAGACCAGAATCCGTCTGCCTTACACAAAAGACAAATTTAGGAATAATCTAACTGGTGGTCTCATTTTCGCATTTTTCTTATTGGACTTACTTAGACCCAATTTCAAATTATGTTAATATTTCTCCATACTCAGAATTGATGGCAGCCCATAAGTGCACTGCTTGGCCAGTCACAACGGTTACAAAATCAATGAAATTATTTGTTATACTTCAATGTGCTCTTAGCTCTATACTGAGCCTATTGAAGGCTTCTCGACATTGCTTCACAGCTGTACAATAAACTCTTGAACAATACTCATACCGGTTGCAAGTTCAAGTCGAGTTTGGTAACCGCGGATGCACCTCATTGCATAGAATATTAATTATGGAGTTCCTGTTATGGATTGATGAGCTATTTCAATTCAGGAGCTGCTTCTCTGAGAGGAACAGGTGTCCGTGGACATAAGAAATAATTAATTCGACTATAGAGTGTACTTAACTAAGCACCTTCAAAGCCATCTGATAACTGAAACACCATTCACTGTTAAAATTACTAAGGATAAAATGATGCACCTAAACAGTTGAGGAAATAATAAGTTGTCAGCCACACAGCACACTTGTCAACATTCCCTTAAAGATATGCGGCGTAGTCACGGATGAAATTTTGGGTGAAATTTCATCTGTTGAACCACGGCCTATTAGGCCAGGTATACCTACAGTTTATTGCTTAGTATTGTTTTATGTCGAAAAACTACTTTGAGCCGTCAGTTATTAGCTTCAATTCAGTTGTTTTTACACTTTTAAATGTACTAACATAATATGACAAAGAATGATTACAGTTTTTAGACAGTTGACAGTGAATGAGGAACTTTTAGTAGTTCACTACTGTGTTAGAAGCCGAAAATTCTTTCGTTTAGGGTTCAAAACCTTTTAAAACGCTGGTAGCGAGTCGGCCTCACGTTCAAGAGGTGTCGAGTTCGAATCTCGGTCAGGGTGAGTTACCTGGATAAGGTTTTCCGGGGTTTTCCCTCATCCTGTAGGACGAATGTCGGGTAACTGTGAGCTCTATGAACCCTGGGCTCATTTGAACATCATTTCACCCATTCCATCCAGCGTCCGATATGACTTAACGTTGGAGGACTTAAATTTCAACCCCCCCCCCTAAAAAGGGCCATAAATCTGTGTTAAATAATACTCGTATAAAATAGAGGGTCAACATTTCAGTTTTCTCAAAAGATGAGTAAGTTTGGAAAAAGTTTTTATATACAAATAAATAAATTAATTAAATTACTGTTAAGTTATTTTCATCGTTTTATTATTTCCACTGCCTTCCATACATAGAATGTTGTGGTTTTCTAATAGTCATATTGCCAGCACTGATGCTACGCAAGGCAAATGAACATCGCAACCCGATGAACATCATGGTCATGAGAAAGGTATAATATCATATATATATATAAATAATCTATAATATCTATAAATATTCAGGACTGTTTAAAACTAGTGTATGATGCACGGGTTAGAGGATTTTATTTTCCTTCTAACACTTGCATCACAAATAACTATTAAATATTTATATTTTTTCTAAAGTAATCAGAGTGGTGGAGAACAATATGGTAGTGTTTTTATTTTTCAAGATAAAATGCTTAGTTTTATGGAACCCCTGATTAATTATTATAATACAAGCAAAATAAGTTTTCTTTTCTAAAAATATTAGACATACGTGCACATCATTTAAAATAATTTATGGTAGATCATCGTGGGACAACATTTCAATAAAAATTTTAAGAGTTAGACAATTCTCCTATAGATACTCTTAAGTTACAGTTAAGTAATACAATTTTGACAGTGGTGTACACCATGACGTGAAGACATTATATATGAACACAAAAATGGATTTATTAAACATTGTGTTACTCAAAATATATTTTTGGATTTTCTATGAATTATTTAGAAAAGAACAATTTCAACACATTTTACTGTTTATATTTTTCACTATCTATATCGAGAACGAAGTTATTTATTCTAATCTGAGACTTTGGTAATAGTTTCATAAATACCTTCTGAGTGATATATTGAATGGAAATGTTTTAGAGAACAAAAATGAACATATCCCAGAGTTTAAAGGAGATGATATTCGTTAGAAAGGATATGAAACATCCACCTTCCTTTTTAAGGTACTTTTCTATCCATTAAATTTATTGCTAAATGTGAATCAAGTACTCAGTTTTGTCAATATTGTGCAAAAGGTAGTGTAACTTAATGTAATTCAAAAATAGGAATATATTTAGCTCTTTTTTAAATACATCCCTTACTAATTCATCCCTTCGCCTAAGATTTAGGCGAAGATTCCTTTTCGCTCCTTTACCATAAGATTTTCAATATCATAGCGGTTATTTGCACACATATATGAGCGAGAAAACAGCAGCAATGAGCTACCACAGTAAACATAATAAGAACGTTATACATCCAAAAATTAAGCTGGGGCAAGATGAGATAAAATATAAAAATAAACAAATTTCTGGGTTTGTTACTAGATGAGAACTTAAGTTGGGAAATGCATATTGATAGCATCACTAACAGACTTAATAAAATTTGCTTCTTAGTAAGATCAATAAAATTTATGTCAAGTGAACGTGTTCTTAGAGTGGTATATTTTGCGTGCATTCATAGTCTATTAACAAATGGGATAATGTTCTTAAGAAATTAAAAAAATAGCATTAAGGTTTTTAGGATGTAAAAGAAAGTAATACGGATTATGGCTGATATCACAATCAAAACTAGTTACAAACCAAGCTTTAGAAAATTTAAAACGTTTTCTTTGCCAAGCATATATAAAGCACTTAACTACACGAAAGAAAACCTAAATTCATTTAAAACAAATGCAGAAGTTTATACACATAATCCTAGAGTAAAGAACAATCTATTTATGAATTTGCATGGAACCAAATTGTATGAAAGTAGCTTCACATATGCTGGTCTACATTTATTAAGTAAACTACCACAGAGTATAAGGAATATTGAGTCCAAACCAAAATTCAAAAAGGCTCTATTTAATTTCTTAATCGAGAGAAACTTTTACAGAGTATAAGAGCTCCTAAATCATTAAAATAAGTAAAGTCCACATTTTCGAATAATTACTTTTATCTAGCATTTCTCTATGGTCTTTAAATATTTTGTTTTTATTTCCCTTTCTAGTTTAGACTTCTGTTGTATCCTATATCTGTTATAGTTTTCAGTCCTATGTAACTTTTTATATTTGTTTTTGTATTTTGAACTGAGGTATCCTATAACATATGTATTATGTTCCAATTGGATTTCAATTCAATTCATGCCAGAGGATCTACTCCCATTAGTCCTGGCCGCGTAGGACCAAGGACCCGGGCCTCCTTCGACCAGGGAGTTACCGAGCTGTCCCAAAAGGGCGCCAGGCGCCTCCGTGGGGCTTTCCATAGGGCAAGACCTAGAGACTAAAAAGCGCCCCATCTGGTCCTGTGGACTCAAGACGGGATGGAAGTGGATACGCCACTTACGCGCGCCAACACCAAAGTGGGAAAGCTACCGGTATGGCCTCGGTGGGGCCGCCTGGCGATCTAGCACACCTTCTACTAGCTATGCTGGCTAGTACGCGGGAATATCAATGGCTTCCCTCAACCCCGTCCGGAGACGTACACGATCTCCCACGGGTATCGGGAACCACTGCCCCCTCGAGTCCAACCCAATCCGAACAAATCCCTATAAGGGAAGGGCTCGAATGTAGGTTCCTCTAGTAACGTCAGAGGTACCACGAGTGCTAGGGGTCCGCAGCGCCCGTACCATGGCAGCTGAAGAGGACGGATCCCCTCTGTTACATGTTCCAAAGGATGAAATAAACAATACAATAAAATACAATACCTCAACCATAAGGGTGAAGCCGAGATAGGGGAAATGGCAACAAGAGATTTTAGTTTGCCACCCGAGAATAGAGACGCTGCGATCACCTCGTGTCGCCAACGATTAACATGGGAGGTTCACTTCTAATAAGTATATGTTCTGTGACCTCAACCTCGGATAATTCTCGAAATATATCGATTTGTTGATGTTTACTATGGTCTGATGGCTTCCTCCTAGCTCATCTTTAATTTTCTTTCAATGGGCTATTGAGTTTAAACATACTTAAATCCTAATCTTCACGGTGTTTTCTTTCTATTTGCTCAGATGTTGGCAGTTCTTTTTATGAACAAAAAACAACAAGTGTCTTTACTGCCAAAGCTTGAACTAATTAGGAAAACATAACCTGTAACTTAGCTACAGTTATGCTCACATTTTTATTTAACATTATATCTAATGACAAATATAGTAGAAAGGTCATTAAGCTGATTAAAACATACTTAATTTTTCTTAAGTTTTTAACGAGATCTCTGAAGGTATTTCACAACAAATTCTATTCTTTCGCAGTTTACTACTACACGCGGAAAATTTAAGTTGCCTGCAATGTTACCAGACAGTTTTACTTGAAGTGTGAAATGTTAGAAAAAACTATTCCACTTGATACTGGAGTGCAACCGATAACATCAGAGGATACTTACTATGATTACAAAAAATGAATTATTCACAACCATTGACAAAACCATTCACGGAATCATGTGGCACTTCTGCTTTTATATCTCTTACTTTTGGCTTTTGTTTATTTATTTAATTATTTCTAATAAGTTAATCTGTTGCTTGTTTGGTTCAGTATACATATCTACCCGTATAACCCTAATATGCAATTTGGCGTGATAGGTTCAAATAATCTTTTATTATTTGCAGTATTACATTCTTTACAAAATTTGCAAGGCTGTTCTTAGAAACGAGAAAGTTCTTTTCGCAAGTTTGACGAAGCAGAAAAGCTAATTTTGGTTTTCCCATTGAGAGCGCAGTTTTATTTGTTCCTCCCACACAGAGTCCTGAAGGCATTGATCGGTTCCGAAGATTGTGCTGACCGCTCTTGAATGTCTTAGATCCTATATGACTCATTCGTAATACCGGCGATTATTTCACATACAAACGATGCAATTTCGTTGCCTATTCTGTAGGTATTTTGTTACTGGATTAAGCTAGTTGTAACCCCTATGTAAACACACAGAAATATCTCCTTGAAAAATATGAAAAAAAAAAATATTGTATTATTTACACGATCGAGATGAACATGCGTATAGATTATTTTATTATTCTTTTGTTGCTGTTATTAGGGGACTGATCGCTTAAGGCGGCTGAAGCGTGAGGGTTTTAAAAAGCTGTTTGCTAAATGCTGGATTTGAAACAAAAGAGTAACGAGTTTAGCGCTCCAAAACTAAGTCGTTATTGAAAAATCCAAACTAATGGCAGCAGATAAATTGGAAACGATTATAGCCAGCTTCTCCCTCCCAAAAAGGGCGTGGAACATAGCCACCTTTTCCATATAGTGAGTTTTCGTCCATCTCTTAAGTTTACCGATTGCACAACGTTATGCAAAGTGTTCAGTTTCATATGATCTTTGCAAAACTTTCAAAGTACACCTTTTATTTCTTAAGCAGACATCCAAAGAATATGGCATTTGAGTAAAACATGTGGACTACTTGGGTTTCTTGTGCTGTTGTTTCTAATGATTTTCATTAAAATTGCACATGTTTAAGAAAATTTCTTGACTAATAAAGCATAGTATTTCTGAATATTCCCGGAGTCCTTCTGTAAGAAATTCTGTATAAGTTTCTAATATGTGGTGGCTATAGGAAACCCTGTAATTTAGTACTAACTATAATGCACAGACTGTATCAATTTCATTCAAACTAGAGGGGTTTTCAAAGCATTTATAGTTACACGTTTGCACTTTACATTCTTGAAGTTAGTTTCTTCCTGTTTCAATCACAAAGCTGGTTGCCATAGTAATATATTCTATTGTATTATCCGGATAGCAGTCCTAAATAAAAATATATCCTGAAAGCTTAACGGGGATGTCATAATTACCTCTTGTATGAATGATAACGGATATTTGTGAATTTATACGCAGACCCTATAATAAATAAAGAAATAAAGGAATAAATAAATAAATGAATAAATGAATGAATAAATAAATAAATAAGTAAGTAAGTAAATAAGTAAATAAGTAAATAAATAAATAAATAAATAAACAAGCAAACAAAGAAACAAAGAAACATGGAAACAAACAAACAAATAAATAAATAAATAAATAAATAAATAAATAAATAAATAAATAAATAAATAAATAAATAAATAAATAAATAAATAAATAAATAAATAAATAAATAAATAAATAAATAAATAAATAAATAAATAAATAAATAAATAAATAAATAAATAAATAAATAAATAAATAAATAAATAAATAAATAAATAAATAAATAAATAAATAAATAAATAAATAAATAAATAAATAAATAAATAAATAAATAAATAAATAAATAAATAAATAAATAAATAAATAAATAAATAAATAAATAAATAAATAAATAAATAAATAAATAAATAAATAAATAAATAAATAAATAAATAAATAAATAAATAAATAAATAAATAAATAAATAAATAAATAAATAAATAAATAAATAAATAAATAAATAAATAAATAAATAAATAAATAAATAAATAAATAAATAAATAAATAAATAAATAAATAAATAAATAAATAAATAAATAAATAAATAAATAAATAAATAAATAAATAAATAAATAAATAAATAAATAAATAAATAAATAAATAAATAAATAAATGAGTGAATGAATACATGAATACATGAATGAATAAATAAATAAATGAGTGAATATATGAATGAATGAGTAGGTACATGAATGAATATTAAATAAATAATAAATAAATAATAAATAAGAAAGAAATATTATGAACATAGACAACTTTTTTAAAAAATGCTATTTTGAATTTTGGGAACTTACGAGGGTCGGCTGAAAAGTCCCGGGTTTCACAATAAAAATATTTACAATTTTTGGACATTATTTTTCAGCATAATCTCCAGGAAGTAGATATCGCTTTTCCAGTTTAATTAAAAAATCTCTGCAATGTGATTTATCGTGGTCCTCAAAATAGCTGCTTACCGCAACAATGACCTCGTTGCTGTGAAATCTTCGTTCTCCAATAAATGTTTGTGGTTTGGGAACAGGTGGTAGTCACTGGGTGCTAGATCTGGCGAATAGAGTGCATGTTCAAGCAATTCGAACTTTAATTCGCACATTTTTCTCATTGCAATGACTGAACGATGGGCCGGAGCTTTGTCGTGAAGTAACCAGATAGTTTTCTTTGCCAAATTTGGCCTTTCTCTTTTCACCCCATCATTCAAACGTTGCAGTAAGCTTGCGTGACAGTCACCGGTGGTACTTTTATCCTTTTCCAAATAATCAATAAAAATAATTATCTGTGTATCCCAGAAAACACTCGATATAACCTTTTTAGCTGACAAAATTGACTTTGCCTGTTTTTGGAATTGGCTCACGTGGTGCAGTCCACTGTTTTGACTGTGATTTACTTTCTGGAGTGCAGTGATGTATCCAAGTTCCACCAAAGGTAATAAGCTGTCTTAAAGTTTTACTGGGATTTTTACGGTATAGCTTCAAATAGTTAACAGAAACTGTTTTTCTTTCCAATTTATGATCAGGTATCAACAAATACGGCACCCATTTTGCACAGACTTTTCAAAGCCCAAAACCTTACTTAAAATATTACCTGCACATTCTGTTAATATGTTTGGCCTCTGCTATATCAAACAACTTTAATCGGTGGTCTTCATTCAATGAATTTTTTCAATGATCTCTGGAGTTGTTACTTCCCTAGAGCGTCCAGAGCGAGGCTCATCACTAGCGCTCGTACGTCCCATTTTAAACTCTGTGGGTACCTTTTAATCATTGATATGAAGGGGCAGAGTCTTTCAATGTGCTATCTATTTCCTTCTTGATTTCTTTGGGCGTTAAGTCTTTCAAATGGAAGTATTTAATCACTGCTCGTTTTTCCAAATCCACCTCTACACTTTTCTTGTTTAAAATTCTGTCATTCAAAAACTAAACATTCCATTGACCTGTAACTATGGATATAATCTAGTTTAAAGTTAAACTATGTGATGCTATCCGTCAAGCTGCCCCAGTGGCGCTATCTCTATGTGAGGCCCGGGACTCTTAGGCTGACCCTCGTGAAAAGTATCGGTATTTCCATTAAATTCTCACAGTAAAAGTGACCTGTTTTATTTTAATCCGAAGCTATCTCTGTTACGTTAGATTCCACTCCAATTGACATTATTTTAAATTGTTTCCAAGGACTGAGTTGTTAATCGTAGGTAGCCAAGCCGAGGTATCTAATGGAGTCCTCACTTTATGTCGATGATTTGTCTTCTCTACACGTGAAAGCCATTCCCTTCATTTTACGAGCGCGCTTCTGAAGAAGTTATTTGACTTTAATAAAATTTAACGTGCCCTTAAACTTGAGGACCTCCTGCTGGAGCTCTTAATCCTTTCATGGAAGTAACATTTTCTTGCTTGCGGGATAAACATTATTACAGCAGCCACCACTATATCTAATATATGCGATGATGGTTATGTGTGATGTTTTCGTGGAATATACACACTTATTTTAAAGTCAATACAGTGAATAACTTGAAAACCTTTTGACTATAAAGTTTAAATTTCAATTAACATGCAGGGGTCTGCAAGATGTTTCATATCTTTTCCATTTAAAAACCATACCAATGAAACGTAAATGACCAGAAAATATTTATATAGTTTATTTTTTATTTTAAATGCTTTTAAACATTTGAGAGTAAAAGTGGGCCATTTAGTAGCTTACGGCTGTGTTAAAAGTAAAATATTCTTTCTAAAAATAAGTAAAAAATTAACATGCCGATAATGCCAACGTTGGATTCTTGCAGAATATGACAATCGCCTCATTTCAAGAAGGACGTGAATCTCAGTTAAATAATACTGGTATAAAATGGCGGGCCAAAATTTCAGTTTTCTAAAAAGATGAGTAAGCTTAGACAAAGTTTAATCTATAATTTAATTAATTAAATTTTTGTGACGTTATTTTGATCGTTTTATTATTTCCATTGTTTCCATCATGTAGAATGTTGTCGTTTACCAGAGGTCATGTTGTCACCACTGATGCTACGCAAGACAAATGAATATCAGGGCCATGAGAAGGGTAAACAATACCATACATTTATACAGTGCGATAATATAGGCCATAACTTTTGAACCAATAATAGGACACACATGCAAATTTAGGAGAATATAATACACAAATAGAGATTACATTGCACTATTTACATCTCAGAGAAAACGTTGGAAGTGTCCTCCACCTGCATCTATACATGATACGCCTGTAGACATTGAAGTTTATATAGGTATCTTCAAGACATTTGTGGAGCAGCTGGATGATATCGAAATGAGAGAAGGTTATTTCCAGCAAGATGGAGTAACACCATATATCTAATGACACCATGGAAATTGTAACCAGTTTTTTCGATAATTGAATAATCTCAAAAGGTCTGTGGCCTCCCAGATCCCCTGAGCTTTTCTTGTGGGGGTATCTAAAAATAGAGTGTACAAGAATAGACCACGGACAATTGATGTTCTCAAGGAATCCATTCGAACCGAAATATGTAAAATTAGCCAGCATACTCTCCAAAAAACTTCAGAGAATATGGTGAGGCGAGTGCAAACATGTATAGATGCTGGTGCAGGACACTTCCAACATTTTCTCTGGTATGTAAATAGTGTAATGTAATATTCCAATTGTCTGTTATATTCTCCCAAAGTTTCACGTGTATCCTATTATTGGTTCAAAAGTTATGGCCTACTGAAATGGTTCAGGTTTATATGGATCGCACTATATATTAGGTTGTCTCATAATTAAAGTCGGGGTTTTGATTTTAGTATTTTGGAAGATTTACTTGGTTTATTTGGTTTGTCAATGATATTACAGGATGCCATGCCTAGTGTTGCGTACTGCGAGTATCTCTCAGTCTTCAGTTGTTAATAAACAATCACAAAATGCAGATAACAAAGTTTGAACTTAAGAGTCCTTCTAAAACACTACTGGAAACGAGATTATAAAACCGCTGCCGTAGCTCGAAGAATATGTGAAATGGAAGGAGGTGTCAGCGAGCGTGTGACATAAGGATGGTTCCAACGTTTCAACAATGGAAACGAAAAAACTAAAGATTTACCAAGTTCTGGAAGACTAAAGTATGGAATATTGCGGATACACGCCAAGTTTTGCGAGAAAATCCGCAAAAAGGACCCGTAGGCTTTAAGAAGAATTTGGTGCATCAAAAGAGACCATGGAAAATCATACAGAAGCTGTAGATCTGTACATCATGAACTGACACAGCAACAGGCTGAACGTGGAGTGGATATGTGTCTTCAGTTCATCCGTAATCCCGTGGATGATAGATTTGTCAGTATAACTGTCTCTTGTGATGATGCCTCGAAACAGTGGTTTGATCCCCGCTAATCTACCAAAGTTGTTTAACAAAATAAGTTCGGTCCCAAAGTAATGTTGTGTGTCTGGTGGAATTTTGAAGTTGTGATTCACTGGGAGTTTGTTCCAAACGGGCGAGCGATTGATACGGATCTTTACTCTTAAAAACTGGAACGAGTTCATGAAATTTTGAGACGGAGATACCAAGCATTAGTTAAACGAAATAGAATTATATTGCAACAGGACAATGTAACACCCTATACTGCACGAAAACCATGGCAAAAGTTCAGGAATTGGGAGAAATGGAACTGCCACCATACAACTCTGATTTCCCACCATCAGATTGTCATCTTTCTCAATATATTTTCTACGTAGAAGAAATTTTGTCAACATTGAAGTAGTGCAAGTGAGTGTCACCGAGTTCTTAACATCAAAAGCTAGAGACTGTTACCATCTGGGATAACAAACTTTGAACGATGGCTCAAGACCATAGACTCTAATGGTCTATGCTTTGAAAATTAGTTAATTGCTTTTCAGAACACATTTCCAATAATTGTTTTTCTAAAAATAGACTTTACTTTATGAGACAGTATCTATATACTCTGATATATCTATAAATATTCAAGACTGTCTAAAAGTAGTGTATGATGCACGGATTAAAAGGATTTTATTTTGTTCGTAGGTTTCGGCGTGCAACCTCGTTTTGGAATCACACCTACTCGCAAAGTAAACGTTCTCTTTTAACCCTTGTATCGTAAATGATAGAACTTACTTTTAACTTATGACAATCATATTATGATACGTGATACAATCATATTTAGTACAGGTGGACATTAGTATACAGAGAAATTACAATGTCCATAAACATTGTACCTAGAAAGCTCATAAATTATTCATTATACTCACGTAAACACATCAAGGTGTTGAGCTAGATTGAGAATGTATTAAACAAGTTGAAGATTACAATACATTTCTGTCTTCAAATACTTGTGCATCGGAAATAAATACTACAAATTTATAATGAATATCTTTTTAATGTCTTCTTGTGTGGAATATCTTGACTGTGAACTATAGGGTCACATTCTTAAGGTGTATCCAGACTGTTTGAGTTTGGACACTGTAACAAACATTTGGAATAGTTTGTCGATCAATACTTTTCACTGGTTGAATAAATTACACTTGTCACTTTTTACTTTTAGCAGCCGTGTAAATTACTGCAGTTTCTGATTAAATGATATGAAATATTGATTTATATCTTTAAACACTCTTTTTGTATATCTTTCAGAAAACTGATGTTCACTTGTTAAATCTTCCACCATCTTAAAATATTTGTCTAACACTTTATTACTAGCTGTTGATTAAGGATATTCCTTATTTGGAAGTTTGTTATCCTGTCCCGTCTAGTTTTTCCTATACATTTCCGCAAATATCTCATTTCTGTATTTATAATTATTCTACTTGGTCTTGGGCACATAAAACGAATTACGTGTTGAAGCAGATAGTTATGGGTCATTCTTGGATAAATGCTGAGTATGGGTATTGAGGCTTCTGGAAAGAAGTTAAGATTAGAATATATTGACAGACAAGACATTTTTGCCACTACAAGTGACAAAAGCTCACTGAGGTTATATAGAGAAATAAAAACAACCTGGAGGAGGGAACGATATAAGTATTAACATATGTAATACGTTAGAGCGAGAAGGTTTTGCTTGGGCGAGAACAGGAGTGAGAAACTTGCAAGGTATAGGTTAAGGTAGGGAGCTAGATAAATGTTCATTGTGTGGAGAAGATAATGGAGACTTTTCTTGTATATTATATTGTAATCAAACAAAGATATGGAGAGAGCAGGCCTGGCTACGTAAATGGGACAATTTGGGGGGCGAAGTAGTAATTAGAAAAAATTTGCCAATAAAAGGGGAAAAGAACAGGAGAAATATAATTATTTAGGGAAAGTTAAGGAGAAATGGCTAAGAACAACTAAGAGGAAAATGTAGAATGAATAGGTGAAATGGCAAAATGTGTAAAATTGTGTAGAGGGCCTCCAATACACAAAAACCTAGGGTCAGGTGTAAGGGGACCGAATTATTATTCAATAGCAAGCAGCATGGTAGAACTTTCACGATTTGCGAATATATGTAATATATATTTATATTGTAATCTTCATGTTGTATTTCCATTTGATGGTGTAAAAGAAAAGCAAATTATTCTACTTTCATGTTTCGACAGTACTGTCCAGCTTTCTGAGCCATAAAGAAGTGTTGGGAGATAAAAGGTGTCATATATTCGCATTTTTGTATTTAATTTCTTTGTTTTGTTTTCCTATTAGTGTTTTTTTATTTAGTAGTAAATGTGGGTTGCCTTATTTATTCTGTGATTTATTTCTGTTTCCAATTTTCCTTTTAAATTTATCAGTGTCCCTAGATATTCAAAGTTCTCAGCTAGCTCCTTGTTTCTCTGTTCTATTCGATATTTATTTTTCTCTGTGCTCCTTTTGTTACATGCATTAATTTGATTTTATTTAAATTTCCTTCCAAGCCTTTATCTTCTAAAGTATTGGCCCATTCTATTATTGAATTCTGTGGTTCGTCTTCACTATTGTCCACTAGGACGATGTCATCTGCATAAACAAAAATCTGAGTGTATACTTGTATCATGTTCCAAATTCCTATTTTCATTCATCTGATTCTTCTTTTACATTGTTTAATTATTTAGTCCATGTATATAGTAAACAGCCTCTTTGTCTTACTGCTCTAGTTTTACTTGTTTATTAAGTGAAGATTAAACAAACTGTCAAAGACAAGGGAAATTTCACACTCTTAGATGAAATAGGAACAGAAAATCTAGCTGCCCTACTTGAAGAGAGGCCCTTGAGCTATAATGGTTCTTAAAGTTCTTATTTTTATTATAACTATTATAATAACATAATTCCGTATTTACGAAACAGCCTGTATATCTATACACTCAGGCTGCAAGAATTTGCAACCTCAGTGTTTGATTGAGGCGCCTTAGTAAAATTAGTTAGGTTAGGGTGCGATAAAGCAGGAAGGTTACCAGTACGCTCAAATGAAGTTCCTCTTTGACGATAAAACCGCAAACAACTTGTACCAAGCTGGAAATACGATGTTGTGGCTGACAAGTTAATTGTGCGCTAATGTTTTCATATAAATGGCAGAAAGTAATAAATGTCGCTGAGGCAAAGAAACGTACGTATGTGCCACGCAGTACTGGGCGGGCAACTTGTTTGGAGCGATGACCGATCCCACTCAATGTCATCAAGTGTGAGAGAAAACAGTTGTAGCTCTCTCGACCGCCAGTCATGATCTGGCCACATCCACGCAAGACAAATTAGCACCAGCAACACAGTGGCGTGTGTATTCATTCACTCGCTATCACATGTTTGACAACAATATAAGATTTTACATTACTTTGAAAGTCTTTGAAGTAAGTAAGATAATTCTAATTGCTTCAGCTTCGACGATGATTTGATGGCTTTAGCCAATTCATTGCGAGTACTTGGAGTGTGTCACGAAATTTACATGTCAGAAAGCGAGAAGTAAACAAATATGGCTGACAGGCCAAAAGATATCGTTAAGTTATACGAAATCTGGCCATATCTGAACATTGCGGCTTCCATGGATTATCATAACCAGATGACCGGGCCATGTAAAGAAACTGCCAAAAGATCTTCGAAGATTACGAAACACATTAACCTTCCGCATACCACACTAACAAAAAAAAAAAAAAAAAAAAAAAAAACTATCACAGTATACCAAGGAGGACCGAGCAGGATGGCTCAGGCAGTTTTGCCTGTGGCCCGCATTTAGGAGGCCTGGGTTCGATTCCCGTGGGCAACCTATCAGACCCATGGGTTTTTTCGGAGGTTTTCTCGGGTCCCAACACCAATGCTGGGTAGGTTAATTGCATCCCCCGAATTTCCTGTCCTTCCATTTCATCTCAATTATCATTTCGTATCATCTCTCATCTGATGGTCTCTTTCAGGGTAGAAGTATCGGCGGGAGTCTCGGCGTGCATGGCAGGATCTAAGGAAAACTACTTCCTCCTCCGATAGGTTTGTTGCTGGGCTCCGCTCCTCTGCTGGGACCATTTCGGGACCGCCAGCCAAGGACCTTTGTGACTCGGACCGCCTGTCAAGGACCTTTGGGGCTCGGCTGCTGGACTCGTGGCCGTTCCGCAGTAGGGGAGCGTATCCGTTGTCCTGGCCTGTCGGGGGAAGTCTCTATCCAAGTAAACTGTAGGGACCCTTCCCTCTGTACTGTCGTGGATCCTTGGGTCGGCTACCTCCTGTCAACTTCGCCTCATCGTTCGCTCCGGGGGTGCCCCACTTGGGGGCCTAGGAACAATGGACCCAGCATGGTGGCCTACGTACCGAATCCCCTCCGTAATGACATCCTAATCCTAATAACAAGGGGGTTCCAGGATACCCCAAAGCAAAATGTATGGTTAAGACTAGGTACATCTACAGAAACAAAAGGTATCACGTTGATCAACAAAGTAATAAAAATACTAAACTTTTATAATAATACAATGAAAAAAATTATCTTGGCTAGTTGGTAACAAATTATATAAATTATCTTTTTAATGCAGTTCATATTCTTAATTATACACCTTGAAGTTTGAATCAATACAATTTTTGCATGCTTTTTACATTTTGATAACTGCATGTTCCGTACACACAACAGAAAGCATAGAAAGTGGTTCTCTTTTAGCCTTCAGTGCTTCCGTACTTACAAGGAAACCTATGTCCCTATGGAAAGTTCCTGTTGTGTTTCTTGAGATCCACCTATGTTTGTTAGAAGGATGAGTTGCATTCCATAACTTATAAACTGCTTCTGCTTTTTGGTTTGTATATTGTACAACTTTCTCCACTATTTTAGATGTAATGAATAACATGAAAGCCTCCATAATCGAAGACACACTGCTAGAAGTCATTGTGAGACCACTAGATTTAGACAAAATGTCCTGTTTCGAAGCCTGTTTGATGTTTTGTACGTTAATTGCCATATTATTCCATTTTTACTTGTGTATATAGGTCTCTGCAGCACGTGAGTCTCATCAAACACCTCTTTGTAGTCCCTTCCTTAAGTAACTTCTTCCACTATGTCCATTCTTCTACATTATCTTCTACTTCTAAACACATACACTGCACATCACTATCTCCCGTCTCTGTTTCTGCTTCTATTACTTGCATTGCTTCTACTTATATTTCGTTCAGTGCGTAAATCATATTTCTTCTGTAATTTTAGCTTTTCTGAATGTTTCGCGAAACAACAGCAACAGAACTGAAGGCACTACAAAACACTGCACATCCATATCACGCTTATACTAACATACATTTCTACAATGTGCATTTATATGCAGTGTGTTTTCTTGTCTTATCTGGAGTATTCCCACGTCGCTCTACAATGGACTCCAAAGGTTGAATAATGTTGTTGTGGCACCCAATGTGCATTTATACATGTGTGTTTTCTTGTCTCACGGAATCCCAAGCGGGGTACTTACGAAATTCAACAATGGAAGCATCTATTGGGGGCAGTTTGACAATTCACACAGTCTGACCATTGTAAACTATTTCAAACAGCTAGAGATAACAAAATAGTTATGTTGGAGTCCCATAGTACTCCACTTGGTATGCAAAAGGTTAATGCAACATTAAATAGTGCAGTTGACCTATCAATTTGTACATTTCCATTGTGTTTTTAATTACTGTTTTTGTGATATTTGTAACATTACGTAGAGAATAATATTGTTTCTGTAACGGTAGTAGTAAAATACTTTGCACATGGTAAATTGTCAGTGTGTCCCAAAGAGTTGCAGTTTGGCAAAGGCACAACGAAATAATAACTGCCAAGACTGGTTAAATATTGACAATTTTTCTTGTAGGGAAGTAAGGAGTTTAACCCAGAGACATGAGTCATTCGTATATTAAGCAACTCTTGAGTTGTTATTTACCAATTCCTACAAAATAAATTTATTTAATTACAAAATCTGTACAAGTGTTTCAATTTTGCTCACAACAAAAGTTTTCTAATTTTTTCGAATCGACTATTATTTGCGTACGTAGAATATAAAATGAGTCACTACATTGTCTGTTTGCTTCACATACATTCATAACATTTCCAAATATTGTTCCCCAATACTTCATTATTTTCCTTTAATCTTCCGTAAATAAATTCAATAATTTAAATAAATGCTATTTAGTATCTGAGAAAAGTTACTCATAATTGGTTACTAAGAATGATAGATGTATATTTATAATAAAATTTGTAAGGTGTGTGTGTGAGTGTGTGTGTGTGTGTGTGTGTGTGTGTGTGTGTGTGTGTGTGTGTGTGTGTGTGTGTGTGTGTGTAATTTACGTCATCTAACGTTAAGTTACATTGGATGATAAATGAAATATGTGAAATGATGCTTTCAAATGAGCCTAGGGTACATAGAGCTTAGAGTTACTTGACATTCATGTTTTAGGATAAAGGAAGAACTCCGAAAAATATCTTATCCAGATAACTCACCCTCATCGAGATTCGAACTCAGGACTTCTGGAATGTGAGGCAGACACGTTACCACCTACAAGAA
Source organism: Mantis religiosa (assembly GCA_030765055.1). Taxonomy (NCBI): domain Eukaryota; kingdom Metazoa; phylum Arthropoda; class Insecta; order Mantodea; family Mantidae; genus Mantis; species Mantis religiosa. Next base: position 81,540,580 of record CM060957.1, read on the forward strand.
ATTCGATCAAGAATGATTTGTGGATGGTAGGATACAAAAATATATTTAGTCCTTTAATAGTTATATTAAAACTATGGCCATAGAGGATGCTAAAACGCTAGAACTACATAGTGACAACACACTGAATTCTAGATTTTAACTTTAGGCTTTAATCATTTTTATCACGTCCACTCCCATGATAGTGGTAAGGAATTGTTCTAATTAACGATAAGCTTTCATGTCTCCTTAGGGTGTTTCAATCCTGACTTGAGTTGAGAAGCCAAAATATGCTAATACTGTTATAGTTTGTACAACATACTATGTATAGGGTCGTAGTTGGGTTGTTCTGAGGATATATCAAAGAAGGCAGGATGAAATGTTCTATTACAAACGTTAGTTCCAATTTTACGAGTAAAATTTTGACTAACCTGACCTGCCTAGTTAAAGAGTATATGATCTCAAATGCCAATGCTAAAACGCCCTATTCTTCCACCTTAAATTAGTTGAATTCTTCAGGAGAGAACCTTTACATTTTACGTTTGTAATGTTCATCTCAGAATTCATTGGGCCTACTTCAAATTAAATTTCTATAGGCGTGTCCTTTGCCACACTGCTAAACTCTTACAGTAAGCTATTTTTTTTTGAAAACTTTGAACTAGATAATATGCAAATTTTACGTAATTCGATCTTCTGAGAAGTTTTCCAAGACAAAGTCAAGCAAATTGCTCCAAAGTAGGAGAAAGTTTAGGTCCTTGCGTAACACCAATTAAAGTTGATTGGTGCAGTTCATTCGCCATTTGTTTCAGTTAAAGAGTTGAGCAACGTTAAAGCTATATGACATGTTTTTGATAGCAACGAGAGATGGTGTTAACCTATTTTCAGTATATGAAAGACCAATATCAAATGCTTTCGTTACATCAAGGGAAACATAAGGTAAGCCTACGAAGTTTCACACTTCGCAGTTTGTTTACAAAAACAACTGCAAGTTCCTCTGCGTAAAGCAGTAACATCGCTCATATATGAGCGTTGATATTAAGGGACCTGATTTTGGCCAAGATCTAGAAAAATTCGAGTCATAGATTTTTTTATATAAACTTTTATTTTTGTTACTTTACGTCCTCCAATATGTCATAAAAGACGATGAATGAAATGGGTGAAATTATACTCAAATGAGCCCAGAGTCCATAGAGCTTAGAATTACCCGGCATTCGTCTCTCAGTATAAGGGAAAACTCCGGAAAATATTATCCAGCTAATTCACCCTGATCGAGATTCGAACTCGACACCTCTTCAACGTGAGGCAGACAGGCTACCATCTACGCTACCGAGGCGGGCAATGATATAAACTTATGTAAAACTAGTATCACTGAGGAATTTTAGATGTTTGTTAGCAATTAAAGCTTATTATTAGGAGCGGGATTTTTTAAGTATAATTTCCTTAACTTTAGGTTTCTTATATTTTTAAAATAGTTTTTTTTTCCTTCAGTTTTTCTTGATTGCAATAGGTTTTTAAAATATTTTGTTCATTTATCAGTACATGTACTTATTACTTCAATTTTCCGCTACTTATTTTTAAGATTTATTCTTGAACTTATTTCACAAAGTTACACATTGTCAAATACATTCTTCAAATAATGTAAAAAGTAGAGTTTACTGTTTGCTTTCAAGGTTATTTTTTGGCAATGCATACGTACCAAATGTTCTGGGGCAAACGATTTCTATTGTCACGCAACACATTCTTCTATGACGAAAACGTTCTTTCAACAGAACATGACGTCATTGGAGCGTAGACTATTGATGCCAGTGCAGCAGGCTCTAGAGGTAGCTTTCCCGGATACTTTTCTTCCTGCAATACTGAGTTTAAGATTTTCCTGTCTTCAAAACCAGGATTTCGCTAAATAATCTTCTGCAACTTCGAAGAACATGCACCTTCCACTGGTCCAGGAATTTGATTTCTCGAAACATTGTCAATGATATCCAGAGCATCTTTCAGTGGCAAAGTTTTACTTTCCAACCAGAGAATAGCTTTTGGTATAAAACCAAAATGCGTGATAATAATATAAGCAAGGGAAGCTGCAAGAGTGGAGTACTCTAGTGATCTCTTAGCCTTGGCAATGGAAGAAGCTTGTGTTCCATCTAATTTATTGAAGATGTTTTTAATGTCTTTTATGTAGTGCAGTAGATCGATCAAAATTTTTAATCGATTAACCGTGTTACTTTAATCGATTAATCTATCCATTAATCGAGATATTATCTGTTCAAAAATTAGATGTATGGATTACATAAAGTACTTTAATAATCTGTGTATTTCATTGTTTATGAAACTTCAAAATTTGTGTTTGTATCAAGTGCACATGCTTTATATGTATTAAATTAGATCTACAATATTTTTGTAAGTAATTATTTAGTAACTTATTATATCAATATCTACTAAGATTTGTGAGACTGACAGGCAGTTCTTTTTATAACCTTATTCCTTATTTTCACTTTTTTTTTTAACAAAAAACTTTCACTCACTGTCACTAACTCAGAAACGTAACTGGCTTACTGTAACTAACAACACAGTTACACACCACCACATCTGAGAAGAGGGATCAGCTATTCTTTCCATAGCTGCGTAATCGAAGTGTTTGGTTCAAGGTTGTACAGTTTCATACAATATATTGTCACACACAAGCTGTAAGGAAAGAAACCTCTCTGTCAGCATCTGTATGTATTTATGTACCTCTTAGAATATTTCACAACAGAAGTGTTATTTTAGACTCTCTCGGGGTTCAGAGTGATTTCTTTTAGCTATCAGGAGTTATATTATCTCAAAGTTCAAAGAGCACTACGTGTCTAGTGAAAACTTGATGCATTGGAAAGGCTGTTTAAGTTGGAAGCAGTACATCAAAGGAGAGGGACAAATTTGGCTAAAAGAAGTTTTATTAATATTTATTGTAATCGATTAATTTTAATCGATTCGATTAGTCGATTACTTTTTAATGTTTAATTTCAAATAAGAAATTAACCGTTTTAGTTGATTGATGGAAATTAATCATTTCTCCACACTAGCCGTATACAGGTTAAGATTTTTGATAGACAAAGTCAACATGAAAAATTCAATGCCATGGCCGGCAGTTCAACCACAGAACTCCTGGTTTCCGTCCAGTCGCTACCATTGCCAACATGCCGTACTGAAATTAAATTCTCCATTTGACTCATATATGTCCCCTAAAATAATAAGTGCTAAATGATGAAACCTGGGACTCAAGTACTTACGATAGTAAGTCGCCACAAGCGGTGTATCTCGGATGCGATAGCCCGTGGTGGTCTATCGGGGAAATATATGAGTCAATTGGAGAATTTAATGTCAGGACGGCACGTTGGCCATGGTAGCTCAAATGGTAAGAGCGACTGGATGGAAACCAGGAGATCCGTGGTTCAAATCCCGGCCATGGCATTGCATTTTTCATGTTGACTCTATCTATCCAGGAATTAATAGATTAATCGTTTCGGTTAATCAATTAAATCATGCAGCACTACTTATAAATGTTCAGCATACGAACAAAATTCGAAACTCGGTTTGACGATTCACCCGAACATGTTTTCCTTATTGAGATGAATGTAATTTAAAAGCGAATTTAACGTTTTTATTAATTTACCCTCGAATATGACCTTTCAAGTTAACTTTGAAAATCAGAAAATAGCATTCTTGTTTCAAAAAGGGAAACAGCTGTTTAGGTTATTTTAGGTGTCAAATACTCATTTAGTTCTTTTAAAATGCGAAATAAGATTAAAATTTAAAACTACGGGCCCTAATTATTATATATTCTGTTTTAAGTTTTCTTCAAAATTGTTTTTCAAAACATATATTCTTCTTGCGCGTTCCAATTTTAGTGTATGGTTATGTAGTAGAGTTGATTGAAAATAACAGTTAATAAGTGGACAAGTAGTGTGTATTATCACACCAGATTTTGTTTAAATATATTTTCTAAAATATGAAAGTATTACCATATCCAAATAATGGATTTAGTGGAAGGATGGCTGAGAGGTAAAAAGTACTGATAAATTAGAAAACTGACAATTTCAAGCCTTTCGTATTGGTGTGTCTGAAATGATAACGACTAACGCCACACGTAGTACCAGTATGATCCAGAAACAGTCATCGGTCTGGGTCTAAAAGGATGACAACCTTCCTGTCAAGGTGAAAAGAGCAAAAAGCATTGGCAGAACACAGCGGTGACATTCTTAACCACAAGTGGTCATGTAGCAGCATGACAACAATCGTACAGAAGCTTTAAGCCCTTCACTCCTATCTATTGTTCAAAATATTAACACTCAATATAAACAGTGAAAGAAAACTTACCTTTCTCTAAGTGTGGATGAATGCACTGCAATCAAAGCTCCTGAAATAACACAGAAATAATTATATTTTAATTGACTAATAAATTTCTAAGCAAGTGATGATGATTTATTTGTCTATCAGATAAAAATTCGCAGACTTAGACATTGAATTAACTCTGTAACGATACACATTTAAACTCATCAGAAATAAACAAACATTTTAACCTCTACATAATCACTAAATGAAAAAGCAGCGTGATAGAGTTCAAAGACATTAAAATAAATAATTTAAGTTTTAACTTATGAATTAATGTTTTGTGATTTTCAGAATAAAAAATGAGCATTTTTAGAAAAAGTTCTAAGAGAAAAACTCCAACACATATTGTTGGTTTAAGCTGGTGGTTTTCGATGTGTCAACACGATTTTCAAGTAAATCCTCCTACCACAAGCCAAGTTTTACATAGAACAGTTATCAAAATTTTCAAATTTACTCCAAAACTGCTCTAACAATTTTGATTTGAATATAAGTTTAATTTTTCCTTCATGTTCACGTTGAATTCTCTGGAAATAGCCGTGAACTTTTTCTTTTTCATTTGCATAATTGGAAAACCGTAATAGACAAAATATTACTACACATACGAGGGATGGCTGATAAATCCCGGGCCTCACATAGTGATGGCTCCACTGGACCAGTTTGACGGATAGCATCATATAGTGTAACTCTAGACTATCTTGTATCCATAATTACAGATCAATGACTTGTTTAGATTTTGAATGACAGAATTTTAAAGAATAAAAGGGTAGAGGTTTCACGAAAATGGAAGATTTGGAAAAACGAGCAGTGATTAAATTCTTCCATTTGAAAGACTTAACGCCCAAAGAAATCAAGGAGGAAATGGACATTACAGTGAATGACTCTGCCCCTTCATAAACAATGATTAAAAGGTGGGTTGCATTGAGAAAAAATTCATCGTTTAGTACTGGAAGGCAGCTGATTAAAGTTGAGATATCAGAGGCTATAAACATATCCAAAAAAAAAAAAAAACCTTTCAGGTGATATTTTAAGTAATATTTTGGGCTTTCATAAGGTCTGAGCAAAATGGGTGCCGCGTTTGTTGACAGCTGATCAGAAGTTGCAAAGAAAAAATGTTTCTGTTGAGAATTAGGAGCTCTACCGTAAAACTTCTAGTGAATTTTTGAGACCGCTTATTACCATGGATGAAATTTGGATACATCACTACACTACAGAAGGAATATCACAGTCAAAATAGTGAATTGCACTAGGTGAACCAACTCCAAAAAAGCAAAACCAAGTTTAGACCGGCTGGACGGAGACCACAAGATCTGTGGTTCAAATCCCGGCTATGGCATTGAATTTTTCAGTCTGGCTCCACCCTTTCACAGTGCGTCCTACACACGGCTAGTGTGAAATAACAATTAATTTCAATTAATTGTACCTAATAGTGGTCCGAACTATAAAGCCCGGGCCTTAAAGTACTTACAGCATAGTAAGTCGCCATTAATGTGTTTATGGGAACTCCTAGTGGTTTAACGGGAAAACCACGAGTCAGTTGAAGAATTTAATGTCATGTTGGCACGTTGGCCACAGTAGCTCACTGGTTTAGAGCGGCTGGACGGAAACCAGAAGATCCGTGGTTCAAATCCCGGCTATGGCATTGAATTTTTCAGTCTGGCTCTACCCTTTCATACTGTGTCCTACACACGGCTAGTGTGAAAGAACAATTAATTTCCATTAATTGTACCTAATAGTGGTCCGAACTATAAAACCCGGGCCTTAAAGTACTTAAAGCATAGTAAGTTGTCATTTAGGTAGTTGTCTCATGTGTTTATGAGAACTCCTAGTGGTTTACCGGGAAAAATACGAGTCAGTTGGAGAATTTAATGTCATGTTGGCATGTTGGCCATAGTAGCTCAATGGTTTAGAGTGGCTGGACGGAGACCAGAAGATCCGTGTTTCAAATCCCGGCTATGACATTGAATTTTTCGGTCTGGCTCTACAGTTTTATAGTGCGTCCTACACACGGCTAGTGTGAAAGAACAATTAATTTCCAAAGCCAATTTTTTCAGCCAACAAGGTTATGACAAGTGTTTTTGCGGGATGCACATGGAATTATTTTTGTGATTCCTTGGAAGAGGGTAAAAGTATCACTAGTGACTAGCATGCAAGCTTAGTGCAACGTTTGAGTAATGAGGTGAAAATAAAAGACCTCATTTGGCAAAGAAAAAAATCTTGTTTCACCACGACAATGCTCCGGCCCATCGTTCAGTCATTGCAATGGGAAAAGTGTTTGAATTAAAGTCGAATTGCTTGAACATCCACCCTGTTCGCCAGATCTAGCACTCAGTAACTACCACTTGTTTTCGAACCTCAAAAAAAAAAAAAAAAAAAAAATTGTTGGAGAACGAAGATTTTAAAGCAACGAGGGCGTCATCGATGCGGTAAACAGCTATTTTGATGACCATGATATATTGCACTACAGAGATGGTTTAATTAAATTAGAACACCAATATTACAAATGTATTATTATGTTTTAGATTATGTTGGGAAATACAGAAAAAAAATTTCCCCTTTTTTATTGTGAAGTCCGAGACTTATCACCCGACTCTGGTACTTTCTTAATGTTACTTTGAACACTATGAATATATCTTTAAACTGTAAGCAAGGTCACTTAAGGAACTTGAAAGTAACATCCTGTTTCTGAAATTCAGGGAATTCTAAAGCCTTTTGGCTACATCAGTGCTGATAGTTGACTATAAGTATGGGATATTGTTTGCGGATGTGCAGTTCTAGATTATAATATATTATGAAGGAATATTAGGTTGATTTGCTCATATAGAAGAAAATGTCAAGGTAAAAACGTGATGCTAGCTTTTACATGCGCCGTGATAAGCATAAAAAATAAGTGGAGGGGGAGTTGTCGGTAACACCAACTCAATTTGAAGCAAATTTGAACCCGTAGGCTCTTCAGAAAGGGGACACCTGGGCGTGACCAGCCAAGATAATAATAGCTAAGTTAAATCTAGATTTGCATGTTTAAGAAATACCTATTCATTTGCATTTAAGCTACGTATGCCCTTGTATTCTGATGTAATCTGATACACTCAATCTAGCTTCAATAACAAAATAGTTTCCCCTCATGTTTGGACCACAAAATATTTTTGAAATCTTCCAATACAGATAATTTATATCTTGGTATGGTTTATATGTATAAGGTATAGGTTAGGAGTGTGTCATTCATACTTGCGATTCATCGATTCGAACGATAATTGCATGGTATCGACACTGAAAAATGTCGATACTTCAGAAAATTCGCTCGGAACTTTTTTGATACTTCGGTAAGAATTCAGCAATTTTTATTCTATTTTAAGATCACAAAATATTATTACCGCAAGTAGAACATTACAAAGCCCGAGAAAGTGTACAGTTGCATTATGCAAGAAAATAGTCGTGTGTCAGATTCAGTGCCAGTTACCAGTTTCCAAGAAGAAACCATTGCATATCTCAAAGACGATTTGTCACCTCCTCTTTTCAGTACAGTGGATTACTGGAAAAAAAAAATTCAAAATTGAAAAAAAAAACCTTAGTCCCTAAATATTTCTGTATTCCATCTGCAACAGATTTCTCTAAAAGACTATTTAGCACAGCAGGACTCATATGTGGCATAAAAGGAAGTAGACTTAACCCCGAAATACCTGAAAATGTTAGTATTTTAAACAGAAACTTATACAAATGGACTTTTTTGCTTTCAAATGTCTAAAATAAGAGTTTTAAAATAGGAATACTGATGGTTTTAAGCTTTGTCTCATTAAATATGTGCACCTATTTACTTTTATTGGCATTACACGTTTTCCAAACATTCTATTTTCTTTGGATTTTATTTTTGTTTGGATCAACATTTTTTCTCTTTTAATGGTGAATTTTTCAACAAACTTCTGGCTTAGCAATAAGTAACCCTCTTTCACCTTTTCTTGCTGATATTTTATGAGTTTTTACGAAATTTAAGTCACTAAAGCTTTTCCTTTGATTTTTAAAACATGGTATAGATATGTTGACGATATTTTTGCTATTGTTCCTGAAAAGCAAATTAATGATGCTTTAAAATTACTAAATTAACAAGATAAAGCTATAAAATTCACATTAGAAACTAAAATTAATGGATTTCTTCCTTTTGTAGATTTTCTAATAACAAATTAGATTTTGGTATTTATAGGAAATCCACACATATTGATAATTACATAAAAAATAAAAGTCTTAACCTTTTTTCACATAAATTTGCTGTTTTTAATAGTTTGATTTATACATTAATAAATATACCCCTGAATAAAGAAGAATTTAATAAAGAATATTAACATATTATTAATACAGCTTTAATTAATGGTTTTAATCAAGATTTTATACAAAAAGAGATTGAAAAATTTAAATATTAAAAACTATTAATGATATTTCTACCCTTAAAAAATAAAAGATGGTTATAAATTTAAAAAATTACTTAACCATCCATTGGTTAATAAACATTTTCAAAATTTATTTAAAGAAGTTGGTATAACTTTAGTTTCTCAAAATAGATATAGTATTAAAAATTTATTAAAATTTTCTAAAGAATATAAAATTCCTAATAATAAAATATCTGGTATTTATCAATTTATTTGATTAGACTGTGATCAGGTTTATATTGGAAAGACAAAACATAGTCTGGAAACCAGAAAGAAAGAACATTTTCGTAAAATTAAATATAAATAAATTGATAAATCGGCCGTGACAGATCATTTTTGGTCATTTAATTATGAAATAAATCCCGAAGTTAAATTATTAAAACTATTAAATGTTCCCATAGATTTAATACTGTGGGAAAAATATTTATTTTAAACAAATAAAAATCGCGTAATGGATTTTGATCGGCAATTGATTCTATTTTTAGGTTTGTTTCGTCTTCAGATGTTGGTAATACGTAAAAACATGGTATCCTTGACGACGTAGTGTGTTGATTGAAGATGTGGGCAAATGTCCATGAAATCGATTTTTTAAAAAAGAAGATAGAAGTATTAACATCAACTTCTTAAGATAAGTGGACGTTAAGTAGCAAATATTTTTATTTGTATAATATTTTATTTTGTATTGAAACTAGAAATAGAAATGATGATTTCGAGTATCATATTATCCAGTTTCGTGAAAATTATCGTGAATCGGTATCGAAAATCGAGTATCGAGGAAAGCTGGTATCAATCTATCCCTGATATCTTTTTCAAAAGATTGTCCAGGTAACCACCAACCTTTTTTCAATAAAGGACATTGTCCTGGTTTGAAATTAGTCGGAAGGCAGCGCCTGAAATGTGGCACACCCCTCCGCGACACCTTCACGGATCTGTCCAGGTAACAAAATCTGTATACTGGACCGAGTGATAAATGTCCTACGTTAGCGCGTGAAAGGTTGAAAGGAATTGATGTTTTCCGATAAGTTATCTACAAACCAATTGTGGACAAGAGGTTGTATTTGTTAAACTGTCAGAGGCCATGCTTTAACCCCCTACTGAGAGTAAACGTTCAACAAAGACATCCAAACAGTATACCTGCCCTGACAACACAAGAAGAATCTACAACACCTCAAACACAATTGGTTTTCTTTGATAACCTAAACTTCTCAAGTGTAAGTTGTACAACACAACAAACATGACATAGCCTTGCTCTGAAAATTCAGACTTTGACTGCGATTGATCTATGGTACATGCCATAAACCTACACGTGTTTATACTTTGTAAGTAGCTGGCTGCCGCCATTGATCTCGGACGGTGATCTGTATACAAGCTGATTATTCTCTGATTATTCTCTTGCAATTTCGTTCAGCTGTTTTTCAGACCCAGCTGTTACTAATAATGGATGAAATGAAGTTTGACTTCCTTAACCTTCCCCTGGACATTTTTTGTGCATTGTCTATTAACTACCCATTGGATCAATGTTAATGGCATGACCTCGTAGCTCATCGTTAGAGCTCTTGCCTGCTCAGCGATGAGTCCCGAATTCGATTTCCGGCTGGAGAGTGGGAAATTTTCTCTAGACAAAGATTAATCCCTATTCTCCCACAGGAGAGTGTGAATATGCGTGTGACCGAATGTACAAAACCAAATTAAAAGCCACTGAGTACAAATTAACTTCATTTAAATTAAAGGCACATACAAATGAAACTAAAAGTCATTGAGCGAAACGGGCAATTCATTTTTATATAATCATAAAATGAAGTTTTAGATCTATAATAATATAATAACTAGAGACGGGATTTCTAAGCAAAATGCTTATAAATGTTTATAAACGACTTTTTGCTAAAATACGGCGTTTAATTGCTTAATTTATGCTTTTTAATTAAAATAACTTATGAAGTCCTTCCAAATTTGTCTTTACCTCCTCAGCCAGTTTTAACTCGATCAGGTTCTTAGTTAAAGGTTATTTAATTCTACGCAGAACATTTCAATGAAATAAAGCAGTGTTGTACTCCTTAGATGCAGAATATACAAGCAACATCAACATAGTACAGGAATGCTTTGCTAATATTGGCATTCAAGATAAGATAGAGTACATCCATAACCGCTTCTTCAAAATACCCGCTATTGTAACACAGTTGGAAATTCGAAATAATTACTTGGAGCATTCGCTTTCTTTGATATATGAAATTTCAGCAACGTTGTGTTCAGGGATTCACAGTATTGCTAAAACTGTCTTTGAGAAACTCGCTAAGGTATCAATGAAAATTTCTGGTTACAAGACACTACAATTTCTACAAACTTTCTGGTACAGAAACGTATATCTAAGGGAAATTCATTCAACAAGAACTGTGGTACTTTTTGCATGTTCCAGTAACGTCATGCTACGTTGAGAGATCCTTTCCACAGTATAAAATTGTTTTTATTGAAAAATGTAGCAACTTCCCACAAGAAAATCTCAAATAGTTCCCGGGTTCGTTTCCCGGCTGTGGGGGGTGGGGATTTTTCTCCGACCAAGATAATTTCTCATCTTCCCTAGAGTATGGAAGTATTAATAAGAGTGTGAATGTGTGCACGATCTAATGATTAAAACTCAACGATTACGAGTTAACACCTTCGATATGTTGCAAAGGAGCACGGCCGCCGATATGACCATTGGAGTTAAAGACGGGGTATAAATGGAACAAGTAAATCTCAAGATAACTCTCTCGTGTACTGTAACAAGCATGAGTAAGGTAAAAATTCTGCCAACAATTGATATGATTAAATTTTTATTTTTATTTGCTTATTTTCGGTGCTTATTTGTTTCATTTTTCGTGCTTATCATCATTTGATTGTGCTTACAAATCCGGGCTCTAATAATAACACAGAGTCTGCATAGTTTTCATATAATATACAAACTCTTAACATTATATTGCAACAAAACAGCTGTGTAACTGGTAAATATGAGGGTAACCTGCTTCCAGATAAATTTAACAACTTTAGAAATCAGTCAGCAGTCATAAGAAACAGTCATTTGCTGATTATAAGGTAGCTTGGCTGCTAATGTCAGGTGATGTAATTTTCCTTCTTTATACAAATTATTTACTTCAAATTCCAAACGTTCATATAACAGGTAAAAGATAAACGAAAATAGTTATTTAGGGACTTGATGATTATTAGCGAGTGGAAAAGTTTAACACTACCGAAGAAAACATTGACTTGAATTATGAATTATAAAAATATAACAGAATTGTTTTGCAAAAGATTTAGAATCAATGTTTTTACTAGGTGTAAGATGATACTGGAGGCTTTGAATAGAAACGAATCATAACTCCGGTAATGCAAAAATAATAAATGGTAAACTGTATCTCTAAATAAATGATCCAGATGACCTGTATTCAATTTTGAAAATGGTGCCCTTAATATTAATTATGCAATGAAAACGGAATAATAAAATATATTTTTATATATTGCAGATGTCGTATGTTTGTTTCTTGTTTTTCAGATGACTAAAGAAAAAATGAAAATCGGACTAAGCCATCTACGATAGTCAAAGAGATCATAATTATGTCTATATTGGTTCAATATAGACATAATTATGATCTCTTTGACTATATTGACTATATTATTCCTGAAGAATAATGTGTTTTTATCTCGCAAATTTTAAATTAATTCTTCTGCTTGACCTGTATATTGACTCTAGTAGAGATAATTCGACTCTTTGCAGAGATTATTCATGTCTAAGATGCATATTTTTAGTAACAAAAGTATCGCGTAATGATGTGCTTTTTCTTATTATGGGGAATGAAAGTAAATTATTCATTAGCATAAAATTGTAGCTGGAAAATTCAACAGTAACAATGAATAAATCGGAGGGTTTAAATCTCCATAAAAATTGTTTGTTGTAAATTGCAATTTTGCTTTGTTTTGTTTTTTGTGGAAAGTTTCCGTTTCCTTATAGGCTACAGGGAACACATAATTATGCAAAATTAATTTAGAATGCAAATTTCATGTCATATTTATTCTTAACAACTGAGTATCTTGATTAAAATAGTAAGTGTTTGCAAGAAGAATTTTTGCAAGAGTAGAGAAAACCATGTGAGTGCAACGCATCAATTATTCATGTTTGGTTTGGTCATTTTAGTCTAGGGGAAAACAAATCTGCAAGCAAGGTGAATCTTATATGTAGACCAAGCAATTCGATATACAAAGCAGGTTGTCCGTAGATACTAAAGTACGATAAGGAAAGAATACCGTGTTTGTAACAGTGAACCTTTTGAAAGGGTGGAGATGTTAACGGTATTGCTTCCAAGAACCGACAATATTCCACTGTATTCATGCTTGTTTGCTCTTTGCTAACGAAATGAAAGGCTACCTCATAACGGAGTTCCACAAGCGGATCTTGGCTTCTTTCAAATGTCAATTCAGACTTTATAAATCTGTTGTGCATTTGATTTGTGCCTAGGCATGGAAAGTAGAGATATTCCTTACGGCAGTTGGGAATCCGATTTAAAATCTCAGTCGTAAAGATTTTCTCGTTTCTCAACACCGGCCTTTAGCAACCAGCGAAGCAAGGTTGTGCTCCATATTTCACTGATAAAGGAGCAACTAGTCAGAACACTTATACGGACATCAAAACTTACAGTGACGCATTCAAGAATTCTCTTTACTGCGAGACAAAGCTGAGAGTCGCCGGGAGAAATAGGCTGATAGAGGCGCAATAACTCCCGAACTGGCAGTATTGGTTTCCTGGCACTATTATACACAACACTTCGATTTTCAGGTCACGGTGAAGCATTTCAGCTAAGTAGCATAAGGTTTTCTGAAATCAAACATGGACTGTGTTCAGCTTAATTTTGTGAGCCAGTTTGGAAGTGATCGCCCTGAACTGGCACCAATTTCATAATTTATTTTCTGTTAAAATATATCTAAAATGTTTCTTGTCTAACAGAAACCGAAGTTTCAAATTTAGTTACGATCGCGTCACATAAATTTATTAATTGAATGTAATATCGAATGATTTTAAAACCATTCATATGGGACATTAAGTTATTCGTTGTTTTCAATGTAGCACTGGAAATTAATTATTCTTTCACACTGGCAGTAGGCTAACGTATGGAAAGATAGAGTCAGACTGAAAAATTCAATGCTATAGCCGGGATTTGAACCACGGATCTTCTGGTTTCCGTCCAGCCGCTCTAACCATTGAGCTACTATGGCCAACGTGCCGACATGACATTAAATTTTCCAACTGACTCGTATATTTTCCCGTAAACCACTTAGGAGTTCTCATAAACACATGAGACGACTACCTTAATGACAACTTGTAAGTACTTTAAGGCCCGGACTATATAGTTAACCACTATGAGTTCAATTAATGGAAATTAATTATTCTTTCACACTGGCCGTGTGTAGGCTAAAGTACGGAAAGGTAGAGTCAGACTTACACGTTGTAAGTCGCCATTAAGGTACTTGTCTCATGTGTTTATGAGAACTCCTAAGTGATTTACCGGGAAAAATACGAGTCAGTTGGAGAATTTAATGTCATATCGGTACGTTGGCCATAGTACCACAATGGTTAGAGCGGTTGGACGGAGACCAGAAGATCCGTGGCTCAAATCCCGGCTATGGCATTGAATTTTTCAGTCTGACTCTACCTTTCCATTTAATGTAGCACTGTTGACGACAGGGCCTTTTATTAATCACGTCAACCAAATGAAAGCTACCATAATTTCAAAGCATGACCAGTTAAGTGAAATCACCGTGGTGGAGCGGTTAGACCACTTTAATCTCACCAAGGCGGCCCGGCATCGATCCTAGGCGACCGCAAAGTGAGAAATGTGGTGGACAACACAGTGCTTGGGCGGGTTTTCTCCGGGATCTCCGGTTCACCCCGTCATCACTCCACCAATAGCTTCATTGTCATCTTTCCATTCATGTACTTCCCTCAACGTTCATTCCGGGCTGATCACCCATCGCTGGATTTCTCTCCCTCACCTGACACTTAAAATGGCATATGGGCAGAGGCCCATAAATGAACAGGACTGTGTCCTATACCAAGAGAAGGAGAAGAAGAATACTACCGAAAATCGATGGTTTTTATTCATACTACCCAACAGTGGATTTTGTTTCATAAACATTGCCGTATTCTCCATGAATGCATTTTTTTTTTTTTTTTTTTTTTTTGTAATTTACGCCCTCCAACGTTAAGTCATATCGGACGATGAATGGAATGGATGAAATGATGCTCAAATGAGTACGGGATCCATGGAGCTTAGAGTTATCCGACATTCGTCTTCCAGAATAAGGGAAAACCCCAGAAAAAACTTATCCAGGTAGCTCACCCTGACCGAGATTCGAACTCGGGACCTCTTGATCGTGAGGCAGACAGGCTACCACTACGCTACCGAGGCGGGCACCATGAATGCACTGAATCGCTCCATAATGTAAGAAATAAAATAACAATTTATCAATAATTAAAATATAACCAGACTGGGTCCCCCTCCATAGCGTAGGTGATAGCGTGTCTTCCTCACGATCAAAAGGTCGCACATTCGATCTCGGTCAGGGTGAGTTATCTGGGTAAGGTTTTTCCGGGTATTTTTCCTTATCCTGAAAGACAAATATCGGTAACTCCATGGACTCATTTGAGCATCATTTCATCTATTTTATTCATCGTCCGATGTGACAACGTTGAGGCCGTAAATAAAAAGACAAATAAATAAGATAACCATGCAATGGAGCTTATGCAATTTATGGGTGTAATTAGTTGATGAATAATAAATATGAAGTTTTTAATCTTTTATATTAATAAAAGTACTTGGAGTTTGACAGATTTACAACATTTGCCATCTATGTTACTGGGACAGGAATTTTGTGGAACCATTTGTCGTTAATTTGTTTCCATCTTAATCAGCCACACTTCGTGTGCAATTTGGGACAGGATTTCTATGTTAGACGCACAATTATTTCTCTTCTCGTGTGAGTTTTTGCGGCTATCTGTTTCCTCTGGTCACCAACCACATCATCTTATTTTAAATAAGAGTCATGAGACATCTGTTTTTCAGGCATGGTTCGGAAAAAAGTCTCGCAGAAGTCAAATTTTGTAACTATTTAATTGTATTATTTAGATTACATTTTACTTGAAATTCCTTCTCCAGTCACTTCCAACATATCGATAAATTCTTACTTTGTTATATTCAAACAGATTTAAAATATTACTTAAATGTTCTTGATCTTGCACCACTATCACACTCACCATTACAACAAATCTCTCTATACCAAGATTATTGAGTTTTTCGTAACTATCGTTACTCCTCTTTTAAGTTTGTGATTGGCCAATTTAATACCTCGTCAGAACATTACGTCATACAATTATTACTTCGGCCAATCACACAATTATACACATTTTTACATATTTAAATTATTAAATATATTTACATAATCATTTTTTATAAATTTATAAACTTTTCGTACTTCAAACATAACCCAAAAGTACTTATACATTACTCATAACACAACTTCCCCATGTGCATTACGAAATACGTATCCATTGACCTAAATGTTTGTAGATTGCTTTATTATATGCTTTAATGCTATATGATTACAGTACAGTGGACTACAATATTTTTACTAAAAATTTCAAAGAGAAATCTCCTGCAGCTTTCTCCTGAACATCTTGTGATGGAGGTAAGGCGAAAATATATGTGCAATTAATGTATTTTGCTGTTTTCAGCAGCACTGTTTCTCTTCAAATATACTTGATTACACACAATGTTTGCTATCCACGATTTTTATGTAGAACTACATATTGTATACAACACGATTATATTCTAGAATTTAGTTAAAATTCCGCCTCTCTCTCATTTTTGTCTTATGCTGATTTTAGTAAAATCGTAAATGTAAACGTATAGAGTTACGAAAAATTTTAAATTACAAAAAAAAAAAAATCATTGTCTCCAAATTTTACGAATCCATCAGTATGCAAAGCTGACTGGCAGCTGCAGAGACTTCCGAAGATGTGCTAGGCAAAAACACTAGCAACTTATGACGGACCGAGAGCGCTTCATCGCAAAGCGGGCAAACTGGAGCAGGGCCCCCTCTTAAGTGGTTATGTGTAAATATGCAGTGGCCGATGCATAACTACGCCAAACTCAATTCCCCCTGGCGAGATGAACGAGGGAGGTTACCCAGGAATCAGAAGTTACTTCAACGATCAAAGTTTATTTCCTCGGAGAACGGACCACTCTTCTCGCCAGCAGGACTGCAGGGGTTAAAAGAGAAAACTATGGATTCTGTTCCAAAGAGGTGTGCTTGTGGGGCTTAATATATTAATTCTTATATCTAATTAAAGTGCTGATGCATTATCCCCACAGAGAGTGCTATCGTCATAGTATTCTGAGAGTGATGATGACGTATTTATTATACATACCTCTTAAGTCACGTAATTTCGTGATAAGGCTTTGAAAAAAAAAAAAAAAAAAACAGCTGCTTCCAATTTGAAAAAAAAACCTAAAGATGGAGAATAATATGTAATTTCGTGCGTACTTCGTTTGATTTTGCGGATTTGAAAAGTTCTGCGAGTTCTTCTGCTGGCTGAATTTGTTACTCGGGAAGGATAATATCCTTAGAACAGCAAAGTAAACCAAACTTCGTGACCCAACTGTCCACGGAAGGATAAGGCTTACCGTCCAACCGCCGCGCCCACACCTTTGCCTACAAAGGGCGTCATAATTGGGGTGCAGTAGGTGGAGGATGGGAGGTAATCAGCGTCCCGAGTACCTGCCGTAATAAATGCGGAAACGGAGATATGAATAGAGAATCAGGAATACGGGGTGCTGGTATGAAAGTGTGAAGATGATACAAATGAAGGTCTATTGATGAAAAGAAAGTGATAGTGAAGTAGTTAGTGGAATAAATGTAAAAAGAAAAACCAAGAAAACTCGCACGGTCCTGTTTCGTCCACCACAAATTACAGAAAGCTAGCCTCCATAGCGTATGTGGCAAGGTGTTTGCCTCACGTTTAAGAGGTCCCGAGTTCGAATCTCTGTCAGGGTGAGTTATATGAATAAGGTTTCTCTCCCAGGTTTTTCCTCATCCTGAAAGATGAATGTCAGGTAACTAAGATGTATGGATACTGGTCCCATTGGGCACCATTTCACTATTCATCGTCCGATATGACTAACCGATTAAAAGGACATTTAAGTTTTTTTTTATTTTTTTCTTTAATAAAAAAAGGAAAAAGTCACCTGTGCTTGATCGTAGGCAAGCAGCGTAACCTCTAGGAAAAGTAATGTCATTTAAAATATATATTTTCCAGTTTGATGTTGCATGCCTTTCAGGATACGTCACTGTCCATACCAGATATTCAAGTTCACAAACAACTGAAGCTGTTCAAGGACCGCCACCATCTGTTTCTGCATTATGATATGAACATGTTTTTGATCCGGTAGTAGTAGAGCCGACGAAGGCCACAATAAACATGTTGGCGACAAGCTGTCTTGTGCCCGCATCACAATCTGTTTGTGCGGCGCACCTTCTGCAATTATTATCTTTTGATGACGTAGTCAACTTTTTGCTGTCGTGATTAACTTCTTCAAAGCGAACTTGTACCGTTGCAAGATATTAAAACGTTGTTTTATATCTCTCGCTGCCCGCAGGTCTATTGAGGTTACAATGCTATTAAACTTTGGTACCCCAAGACACTTCCTGTATAACTGTTTTCTTAAAGTGTAAGGTTCGCATTATCATCGACCGCCCACACCGCTCTTGATTTTTTTTTTTTTGTGTCTGTGGTGAATACCAAAGTTTGCCTTCTCATTTACCATTAACTCATTTCTATTATTTTCTTCCCATTCCCTTTCCCACCAATTTTTCAAGAGTACGTATAGATTTCATGACGTATGGCGGTGTGGACAAATAGCGCGGAAGCTTGCTCAAATGTCAAAGTAACCCCCATATATTACTTCATCGCTCTCTCTACACAGCTGCAGAAGTGACACACTCTTTGAGCCTGGAATTATTAGGGATTTGCGCAAACCAAGCGGGATGGTTCAAGCTGTTTCGTCTATGTGCTTCATTCGGGAGGTCTCGGTTCAATTCCCGTGGCCGACCTACGTAACCCATGGGTTTGTTAGGGGATCTATATTGTTAGTATTCATACTAGGTGTGTTCGGGTTCCGCAGAAGTACCCTGGTTAGTAACTGTTATGTGATTGCTGGCATCCGAAGGATGCAAGCGCGTCAAGGGTGTGTCCAGGGGTTCATGCATGGCCGAGGTCCTGCATGAATCGCTGGATGTCAGTGCATGCAGTGTGTGTTAGTGTTAATGATAATACAGTGATCTATGTGGAGGTGGGTTAGATTATTGTTAGGTTAGAGATTTCAATGCTGTGGGTTAGTCTACATGCTTAAACGTATGTACAAGGTGGGGGCAGAGGTCGACAGAAGTTACCGTTCCTTGGTCCTTGTGGTGTCTTGGTGTCTGGTAGGTTCTGTAGTAAGCAAACAGAGCAGAGACTTTGTTAACTAGAGAATGGCTTGGGTTACCCTGGCAAGGTGTATGCGTGGGTCAACGGCGTTTGTGTTTTCTGTGAGTGTTCTTTCGAAGGGGACGTTTGTACTTTCCGGGAATGTCGGCATAAGAGCCTAGGCTACGGATGATCGGGTTGGGTTGGGGGGTATTTTGTCGTACATGTCGGCGGCTAATTTCTTAATGAACTGCTCTACTATGAGGATCTTAAGCTCAGCGTGTAGTCTGGCTTCAGGGGCTGTGCGAGGTACTTAAGCAATATGGCGGAGAATTCTGTTTTGCAATTGCGCTGCATAGCCCCAAACGTGGGCTACATATGTGAGCATGGGTCATATAAGCGTTTTTTTAAATAATAAGTCCGGCACGTAGTTGTAGACTGTTGTTGTGATTTAGTAGAGGGTATAGTTTGCGGAACTGTGCGGCTGCTTTGTTTCGTGCTGTACGGAGTGTTGTTGCCAGTAAAGTTCCTGGTCGAGCGTGAGTCCTAGGTAGACTATTGTGGGTTGCCAATGCATTATCATTTCACATCATAACCCATTTGGTGGTCTCTTTCAGGTAGAAGGTCGACGGATGTCTCGCTACATGGCAGGATGATATATTCCTTGTAAAAATTCTTCTTCCGGTAGGACTGTCTCCGGTCTCCGAACCCGGTCTGGTGGGGCCTTTCCGGACCATAGCAGGCTGGGATGCCGTTTGTTCTGGCCTTTTGGAGATAATGTTGGTACCCTGCCCTCTGCACTGTCGTGGCTCCATCCTCTCTCTCTTCTCGCCTTACTCTTCCTCTTGGGGGTACTCCACTTGCATCAAGTTTGGAACTCGGCGCCGAATCCCCTCAGTAGCATGGTCCAGTCCAGAAATTTCCGAGAGCCTTTGGGCCACCTGTGACTTTTTTTTTAAAAAAAAAAGTTACGTCTTCCAACCTTTGCTAAGTCATATCGGAAGGTGAATGAAATTGGTGTATGCTGCTCAAATAAATTCAGGATCCATAGAGCTTAAAGTTACCAGATATCGATCTATCAGGATAAAGAAAAACCCCAGAAAACGTTATTCAGGTAGCTAACCCTGACCGAGAAGATTTGAACTCAGGACCTCTTCAACATGAGAAACACTGTCCACCCCACGCTACAAAACCCAAAACTTATAACCAACGCTCTTTAAAAGGATTAATGATATTACCAAGTGGTTGACAGTGGCACTGAATCATTATTTATCCACATCATTAATTTATTTCTAAAAGTGACTTCGATTAGAAATAGGGACAGATCCAGATGTGGAATATCCTTAATTTGCAGTTAGATTTCCCATTACAAATGACGGCACTTATTAATTGTACAGGGTGGCCCCCTCGAATCTCCCTGATTTTAACCTACTTTTAAAACTCCTCTGTTGCAGAAATTGTGTTCCGGTTTGAAGTGAATGAAAGGGAAATAGTCTAGTTTTACCAGTACTTTTTTGAAATTTTGAATTCACCACTGAGCGTCCTTAAATACAGAATTTCAACTACACTGCCAATGAACAAAGCAAAATTGCTCCACAGGGGCAAACGCACCTAAAAGCGAGTTTGATTGCGTTTTTTAATGCAGAGCCATGAAAGTACCGTTTTAAGGAGCAGCCTGTTCTGCACTTTATTGCGACGACGTAAGAAAATGCGTCCAGCATCGCTAATTGGAGGTAAACTGTAAGACGACAGTTTCATAATCACCTGTGAGCTACTGGCGAAGTTCTCTTTGTACTCATTTAATTTTATGCAAATGGGAAAGGTACATATTTACTACACGAAACTACAGAGCTATGTAGAATTAAGTTCTTTGGGTAACTAGCCATTCCCGAAGTATTCGCGCTTGCATATTTAAATTCCCCCGTGTTGAATTCAGGGCGCTGTTTCGCATAGACAAGTCTGCTACTATTTTTTTATTTGCGTTCTCCAAAGTTGTCATATCGAATGATGAATGAATGAAATGGGTGAAATTATGTTCAAATGAGTCCAGGCTCCATTGAACTTAGAGTTGCCTGACATTCACTTTTTAGGATAAGGTAAAACACTGGAAACAATACTTTTCCATACAATACACCCTCGCAACCTCCTGAACTTGAGGCAGACACGGAGCCACTTGTGCTACGGAGATCTGCATTAATATTTAATCAAATTTGTAGACTATACGTTCTGCTACGACATATTCCATCAATTACGAGGGTGGATCAAAAAGTAATGCCTCCTATTTTTGCTCTTTTAATTGCCAAGAAAATTGAATCCAATTTAGATAGCTTGAAAACTACAACATTGACAGTTAGTTTGTCACTATTCAATATAATCTCCGTCCTTTTCCACACCTTTGGTCCACCTTTTAACAAGGCATGTATTCCAGTGTGGTAAAACACACGGTGTTCTTCCTAAGTCATTGACGCACGGAAGTTTTAACAGCCTCCTCATCTTCAAAATGAATCCCACGATGAGCTTCCTTTAGTGGCCCGAACAGATGGAAGTCTGATGGTGCCAGGTCAGGGCTGTATGAGGGGCGAGGTAAGACTTGCCCTCCCAATTTCTCAATTTCTGCAGTGGTGTAACGGCTGGTGTGTGGTCTTGCATTGTCATGCAAAAGAAGAACATCCACCATAGTTTTTGTTGGGTGAACTCGGCGAAGACGTGCTTTCAGCTTTTTGAGAGTTCTGACGTATTGAACAGAATTTATTGTGCATCCCTGCTTCAAAAATCAATCATAAGCACACCCTCTGCATCCCAAAACACTGTTGTCATAACTTTCCCTGCCGACCGCTGAGTTTTGATTTTTTTTGTCTTCGGTGACGTTGTGTGATGCCTCTTTGATTCAGGTCCATAAAAATGAACCCACGTTTCGTCTCCAGTAACAATTTTTTCCAGAAACTCCTCTCCCTCCAAATTGAAGCGCTGTAAGTGTTCGGAGGCTATTGTTTTCCTTGTTTCTTTGTTTTGGGCGGTTAACATTCTTGGTACCCAATGTGAACAAACTTTTGAGTAACCCAGTTGTTGAATAATCGTCATCACACTGCCTTTACTGAGGAAGGTAATGCGACACATTTCACCTGTTGTTAACGGGCGATCACCACGAATGATATCATTGACTCGCTGAATGTTGCATGGAGTCACTGTAGTCACCGGCCTGCTACTTCGCTTTTCCTCTGCCAATGGTGGTTGTCCTTCAGCGACGAACCCATAGTCTAACAGTGCTGACGTCCACCGTTGCATCACCATATACATTTTTTAGCCTTTCGTGAATGAGAATTGGCGTTTCACCTTCCGCAGTCAAAAATTCAATCACAGAACGCTGTCTAATACGAATGTTGATGTCAGCCATTTTGCAAGAGGATGCAGTGCTGCCACCTATTGACTTAGGAAGCTACTACTGCAGGGGATTGGAGAAGAAGGTTTGAGGAATTGCGCCAAATTCTAAGTTTTCACATAACTTATTTAAGGGGAAAAAAATAGGAGGCATTAATTTTTGACCCACCTTCGTATATCTTAAGATAGTAGTATCGTGATCTACTGAACTCCTACCAGCTTTTATTTTCCTGAAATCTTTCTATTACATTTTGAAAAATGCCGTTCTCAAAGGGAAGCTATTTGGATTTGAGGTTAAACGTTCACTCGGTGATCTTGAAGCACCGGTTTATAAACATTCACGTTGGACATTGATGAACTCATCTTCAGCAAACAGACACTGTTTAACCATTGTCTAAATAATGTTTCTGCACCGGCTCTTAAAGGAATGAACTTGGCAAACAGATGGTCGTTCTTACTGAAAGATACACCGTGTTCTTGGTATTTTACCCTTGTAAGCAGGAAAGGCAATATTTCATGAAGCAAAGCGTGAACAGAAGCTGTAGTACATCACTGAATACAACCCGGTATGGTAATGACAGTATGTTACTTCTCTAGGAAATGTCGTGAGAGCACATGTAGCGCACGCTGTGTGGTCTTCATTTGTTTTAACTGCCGGCGCAGCTACTTCCGTCTCGTAGGTACCTACTTCATTAGCATATTATTACATCAGACCGACCAGTTCATGGCCTACTCTTCGCGGTTTCCAAGCCGCGCTAGGAAGTAGAAAAAAGCATGTTAACACGCGGGTTAGCTGGCCTCACGATCGTTTTATGACAGCTAGGATCTATTCAAGACGGTAATCTGTTGGGGCTACTCATTGGCAGATCGAGAGGTCGCTACCGCACCAAAAGTGAAACGTCAGTTAATCATAAAGTATCAGGCATTAAGGTATTCCTTACATTACTTACAATAACGTAAGTGATTCAGGTGCTAGAGAAATTATAAAGAAAGCTACACCATCCCTGAAAAGTTTCCAGACACGCAGGATTCAGTTATATATTTCATAATTAACCATAACAAATACCTGAAAATGATTTATTTGAACGTTTGGCACCATTACATGATTATATACAAATTTATAACAAAATCTAGGCCTTCTACAAAACTATAAAACTGGAATTTTATACTTAGGTTACTTCCTACACATCAGATTCATCAAAATGTCCTCCCTCTGTTTTCAGCTTTACACAGCTTTACACGAAACTTTCTCATCTAACGTTTCTGCAGGTATTCGGCACTTATTTTAGCCAATTCCTGTTGCAAAATCTCCAGGAGCTCATTTCCATTGCACGTTCCTCTGGTCCAAATTGCTCTATCCAACTCATCCCAAACTAACTCAATAGGATTGAGGTTATGTGGCTGTGAGGGCCTAAGAATTTCTGGACTCCATCTTCGCTATTCACGACAAAGCTTTGAAGAATGTTTAAGGTCATTATCCTTTTGCATGAAAAATCCTCTGCCTACTAATATCTTTCCACACGGAATGTCATGTTTGCGTAAAATCTTGTGGTACATTTCCTTTTTAGTGTTTCAATGATTTACATTAAACCTCCTACAGAATTACTGTCACTGTTTCCTGGTAGATTTGGACACCGGTACCGACTCGAATATAAAAGCAGGCAGCCAACCAAGAAATAAGGGGCAGAGCCACTGGAGAACCGTGGAGATATAAGCTTGAACTGAAATGCAAAGATCGGACAAGAGCCCAGAAAAAGCTCAGGACAAGATGAGCGAAACGTCGGCAAGTATGACCAAGATGACGCGGCCTTCACAGAAAGCTAAGGATACTCATCAAGACACAGACCGTGGCAGCCTACGCCTCCAAAGGTGAGGATATCTTGTTCCCGCGTATTCCGATGATTCCAACGGATTTACCTTTTGATTTTAAGCGTCTACAGTTTCCCGTGCGTTTGGCCTTTGCGATGACCATAAATAAATCGCAAGGGTAGTCGTGGAAGTTTGCGGAATAAACTTGGTATCAGAAAGCTTTAAATTGATTAACTTAATTGTAACTGTGTTGTATTTAAACTTCACCCTAATTGCACAATAGATGACTAACTAATATGAATTTGTTTTATTTATATAAGTTCAAAGAACTTTTATAGGGAGCAGAGAGTTCGTGGGGTCAGCTGGTATATATATGAAAATATCTTAAATACATGGTATTGTAATCAAAGTTGTTATAGCTATTTTTGAGAAAATCGAACTTTGAAATATATTTCATGTAAAGGCAGCCTAAGGTGGGCGGATTTTTGTAAAACCTTTTTGTAGCATCCTTCGAAGATACTGATCTTTAATACCCAGTTTGGTGCTTAATAACTTTAGGATTTTTAATTATGTTCCTCATAGCCAGAGAGGTAGAACCTTTTTTCTTTTAGAATTCAGGAATCAGCGAACTTGTATTTCCGTGACAGTGGAAGTTTTGTATGGAATTGTTGAGTTAGATACAATACCTACTTCTCCTACTGAATTTACCTACTTAAAATATTGAATATATCAAGTAGCTACTAGCAATTAGTTCCATGGTGTTCACTACGAGGCTCGCAAACCACATGCAGCTGTCGAATCAGTCTTGTGCGGCTCATGACACTAAGCTTAGAGAATGATTAATTAATATAATAAATGGAAACCAGTATCTCGAGACCGGCAGAGAAAGGAAAATCTTTCTCTGAACTTAATGACCCCAGTGGTTATTAGATTTGGCTTGCTCTACAATTGTATTCCAGTATTTACAAAGGCTAAACATATCTTTACAAGGAATAGACAAACTTATTTATGATTTGACCCGGACTGCATTTAGTTTTGATAGCAATTAAAGCTTCAGATTAAAACATTTCCTCACATCAAATGTTTGAAGAAATTTACTGAAAACCTTCCTGACGTTCATTCGGAAACGGAAGATTACTTAAATAAAATGTCAGGCCTTTCTGAGGAAATCAGTGATTATTAAGATCACCTAAATGTTCATTTTCATTCCTGGAAAATCCTTTTGCTGTTGATGTTGTCAGCTATGGCTGTACTGTTTCATCATCAATAACAAAGGATACAGCAGCTGTAGAGTTGGAGTTACTGAAACTGCAAGAGAACGAAGGACTAAAAGTACTCAAACAAAATGACTTTTCTACCATAAAATGTTGGAAGAATGTTCCAGAAGAAAATACCCACTAACAAAAGAGTGTGCTAGAGATTACGTCAATCTTTGAAACTACTTATGTGTGTGAATTACTGTACTCGATGCTTAAATCCATTAACTCTAAATACCGATCTGAACTGATGAACATTTAAGTGAACTTGTGCGAACTGCACTTACCAATGATCAGTCATATTTCTACAAACTAACACAAAAATGAACGCCCGAATAGCACTTCTCGAAGGTAGAATATAATGTTCTGTGTATTGCATTATGCATTAGCTTCATAAAATTGCGGCTGCCAAAATTAACCTGAACATGATCATAGAATGAAGACTAGAATTTCTATAAGCCAGTAGTAGTTTGATTTTATTTAATTATACTGTAAATGTATGACATTTTTTGAAATAAATTAAGTCTGTCTGATTGCGTTAGGAAAAAGGTTCAAATCTCTGTGTTTTAATGCTCAATAATCATTTTCCACATGTGTACTAGGGAATATTCATAAGCTCAGTTATAACAGATTTAAAGAGAGAAGTCGATTATAAGTAATTTGTGTTAAGGGATTGAACACAAACGATATTTACTTCCTACAGGACTGGTAAGTCAGTTGACTATAATCCTTCCAAGATTTACCGAAATTTCAGTACCGGTACAATGGTTCAGGCAGCGATGTTGAGTAGAAATTGTGAGCAATATCAGCATTTCCTCCACGACTCATATTGTGTTGCTGAATTCTTTTAACACCCTATATGCTTATTTTCCCCCTGCAGGTATTTGGGCCAAGTTTTGAGAACCATTAAAGGTATCCTGAGATAATAAAACCATTGACTGAGGAGCACACAGGTTCGCCAGTAATCACAGAGTAGTCGTGGTATTGGCGAAACGGGAGAGACCTGCAGAAAATGGCTCCTTCACTAGATTACGTATCTCTTGGTTTCTTGGGTTCTTCAGCTGCTTATCGAATTCAGGCTAATCGATTTGTTTGAAGTTTGTTCATTGTTTACAATGTATTTTTCAGAGCCATTATAAACAGCTCTTTTAAAAACTATCGTATAAGCCTTCTGGATTCCCTGGATTCCTACTGGATTTTGCCCATTTACCCACAAAAATATCAAATAAAATAATTTCTAAAATGGTTTATCTGAATTAAAATGAACTAGAAACAAACGTATAATTATAAGACCGTTATTACTAGAAAACCAAATAGGGTTTAGAAAAGTATGATCCAGCAAAAATGACACATTTTTTACATATTATTACATATTTCCGTAGATGAAAACATTGAATTTTTCAGTTTCACTTTATGCAAAACCTTAGCCTATACACGGCTATTGTGAAGGAACGGTTAATTTGCATCAATTAACTTAAATAATAAGAGTTTAATGGTGAAATTTGGGACTCAAGTACCTACAATAGTAAGTCGCCACATTCGTATATCTCAAATACGACAGTCCCTAGTTAATTTCTGTAAATTAACTTAAATACATATTTTCTATTACCCAAACTATCAAAAGAAGTGAACTCGTATATAGACTTATATATAGACTTTATGTAGACTTATAAGAAGCTTTTGATAAGGCAAGCAGGACTAGACTTTGGCAAGTATTAGACAAAAAATATAAAAAACAGCTAATAAATATACTCAGGAATATATATAAGAAACAAAGATAAAAGTAGTTTTAGCAAATGGATGGATGTGTCTGGGAAACGATATGAGTATTGGTTTTACTGTCATTTTCATATATATTTATGTTGAATTTATGGTTGGAAAATGGGGGATACTCAATCGCTGCTACTTTATTACATCCCTAATATAAAAATTGATCAGGCTGTACAAAATTACAGTCCAATTTCGATAATGTTATCAGAATTAAACAAGCTTACAGGAACTCTGGTATTTGGAAACTGTTTCATTCCAGGTAGGTCAGGAAGATTAAAATCCAGGGGTACTTCCATGAAAACCATATCTTTTGACTGCTATTTCAATACCATTTTGACTTGACGAGATTAAACTTCTAAGAGGTGAAAGATAGGGTTATGTATAGAAGTACTTTAGATTAGTGCATAAAAACTTCATAAATATAATGCAGAATTAAATGATCTACTTTAAATCGTCACTGGAGGTATACAAATTCACAGGTAACTAATACCTTTAAATGTGCTTGGTGCAGATCTGGGCAAGAAATAACATTTGAGCGTAGAACTTCTGTTATAGAAGTAACTCTTATAAAATAATTTTTAATGACACATTTAACATTACAAAGATCAATGTACCAAATGAATTGGAAGTCCAAAGTTGGAAACAAGCCCAATGAATGTAGACATGATCTCCAAACAAGAAGAAAGAAGCTGCATCGGAAGAGCTCTTGTAAGATGGAATGCACGATTCTGAGAAATGCTCAACGTGACTGCAAAGGCTTAAACTCTCTCTTCGATTACTATGAAAATAACCTTTCTATTCCACAGTGATTCTTGCCTAGATATAGGTATGGAATCCCAACAAAAGTGCACTGTCAGCGTTTATGGGAATATCGATCATGCACTCAGAATCAGCTTTGTGAAAGAAAATAAGGGAGACGAAAGGGTTTGAGTACTTGTGATTTTCTCTTCCAATGCGTAAGAAAAACTTTTCTTGAAAAAATTGTTATTTCACTCACTTAACGTTAATTTCGATAAATATTTGCAGAAATGCCTGTATTACACAATATTTTCTTGTAATACAATGCCAATTACAGAATAAGGCGGTCTTCAACAATAATTAAATATTTTAAGGACTGGTAGCTGTGATTTACATCACCAGGAATGGAGGAAATAAATATATTTCCAATTGCTAAAGTGAAATAGTTTAACGCTGAAACCAATCACAAGTAATATCTTGAAAATTATTACCTTCATCCCCCTAAAATGCAGTAGTTTGACAAATTGTGTGATTTAACACATTTTATACTTTTTTACTGAGATTTTCTTCTATCTCTTACAGTTTACCAGTCGAAAGACATAGAGCTTGAAGAGCAATTTAGAAGCCATTCCCAAAATATGCAAGATACACATTTTATTTGACAACTTCTTAAAGATGTATTTTAATCAAATCCTTTAAGAGTAAGTATGGGTCCTGATATGTCGATACTCACGAAGTTGCATGGTATATCTTTTCGATACTTCGGTGGCGATTCTGCAATTTTTATTTTATTTTAACATGCATTATGCAAGAAAATAATAGTGTGTCAGATTCACTTGTCAGCTAACAGTTCCAAATAGAATTCACTGTATTTCTCCTCCTGTCACCCCCTCTTTCAAGTGCACTGGATCACTGAAAAACAAATTCGAAATTTCCAAAAATAAGAAAACGTATTTGTGCATTCCATCTGCTATAGTTTTCTCGAAAGACTATTTAGCACAGCAGGACTCATACGTAAAAGAAAAAAAATTAGACTGAGCCCGAAAGAGTGAAAATGCTAGAATTTTTTGAACAAAAGCTTATAAAAGCAGACTGATTTGCTTTAAAATGTGTTATACAGAGTTTTAATATAATAACACTAATGGTTTTAATTTTTGTCTCATTAAATATGCACGCCTATTTAATTTTATTGGCAATACACAGTTCTCCCAAAATTCTATTTTGTATTGAAACTAGAAGAAGAAATGACGATATCGAGTATCGAAGTATCGTGTATGGTAAGAAATACTGTGTATCGGTATCGAGAATCGAATATGGAGAAAAGCTGGTATTGATCCATCTCTAGTTAAGAGCCATTTTTGAGAAATTCAAGCTCTTCGAAAACTTTTTTATGCAAAGGATAGTTTGAGATAAGAGCATGTATTGGAAATCTTTGTGTCGCAACCTTGTAAGTTGTTAAACTTAAATAGGAAGTTTGGTATCTTATCAACTTTCCGTTCTTGAAGTATGCTTTGCACACACACACACACACACACACACACACACACACACACACACACACACACACACACACACACACACACACACACACACACACACACACGCGCGCGCGCAGAGAGAGAGAGAGAGACGCGCGCGCGTGCAAGCATGCAACCGCGCCGCACACGCAATAGCTTTTCCTAAAATGTATCTTTTTTTAAAGTTAGAAAACCTTTAAAAACGTGTATCTTCAGTGAAAAATTCGGCATCTTTTTTTGTGGAATGTTGTTTCTTTTCATCCTACTATATAGGTACATGATGGAAAATATGTTGTTGTTTAACTTCTTTTACCCTTACATGTATAAGATAGAGGAATTATTGCATCAAATTCAATGCAAATATACATTTTAGGGTCTATCGAAGTTTATTATAACCCAATAATTTATCTTGATTTTCGCAACAAAAGCGTATAGAGCAGTCTACAACAAACACTCTGCAAGTAATCATCTACACAATGCCCATTAATCCAGTTGTTCACTTACATAACGACATCAAAGCCAGAAGTAAGTCCACAAATACAAATATTCCTATACTGAAACTAACAGAAGTCCCAACAAGATCTAAATGCATTCACCCCAAAGATAACCTCATAGTTGTCATAGAAACAGTGGGAAAAGCAGAAATTCTCATCTTCATAGACGGGTCAAAATCCAAAATCATGTTAGAGCAGGAATGGTGGCCATGAAAATCTCAAAATAGATTTTCATTGACGTAAAACGGCTAGCCTTCAGTCTTGGGTATTACCATGGCTGTGGAGTGGATAGAAAAATATTGTTACTTCAATATATGTCATACATGTAGATTCAAAGGCAACACACCTTGCTAGCGTTAATACAAGAACCCCATCCCCCGGCTGTTCAACGCAGGGAAAAAGTCATCGCCCTCAATAGGGAAAATAGAATCACTATACATTGATCAATGGTCATGCAGGACTATAAGGAAATGAAAGAGCCGACTATCTCGGCAAGATTGCTGCCAGCTACAGGACCACACTAGATTACAAATCCATTCCCTTAACCTGAAGCAAACATCTGTTACAGGACAACCCTTTATAGGACTGTTCGAAGAAACAATTCCAATTCTTAAAGATTTGTGTGCACTTCAATGATATATTAAACATGTAATTTTACATAAAAACTTTACGAGAAGACAAGCTTTTAAATAGGTGCAAGTGAATATGTAGATTACGTGGACAGCTTTGACACACAGTTGTTGAAATTCATTTATTCGCATATAAGAGTATGCTCATTAATATGTCACCTCTGGAATACGTATTTTTAAACAGAGAAACCTAACACAGTAAATCCTGCACGTATTCCTAAAATTTTCGAATGGACTGAGTTTTAGACAAAGAGTTTTGGTTGTATAAGTAGACAAAATGCAATACTATGAATAATAGCGTTTGTCTCAAATACAGAATTTGAATATTTTTAAAACTGGTTTTAATGAATGAAGAACATTGATTTTGCTTCTATCTTAAATAATTTTTTAGGTCTTCCTTAAGTTGTTAGAGAACTAAATTTCATACACTTTCTCATCCGAGTGTATATGATTACATTCAGTATTCAATTTATGGACAAAAGGTAAAATAAATTAACAAACCAAATTCACCACAAATTGAAACGAACCGAGAGAAACTGTAAACAGACATTAATATATAAGCCAGAGAATACAATGGTTAGGTCCTTGGATCGAAAAAGATTAAATACAAGAAGCATGATCATGCGGGAACTGAGGTATGCCCTTTTTGTTATCGTCTGTAGAGGCCTCGGTTGTGAAAAGGCAAAGGCATGTGCCGGGCTATATCTAAGCCCCATTGAGGAGGCCATATAACCGCTGAAAAAGAAAATTGATGTGTTAATAATTATAGTTTTTCCTTCTCCGGAGTCTCAAGTCCTCACTTTGAAACCACCATATTCGAATGGAATATTTCAAGAGAAGACATCGCCTCGTCAGTGTGCAGAGTTCAAGTGCAATGCGAACCAGGAAGGATAAAGAACGAACGTTATTACTTCATCTGTAAGGCCGTACTGAACATTGCTGTCATTCACCGACCACAACTGGAGATAACACTTTAGACAAGTATGTAGGAGTTCGAATCCGTACGAAATGTGTATTGCTCACATAGTAATATAACTTCCAATTGATAAGGTTTACTTGATTTTATGAGTTTAAGCTCACACACAAAAACTGAAAGACTCTACTCTGTTTTTAAACTAACTGAAACAAATATTTCATTCCTATATATAAAATAAAATACCGCAAGCCTATACTTCCATTACTGCCCTCATTCTGCGGTTCATGGATGAGACAAATGCCTCGTGAAATTTTTACAAAAAGGTACTTCGCATTATATGTCAGCAATAACAAATTAATGAACCCGAGTGTTTACATCAATATTAAGGCAATTTTCTAATAACATTTCTTTTATTTTGAAAACGATAATAATATTTTATTTGCGGTTTTATAAATGAATGAGCTTAAAATATTATTATTTATCTTCTGCAAGAAAAACATAAGGCACTGCTATTAAAGTAACATGCACATCAAAGATTCGAACTCAAATTGGTCTACTTACGAGACACATGCGTTTTACTGCTCGGCTACCATCATACGGCCAAGCCGC
This sequence comes from Mantis religiosa, assembly GCA_030765055.1. Lineage (NCBI taxonomy): Eukaryota > Metazoa > Arthropoda > Insecta > Mantodea > Mantidae > Mantis > Mantis religiosa. The sequence goes on from CM060957.1 coordinate 81,572,944, forward strand.
AAGGAATCTCCCTATCAAGCGCATAATTTTGAGATGAGGCCAGAGTGGTATCAAAGCGTATATTGGAAAAATTAATTGTGCTTTCACACCAGCTATGTAGGCCAAAATGGAAAGGCATAGTTCGACTAAAAGCTTCAGTGCCACAGCCGGGATTCAAATCATTGAACATTTCAGCCTGACTCTACCTTTCCAAAGCGTATACTGTGAACGCAGCGTCAGCGAATGCTTCCGATGCTTTCCGAATTGAACTTTGTTTCTGGTAGCTGCTCTTTATTTTTTTTTGGGGGGGGGGGGTTCAAATGGTGTGGTAAACATGTGTTTAATTTCATCCAAAAATTGCTACTATTATTTCACCGTAAACACATGTTTTGAGAATCGTTGAATTAAAAGAAAACACGTGCGTGTGGGTATATGGACAAACTCAAAAAACGAGAACTGATAAATATAATACATGCCACCCTCATAGAGCTGTTTCATCTCACGGCGTAACAACTCGCAAGAGAGCCAAGAGCAAGCTAAACACCTCATTTATGCAGGGTAGAGGTTGGAGATCATCCAACCGCAACGGAGATGAGATGTAGTCAACATTTCGGCACCCCAAGCCAGAAAGGTGCCTTTCTTGACCGGAATTTGCTACCTATCGTAGCCCCTCACTTTCCTCACGAAGCTGAGCGGGCACTGGCCATATAACCGGGATCCAAAATTCACACCTCCCAAGGGTGAAATCTATCCCGGGCGCTTTTCGTGACAGGGCGACGCATTACGCCACGGCACAGGACCTCACTGGGGTTACCTGGTAAAATATGACTGGCACCATTATTACAGTTCATCTGGTTTATCTTGAAACATGAGAATTAGAGCACTATTGCCCGCACTGTTGTAGGTAACCCATGACTGCCTAATCCCGCATCACATCACATCCATGTAACGTTCCGATTGACTCCGCGTGATTATGCTGCAGCTGTCCCTTTAATACCTTAAAGACTACTGGTAGATGGCGGTAGTGTACCATCCATTAGGGAGGGTCCCGACAAACTGCTAATATCGTCAGCTCCTTGTCATGGGATGCAGGCTTCAAAGTCATCGACCGATTCAGAGTCTCTTTCTTCTAACTTTATAATGAAATTTTATAACATATCATTTAATCCATCTTTTTAGCAGTACGTTTCTCCTACCCCATTACATGTTTACAGGCAGCCTCCCAATTTTTTGGAGTAGCTTTTATATTCATAAGACCCAACTTACATCTCGTTCTTTAAATGTCACGTTATGTTTCGTCAAAACTGCTTTGATTAGTGCTCATATTACTTCAACAGCATTTATATCACAATTATACGGAGATAGGTATGTTCATTTAATTAAGATATGGATGTCACATTCCCATTATTTCCATATTTCACTGACAGTATAAAACACTACAAATAAACAAGTCTTGCACAGATTGGAACACCTTGATACCGAAATTATGGATTAGTTAAATAAATTAATACTTATAATAAAATCAAATATGGAATATTTTGTGCATTCGTTAAATATTAAGAAGTTGTAAGTCTGGCAATACGTTATAAGTACATTTTGGCCAGGGGTAAAATGACATTAAGTACGGTGATTAGCGACGGCTGGTTCTTAGGCCGATTCGTAGAAATAGCTCGGTAGATTATGTTAGAGAGGGAATAGTCACAATCCAAAGTTTCTAGATTAGGTATGGCAGGCTAACTTGGAATTGTTGGAATATGTGAGAGTATTTGATAGAAATTTATAGAGAGCTTTTAGAATGGAAAACAAAAAATTTCATAAATGTAGAAATGAAGTGGCAACACCGTATTAGAAGCTAGTAGTGGGGGTCATTAGCATTATAGCATTATATATTAGTTTGCATTTGTCGGCAACATTTCGATTTAAATGAATAGGAACATTTCAATCTACGAGAAAAGAATATCACATAAGAGATCGTCGGAGGGAAATAGGACTGAAGATACAGATTACCAGACTTGAAGAACTAATTTAAGACGCACAAACAATAATTAGAAGACGCCAGTTATGGATACCGGAAAGAAGAGCAGAAACCATAGAAAGAAGGAGAATTCCAGATGAGACATATGAAGAGTATTAGAGCGTACAGACACAACTGATTATGCAGATGACAATTTGCAAGAGGGAAGATGACAATCCGGATGTCTGGAACAGACGAACCGGCACCATTTACTGAAGCCAGTCCCTTTAGGAGATGGATACCATTAGAGGGAAGCTTTGGATACCAGTTGCAGAAGATAAAATTTAAAAATTGTCGGAAACAGGCTTTCGTAGTTTGTTCTAGCAATTAAAGCTGTAGTAGAAATGTACATTTGATTTATATTGTTGATGTAGAAGTAGAAGAAATACTGTTTTTGATAGATTAGATGAACAGATTTTTAAGGTTACTGTAATCCAGTAATCTGTAGGTTTAATTAGTTTGTTAAGGTAGGAAGTAGACTATACCTGTAAAATTTGTAAATGGTTATGTGTAATTTGATTTAAAGATTAATCAAGTTAAAAATAAGTTTGCATAATAAGGCCTGGTATAGATTCCAGAAACCAGGCTATTGGATATGCGGATTTTATTTTATTTTTTATTTAACTTAAATGAACACTGTTACTGAAATCTGTACTGAGCTAATACTGTTACTTTGCTTACGCACGCATACTCTGAGATAGATCTCTGCTCAAGAGTGAAGCAGACGCAGACGGCTACAATTTAGCGTAGCGTCATTGAAGCAAAATCACCATTGAAACTTGGGGCAACATCGTGAGACAGGCGAATGTCGGGTAACTCTAAGCTCCAGGGACCCCGGACTCATTTGAGCATCATTTCATCAATTTCATTCATCGTCCGACATAACTTAACGTTGGAGGACATAAATTACAAAAAAGACAGCTTCAGCATGTCGCAATGTGTTTACGAAATTTGTCACCCTTCCTTTGTCACAGGGAGGGGTAATGCTAAATAGGTAATGCTTCAAGTTAAACCAGAGAAACGTTAGTTGCTAATCGAATTGCTGACGTTCTGGATCGAATAATATTACTGATTGTTTCAGCATGTACTATAAATGTTATATGAGCTCTCACTGGTACAAGTATTTAAATCCAGCATCTCCCAAAGAAGAATACTTTTAAGAAAAAAAGCCCAACCCAAAATACAGTTTACGTGGAAACGCATTATTCGTAATTTCGGCATTATTATGGGAAGCCATGTTGATAGTTTTGAGTATATTATTTATTCGCCAGGATAGAATAAGCTATTTTTAGGGTTGGTTTGATACCAGGTTTTCTCGATATTCGATTCTGGATACCGATACACGATATTTTCCACAATACCTCGATACTCAGTATTGTCTTTCTACTTCTAGTTTCAGTACAAAACAGAATGCTGAGAGAACGGTGTAGTGCTAATAAAATTAATTAGGTACGCATATTCAATGAGACCAGACTTAAAATCATCACTGATCTTACATTTAAACTCTACATTAGACATTTGAAAGCAAAATAGTCCCCTTTTATAACTTTTTGTTTAAAAAAATAAGAGTATTTTCAGACTTTCGGGGTTAAAGCTACTTCTCTTTCTGTCACATAAGTTCTGCTGTGCTAAATAGACTTTCAGAGAAAGATGTTGCAGGTGGAATATACAAACAGGATTAGGATTTCACTACGGTGGGGATTCGGTACGTAGGCCACTTTGCTGGGTTCATTGTTCCTATGCTTCAAGTGGAGCACCACGGGGAGGAAGAATGAGGCGAGAGGGGACAAGGGCGGCCGATCCCAGAAGCCACGGTAGGGCAGAGGGCAGGTTCTCTATAGTTTACTTAGATACAGATTTCTCCCGACAGGCCAGGACAACGAACTCGCTCCCCTACTGCGGGACTGCAATGAGCCCAGTAGCCGAGCCCCAAAGGTAAATGTCCCGAAATGGTCCCAGCAGAGGAGCGGAGACCGGCAACCGACCTACCGGAGGAGGAAGTAGTTTTCCTCAGAGCATATCATCCCGCCATGCGCCGCCGAGACTCCCGCCGATACTTCTACCCTGAAAGAAACCCCCATATACAAATATTTAGCGGCTCTTATTTTTGTTCTGGAAATTATGAATTTATTTTCTAGTAATCTAGTGTACTAGGAAGAGAAGGTGACATATGCAGTGATTTCTTCTTGGGAACTGCTAACTGGTAGTGAATTTGACACACGATTATTTTCTTGCATAATGTTACCACATTTCTGGCAATTTTCCGAGCTCTGCAATGTTGTAGTTGTGGCAATAATATTTTGTGCTTTTAAAATAAAATAAAAACTGCAGAATCACCACGAAAGTATCGAAAAAATACATCGAGCGAATTCTCTGAAACATCGTTCGATGTCGAAAGCATACACTATCGTGATTATCGAGGTATCGCAATTATCGAGGACACATCGATACTATTGATGCATCCTTTTCGACTAGCCTGAAGTTTGACGGTTTTGTTCGCTTCTCACTTGTTAGTGATGCTGCAGGCGCTCCATGCACTATGGTAGTGAAATCAGTAATTAAGTTTCTTATAGCTTACCTGAAAGGTTAGAATCGAAATATAGTTATTAGCAATTTTAAACACAGTGATTATAATTATCTATTCTACAAACTCTCAGCCCTTTAGTACAACACATCCGAATTTTTAACTCAGCACACGTATCGAAACTGCTTCATAATCGAAAGTCAGTGTAGTGGAATTAGTTTTACAGCTAATCTCCTGGGAGAAATAAAATAAATACGATACTCGCACATCAAGCAAACCTTTACATTCCTACCCAATTTAGTTTCGAATGTTCTATTATCTGAAACCTAAAGGTTTATTGTATTATGTCCTCACTTAAAAATTTTAGTTAAATAGCCCTGTACCTCTAATGAGAAACAGTAGTTTATTAACTAAATTAATTTTAGGAAGATCATCTTCTGCGTTTATTTAGCAAAGTATTAGTATTAGAAAATTGACGAGGCAACTTTATTTTGGATTCGAACAGATCCCCAATAGTCAAAATTCTGTATGCTTAAGGATTAGGTACCTAAATTTCGATGACTGCATATTTCTTTTTCTTTCTTTGTTTAATAATGCTATGTTTAAAGTATACGTAGCTCACATTTTGGATGAACTTGAACCACTTTTATGAATTTTAGACACTCTTATTCGACATGACATCTTTTACAGGCTATAAAGAATTGTTAAAAAGAAATACAGGTTTTTGTTATTGCAAGTTTTATTAGTAAAAGCAAGTTTCATAAACTGATAATATAAAAGTTCTTATAAATTATTGATATTTGGTTGCCTCAGTCATATTTTGCTAAACAGTTACCCTCGTCAACCACAAATCAATACTTCCATATGAATCGTTTAAGTTTATTGTGAGACAGACTTGTTTACTTAAGGAATGTGGGGTGGAGCTACCTGCTGCCTTGGAGGGTTGCACCATGCCTACTGTTGCAATGCAGTCTTCATTGAGCACAAAATACTGGTTGAGGTGAAATTTGTATTTCGTCATGTCAAAAGTAAAACCAAGAATTTCCGCGAAATTGAAAATTAAATAGAACTTGCACGTAATCTAATTAGAATTACTTGGACACTTGAATTCTATCGTAAAATATAGAGTACTATTTTAGTGAAACTCAGTAGAAAGTAAAAAAATCAAAAGAATGTTGTAATAATTATTACTAATACCCATAGCAGACGCCCCTGCAAAGATCTGTTAGAAGATTGAAAATATTAACCCTTCCTTGCATGTATATATTCTCGACCCTAAATTTTTTTGTATGCAGTCGAGCTTCGTTTATAACAAATAATGCAATACATTGAATAAACACTAGAAAACATTGTAATATCCAGTATCCCAGTGCTAAACTTTCTTGCTTCCAGAAAGGTGTGTATTATGAAACCATCAAAATATCTGACACTCTTCCTAATGATCTTAAAGGAAAAATTGACAAATTCGGTGCTTTAAAAAATACTGCTAGAGAGTAGCTATCCTCAAAATCATTTTATTCTATGCAAGATTATCTTAATGCCCGCTTTGGTAGCGTGGTGGTAGCGTGTCTGCCTCACGTTCAAGAGGTCCCGAGTTCGAATCTCGGTTAGGGTGAGTTACCTGGATAAGGTTTTATCCGGGGTTTGCCCTTATCCTGAAAGACGAATGTCGGGTAACTAATCTCTATGGATCCCGGACTCGTGTGAGCATCATTTCACTTATTCCATCCATCATCGGATGTGACTTAACGTTGGAAGACGTAAATTACACAAAAATAAAAGATTATCTTAATGATAAATTATCGTGATAATGCTTATATAACTCTGTAAGTAGAATCTACCTTAATTCTACCAATGGCAAATCATTGCCAATAAATCTTTGATGCCTGTTCTAAAGCTATTTTAATGTATACGTATTGAAGCAATGACAATAAATGATATCCATTGTAAAAATATTGAGACGTTGTGGCAAAGCCAAGTGCAAGTTGATTATAAAAAGTGTTTTATTTTTATTATATATAATTATCCCTGCCTTGTTTTCCACATTGCTTTTCATATTGCCTGTATATAACGTGACCGTTATGTTAAATTTTTAAGTATATATGCTATGAAACTGTATACCTGTGTACATGTTCATTGTTCACAGTTCTTTGTAGCTACAAGTGAACCCATTGAACGCTAATCTAATCTAATCTAAATCCCGTGGAAGGGTAAATTTTTCTTTGTTAACATTGAACATTTGTTGAACGACAGTTGGATATGTCAAAATTGCAAGATTGCTGAGGTATTCCTCCGTTGTAGAAGAGTTGGAAACTTAAAGTATTGTTGCTTTAAGCATGCCTAGGTATTCCTTTTAGCGTAACTCTGTAACAGTTGACAATAGACAGTCTTTCTAGAAATCTAGAAAATTTATGTTTGTAACTGTTGTTATTCAGTTAAATGTTGAAATAACTCAATAGGTGAGGATATTTTTTAAAAAAAATTACGTTGGTATTAACATTAGTTCTAGTTTATTTAATGTCGTTTAGGTCATCAAAACCTGGGACCTATTTATGATTAGTCTGTATTGAAGTGTGAAAGGAGGTAGCTGTGTGAACGTAACAGATTTTTCCCCAAAAAACCAAAACGAAGGAGAGGCAATTCTGTGACGCTCTGTGTGTGTTTACAATGTTGTTTTACGAGCCGGAGTGCATAGCAAGGAGTGGCATTGCATGTGGGCAGGTTATTCCTGCAGCTGCTGCAGCTCCTGTTGGGATGAAAGTATCTGTCCGTGGACCAGGTGACCTTACCAAACACGGCATTACGTGAGGCTTTTTTCAGACAACAATTAGCACCACGTTATGAGGATTTTGGCCTGGAGAGATTTCTCCCTTTAATGCGATATGCCATTTCGTGTGGAAGTCACCGCGAAGTTGTACCTCGTTGCGAAATTCATAAAATTACTGCCTCGATTATTATCTGGAATTATACATGAAGTAATTAAGTTCTAAGAAATGCTTTGAGGGGCAAAATGCTGTATTACCTTTCACCGTCACGAAAACACTTCTGTTTCGATTGTTTCTTTGCCAGCCTACTTGCAGCACTCGGCATATCATGTGTAAAGCATGTGCTGAACTGGAACGAGTGAGTAAAATGCCATCCGGAGGGGTAAATTCCAAATAGCACCTAATCCAAACTACGTAAACATAAGGTCATTTGATCATTACTTACACTAAACTGTACGGTTAATCTTGCACACAACAATGGTAGGTATAAATCATATTAAAATGAGTAAAAATGACACAAATACCATTAGAAGAATCCTGAACTTCATAGATGCCAAAATTAGAAATACTATTCAGATCAGATAAAATAAAAACTGGTATTGGAATCACTAAGTTTCCTGTTTGCTTTAGTATTCTACTTTAGTGAGTGTCAGGATATTAGGGCATCTAGAAAAACTAAAATTCAATGAAATTTATACCAAAGGGAGGATTTTACGTAAATGTTTATTTATGACTTTATTTTTTCTAGTGGTCCTTCGTAGATATTAATACTTTTAATTACCGCGATTAAAGTTAAAAATACATATAAAGAAATTAAAGTATACATTTTAATGAAACGTTATTAGACGTAAGGTAAACTATTTTCTGTCTAAAAGGCTAGTGGGATATCTTCTGTTGGCCCTGAACACGTAGTATCTAAGCTAGGATTAAGGTAAAACACTAAATCATAAGGAAACATTATCCTTAATGAAGATAAGCGAGAAAACTCTTAGATGAATGCAATACTCTTTCCTCATTTCTCCTTAAACTGAACAGAAGAGAAATGGGGAAAATTTCTGAACATTCTTACTTCAGAAAACACCTACTTAAACTAGGATTCTATAAAGATGAATCCATCTGTAGAAAGTTAAACAGAATGAGGAAAATGCTTCACATAACTTTTTTGTGCATACTGGCAAGAAATATATTTATTCTTTCTGTAACTAGAGAGACACCTAGCAAAAGATGCTGACTTTTGAACCAAAATAGTGCAACTCGTGCAGAGAACAGAGGTCGGGAAAGAATCTGAAGGTAATAAATATTTTAAAACATATTTATTTTACTACGAGTGCAATGAAAAGGAAGATCTTGCCTCATAATTAAAGTTTGAGTACGTAACACATTTGTAACAAAAAGGCATTCTGTGAAAAATAAGCTTAAGAATTAAGTTTTATTGTTGCTGATAGAATTCGTATTGATTTTCAGTTTTAAGAAAAACAGATTAAGATTTCTTCGTTTTCGTTTTCAGAATCAAGTAAAATTTGTTTATTTTAGAGACCCAGATAATTTTTAAATATTTTTCTAAATTGAATTTTGTGTCGTTTCTTTTGTAAAGCTGAATTTTAGGAGATAAAAAGATTTATCTTGGATTCTATTAAACACATTGTCTTAAAAACTATTTTCTGGATCAGCATAGACCTTCTTATTCTTTTTGGGGGTTGGGGGTGGTGTCTTCCGCACATAGTACACTGCCGTCTGTCGGAGAGTCTGTGGTAGCTCTTGGTCCTGCATATCAGGTGGGGTAATGCGGGGGCTGTCACGTGTACAGGTGGCGCAGCTTGCACAAGTTAATACAAACTCGCTGTAAATAAAAGGGAATACCTTTTCCTGTGCTTGCCCGCCTCGCTAGCATAGATGCTAGCGTGCTTGCCTTACGTTCAAGAGGTCCCGAGCTCCGATCTTGGTCAGAGTGAGTTACCTGGATAAGGTTTTCCGGGGATTTCTCTTATCCTGAAGGACGAATGTCGGGTAACTCTAACCTCTACTGATCCTGGGCTCATTTGAGCAGCATTTCACTCATTTCATTCATCGTCCGATATAACTTCACGTTGGAGGACGTAAAATAAAAAAAAAATATCATGTGCCTTGTTTCTGGATGTTCCTATCTGAAGTTAAAGAATTATTTACAGAAGCAAGCTTTTGTCTCTCAACTTGAAAGTCAACAACAACAACAATAATGATGATGATAATAATAAACACAACTTCAACTAAGGTTCAATCAATGAAAAATTTGATTTTTATCTACAATACCAGGCGTGCCAATACCAGTTTAAGATTTCTTCTGGAAAAGTCCACAGAATATCGTTCGAAATGGAAAGCATCAGTGGAATATTCTGCTTAAAAGGGATATTTAAGTCTGTGTTATAGGAAACATGTATTAATTTTTAAGAAACTAATCGATTTGCTAACACGTGTTAGGGAAAAGTTCCACACCTTAATATATACAATAAATCAATTATTGATATGCGAATACTGACACCTTATCCGATATACAGATTGTAGATTTCGGGCTGTATCAAGAAATAAATTAAAACTGTGCAAATTATTCTAAATAAAGGTGATACGTGATATTGTTGAAAAATAATTTCTATTGGGGCGAGATGAAGAAATTCCATGTTGTGATGTTGCTTGATATATACCTAAATTTTAAATTGCGTGGTAAAGAAATTTTGATTCTTTATATATCTGAAGCAGAGTATGTATTTATACTTTTGAATAAGTTTTTGACTAAATTATTTTCGTTGTACATATTTTTCCACGTCTAGATTTTGTCGAAATATGGCTTGTTTTCCCAAATACGTATTCTCGAATTAAGATGATGAAGCTTGTCTTAATTGAAAAAATAATTATTTTAAATTTTTATTCAGTTATTCGTTATATATGTATATTAGATACACCATATTAACGCTTTTAAATAAAAGATTTTCTGATTCCGTCACCAGAAACCTGAAAACACGTCTTATCTCTTCGACATAACTTACGAGGAAAAGCCAAAACTTTTAAATTATTTTATAATCACTTGAAAAACAGGTCTTTTCTCTTCGGCGTCTCTTATTAAGAAGAACAAGATTATTGACTTGCGTTGCCGTAATGACAAACGCCTACACACATTTTTAACTTTCATGACCTACTCAATATCTCACGTTTTTCTTTCACTCGCTGATCAGTCTTCATGTTTACATCACAAATCTTGACAGTTCATAATAACTTAAAAAAAAAAACATTTTAACGTACATTTAAGTACTAAGTAAATTAGCAAATAATGTTTATTTCCATTAATTTACAATTCAGTATGCATTTTCATACTTATTAATACACTGAGTTGCTACTTACCCTTGGGCCCAATAGACTCAAACTCTGAGGTTGTCTAGCTAGTAGACCCCTATTTGCATCTTATCTTAAAAAATCTTTATCTTCAGTTTCGCCTTGTTTTGTTAACTTCCTTAACCATTTGACTCTTACTTTGCCCCAAAAGTTCCCAATATCAATGACATTTTTCCTCATCTTTTATACTCATTAACTTCATTACTTGAATTTCTTTTGGTAACCTTATCCATAATTTGTTATCTATCTTCTACCTAAGCAACCTAGTTTCCTCACTTTCTAAAAGTAAATGCTGACATAATTGGCATTTCTCCAGGTCCTCCCTCTTCCCAAACCCTTCAATGTCACCACCCCTAGCCATCACATTTAAATAAAAAACGTATAAATAATAATGTTTTGGGTGCTGAAATAAAAAGAGCTATTTCATTGTTAATGAACCATATTCACCACGATTGAGAAAATTTAAGTATAACTAAGTATTTGAAGATGTAAACCAATAACAATGATTATCTCGCTAATGAATTTCACATATATTCTATGTTTTAGGGGAATCTACATTATTTTTATGTAATAAGATTTTGTCTATATCTAGGTTTACCAGTTATACCAACGTCATTCGTAAAGAAGAGGTCTTCAAAGACTATTGCCAGAAAATTCAACATCTACATTTCATTTGGCAAAAAGCAACTTAAACATATGGTAATTTTATCAAGTTCCTTAGGAGAATTTTTAAAAAGAGTCAAAATTTCTAAGAAGTAACCTATGTAAAGGATAATTTGATGTGGGTGAGAACTTCATTCGCAACATATCCACGTACGTAATTTTGTCGCAGTGTATATAGGTACTCAGAAAGCAGTGCCAAAGTTAACGTAGCTATATTATGGGGTCCCTGTTTCGACCTATGACTCCATTTAAGATATGTTTCCTTAACCAAACAAGTTTTCTGGAATGCACATAGTGCGAATGTATGTTTCGGTTATTTAATAACCTGTTAGACTATTCTAATCAGCCGCTGGGCGAATTCTCAAGCGCATGCGCCGGGTCATACACCTATATACAACATGACTATTCATTTAGATTCAACAGTATGTGTCACAAACACGCTTTAAAATCCCACCAGGGTAGTTCATTATATTGCAAGTAAATAAAGAAAGTTGCTCTCTCTCTTTTTTACCGCACACAACAAAGACACACTCTGGAAAGTATTATATGTCAATTGGTCAGCTCTGATTGATGGACAAAGCACACTCTCACTTGCACATGCGTTTGTATATAGGGGGCGAAAGAAGTAGGACAATTCGCTAGCTGCCTACAGAGGAAACGGTGGTGTTACACGAAGAACAATATGCTGCATTGAAGTTTTGCTTTTGTTTGCAGAAATCTGGCTTGGAAGTTTACATAATGTTGCAGGAGGCATATGACGATTCTGTTCTGGTGCAGTACATATCTTTTCGATGATTCAAGGAATTTAAGGACGGCCACGTTTCAATAAGTGGGCTAGGAGCAATAAACGAAACCATGACTAACACAGTTGGCATCATTATTCGTGAAGACCAGTGAATAACAATTGATAGACATGCAGACCTGTTACAGATTTCCTATGGCAATAGGATTTTTTTTCAGTTCTGCATAATCACTTAAACATGAGATGTGTTTGTGCGAGGTGGCTGCACAGATTATTGACTCCTTAACAGAAGTTGATGCTGGTGGAAGTGTGTACCTCAACGTCTGGTTGAGGTGCTGGGGATGCATACCCGAATTGCACTAATCCAGGTGCTTCCCTAACTGAAAAAGGAATTAAGGGAGTAGTGTTTTGCTACTTTGGAGGCCGTCGTGAATAAGGCTGAGGCGCTTATAAGGAAGATATCAAAAGATTGCTTCCAGCACTGTTCCAGGACTGGCACAAGTGTTGAGCAAAGTGTATCCAACTTGAGAGAGAATACCTTGTAAAAGATCACAGCAATCTGGAACAAGACTATTGTATTTTATGTGTAAAAAATCATTCTCGGTCTTTGTTGAGTCGCCTCGTATTACAATTATTGTTGCAGACATTTATATGAAATTACTAAATGACGTAAGAACTGTTCACTATTCCCAGCGTTTTGTGCAAGGATATCTTCTGTTTTCGTGCATAAACATTGGCGATGTGTACCATGTGCGTTAAATAAGGTATCTACCTTGAAATTAAGTGTCTTTACAGATGTTGTAATTATGCAGGAGAGGATACATGCAATTTTCGAGATGGGCTCATGCTGGCGGCAAACACGCCGCGTATCTCGGTAGTATCATGCATGCCGTGTCGGTTAATAAATGGGAGAGCAAGCGCCAAGAATTCCAGGAAGAGAGACGGCCAGTTGGACACATTCAGGACCAAGACAACCCAGGTGTACGTGAGTGTGTTGTTCCCACATCCTTGACTACTCGTGGGAATAATGTCTCTTCATACAGGAAAACTTCAGCATACCTCATTTTTTGAAATGCAAATATTTACGCCATATACAAACTGGCTCTGTGCGCGCAAAGAAGAAATATGCAGCAACGCCGCGAGTGGTCAGAAACTGTGACACAATATCGTGGCTCAAATTTCCGCATCAATTGCCAGCATCTCAGAGGTAATTACAAAATTCATAACCTATTATCACAGAGAGTATTCAAGATGCATTGGGATTGAAAACAACCTTCATGAGTGAAAATAATAGCGAAAGATCAAATAATGAAGCAGGCGAAAATTATAATTACCTTAAATTTGATATAAATCATGTACATGACACAATGAGATTCATAAGTACCAACATATATGTGGAACTATTAGAGGAATATTAAACAAATTAAGGATGGGTTATCGATGCTTGCAATACTTGCATTATATCGACATCAAATGATACTTTAGAATACTATATACATATTTTTCGATAAAATCACAAAATATTATTGCCGCAAATAGCCCGAGTAATTGCCGCTAAATTTTTCTGTATTCCACCTGAAAAATTTTTCTCTTAAAGACTCTTTAATACAGCAAGACTTATATGTGACAAAAAAGTACGCTTGGCCACAAAATAGTGAAAATGCTAGTATTTGTTTTTAACAAAAACTTATAAAAGTGTACTGTTTTGATTTTAAATGTATAATGTAGCGCTTAAAAATTGTAACACTATGGTTTTAGGTTTTATCTTCTTAAATGTGTACCTATTTAATTTTATTGGCATGCATATTTCTTCCAACATTCTATTATGTACTGAAATTAGAAGTACAAATGAGGTATCGAGTATTGTGGAAAATATCGTATATCGATATCGAGAATCGAGTATCGAAAATTGGCATCGACCCATTCCTAAAAATTACGAGAGAAGCACAACTTAGATTTTATAAAGTTATGGCCAACCCAGTAATTTTTTTATGGGAGTGAAAGTTGGGTTTTAAGATAAAGCTCATATTCAAGCAGCTGAGATGACACTTTTGAGAGCAGTTAAGGGCGTAACAAGATGGGAGAGATTAACTAATGAAGAAATAAGAGAAGATTTAAAGAATAGTGCTGAGGATACATCATAGAGAATAAACAGAAATGGAGAGACCATCTCAGTAGAATGGCTTCAAAAGGGTGCTAGAATAGAAACTTCAAAGGAGAAGATTGATAGGAAGACTAAGTTAAGGTGGAAGTGAGACCGGAGTAGACCATGAAAGTAAGAATTAGAAGAATTCAAGATTTGATACTTTATGTTTGTAGACATAGAAGTTCATTGACCTATGTTTATGCAGTAAGTTATATTATTAATAAATATATCACATTTTTCATTATATCATTTTTCATGAAAATTTATCAGTATCTCTTAAAAATTAATAATCTCTTAACACGAATATAGATTCATACACCATAAAGACTGTTAATACCCTAGGATTCCATTTAGCTATTTCTGAATACTATCAGAGAAAATGTTCATTTAAAGGTATAGCACAAAATGTTATTTACTGTTGGTTCAAAGCATAAATAGAGAAAGCAAATTCTATATATCGTAAAACGAGACCACGTGGCTTGTGTGCCCAAAGGCTCGACTCCAAAATGGCAGCAGTTATTTCACAGTGAAGTGTTACAAAATTTATAGTATAAATTGTAGATATATCGTGACTATATTTTGGATTAAAGACGCTTGGATGAAAACGAATATCAAATAAATAACTAAGATATATTTAAAATTCTTATGTTACCTTCACAGCACATCCTCTAACAAAGACTAAACCTTTCATATGTTATAAATCTTATAAAAAGTGATTCTTCTTGCACCTAAGTCACTCAAGACATATTTTGCTTAGAAATTCTTTAAATTAAGAAGGAAAGCTCTCACAAACAAAAGTAAAAAACAGTTTTTAAAAACTATATCTACAGAAGTTAATTATTCTAGCTACTCTTTGTTAATACAGATAAACTTTCAAATTACATTTACAAACACTTCCTTGTTGGGTAAAGCGAATATTAAGTGAATGAAAGGCGTATCACTATATCAAGATTTTGAAATGACATGCTCTTTGTATAACCACAAATAGCCACTTCATGGTTAAGAAATATTCAAACATACAATTAGGAATATCTTGGAAATTGCTAATGCTACAAAAACTGACAAATTTTGTGCCTTTATGACTTACAAAATTTTTATTAGGAAAATTTTGTTCAGGCTATTAGCAGAAACCAAGTGCTATTTTTAGTGCAAGTCTCTAAAAGTAGTTAGTACCTTAATCTATTAGAGGATTTTTGAGAAAAGAAAAGTTAAGAAACGAATAAGCTTTTGTTTATCAGTTACATATTGTACGAAAACTTTAAATTTTCCTAATTCTTTTCTTTTTATGCAGACGGCTTAAAAATATGTCTACAATAAAGCTTCAATATTTAATTTTTTGGCGGAATGTAACGCCTCCTACATATAAGAGCCAGCTGGTAGAAAAAAAAAGAAATAAAAGGAGCATTACCCAAATTGTCGAGTTTGTTAAACTGTTTCGATTGACGCTTTTGGCTATGGAGCTGGCAAATACGTAAATAAGAAATTAAGTGGTAGATTATTGTTTCAGCGAATTTATGTTATTGGAATAAACTGGAATCATCGCTTTCGACTCATTCCATAAATTTTATTAAGGTAAAGTTTTTATATGCAAACGGCTACTACGAAGATCCTATTAATGTCACTTCGTCCCTCTGTCCAAGAAACAAGTCAACAGCTGCAAATGTAGAATTGAGATTTTATACTAAAACTACCAGTATTCAGCTGAGAAACTGCCGGGGGATACTCAATAATTTTAGAATATGAAACTTATGGTCTGAATTCATGGTTCTTTGCCACAGATAAATGCTCCTCAAGTTGATACTGTACTTATTTATGTTAAAAACAATGAAATATTTAAATGATTTGTACGGAATCTGAACCAAGTACCGAGGTTGACAGCCAGTCATGCTGACTGCACTGTTACTGTGGCTAATTGTTGTTTGTCTCTCTTATGATCTGAGCTTGTACCATGTTGTGTGTGGAAGTGAAACTATTGGTGTTGTAGTGACTCACATTTTATCAGAAAAGGTGAAGCTTTTAACTCTGAAAACGCCACAATGATAGATAAATGAACTATTTTAGAGTAGAAATCTGTACTGCATTAGTCAGAAGTCTCTATAAGCACGGATATCCAAATGAAAAATATTTAAGTAACTTAAGATGTACAATATCCAAGGATATCTATACCATCTCTAGTAACCCCTAAAAATTTGTCACTTGAAATTTGTAGCACTCTATACAGAGGAGTTTGAATGAAATTCAAATTGGTTCAAATCGGTACAAATTAACGGTATTTAGGGAATAATGTAGCTGAATTATTTCCGAAGGAATATTAAGAGGCTTGAAGCTTTACTAAACAATGAATGCCAAGTAGGATGGTTGAAACGATATATAAATGTATTGACGTTTGTAAGTCTCAGAGAAACTCGAGAGCGGCTGAACCTATTTGCCAATTCTGATTTTGAAATATTTGTATAAGTCCAAGGAAGGTTTAAAAGGCAAACTTTAGCGGAAAACAAACACCTTCTTTTATTTTCGACAAACAAAAGCATTAAAAAGTAGAAAGATATTCCACTTCTTGCCAAGGTTTTTGGAGCTATTTCACTTACCATATTTTATTAAATAACGTGTACAGTTAGTAATCAAGACTGAATTTTTTTATATAGAATGATGATATATCTTTCAAAATTTAGACACAAAATTAATTTATGAACGCACAATAACCCTATAAATATTTGACCGCAGACAATTGTCAAATATTGATGAATCCTTGGACACCTATTTTATAATTTGTGTTTGTGTATTCGTGAATATGAGTTGAATTGACAAAATTATTTGAGTTCCTTTGCGACTTTGTGAAGTTTGCGGAAACTTTGTTTACTATACGAAGGAGAAGACTTAGGTCGCAGAAGTCAGTCAAATGTGCGACGAGCTACGTCACATACTGACCGCACTGGTGAGCGGCGAGTCGCAGATAATGCTTAATAATCGTGCTGGTACGTCAGATTATTCTGTGTTTCTTCCGGGGATGTTCTTATCGTACAAATCAGTTGTCACAGCTACTAATCAGGATGACGTAGTCAACTATCACACAGATCTTTGAAATTCATTAGAATTGACTGTACTTCAGACTCACAACTTTACAATTAAAAGTAGGATCAGTTGTGATAAAGCTGCGTAGCATTAACCAACCACGACTGTGCAATGTAACGAGAGTAAGTGTGAAGAAGCTAATGACTAGCGTCATCGAGACAACAATCATCAAGGGAAAGTATAAAGGAGAGGACATCTTGATCTCGCGTATTCCGATGATTCCAACGGATTTACCTTTTGAATTAAAGCGTCTACAATTTCCCGTGCGTTTGGCCTTTGCGATGACCATAAATAAATCGCAAGAGCTATCGTTGGAAGTTTGCGGAATCAACTTGTAGTTTCCTTGTTTCTGTCATGGACAATATACGTCAGTGTTCGCGCGTCGAGAAACCATCTTGTTTATGTATTTACGCACCACAGAAAAAGGACAAAAGATATTATCAGAAAGGTTTAAATTTATTAACTTCATTTTAATTGTGTTTTATATATACTACACTCCCAATTGCAGAATAAATAGTTAACTAATCCGAATTTGTTTTATTAATATAGATAAGTTCGCCGGGTCAGCTACTGCTTAGTGTAACTGTTTGTACTGACGTTTGCCCTGCACAAGGACAATCTTAACCGTCTATAGCTCGATTGAAGGACATTACTCACTTTTACTTTAAATTTACTGCTTTCAAATTAGGCCTATAACAACCCCATTACTTCGAAATGATTATTCGTAACTCTCGTATGAAATTGTTTTTGTTACTGTAGGAATTCCGGAGAATAAAACGTGCAAATTTAAATTCTTGACCCAAATTCTTGAAAGAAGGAAGCATTCCGGAATGCTGAACATATTTGGATTAGAGCAAGTCGATCGCCTACATCGGGGCACGAACCTGTGTAGGTACCCAATAGAGGGGAAAAGGATCACGCAGTTTCTTGGAACTCCAATTATGCAAATCAAAACGCAAGCGTGATCCGCGGCACTTTGGCACATGTGAGTCACTACAACTTTCTCTAATCGATCATTTGCATTACAAGTCCTCGGGGGCCTTTGAGCGACTACCAACGTGTCCTTGTTTGGGCTACAACACGTGCTGCTAGTGTATTTAGAACCTCTAGTGAGAAACCTGTTGAATATAAACAGTAAATGTGATTCACCTTATACCTAATAACAACTTTAGAGCACAAATTCGCCAATATTAAGTATACTACATTCAAAATCTACACCCGTAACGGACCAAACAACTTTCAAAGATAAGACATAGAATTAAAAGCGATTCAGAGCAGAAAAAATTCTGTTTTGCCGTACTCCGATTTATTTTCTATCCATTTAGATATGTTGGTCACAATGAGATAGTTTTCATTTTGCATGACAGGAAAAACAACTGAAAAAGAATGAGACTTTCCCATGTTACAACCATATTTTCAAATTCAAATTAATAACAAAGATTATCGCAAAAGTAATTATCTCCACAACAAAGCACAATCGTACTTTAACACGATCTGCATTTTTTGAATAGGAAAACTTTACTGTTACGGTTTATCAGTTATGCAAAAGTTTTCCAGAATGGCATGGCTCGGGCGGTTCCGTATGTGCCCCATAACGCTTTCGGGAGGCCCAAGTTCGATTCCCATGGCTGGCCTGACTGACCCATGGGGTTTTCCGGGATGCCTGATAAGTTAAATACATCCCTCGAATTTCCTCTCCATTTCCTCTCCATTATAATTTCATATCTTCACTAATCTGGTCTCTTTCAGGGTAGAATGTTTCGGCGAGAGTCTCGGCGCTGCATGGCAGGATAATATACTCCTGGAAAACACTTCCCCCTACAGTGGGACAAGTTCTGGTCTCCGAGCCTAGTGGCTCTTTTCAGGAACGCGGTCAGAGAAATACCTGTTGTGCATGCTCTGTCATGGGGCGGCCTGCCTAAGGTTTGTTTCAGATAAGCTTGCCACACTGACAAGTATCTCTCCGCATGCTAATGCATTCCTCTTTACATAATTGGTTAATGCCTTTTAGCGCCGTAGGCGGTACAATGTACAAGTTCAGTTCAAAGCAGTCAGCGATAGAAGTCATAAACAAATATGTCACCAATACCCATAAACGCACCTGCTTTCGTGGATCCCAAGAGGCAAGTTTGAAGCAAATGATCATTCTCCTTATTTCATAAAAGAATTAACACTTTTACCAAATAAATTAACTCTGTTGCAATATACATGGGTAATTCAAAAATTACTGGCAGCACTGCCTGCATTTGGCGCAATCAGCGGTAAATCATGTAAGCTGATAATGAAAAATAAGATCATCTAATGCTTGTTAACTGTGAGTTTGAAGACAATTTTATTTAATAAGACGTTTTATTAAGTTTAATTGTAGGCTGTCATCTTTAGTGCTCTAAATGTGTTAAGTATATACGAACAAAGATACCTCACTAAAATTCAGGTGGCAAGAGGTATCAATGCTCGACAATGTCATACATAATTACTGGAAGCTTGTGGTAGACAGACTACCATATCATACCGTGGCTAGGTGGGCGAATTCATTTCGTAGAGGAAGGGAAGACGTTCATAAAAAACGTGGAGCTGGCAGACCGCAATCAGTAAGTGAAGATGTGTATGTGTGCACTGCTGGAAGAACGTCATTGTTAGACTTGTATTGAACTAGCAAAGGGAAACGAAATTAACACTTAGAAGAGTTAGAACCAGACAGGCAATTATAGCAGCAGTAGAGCAGTCTATTCGAATATTAGGACAACAAGACGCCGTGGATGGCATCTGTCGTCTCCCTGATGTGTGGAGGCGAGTTTTTCATGTTGGAGGAGATTACTTCTAACCATTGCAATAATGTGACTGCTTCAAAAATGTTTTATTTGTTGTTAATTCATATATTGACACTAATTATTGAATGACCTAAAGGATGGTCTGGGAAGTTTCCGACCTCAATATGAAGATGGCAGCACTCGTAAATAAAATTTAGTGAATTTCATTGGTCAGCTGTTGACAGTTAGGTACTCACCAAAGTTTCAGCTATTTTGGACGCTCAGTTTGAACAGTCGTTTGAGTGAGTTGATGTGAGTGTTTCTATGAAAATGGACAAAATGGACTATCGAGCTGTCATTAAACATTTGTTTTTGAAAGGCAATACTCCTACGCAAATCACATATGAGTTGGATTCTGTATATGGAGACTCTGCACCATCATTTACCACTGCACCATCGTTTACCACATTCAAATTTTGAGCAGCTGCATTTAAACGTGGCCGTAAAAGCTTAGGAGACCATGAACTTTCGCGATGTCCAAAAACCGCAATCACCGATGAAAACATCGCCAAAGTTCACCAAATGGTGCTAGACAACCACTGAATTAAAGTGAGAGAGATAAGGAGTCTATGAACATGTTAAAAGAACGTGTTTGTCACATATTAAATCGACGTTTAGACATGAGAAAGCTGTCCGCGCGTAGGGTGCCGCATTTGCTCACTTTAGACAAAAAACGTGTTCATGAATGAACATTTCCTACGCTCTGTTGGCGCAGTTTAGGAGCAATAAATCCAACTTTTGGTGCCAATTAATTACTGTAGAAGAAACTTGGATACACCGTTATAGCCCGAAACAAAAATGCAGTCCAAACAGTGGACTGCAAAGGGGTAACCGGCTCAAAAAAGAAGAAAAAAAAGCAACAATTGTTAGTTTTGGCTGGGAAATAGATGGCGACTTTTTTGGAACAGTCATGGAGTTATTTTAATCGATTATCTTCAAAAACGAGAAACTATTACTGAGCATACTATGCATCATTACTGACATGCTGAAGGCAGAACTTGCTGAAAAACGGTCATATTTACTGAAAAAGAAAATCCTGTTTCACGAAGACAACGCACCGTCTCACACCTCAGCGGTTGCAATGGCGAAAATCAACAAATTGCGGTTTGAACTGCTTCACCATCCACCTTGCTCACCAGATCTAGCCTCAAGCGACTTCTTTTTGTTCCTCATCTGAAAATTGCGCTCGGAGGACAGAGATTTTCGTCAAATGAAGAGGCAATCACCTTCGTGAACAATTATTTTCCAGAGAAAAACGCCGAGTACTATTTGTACGGGTTACAGAGATGGGAGCATCGCTGGGAGAAGTGCGTAGAGTTAGAATGAAGTTATGTGGAAAAATAAAAATAAAAATTTCTGAAAAAATGTCTTGTATCTTTATTAGGTTGAAAACTTTTCCAACCACCTATGTATTTAATTCATAGGCTATCAAAACATAAATTTAACAGTTCTCTTCGAATATATTAAGATATATCATTTGTTAAATAAGGCACTCATTTTTACCGGACACAGTCTATACCACGACAGCACCCAATGAGAGGTGATTAGGTCACGTGAGCGTTAAAAGATTGGGGAAAGCTTATTTGAAACAAGGATTGGTGGGAGAGATGCCGGTTGTACCAGACTACCAACCAGGTGTTTCTGAGTACCGTTATGGCGGTCTTCGGTCTCCAGTCCGGTCTAGTGGACTATTTCGGACCACGGTAAGTGGGATACAGGTTGTACTGGACTGCCGGGGAGTTTCAAGCTGCTAAATGGTAGGAACTCTGCCCTCTGCACTCCTTGGTATCTGCCGTCTTCTGTCTCCTCTCGCCTCATCCTCCTTCCAGGGGATTCCCCACTTAGAGCATAGGTGCAAGTCTGGTTGACGTACCTACTGAATTCCCTCCGTAGAGTAATATCTTATCCTATCAGAATGAAGGGGACTCCAAAGGCTGTCTCAGAAAATTCAAGATGTACATTTCATTTGTATATCTTGAACATGTGGCATTCTAATCAAAGTCGACATGATAATTTTGAGAAAACCTAAATTTTCTTTAATTTGGGATAGAAGGATTTTGAGTTTTTGTATCGCATCCAGCAGCGGTAGAGGCGCTGGCGGACTGAGGAACAGCCCGAGGTAGGTCTGACGTGTACTACACTTGCCCTGGATAGGATGTGGGCATTGCAGGGTGACGGGTGAAAAATTATGTTGCGGGTAGAAGGGAGTTTCCTATTTGCTCCTCAAAGGCTGGAGATTGGGATTCAGTGGCCCTGTGCACCACTAGTGAAATTATTTAATCGGAAATGATGGATGAAAAGATAGCTAACCCAGACAAAATCTTGGGTTGGGGAGTAAATTTAGTCCAGGCTGAGATAGGTGTCTTACGGTTGCCAGTCTTCTTCTGTAATCGGTTTATAGCCTCCGTCATTGTCAATGTCTTCATCAACATCGGAATAGCCATCTATATTTTTAAAAATGTCTATAAAATCTTCTTACACACTTAATTTTCTTCCTCAAACTTGTTTTCTGGCAAGTCACACACACACACACACACACACACACACACACACACACACACACACACACACACACACACACACACACACACACACACACACACACACACACACACACACCGGGCCACAACCTTTTTTTCATGACTATCAAATCTTTACTTCCAACCTGGTCCCAAACAGGTGGGATGAGTGCAGTAAATTCGCCCGCTGGCAAGAGAATTCCAGTAATGCGCCTATCGAGAATAGCAATTTATGCTAGGTCTTCATTTACTGCGCTAAAAATTATAATTTTATAGCTTTTTATTCCAACTTGGACCGGGTTAACCGGATGCTTAGGTTAAAAAGGTTTTACTGTACTTCGATTTGTCGAAATGAAACGAAGCTGTTTCCAGAGTTTACTGAGTGACGTCATAGGTACGAGGCTTCATCCCTCCGCTATGTGGAGGATGAAATTAGGCGCCGCGCTACCAAATTTTCCGAGAGTTTGCCTCATCATCAGAGCGCCCTAGTCAGATCCCTAGGGGACTAGGTACCTAGTGAGCGTCGCATAAAGCGACACCGGTTACCCCGCATCTCTTGCGGTCATTACTGGTAACCATATGCTCCCCATTCCTGCCCAAACTATCACAGCCATCCAATATTTACAGCCATCCAATATTTAGTCTGGATAACTCAAAATTCTACCTATCTTCTTCCAAGTTGATTAACTTCTCCACCAGCGGTGCACGATCACTGTAGCACCCGGTTCATCCTTCTTCGAGGAGCAACAAGCTACCTCCCTTCTCCACAACTACCTAATTTTCACCCGTCATCCTGCAATATCCACATCCCGTCACTACGTGGTTAAGCTCTTTCCAGAGCAGGTACACGACTTAACCCCCCTTCGGGCTGTTCCAAACAGCCTGCCAGCCTGCTGTGTGTGTGTGTGTGTGTGTGTGTGTGTGTGTGTGTGTGTGTGTGTGTGTGTGTGTGTGTGTGTGTGTGTGTCATAGGTAGCATACCTTTATCCCTCTTTAGTATACTGGTGTTTACAGATAGCACCCACCAGAGCATGTTTACCTGCACCTCAATGACACAAGGCAGCTATCATTGTACTGACTTAATTGTTTGAGCGTATATAACTGCTTAGGAATTCCTATGCCCATATATGAATATATTTAGCACAAAAGATTATACGAATAGTTGAGAATTATTTTAAACAAGCACAGTGTGTGAAAATGTTAACCCTCATACCTTCTCATTGGTTCAGTATATATTTAATAACAAGTACTGTAGAATTGTTGCATAATGAAATTAGCACGCAGTGAAATAGGCAAAAAATCAATTACTGTGTTGTAAATTATCTACAGTTTGTAACGATCCACGACATAATGCTTTTATTTATTGACTATAAATATCAGTGGAGCAATTTCTATTGTTATCCGCGGCGCAGTTTTTTCTGTTTGTATAATTCAGAAGACGAGATAAAGAGGTATGCAACATAATTTTATTACATAAGGGTAACTAAATAGATATGCCAGGATACATTTCATACCCTTATAATCAAATCAGATTGTCTTTTATTGGTTTTGGTGTGTTTTTACCTTTGTATTACTAATATAGTAATAAGGGACATTTGTGAATCAGCGGAAGTGGAGAGAATCACTTTTCTGCGGTGCATTTTTGCCTTGTTATTTTCATAAGTATAATGCAGAACGCTTTGAAACAAATGATTTACACACTATACGCTCCACAGGAGCTCTTCAGAAAGATCTCCTAAATGGTGTAATGTATACAGATTTTGTATTTTTGTTTTAAGGTTTTAAAGTAATACAACGTAATTTATAACAAATGTGATAATTATTTAAACTTATCTTGATTGCTACATTGAACAAAGTTCCATCTCTTTAATTTAAATGGTATATACTAGGTGTTACTTCTTTACTTGAATATAATTTTTATATTATCCTAATCCAACCAGTACATTACTACCTTGGTTTTACCAAATGCAAATGTCAAGGTCATCGTTTCGAGTCCTGCTTTCTAAGATTGTTATCCAGGGTTTTCCCTTTGTAAATAGAAGAGGAAAGAATAGCTTTAGGCACATCAAGATCTGCACTTAAAGAAAAGAAAAAGAAAATGGTAATTTTACTTTACGATCAGATAACATTGTTCTTATTGTTATAATTTTGTCACTTTAAGGATATAGGATACCTTCTGATTTCAGAATATAGGCCTTAAAATTCAATTAACTATAACATTGGAGTTTTTTTTTTAAATTTGATTTACCACACAGCTTTTAACGTTCATTGTTATTTATTTTTTATCTCTGAAAGTTTAGAGCTATATTTATTTATTATTTCGGTTTAAAATTTATGAGTATTCGTTAGTAAATAGCAAATGGCATAATTGAAATTTATGGACACTCTTTAGCAGCTGTGGCTTCTATATTGAGTGTGAAAGATCGCTTAATTGTGTTCAAAGAACTATCAAGAGTGAGGTTATTTAAAGTGCCATACATCTACGACAGGAGACCACCGGCTTTACTTCCGTTCCAAAGTAAGCGTGCTAACGATTTTACGGTGTAAAAAAATCATTGTGAAGAAACAATACCGGTCAAGTTTACTGACCAGTTTAATGGAGTTAATAATGATTCTGAGGTTGAAAAATTAAACTGTTTCTGAGAAGGAAACTATCACTATGGTCACATCTGGTCGCACTTGGGAGATTGATGACATCATCTCTAATCTATGTGGGGTCTGTGTGCAAAAACTCAGGTGTGGAGTATAGCTGGAAGTATCCGAAAATGATTCCAGAATGCTTAGGAACATATAGGCACAATAACAGCAATATACGGGAGGTACTACTTACCTCTGACTGCTGGCATACGTAAGGAGCTCGGTGCCCTACATCTGACACAGAGCTGACGAGGGATGCCCACCAATTACTTGCAAGTAGAGGCATGCAGCACTTTCGAGGTTTCAATTTTGGGTGTAGCAGTTCTACTCCGCAGCAGGCTTTTAGTTCACGTTGTTTATGCAAAGCAGGCATTAGCATCAAATTTTCAGGTGTGATGTGGTGGAGTACAGTGATATTTCGGTTGTTCTATCAATGAAATAGCAACTGCAGATTATAACTGCTCATTTCTGAGGTTCACGATTTCAAAACAGCTGTTTCTGTACTATTTGAAGCGGTCAGATGCAGAAGTTGATAAGTCGCTGTTTCAAAATTGTGCAGGAGAGCTTTTGAAAGTTTTCAAAAATAATTTTAAATGCCATGAATGATAGGATTTTATGTGTTGGCTCCGTTTGGAGGTACAAGGTACTGTGTTGAAGTGTTTCTCACGTTTTGAATATGTAGCATGTGTGACAGGATATTTTAATTAGTACCTAACAACTTTTAATTTAAAATAGATGAAAAGTTGTTAAGTCACTTGACTTAGCAGCTTCTGATGTCTTTCCATTATACAATATTATAATATGTAGCCATGGTTAAACTACTGCTTTATTTTCACCCATACATCTCTAGTATGGACTAATCCAGTATGCACTTCATGGATTTACATACAACACTGTCATTACTCCATCTCTACTACATCATCTACATCACTTCCATATGCCATTGTGTCATAAAATGTGGTACCTTCTGGCAGAGTGACATGTTCCAGCAATGAACGTACATCGTAGTATTTTGCCATCTCAATCTTCCAAAGCCTATCTGGTGTGCTTTTCACACTATTGCATGCTTTGTGTAAGGTTTGCAACCTCACTTCTCTCCTCAAAAGAAACTAGGGACGATAAAGTGTAGAAGATATTGTGTGACGAACTTTTGGTACACATCCTCTTTGGAAGCATACACACCGGGTTAAAGTGACTTCAGGAGTACTTCTTATAAGGACATGGTAGAGGGCCTCTTTGAAATCAAAAACTTCAAAAACTGGAGAGACATCATCTTCCCCGTTATCGGTCAATGGACATTTGACATAGACAACATCAATGGGCTTCTTCTGTGGTGAATCTCTGATAATTTTCACCCATGTGAAAGGGACTAAGACTATTCGTTGATTGTTTCTTCTTCTCAATATTGCCAAAAATTCTGTCAATAGGCATGAAAGAGTGCCCTGGTATTGGGAAGCACAGATAAAGTTTCTGAAAGCGCAGTTGAAGAATGTCTAAAAACGTCTATTGTCTAAATGTCTAATATCAAAGAGCTTGGGTTGTACAGTGCAGCTGCATCACCAAACGGCTAAAGCGGCAACTATTTGACTTAACAACATCTAACTCGAAAACGCTGACTTAACAACTTTTATTTCTGGAAACGTAGAGTCAGACTGAAAAATTCAATGCCATAGCCGGGATTTGAACCACGGATCTTCTGGTTTCCGTCCAGCCGCACTACCATTGTGCTACTATGGCCAACGTGCCGCTATGACATTAAATTCTCCAACTGACTCATATTTTCCCGGTAAACCACTTAGGAGTTCTCATAAACACATGAGACAACTACCTTAATGGCGACTTACTACATGTAAGTACTTTAAGGCCCGGGCTTTATAGTTAACCACTATTAGGTTAATTAATGGAAATTAATTATTCTTTCACACTGGCCGTGTGTAGGCTAAATTGTGGAAACGTAGAGTCAGACTGAAAAATTCAATGCCATAGCCGGGATTTGAACCACGGATCTTCTGGTTTCCGTCCAGCCGCACTACCATTGTGCTACTATGGCCAACGTGCCGCTATGACATTAAATTCTCCAACTGACTCATATTTTCCCGGTAAACCACTTAGGAGTTCTCATAAACACATGAGACAACTACCTTAATGGCGACTTACTACATGTAAGTACTTTAAGGCCCGGGCTTTATAGTTAACCACTATTAGGTTAATTAATGGAAATTAATTATTCTTTCACACTGGCCGTGTGTAGGCTAAATTGTGGAAACGTAGAGTCAGACTGAAAAATTCAATGCCATAGCCGGGATTTGAACCACGGATCTTCTGGTTTCCGTCCAGCCGCACTACCATTGTGCTACTATGGCCAACGTGCCGCTATGACATTAAATTCTCCAACTGACTCATATTTTCCCGGTAAACCACTTAGGAGTTCTCATAAACACATGAGACAACTACCTTAATGGCGACTTACTACATGTAAGTACTTTAAGGCCCGGGCTTTATAGTTAACCACTATTAGGTTAATTAATGGAAATTAATTATTCTTTCACACTGGCCGTGTGTAGGCTAAATTGTGGAAACGTAGAGTCAGACTGAAAAATTCAATGCCATAGCCGGGATTTGAACCACGGATCTTCTGGTTTCCGTCCAGCCGCACTACCATTGTGCTACTATGGCCAACGTGCCGCTATGACATTAAATTCTCCAACTGACTCATATTTTCCCGGTAAACCACTTAGGAGTTCTCATAAACACATGAGACAACTACCTTAATGGCGACTTACTACATGTAAGTACTTTAAGGCCCGGGCTTTATAGTTAACCACTATTAGGTTAATTAATGGAAATTAATTATTCTTTCACACTGGCCGTGTGTAGGCTAAATTGTGGAAACGTAGAGTCAGACTGAAAAATTCAATGCCATAGCCGGGATTTGAACCACGGATCTTCTGGTTTCCGTCCAGCCGCACTACCATTGTGCTACTATGGCCAACGTGCCGCTATGACATTAAATTCTCCAACTGACTCATATTTTCCCGGTAAACCACTTAGGAGTTCTCATAAACACATGAGACAACTACCTTAATGGCGACTTACTACATGTAAGTACTTTAAGGCCCGGGCTTTATAGTTAACCACTATTAGGTTAATTAATGGAAATTAATTATTCTTTCACACTGGCCGTGTGTAGGCTAAATTGTGGAAACGTAGAGTCAGACTGAAAAATTCAATGCCATAGCCGGGATTTGAACCACGGATCTTCTGGTTTCCGTCCAGCCGCACTACCATTGTGCTACTATGGCCAACGTGCCGCTATGACATTAAATTCTCCAACTGACTCATATTTTCCCGGTAAACCACTTAGGAGTTCTCATAAACACATGAGACAACTACCTTAATGGCGACTTACTACATGTAAGTACTTTAAGGCCCGGGCTTTATAGTTAACCACTATTAGGTTAATTAATGGAAATTAATTATTCTTTCACACTGGCCGTGTGTAGGCTAAATTGTGGAAACGTAGAGTCAGACTGAAAAATTCAATGCCATAGCCGGGATTTGAACCACGGATCTTCTGGTTTCCGTCCAGCCGCACTACCATTGTGCTACTATGGCCAACGTGCCGCTATGACATTAAATTCTCCAACTGACTCATATTTTCCCGGTAAACCACTTAGGAGTTCTCATAAACACATGAGACAACTACCTTAATGGCGACTTACTACATGTAAGTACTTTAAGGCCCGGGCTTTATAGTTAACCACTATTAGGTTAATTAATGGAAATTAATTATTCTTTCACACTGGCCGTGTGTAGGCTAAATTGTGGAAACGTAGAGTCAGACTGAAAAATTCAATGCCATAGCCGGGATTTGAACCACGGATCTTCTGGTTTCCGTCCAGCCGCACTACCATTGTGCTACTATGGCCAACGTGCCGCTATGACATTAAATTCTCCAACTGACTCATATTTTCCCGGTAAACCACTTAGGAGTTCTCATAAACACATGAGACAACTACCTTAATGGCGACTTACTACATGTAAGTACTTTAAGGCCCGGGCTTTATAGTTAACCACTATTAGGTTAATTAATGGAAATTAATTATTCTTTCACACTGGCCGTGTGTAGGCTAAATTGTGGAAACGTAGAGTCAGACTGAAAAATTCAATGCCATAGCCGGGATTTGAACCACGGATCTTCTGGTTTCCGTCCAGCCGCACTACCATTGTGCTACTATGGCCAACGTGCCGCTATGACATTAAATTCTCCAACTGACTCATATTTTCCCGGTAAACCACTTAGGAGTTCTCATAAACACATGAGACAACTACCTTAATGGCGACTTACTACATGTAAGCACTTTAAGGCCCGGGCTTTATAGTTAACCACTATTAGGTTAATTAATGGAAATTAATTATTCTTTCACACTGGCCGTGTGTAGGCTAAATTGTGGAAACGTAGAGTCAGACTGAAAAATTCAATGCCATAGCCGGGATTTGAACCACGGATCTTCTGGTTTCCGTCCAGCCGCACTACCATTGTGCTACTATGGCCAACGTGCCGCTATGACATTAAATTCTCCAACTGACTCATATTTACCCGGTAAACCACCTACACACGGCCAGTGTGAAAGAATAATTAATTTCCATTAATTAACCTAATAGTGGTTAACTATAAAGCCCGGGCCTTAAAGTACTTACATGTAGTAAGTCGCCATTAAGGTAGTTGTCTCATGTGTTTATGAGAACTCCTAAGTGGTTTACCGGGAAAATATGAGTCAGTTGGAGAATTTAATGTCATAGCGGCACGTTGGCCATAGTAGCACAATGGTAGTGCGGCTGGACGGAAACCAGAAGATCCGTGGTTCAAATCCCGGCTATGGCATTGAATTTTTCAGTCTGACTCTACGTTTCCACAATTTAGCCTACACACGGCCAGTGTGAAAGAATAATTAATTTCCATTAATTAACCTAATAGTGGTTAACTATAAAGCCCGGGCCTTAAAGTACTTACATGTAGTAAGTCGCCATTAAGGTAGTTGTCTCATGTGTTTATGAGAACTCCTAAGTGGTTTACCGGGAAAATATGAGTCAGTTGGAGAATTTAATGTCATAGCGGCACGTTGGCCATAGTAGCACAATGGTAGTGCGGCTGGACGGAAACCAGAAGATCCGTGGTTCAAATCCCGGCTATGGCATTGAATTTTTCAGTCTGACTCTACGTTTCCACAATTTAGCCTACACACGGCCAGTGTGAAAGAATAATTAATTTCCATTAATTAACCTAATAGTGGTTAACTATAAAGCCCGGGCCTTAAAGTACTTACATGTAGTAAGTCGCCATTAAGGTAGTTGTCTCATGTGTTTATGAGAACCCCTAAGTGGTTTACCGGGAAAATATGAGTCAGTTGGAGAATTTAATGTCATAGCGGCACGTTGGCCATAGTAGCACAATGGTAGTGCGGCTGGACGGAAACCAGAAGATCCGTGGTTCAAATCCCGGCTATGGCATTGAATTTTTCAGTCTGACTCTACGTTTCCACAATTTAGCCTACACACGGCCAGTGTGAAAGAATAATTAATTTCCATTAATTAACCTAATAGTGGTTAACTATAAAGCCCGGGCCTTAAAGTACTTACATGTAGTAAGTCGCCATTAAGGTAGTTGTCTCATGTGTTTATGAGAACTCCTAAGTGGTTTACCGGGAAAATATGAGTCAGTTGGAGAATTTAATGTCATAGCGGCACGTTGGCCATAGTAGCACAATGGTAGTGCGGCTGGACGGAAACCAGAAGATCCGTGGTTCAAATCCCGGCTATGGCATTGAATTTTTCAGTCTGACTCTACGTTTCCACAATTTAGCCTACACACGGCCAGTGTGAAAGAATAATTAATTTCCATTAATTAACCTAATAGTGGTTAACTATAAAGCCCGGGCCTTAAAGTACTTACATGTAGTAAGTCGCCATTAAGGTAGTTGTCTCATGTGTTTATGAGAACTCCTAAGTGGTTTACCGGGAAAATATGAGTCAGTTGGAGAATTTAATGTCATAGCGGCACGTTGGCCATAGTAGCACAATGGTAGTGCGGCTGGACGGAAACCAGAAGATCCGTGGTTCAAATCCCGGCTATGGCATTGAATTTTTCAGTCTGACTCTACGTTTCCACAATTTAGCCTACACACGGCCAGTGTGAAAGAATAATTAATTTCCATTAATTAACCTAATAGTGGTTAACTATAAAGCCCGGGCCTTAAAGTACTTACATGTAGTAAGTCGCCATTAAGGTAGTTGTCTCATGTGTTTATGAGAACTCCTAAGTGGTTTACCGGGAAAATATGAGTCAGTTGGAGAATTTAATGTCATAGCGGCACGTTGGCCATAGTAGCACAATGGTAGTGCGGCTGGACGGAAACCAGAAGATCCGTGGTTCAAATCCCGGCTATGGCATTGAATTTTTCAGTCTGACTCTACGTTTCCACAATTTAGCCTACACACGGCCAGTGTGAAAGAATAATTAATTTCCATTAATTAACCTAATAGTGGTTAACTATAAAGCCCGGGCCTTAAAGTACTTACATGTAGTAAGTCGCCATTAAGGTAGTTGTCTCATGTGTTTATGAGAACTCCTAAGTGGTTTACCGGGAAAATATGAGTCAGTTGGAGAATTTAATGTCATAGCGGCACGTTGGCCATAGTAGCACAATGGTAGTGCGGCTGGACGGAAACCAGAAGATCCGTGGTTCAAATCCCGGCTATGGCATTGAATTTTTCAGTCTGACTCTACGTTTCCACAATTTAGCCTACACACGGCCAGTGTGAAAGAATAATTAATTTCCATTAATTAACCTAATAGTGGTTAACTATAAAGCCCGGGCCTTAAAGTACTTACATGTAGTAAGTCGCCATTAAGGTAGTTGTCTCATGTGTTTATGAGAACTCCTAAGTGGTTTACCGGGAAAATATGAGTCAGTTGGAGAATTTAATGTCATAGCGGCACGTTGGCCATAGTAGCACAATGGTAGTGCGGCTGGACGGAAACCAGAAGATCCGTGGTTCAAATCCCGGCTATGGCATTGAATTTTTCAGTCTGACTCTACGTTTCCACAATTTAGCCTACACACGGCCAGTGTGAAAGAATAATTAATTTCCATTAATTAACCTAATAGTGGTTAACTATAAAGCCCGGGCCTTAAAGTACTTACATGTAGTAAGTCGCCATTAAGGTAGTTGTCTCATGTGTTTATGAGAACTCCTAAGTGGTTTACCGGGAAAATATGAGTCAGTTGGAGAATTTAATGTCATAGCGGCACGTTGGCCATAGTAGCACAATGGTAGTGCGGCTGGACGGAAACCAGAAGATCCGTGGTTCAAATCCCGGCTATGGCATTGAATTTTTCAGTCTGACTCTACGTTTCCACAATTTAGCCTACACACGGCCAGTGTGAAAGAATAATTAATTTCCATTAATTAACCTAATAGTGGTTAACTATAAAGCCCGGGCCTTAAAGTACTTACATGTAGTAAGTCGCCATTAAGGTAGTTGTCTCATGTGTTTATGAGAACTCCTAAGTGGTTTACCGGGAAAATATGAGTCAGTTGGAGAATTTAATGTCATAGCGGCACGTTGGCCATAGTAGCACAATGGTAGTGCGGCTGGACGGAAACCAGAAGATCCGTGGTTCAAATCCCGGCTATGGCATTGAATTTTTCAGTCTGACTCTACGTTTCCACAATTTAGCCTACACACGGCCAGTGTGAAAGAATAATTAATTTCCATTAATTAACCTAATAGTGGTTAACTATAAAGCCCGGGCCTTAAAGTACTTACATGTAGTAAGTCGCCATTAAGGTAGTTGTCTCATGTGTTTATGAGAACTCCTAAGTGGTTTACCGGGAAAATATGAGTCAGTTGGAGAATTTAATGTCATAGCGGCACGTTGGCCATAGTAGCACAATGGTAGTGCGGCTGGACGGAAACCAGAAGATCCGTGGTTCAAATCCCGGCTATGGCATTGAATTTTTCAGTCTGACTCTACGTTTCCACAATTTAGCCTACACACGGCCAGTGTGAAAGAATAATTAATTTCCAACTTTTATTTCTGAATTTAATACCCATTCAACATGTCAGGGTCATAATATGTTCGACCTAACATCTTCTGATCTGCACATTTTTAGCTTTGTTACAGAACTGGTATTCAGAGTGCTTATCGTGTGTTTAACAGCACTTATCAAAAGCATTGACTGAACAACTTTCGAATCTGAGTGCTTCATTTATGCAGAGCGCGGTTGCCTTGAACTTCAGAAAATGCTACGCGGAAGGTTTTCGTAAGAAACGAGCACGGTCCTTAATCACTGCGGTTACTAGTATTTGATCAGAGTAAACATTTCTCTACGGCCGTAAAAAAACATGAAGGAAATGGCGAAAATGTCTGAAATACACGTTTTCTTGTTAATTAATTCCTGCCTAGTTGTAAATGCCTACCACGCTTCTGCAAATGAAACACGCCGTGACTGTTCTCAATCATAAGAATTCCATTCCATTGTCAGAATATTACTTACTTCAGCAATGTCTGAACATGTCTAACCTCCAGGAACACCTTGAGCTAATTGATTTTTTCGCTACACTGCCTAAACTAGTGGCTTTTCCTCAACTTATTACATTAAGTATTGATTTTAACACGGAAAATTATTCAGTGATTTATTCTAATCATTATTTATAAAGTTATTACTCCTATCGGTAAATTTAAATACGTAGGTGGAATTTGGAATAATTATTTCACATTCGTAACACATTCTATAAGAACATTTTACACCAAAATTAGCTATATATAATGGCAATGCAACTAAAATACATAGCGCCCAGGTTTCGCTTAAGGGTTTGCAGGTTCAATGTACTGTTTGTCTCCACACCATTAAATGCGGGTGGTTTTCCAAGAACTGGGTCACCACGCCCGACCTGCCGTGTTATGTAATAATTGGGACTCAGGAAGTGCCGATATAGATGGAGATCGAAACTGCAGTTTGTTACTCTACGTGATTAAACATCACCTGACTATAACGTTTATGGTTCAAAAGTCAGTTATAAAGTTTACTTTGTAGTCCTTCTTTGGCTTCCGTATCTGTGCACTATGATGGAAAATCGTCGTACTACCTTCTTTGACAGGTAAAATGCTTGCAAGGTTATTTATTGGTCTATCCGACTGGATTTATTCTGCTATGCAGAGAAGATGCAGAGAATTTAAAAATCAACAGTAAAGTTCATCTGCAAGTACAGTTAAACCTTATAAATAAGGAACAACTGGGGCTTAATGTTGTTCGGATTATAAAAAGTCCGGCTTAAGTGAAATAAACATCACAGAGAAAAATTGCGAAAAAAATTAGCATACGTACTGCATAATTTTATTAGAACGTGGGATACAATAGGCCCACCTGATTTTATTTATATTCTTTATTTGGTTTGAAGAAACTATGAATTTTCTATTGTGGTTCATCACACATCTCTTTCACAATGAGATCACTAAGTATGATGGTAGTATGCAGAAATCTGTCTATTGTTAACATTCTACACAGATATTGCACAATTCAGATGGTATTTAACCTCACTTAATTTCACTTTCGACTTTTTTAAATCTCCATCTTGAGCCTCTGATTTGCTGCTAGTGTCGCTTGCATTGCTTATACTTTTTACAACAATTTCTTCGTCACTGTTATTTTTGTTGACTATTATGATCCTTGCGGAATCCGTAAAACCAGCCCGAACTTGCCAAAGATGTATCAATATCAAGTTGTTTCGCAAGGGTTCGGCAGGGGCTTGAATTTCAACTGATCTCACTGCAATTCCACTTGCATTAAATTGTTCGTATCAATTGTATGCCATGTCTTGTTTTCAAAAAACAGGGTATAAAATGTAACATGATACTCTCTGCCTACTTTTGTAGATGTTATTCTTAATAAGGTTTTTTCCGCTATTTAATTCATGGTAATTGAGATAAATGATTAAAACGATTTTATTACATGTTTTCTTTTACGTAAATGGTAATTTGAGAACATTGCTTAAGCAATAGTTACATTTTTTATGAAATGTTGCTGTGTGATGACTCTTCGACATTTCATTCTCTGTGCATGGCCAGAGGTAAAACATGCAATAAGAACTTCTAATTTGCAAAAACTAGAAATTGCTTTGGAAAATTTGTTTATATGAAAATCTTTCAAAGGTTTCCATTCGTAATAAAAATGTATTTCATCTAAATTGTGTAACAAGATCTACATTACGTGTGTGGTAAAATTTTGTCTATATCTTTGGAATTACGAGCATGAAGAATCATCCAGAATGGAACGAACTTCTGAGATCATCTCCAGAAAATGCAGGATATAATTTTATTTGCTTACAAATGTCATAAAATAAGGCATTTTAATAAAAATTATTAGAGTTGATTAAAAAATTCGGAACTTAAATCCCAGTTTTGTAATTTGTCTTTTTATTTTTGAGTCATACTATTCTTTCTTTCTCTCTCTCTCTCACTCACACACACTGATAGTTTACAGTTTCTCGTGTTTTAAATGATTTATGCTTACATTTCCCGGATGATATTTTAACTAAACGACATTATGCACTCGGTTTGTTTCTTTAGCTTAGTAACCGAGAAAGGTAAGTGTTCAACTAACCATTTTGACAAGAGTTACAAGCCCTATCACATGTACAGTAAGGGCGTGGGAAGGAGGGCAGTCTAGTGTACCATTATCTCTAATGTATTCCTGGTACTCCTAAAATATTCCTATTATACACTCTATACAAAAATAAAATTGACAATATTGAAAGTATTTCTTAGTGGCGTACTCTAATTTAAGTTAGCAATTCGCAGACATTTGTTTAAGGATGCTTGTTCGGATTAAGCGAAATCCAGTTTAGCGGGGTCCGGATTAACGAGGTTTTACTGTATGATCCATAAAAATTCAAGAAAGGCTCAGCAAAGGTCAATTGCATTATCGATATCTCCAATATGAACTGTTATCGAAGTTTCACACCTACGTTAAGCTATCTGTAGAATGAAATTAATTTAAGTGCTCACCAACGTTCTTTCTACTTTCTCTACTATATACATAGCAGGTTTGGCATTTCTGCCAAAAAATTGATAACGATATGTCACTAAATGTGTACGTCTTGGGGTTTCCTGAATTAAAAGGTAAAATCCGTTTGTGTGGTTGTATTTCTGTGAACAGAATAACTCATAAAAGGAAATTTTGGTTAAATACCAAATTTACTATTTATACTTGGCATCTGTGAACGATACGACATAAAATTTTGAATAATCCTACACCAAAAACTACCTTTTATATGGAAAGTTTTCCAAAATAGTGATAAATAAGAAGAATTGCACTTTTATGTTTAGTATTTTACCTTGAGGAGTTCCTGGTTGGGATGTATTCTTGATAATTTTCGAGTCACGTAAGTTTGCTGCTTTACATAACATTTGTTTTGGGTTATGTGGTTTACAAACACACACACCAACACACACACACACACACACACACACACACACACACACACACACACACACACACACACACACACACACACACACACACACACTCACTCACACCTTCAAGGGAGCCTAATTACTCCCGCTAGAACATGCATACTCTGGGGCAGGGGAAGACAGGTAGTGGCAATGTGACGTCAGCTTCGCCAGCTCTAACCGCCAAATATGCTCCCGAACAAAAGGCAGGTTAGCGTGTGACGTCACCGCGATGATTTAAGCGAGACAGGAAAGGTATCGGGTATTACTAATATCTACAACTAACATCTTGGGTGTTGTAATATTAATGCTGACTACTTTAATTACACAATTGGTCACAGTTTATAAACAATTAATTACATTTTGGCTCTGTGCTATGAGAAAATATATGAAACTTCAACTCGTAGTTTATTGAAGGTCAGACATGTTATAAAGTAAATAAAATAAAACATAAAGTAATTTTCTCTGCACATTAGAGGAGGCCCATTCAGAACAAAATTACGTGGACATTTTCCGACACTTTCTGTTTCGTTTTCCTTTAAATAGTTTATCACTGTCAGGACGCAATGTCTGGGAAATTTGTAATCGGAGGCCGCATGTTAGATTGTGAACCGACAAGGTATTTCGGGGTTTGGACTTAGCTAATTTCATAACAGAAAAAAAAATGTTCGCACACAATGTCGAGCAAACATACGTAATATCCGTTCGGCAAGTGAATACAACCTCGGAAATCTGGTTTCAGGGACATTCTTGTAAAATTCAGCCAAGTCTTTCTTGTGTGTATATCGTCCCATTGTAAATTTACAGCTCCATTTGGTAAGTGACAGCTACATTGTTGTCATCGAGTGTGCTACACCTAACTGAACTCTCAGATTCTGTACTCACAACGCCATTTATAAAGGCAATTTGGTGCTACATGGCTCTTGCCTGACGTCACACGCGCTGCAGGTCTCGTTCCCGCCTGAAATACGTAACAACTCTCGAAGCTGGCTTCCTCTGCTCTAGGGTTTAACAAGTTTCAAGTTAGTAGCTGTAAATGTTCAAGTGTGTAAGGTTCATAATTCCTATTATATACTGCCATGGGTTGCAGAAGCAACTAAGTAGGTAAGGAAACCAAGTATAAATGTATCTTTCGATGCAAATTAAGTTTGAGAACTGAAGCGATTTTGCGTCTTTCGGTTCACTGCAGACAATAAGAACATGCCAATGTGCACTACCAGAGTGATTCATTTGGTAACTCTGGTGTTTGTCAAATAAAGAGTACTTGGAAAGCAAGTCTTCGTACACACGCACCCGCCCACCTCGATATCGTAGATGATAGCCCCTCTGCCTCACGTTCAACAATACCGAGTTTGAATCTCGCTTAGAGTGTGTTACCTAAATATGGTTTTCTTTCGGGATTTTATCTTATCCTAAAACGGGAATGTCAGGTAACACTGATATGCACACTATGAATGGACCATGGGCTCATTTGAGCATCATTTCACTCGTTTCATTCATCATCCGATATGTCTTAACGTTGGAAGAATGTAAATTAAATAAAAAGGTATACAAACCCCACGAGAGCTGATGTATGCTGAATAGTTTCTGTTTGCGCCAAAATTAGTGCAAGAAAATTCTCCTCTGATAAAAGCGTCTCATAAACAAGGGTCTTAATGTGGCACAAAAGAGGAGTTAAATATGACGACTGTGTTGGCCAAATAATTGGGCCACGTCTACCTTCCATTTTTCCTAAATATTATGAGATGCATGGAACATGCAAAATTTACCTCAACCGATGAGAAAGTAAACTTATCAGTTCTGATTGTAAGCAGAAGATATAAAATATCAGAGGACAAGAAGTTTTCCTCAACCCATTTTGAATATTAAAGCTACGAGTATCTGCTTAGTCTGTTATACAATCCCTAGAACTAAGTTAACAGGAATTATGAAGCACATTATATTAAAGCTTCAGCCAGAACCAAAAACGTTTCCTTTTTATTGCTCAACAAATCTAGTATTGAAAGCTCTGTTTCGTTCACCCACATGGCTATATACCTCTTGTTACATATCTACATAAGTAGGCAAAACGTTCCGATTATTATGAAGAATTTCCCACTCATCACTACCTGGGCAGTCCCGTATTTGGTCGCCGCGCCATAAGAAGTCCCCATATTTGTGAATAATATCACAGGCTGAATCTTACACGCAGATCGTTCGCCCCGGACAAGGTAGTAAGTCCACCTGTGTGGACTTAATCACAGATATTATCGTCCATCAGAAAATTACACATTATCGTGGTAAGGTAACATTTCCATAGTAAACCTGTTTCGCCACATAGAGTCCGTGTCATAATTCAGGCTCTAATGGCTTGTTAAGGCGAGCACTGGTGGTTCAAAAAGTCACGCTGTATCGGCCTTTCCGTTTTTACTTTCTCTATTACGTGCAGGCAACAAAAGCTTTGATATCAATAAAGGCTGAGTTACTCCTTGAATTAAAAAAAAATAATGTATGTATGCACTCGCACACCCATTCTAAAAAGCCCTAACCCTTTATATATTTCAGGTTATTCGAGAGAAACGTTTATAAAAACGGTTTCATTACATATTTCTTTGTAGGAACAATGGATATAAAGGAATACATTACTTTAAACGATAGTCAAAAATCTTAACAGATGGTCCATATATGATAGTTTTGAAATTCCATTTTGTTGGCTGGCCAGGATAACAAAATAGCCACTTCCTTCTCAATAAAGGTGTAGCTATTTGAAAATTCAAGCCAATAACAAGGAATATCTCCACCAAAACTTTTGATATTAAACGAGATATGTATATTTTTGTAGTAATATTTTGTCTATCATTTACAGTTTATCAATCATGCAAAGGCCAACCAGATTGAAGAGCATCTCAGAGGCTATTCCTGAAAAATTCAAGGTAGTTACACCTTCATTTTATTTTATGAAAATATATTAAGCATACATATTTATAATCAAAACGGTTATCAGTCCTTTTTGTAGAATTTAAATTTTCGAATAATTGTCCAGGTAAAGAATAGTTTAAAGGAATTTTCTCGCTTCGTATTCTTGGAAGTTGAACTTCAATAATAATGCTGTTGACACATACACAGGCACACACTTTTAAAGTTTTTAGGGACCTCTAAACGTACATTTCGAGTGGTAAGGATCCGTAAAAATACGCTAAACTCTCGCTAATTCGGCCCTAAGTGGTCCAGCCTCTCAGTATTCCGGCCCACATCCGCCTCTTGTAGCTCGCGAAATGACGTGCAAGAATGTGTCAACGATTTTATTGTTATTGTATTCTACTGTTGCTTGTGTTATTGCATTTATGGCTTTCTTTAGAGCTCAGGATTCTAAAGCAAACACGTTGC
This sequence comes from Mantis religiosa, assembly GCA_030765055.1. Taxonomy (NCBI): domain Eukaryota; kingdom Metazoa; phylum Arthropoda; class Insecta; order Mantodea; family Mantidae; genus Mantis; species Mantis religiosa. Next base: position 81,613,063 of record CM060957.1, read on the forward strand.
GCTAGAACCTCAAAATTTTTGATAAGTTGTAACGCGGTTGCGTGATAAAGCAATAGCCTTCGCGTATAATTTCGGCAACTAAGAACTAGGGACATGTTTCATAGTGATACTATATGTGCACACCAAATGTTTAAGTTTTGTGTAAAAATTCGTGTATCTTTGAATTAATAATGTAAAATGTACAGGCAAACATTGTCAAATCAATAATCCGCCACTTCCGCTAATCCGGAAGCTTTATCTGAAAGGAATGACCGAATTGGCAAGAGTTAAGTGTATTCAGGAGCACCTTCTTTTGTCTGTACGTACGAGAAAAAAAAACAATAGAAAGTAAATATCAGAGAAGAGGGGAAAGTCAAAGGGTGTCAAGAGCAAGGGAGCCTTAAAGAAATATCGGAACTTAAATCTTGCGTATGTAATCTTGAGATTTAGTATAAAAATGCTGAAATCTTTGGATGCTGTTAAGTACATTCTATTGTACTCAGCAAAAACTTTAGACTAAGGATTCCCTGAGTAGTTTTAATACCTTTTGACGGAGTTTCGAGTGTATTGCTGAAAATAACTGATTATTTTAATGGAGTCTAATGATACAGTATTTCAAGCGAGATGCGGATACTATAGAATTAAACAGTCTCCGAATCTTAGCACTCAAAGTTGTAACTACTGAAGTATTATACATGTTAGCTTCTCATCTATAAATACTTCACGGTTTAAAATGTTCTTTATGTTTCTGTGAAATAATTAGAATATTTAGAAAATAAGCCTTCAGTTTTATAAAGTATGTCTCAGATATTATTCACTAAGCCGTTAGACGGATATATGACCAGCGACAAGAGTTAAAGAAATAAATAACCCGCCTCGGTAGCGTACATGGTAGCGTGTCTGCCTCACGTTCAAGAGGTTCCGAGTTCAAATCTCGGTCACGCCGAGTTACCTGGATAAGTTTCTTCCGAGGGGTTACCCTTATCCTGAAAGACGAATGTCGGGTAGCTCAAAGGTCTGTGGACGGTGGACCCATTTGAGCATCATTTCACCCATTCATTCTTTGTCCGGTATGACTTCGTTGTAGGACATAAATTACAAATAAATGAATGAATGAGTAAATGTAGCAACACAAAACCCTACGAGAGAGGAATACTATTTAAGATATCGTCGGAGGGAAATATTGTGACCAGGAGAAGCTGAAGAGACAAATTGCCAAACTTGAGAAGATCTAATTTAAGACGTACTGAAGAATAGACCGATGAATAGATGAATAGATTTGGACCGATGAATAGAAGACGCCAGTTATGTATTTTGGAAGGAAGAGCAGAAGCACCGAAAGAAAACTCCCAGGAGAGCCAGAGGAGATATATGGAGAGAATCAGAGAAGATACAAATGGATAGATAGAAATGATAATGTAGAAGAGGAAAGATGGTAACCCGGTTATCTGGAACTGACGTACCAGCTCCATCTACTGATGCCAGTCCCAGTAGGGGATGGATACCAGTAGAAGGAAGCCTTGGAGGAAATTTAAAATTGTAGAAAACAGCCTTTCATAAATCGTTATAATAATTACAGCTGTATTAGAAATTTAGATTTGAATTGTATTTTTGGAGTAGAAGACAGACTGTTTTTAGATAGATTAGATGAGTAGGATTGTAAGGTTATTAAAATCGAGTGAAACTGCAGGCTTCGTTAAGGTAGCAAGTAGATTATATCTGTAAAATCTATAGAGGATTTGATGTAATTTAATTTGAAAATTAAAAAAAGTAAAAATGTAGTTTGCATAATAAGGCCTGGTACAGATTCCAGAAATCTGGCTATGAGATATGCAGATTTTATTTCATTTTATTTTAATTGTTGTGGAGTAAACATCAATGGGTAAGAACAGTGCTCTTTGTTCAAGGTAGTATTCAAAATTTGTAAAGGAGTTTCACATTATTCTTTAGACATATACATATGTTTTTCTTTCTTATAATGATGGTATAGAAAAATTTGCTAATACACAAGCAATTTTGATCTTGTTGCAGAGCAACAGCACATTATAAGACAAGATGAATAATAGCCCGCCTCTGTAGTGTATGTGGTAGCGTGTCTCCCTCGAGTTCAAGAGGTCCCGAGGAATCTCGGTCAGAATGAATTATCTGGATGAGGTTTTTCCGGGGTTTTCCCTCATACTGAAATGAATGTCGGGTAACTAAGCACTGCGAACCCTGAGCTCATTTGAGTACCACTTGACCCCTTTCATTCATCTTCCGATATGACAACGTCGGAGGATGTAAATTAAAAAAAATTGAATAGTGCTAGAACCACTAGTATAATTACATTACTACAAAACATAGAGTGTTTTCTATTAGCAAACACAAAGCGTGACCTAACCGGAATTTTCAACCATGTGTTTCATGTCCTGTATGATGTAATATGCGGTCCAGTGGTTTTCAAAAGCCATCATTAAATGTGAAAATTTACACTTTCGTTTGTTAGTAGAGTGGTAGCTTCAGGCAATATGACGTAAAACGAACAGAGTGTATACTACGTTCTGATGGTGTCTTTGATATTCGGCCTTGTTATAATTGCATTCTGTTTTGTGAAATGGGCTAAAAGTTACATGACGATCAGAACATGGTTATGTATCTCTTTGAGGAGACGAAAATGATAATGATGATGACGATGAAGATATGATGATGATAATAGGAGATAGTCTTTCTCCACTACTCTTAAATTGTGCTCTTGAAATGGTAATACAAGATTGACGTAGTCAGAAAATAATTACCAAATTAATCAACCAATAATATTAGGGAGAGTAAAACTAAAGATGGATTGCCTAGTGTATGCAGATAATCTAGTAATCTTAACTAACGGCACAAAAACAGACTGAATTATTAAAAGAAACTGCACAGAAAGTTGGTCTTCAGATATCTTTAGAAAAAAACTGAGTATATTTCGTGCAATAACCAGCACCTAAATATATGGAAACCAAATTTCGGAAAATTAAACGAGTTTCACAATTTAAGTATCTTGGAAAAATAATTCAGGAAAATAGAATTGAAAGTAAACCAAACGAAAGCAGATGCCAAAAAGTGGAAACAGCTTATGGCTTACTCAGATCATATGTAATAAAACTGCATGTTTAGATATAGAAAATGAAAACATTATAACACTGTAATTAAAACAGAGTGGTTTAATTGCTTCTAAGGAGCAGAAAAAATAATTTTGAACAGAAAAGCAGATATAGAAAATATAGAAAAAGAGTAACGTAAAATTATTAGAAAAGCTTTAGGTCCACAAGTCGTAGGTGAAGATTATAGACTTACAAGTAAAAACGAAATAAAGAAAACATCCATATGGATAATATTAGGAAACGAGGGTTAAAATGTTATGGACATATTAAGCGATTAATTTCAAATACGCTCACAAACCAAATTATGGTAATTTACAATAATAGAAGAAAAGCACAAGTGGACACTATGAAATGGACTGGTGAAGTAAACTATGATTTAAAATTGGCAGGAACTATTCAAGACGATATCGTAGACAGGGACGTTTTTAGAATGAAGATGCATAAATGTCAAGTTGACTAGGAGGACAAAGCGAATAAAAAGACTGGAACAACGTGGATAGACGAGAGAAAGCAAGCCCACAGCCAAAGAATAAGAGAACTTTGGATTCATAGAAGAGCTAAAACGTCTCTACGTACTTCGCGCAGTCCTACATAAACATTATTTATGAGATAATAATTAGTGGCTTAAAAGCTTTATAACGGCTTAGTGTTATTTTAAACCATAGAATAAACTATTGAATTAAATTAAACACAAATGTGTCACACCTTCCAGAAATAACTTGCCTCTCTGTTAAGCTTCAATTAAGCTACGGTGGTACGAATAATTCAACTTTATAGATCAACTTTGTATTTTGTAAGATATTTTTAATATGTTTTATCCAAAGCAATTTAAGTAAATTTCAAAATACTCCATTATGTTTTTTCCTCGAAAATTTGCGAAATATTCAAATATTCAAACATGAAATGTAAATTCCTTAAAAACTTATCGCCAACATGATACAATAATTATGGGTCGTACATAAAAAATCCCCTCAGTACCCATAGATGTGTAATAACGTTACTTTCATATAAAACCTCATAAAATTCAAAGTTGCATGCAAATATATGTATACAGAAAGTGGCATGGGTCACAAGCTCTGTTGATTTTCTCAATGATAACCGGATCACAAACGGCTTCAGGGCAGAGGCAGGACAAATTGGAGCGACAGAGTTTGTTGAAGGGTCATTTTCCTCAGGGGAAGAAGTCCTTTCACGAGCACACAAGCTTACACTGCCCTAAAATCCTTTGCGAAACATAATTTATTCAACTAAATCTATAAAACAAAACATTATTTCCCACAAAAACGTTCTTTACCCAATCCTTATTAAATTATTCGTAAAAAATGTATTCTTCTATCTTTGCAATAATCAGGATGAATATTTATGGAAATCATCATCGACATCATCATTTAAGGTTTGGACTCTAGGATCCTTTCCGTTCAAATTAAACAATATCTGTCCATCTCTTCCTCGGTCTTCTAATGTTCATTTTAGCTGGTGGAACGTAAGTCGGTCACTATTCTAGGGAATCCGTCCTTACATGTCATCTCCAGTTTCCTTTATTCTGTTAAATCATTTATTTTAAGTCAAATATATTCAACTTTTCTCTTACTCCTCTCTTTGTTTGATCATTAACAGAGTATCCAACCAATGATCTTAAAAATATTATTTCTGTTGATACATTGTTTCTTTTCTATTTTCTGTTTAGTGCCCACGTTTTGCTTGAATACAGTACTACAGGAGCTTCCGTTGTCTTATGGATTTTAATTTGTGATTTTCTTCTAGTTTACTTTCTAAGGGTTCTTTTTATTTTACGGTATATAAGGCTAAATATATTTAGTTTCTTGTTAACATCATTCTCATTTAATCAGCGGTTATTTCTGATCCTAAGTAGTTAAATGCTGCCACCGGTTGTATAGTTTCTCATTTATTACAATCCTCTAACATGTTATTTTCCTTTAAATGCCAAATCTCTTGTTTTATTTGCGTATATTGTTAGATTATAAGATTATATATATATATATATATATATATATATATATATATATATATATATACTTTTTCCATGAATAGTATAGCGCTTACTAAAACTAGTCTCACAGTTACTAATGAAATCTGTCAAGTGTAAATAAAATTGGAGACATGTGTATGTCCCTATCTATGTGCATGATAGAGAAAGCAAAAAGCTTAAAGACAGACGAAGTATCAATGAAAATCTTTGAGATACCCTAAAGATATCGGAAAAACAAACATTTTAATTAGTTCGCCATACTTTTTAGTTGTTTTGACTTTAAGACTGCAATATATCACATCTAAGAAATGTTTACATATCATTGAAGCAGTTCAACTCACCTTTTAAGAATGACTGGCTGTAGAATGCAGTAGAAATGAACTACTTCACTTGCAGAGAGACCGATGAGTCGAGCATATAGGTCGTTGAAAAGACAGCCTGAAAATAAAGTTTACGTTATATTACAAAGTACATTCACTCTTTACTACATATGTACAGTAGTAGTTTCTGTGATTGGTGGTAATATATTCTAAAAGTGAAATAAGAACCTCTTATAAATTACATATATACATAACCCAGTTCTAAAGTAAAAATCCTTCCTACATTTCACTAACTTTCTTTACTTATTTTGTTCTTTACCTGTCGTTATGTGGCCAGAAAATTGGCATTCCTATTTGACCAGAAAGTGAGTGAGTGTGTGGTGTTCAAGGGCCCGTCGACAACAAGGTCATTTGGGCCCCTTGACCAGAAATATATTCCCTAAAATTGATTTCTTTTGGAAAAAATGTGCATATTTATGTTTGAATTCTTCGACATTAGCGACAAGACTTTTTAAAGAAAATCCCAATCCATATTCCCTTTTCATGGAAAGAATTTACTTCTTTTCTGTTTCCTCCAAAATGACTGTACAGATTTTAATTAAAGAGCTATAAATTCAATATGCGCTCTTGGCAAATACAATTTGTATCTAAAATCTGTTAGAATTAGGCTGTAAAGTCGACTTATGTGATAGAAGTTTGTAAAATTTTAAATCACAAGGAAACTTTAAAATACAGACAGAAACTAACTACAGTGAAAATGCAGATATCACTAAGGAACAAATTAGATGAGAGGAGGGTGTAATGAAATGCCATTTACATTATGAAAATAACTGAACTGGTTTTTAAATAAAAATCTCTGAGTCATTATAGGTACATACTATAACTCATTATGACAAATTGTCACTTGTAAAAAAAATACTGCTATTCATTTTGTTGTTATAAAAACAATGTATTTAGAAACATGTTACTAATGGAGATTAATAATAGTCGGGTATTATGGAATAGGTGTTTTAAAACATTGGACAATTATATTGATATAAAACATGAAATATGATTGGTTTAAAATACAAAACATTTAAAAATAAATGTTTATAGGCCTAGATCATAGACCAACTCTATAATAAAAGGAAAAAAGTAGGTTTAGTTTGTATTTTATTTTGTGTAGAACATTATGCTTTTACGTGGTATTATGAAATACCTGCTATTCCATAATACCCGATACCCCATATTGGACAGTGAACCTTTAAAGTAATGGACAAAGCATTGTCAGCTAAAAACGACCACAAGTGGCAAGTTTCAGCATCTCCTTTAATAACAGGGGTAGGTAACTCCTTTAAAAGTAGTTTCACAATGTTGTGTACTTTCTTCCGCGCCTTTCATAACGACAGACGGCAACGAGCGTCGAGGTTGCGGACAAGTAAAACACCGCGCAGCCGGTTCCTACGTTTTTGGGTCTCTTGTCATGAAAGAAAAGCGTACGTATCAAAAATTTAAAGAAAAAACAAAAATAATTCCAAAACGGTTAGTTCCTAAAAAACGACATTTGCTATAAACGCTGTGCTTTAAGTAGATCTACATTAATGTGTGCAGTAAGATTTAGTTCATCTTTTACTATTTATAAGCTAACTAGAGTCATTTAGAATGTAAAGGACTTCCAAGACTATTTCCTTGGCTATACTGGTCACTATGACGACTTGACGGCGTGGTACAGTGTATATCAGTGTACAGTCAGCTGTCATTCCGTTTAGTGATTTCACAGCTTCGTACAAATTGAACAACAAACAGATGTGAATCATAATCGAACTGTTTGTTTTAGACCTAGCATCCGAAAGTTTATGTTAAGTCCGGCGTTTAGTCGGGTATGATGTTCAGTTATGAAGCTCAGCAAAACAATGGAAACAGAATAAAGGAAAAAGAAACATTTTTGTAGGACCAGATGACAAACTTGAGTAACCATGGTATAAGTAAGACTGGATTTTTTCAACAAATTTTTTGCTTGTATCATAAAACTAATTGAAGTTGCTCATACAAACAATTTTATTTTGTAAAAACTTTGTGGGATTGTAAAATGTTTAACTGCACCAGCTTGGCAAATAGTTGCGCAACTTCTCCCAAAGTTAGAGGGGGAATTTTGTTACCTAGCATTATAGGTCGAGGGATCAATCCAAAATGTAGGAGGGGATTAATTTACTACTAACCAAAGTTTAAGCGGGACTAAATGTACTCATACCCAAGGTTTACGCTGGGACTCAATTTAGTCATAACCAAGTTGTAGGTGGGGATTAATTTTCTCATAACTAAAATTTGGAGGGACTCACTTGTACTAATGAAAGCTTTAGGAGGGACAGAATTTAGCAATAACCAAAATTTAGAAGGAACTCAATTTATGCATAACCAAAATGTAGGATGGCCTCAATTTACTGTTAACCAACATTTAGGTAGTACTCAATTTACTCATTACCAAAATTTAGGAGGGACCCCATTTATTGATAACTAGGAGGGCTCTTCAATAAAGAATGATCATAATTTTTCGCATTAAAATTCAATCTTATTATATTCTTTTAGCTTAATGTGAAACAAACACGCTATAGTAGTTTCATTGTTGGTACTCCTGGTTCCCGCTTGTGAGAACCAGGTAAGTTCAGACATTGTCAGTATCGCCTACCGCTGCAATGGAGGTAACATGCAGTTAAAGTTGATGTTAGAGGAAGATCCGGAGTTTCTTTCAAACTGCTGATGAAACTTGGCTACATCATTTTGATCCTGAGAGCAAACAGCAAAGCTCAGTGTGGAAATCTCCTTCATCACCAACCCCCTGAAAAGCAAAAGTGGTTGCCTATGCTGGGAAAGTTATGGTCATCTCATTCTTTGATATTCATGGAATGGTTTATCAGCATGTTGTACCTGCACACACATCAGTAACTGGACAATACTACAGGGGTGTCCTGAAAACATTGCAAGTCCATATCAGGCGAAAAAGACCACATTTCCATGAATCAGGCTGGATGCTGCACCACGATAATGCGCGGACGCATATTACCAAACTTGTTGCTGAATATCTTGCCAAAATCAACTTGAAGTGCATCCGTCACCCTCCCTATAGTCTGGATTTAGCCCCATGTGACATTTTATATTTCTTAACTTTAAGAAACGCCTTCGTGGGAGGCATTATTCATCATCAGAAGCAGTGATAAATGTTGCGGAGGCGATTTTGAAGGATCTCTCAAAAAATGGTTTCCAGCATGTCTTTGAAGACTGGCAGAAACGCTGGGACAAGTGCTTCGCATTCAGGGGAGACTATTTTGAGAAGGACCATCAAAATTATGAGGATGAGTAAAGGTACGTTATCAGAAAATTGTGATCATTCTTTACTCAACAGCCCTCGTAAAATTTAGGCGGGAGTCAATTTATTCATAACCAACATTTAAGAGGGACTTAGTTTACCCAAAATTAAAATTTATATGGGTCTCAATTATTCTACTAATGGGACTCAGTCTACCAAACGCAATGCTGACACAACCCTGGAGCTGCCAGCTGAAATTCGGAGATGTAAGTAACCTTTCCAACATTCGCCTAGCGACCCGGGCCAGGAAGTTGACCGCGGGGATCGGCTCGGGAGCCCCCGAATGCAGTCTTATACCTTTCTGTGGCACCACCACGTTCAGTTTATTCATCTAGATCTATTTCCAGCGTAGTGCTACAGGCAAGTTTGTTAATTTTCTCAAAAGAAGGCATATTTAAATTCTGGAGGTTTAAATGGTATTTCTCTTACTTTGAAACTCCCTGTTAGGCATGAATATGCTAATGTTGCGGTGGCAGCAGTAGTTTAATTTTATGACATTACATCATAATGTTCTCGTTTGTGAGCTGTCTCACCGAAGCCTAAATGGAAGGGAGGAATTCTTCATTCGCGGTTACAATTTTATTAGAGATGAATCCACCACCATACACACGTTCACGGTAAAATGATGATGAAATACTTCCTTTTTATTTGTTGCTGCTGTATGATGCATGTGAAAAGTATACGGAGGATACAGTTTCACAGAATACGCTCCTCGGCATACTAATCCTCTGTGCTCAGCAAACTTTAGAGGAATGTCAACTACGTAAACCTGACGTTTTGGTGAAAACACCTTGATGCAATCATGATGATTGACGTTCCCCAGGCGCGTTATGCAATTAATGATGTCAGCTCTTGAATTACGTTACCTACTTTGTTTGGAAACACAATTTATACGTCAAGAAATTCCATCTTAAATTTGTTTATCCGGGACAATTTTATGTAGGGAAACAAGATGCCATTTGTATATAAAAGTCACAAATATAACTCTACCTACTACCTCTCTCCCCCTCTCTCAACCCCCAGACTCTAAGGAGGAAATATTCCCAACTAAAGACAACTTTCTATCCTCCAGCCAAGAATTGAATCATTGTAATTAAGGGTTTATTATGCTTTAGAAAAAAGTGGAGGTTGATGCGCTATCATTTAATAAAGACAACATATAAAGTGCCACATCACTATGGTATATTCATTACAACGAAATAATGTTTGCAGTTTGTGATAAAAACTTGAATTCCACAAAAAGAACAGTCTGAGATAGGGTATCACTTTCTTAAAAAAAGAGGGTTTTCTTCCTTATTTAAAATTAATAACCTTTAATGTTAAGCCATATCAGACAATAAATGAAACGGATAAAATTATTCTCAATTGAGCCCAAGGTCCATAGAGCTTAGAGTTAACTGATATTCGTCTTTCAGGATAAGGGGAAAAACGGTAACTTCCTTATCCAGATAATTCACCCTGACCGAGATTCGAATTCGGTACCTCTTGAATGTGAGGCAGACAAGCTACCACCTACTTACTCTACAGAGACAGGCAAAACAATGAAATAAAATGCATTACCGCACATTCGCAGCACGATATACATACATACTGCACACAACATTTTCATGAGATATGCTAAACTACTGTTAAAATATTACTTTTCTTATTTTTCATAACGTAATCACCTTTTGATATGGTGATATAAATCTATAAGTCTGGACCCTAATTTGTAATATGAGCTTGCAGTAAAACCATTTTGAAATCAAGGGAACACATTTCTTAAGTTTAATTATTTTGAAAGAAAAGCCTCAGCATAAATACTTTTTATTTTTTTCAATGAATTTTTGTAATTATATCTATGAAAAGTAATTTATTTAAGCTGGAATAATTAATATTTCTCAGATAGTGTACAAGCATCTTTAAATTCATAGTTTCTGAATATGTTTTGAAATTTTTGGATACATTGACTGTGATTCAAATAGTACACTGTATAGGGAAAAATGCTGAAAAAGTAGACTTTAAAATATGAGGTTAAACATTGTTGAGCATGAAAATTCAAGTTGTAAATATAAAGTTCGAGAAGGAATAAATCGAAAATTTAACTTCTTTATATAAATTACATAATTTACAGTTAACAGTGCAAGTACAGCATACTTTTAGAGCGCATTTGCAGACCTTGAAAGTTGTCGTATAAAAGTTATGTAAATAAAAAGTGAAAATTTCGAATATATTTTACATAAGAGATTTGTGGTCCAAAGCAAGAATGCCATTCGGTATTTTATGAGATTAGTTGTAGATTATTGTATAAAATATCAAAGAATGCAGGCAGGTTAGATTAATTCGACTGTTTTTCCAGGTTTTATAAGCCATGCGAATACAGTGGGTATACCAAATAACACAATGTGTAAGAGATTTTATAAAGGATAGACCTCAGAAGAAGTGGAACAAATATTAAAGGGATTTTGGAAAAGGGCAAGATTCAAATTTGAAACAAAAACTAATTTAGTACCTTAACAGAAAATGAATAATTTGTATCTTATATTGAGTTGTTCATAATGCAAAGAAAAATATATTGAAAGAATAAACAGGGAGAAAGGAGATGTAACAGGACTGGATTAGACAGTTAATAGGTCAGAGCAGTGTTATTCTTTTATACATAAGTGATCATTATCTGAAGAGAAGGAAGACCTGATGTACATAAACTTTTATTGTAAAGGAAATAAAATCTGGAGGAAATAAGTTATTAATTACAAGTGTTTTAACAGACAAGATGAGAGGAAAAAGACAGAACATTCAAAAAACGGTGGAGGAGATTGATGGAAACTTATGTGGTAGAAAAATAAATGGAAATGAACCGTGAAGGAAGAGGAAGAAAATTTAAATGTGGTTAGTGGCATAGAGGAAGAAAATTTAATTGTGGTTAATGACATTTAATTTGCTTTAGTTGTTTACTGAAAAAGTAGTTCAGCAAACAAACTAAAACTGTAATTTTATACTAGCAGTTTATCAAATTGGGTAGAAAATTTAGTGAGTTTCATATTAAAATTTTATACCTAGGTTAAAATGATAACATTATAGAGACTAGTAATTTGTAATTTTTCTCATGTTCTTCGACTCCTGAGTTGGGAAATTTATTAAGAATTTGAGATGCAATGATGACATACTTTTTCAGAAATACCTACAACCACAACATTGAAATATTAACATCATTGCGACAAATTTCCTGACATTGTCTTATTTCCCGCTCTTGAGATGTATCAATAGTTTGAGATATAACATCCCGGTGTATTTCTTCTCTTACAATTCTTCAGAAATACCTGCAATGACAATCACCTGTGTACACGACAGAGCTTCGTACAATTTTCTTAATGCCTTCCCAGTTTTGCTTTAGGAAATTTATCTGGAACTTTAGATATGCTGTCCTGATATTTTTCCTTTTATAATGTGTGCAATAATGTTAAAGTATCACGGTAATTATACGTAGTTTTCTGGAATATTCTTAATGTCTTCGCGCTCTTTAAATGAGAAACTTACGTAACACTTTCTGGTAGAGTTGTCGACATATTTTCTCTCTTGAAATTCTTCAGAAATGCATTAAATCACAGTTTCAAAATGTCGCTATTATTGGGAGCTCGATTTCTGCAATTTTGGAAATGTTTTTTCTCACTTTTAAGTTCGGAAATTTATTTAATTGTAGCCACCCTGACGTATTTATTCTGTTATAGATCCTCAAGTGTTTAGAATTTAACGTTAAAATGTAACCATTCTAAGAAAAAGGTTAAAGTTTTTGCATTTTTCGTGATAATTTATTCCTGAGAGAAAAAACTGTTTAAATAAGATCAGACACGATATTTGGAAATATTATACTCTTAAAATTCCTCAGAAATTGTTACACTCACTCTGTTAAAATGTCACCATCTATAGGACAGTTGGTGCATCATGAGGGCGCTGCCTGCGGGATATATGTATCTTCAGTGCTTTTTTTATTTGTTCCATTTATAACGCGCCTTTAACTGCAATGGTCATATCGGTGGCCGTTCTCCTTTGGAACATATCGAAGGTATTAACTAGTATATGTTGGGTTTTAATCATTAGATCACGCACATATTTACACTCTTATTCATACTTCCAGACTCTGGGGAAGTTGAATTATTTTGGTCAGAGAGACATCTCCACCCCCACCGCCGGGAATCGAACCCAGGATAACTAGCACGGCAGGCAGGTGCTCTACGGACTCACTGATACATACATTGGCAATTATTTTTCAGCTAAATTCTATTTACAGAGCTACATAAGCATTATCAGAATAATTTCTCTTTCAGATAATCTTGTACAAGATAAAATGATTTTGACCATAAGTACTATCTAGCAGCATTTTAAAAACACTGAAGTTATTAAATTTTCCTTTAAGATAATTAAGAAGAGCACCAAGTATTTTGATGGTTTCATAATACACATCATTCTGGAAGCTGGGAAGTATATACAATAATTTCAACTATTCATAAATTCCTAAAATCAAGTATTAAACGTCATCATTATTTTAACAGAGTTTCCTGCACTTTTTGTAATGTCTCAATGATTAAATGAAGCGTTTGAGATACAGTAATATCTTGAGTACTGCTTTCCCTACAATTCTTCAGAAACGTCCGCAATCACAGTGTTAAATGTTACCGTTATTAGGAATTAAGTTTCCTGCAAGTTTTGTAATGTGTTTCCACTTTGGTGCTAGGAAATTTGGTCATAATTTGAGATACAGCTTTATCCTGACATATCTCTCCAATAATTCTTCAGAAATGCCCACAATCACAAGTTACAGCTATTGCAAGTGTTATGATTGGTTTTCTGGGGAAAGTCAGGCTATTGCCTACACCAGGACCACACATCCATCAGCTGTATGGATTTGGTTTTCGGCCACAACTATATGATAGTTATTAGCTGTTTACGTCGTGTGGAATGACATGCATGGTTCCTGGGAGTGTAAAGTGATGTCAGAATCGTGTCACTCGGGGCTATAGCAATGACGTGAGTAGCTGGGCAGGGCAAGTGTATAATATTTTATTGCCATTTGAATAATGCACCCTATTTTATAAACAAATTATACAACGTGATTAAGGTCCACGAATATATCTGATCGGCATGTTTCAAGGAAGCTTCCAGGCGAGTTGGAGTCTTTCTGGGAAGTACTTCTGGATTATGTTGTGATGGATTTGAGTAGTTGTTACTCAGTAGTTAACTGAAGTAGGCACTGGACCTACCCATACATATAAAACACGTGTTTGGTGGGAGATGAAAGCAGTAGTGAGGTAACAATCAAACAAGAAGGCTTCTCTCTTGATATCGGCAATGACGATGACGAATTCGTGTGTCATACAACATTTGCACACTAGTGCTAGTTCCAGTTTAAGGTAACGGATATTTTGAATGTTTTTTACAATTAATATATACATACGTACACATAAAGCTAAATACGAGGGTCACATGATAAATCCCGGGCCTTACAATAATTTTTCTTTATTTCTCAACATAATTTCCAGAAAGGCTAGTGCATTTGTTATAACGGTGTGCTAATTTAATTAATGCATCTCTGTAGTGAGATTTATCATGGTCCTCAAAATAGCTGCTAACCTCACCAATGGTCTTCTGGTTGCTGTGAAATCATCGCCCTCCAAGAAATTTTTTGAGGTTCGGGAACAGCTGCTTGTCACTGAGTGCTAGATCTGGCTAATAGGGTAGATGTTCAAACAATTCGAAGTCTTATTCGCACATTATTTCCATTGCAATGACTGGTCGATGGACAGTAGCGTTGTCCTGAAGAAACAAGGTCCTTTTCTTCGCCAAATGAGGTCTTTCTTTTCACCTCAGTACTCAAACGTTACAGTAACCTTACGTAGAGTCACCAGTTATACTTTTACCGTTTTCCAAGTAATCTATAAAACTAATTCCCTGTGCATCTCAGAAAACACTCGCCATAACCTTGTTAGCTGACAAAATTGACTCTGCGTTTTTGGAGTTGGTTCACCTGGTGCAATCAACTGTTTTGACTATGTTTTACTTTCTGGAGTGTAGTGATGTATCCAAGTTCTATCCAAAGCAATAAGTCGCCTCAAAAATTCACTAGGATTTTACGGTAGAGCTACAATTTCTTAACAGAAACAGTTTTCGTTGCAATTTTTGTTCAGTGTCAACAAACTCGGCACCCATCTTGTACAGATCATATGAACGTCCAAAACGCTACTTAAAATATTGCCTGCACGTACTTTTGATGTGTTTACAGCCACTGCTATCCCAGTATTAAATGATGAACTTTTTTCAGTGATCTCTGGAGTTGACTTCCACAGGGCGTCCAAAGCGAGGCTCACCACTAGTGCTCGTACGTTCCATTTTAAACTCTGCAACCCAACTTTGAATCATTGCACATGAAGGGGAAGAGTCTTTCAATGTACTGTCCATTTCCTCCTTGATTTCTTTAGGCGTTAAGTCTTTCAAATGAAACTATTTAGTCAAGTTCTTTTCCAAATACCTTTTTCCAAATCCTCCATTTTCCTGAAACCTCTACACTTGTCTTTTTTAAAATACTGTCATCCAAAAACTAAACAAGCTATTGACCTGTAAGAATTAAATTATATGATGCTATTCGTCAAACTGATCCAGTGGAGCCATTTCTATGTGAGGCCGGGGACTTGTCTGCCAAAACTCTTACATGTTTTCAAAGGTGTATCTCCAAGAAAAATTTGGTCTAAAACTTCTTTCATTTAGTTCCTATTAATTTTATACCAAAAAATATTTTGTTTTCTTTATTTAATACTTACTTACTGTAAATATACGAGGTACTATATTACGTCTGAAACGTTTACTATATATACACGATTTAAGCACACTGAATTTTCAAAACATCAGCTCCGTGTGAATGCCTAAACACTAGCGAAAGCAAAGCGTGCTATAAAGTCAAACTTAGTATTTAATTTCACCATCTTCCAAAGTCACAAGAAGATATTCAAGAAACTCCTGCCATCACAAACGGAATATTTTTCAAAATTATTTATTTTATCAGAAAACATCGGTCCACAAATGTGGATTATAATAGATGATTAAGGTATTTACATAAAAAGTAAAATTTTTATCTCGAATTTTCTGGAAATAACGTAACAAATTTCTTTAAATCACAATTTATTTCAAATATTTACCATAGCAGCAGCCACTTCCGAGATACTGGTTTAGACATTTCTAAAATTAAGTAAGTCGTAATTCAGAAATTCTTCGCGATGTCATGAATGCAGGATTGAATTTGAATACTGCGACCGATATTAAACATTTGATAATTTTCGTTTCCCCCACCTTTTACCTACGGTGGAACTGTGTAGTGGAACTAATTCTATAAAAATTTTAAGTAAATATGAAGGATTATTTATAGAAGCTTTGTGGATGGTTTGACTGAGTGTGAGGTTTAAGGGCCAGTCGACAGCTGCGTTATTTGGACCATAGTGGGTAGAGAAAATAATATAAATGTATCAAATTTTCTTTTGGTATGATTCTCCCAATGTCTCACGCACCCTACACTATACACACTTTTGTTTCAGAGGAAACAATCTGTGTTACTCAAGGCTCTCTGAATGTTACAATTTCATACAGTCCCTTAATTTGTTGTTGCTATTGTTTCTCTTCCTAATGGCCTGTTAACGATCTCACAAATGGGTTCTGTGTTCATCACTTTCCTGGACGGCCACTGGATCTCTTACCCTTTGGGCAATAATGCAGGCGGGCTTTTGGAATTCTATCCGAACTCAGCTAATGATTAATTCAGTTGGAATATTCACACACATTATGCTTTTTTATTAAACTTCTTTAAGGTCGCTTCAAATTCTTAGGTCATATCGGGACCATATTAACAATAAATTACAATAGGTAATATTTATAAAAATTACATTAAACATACAGGTTTAGATCAAAAATATAAAATTACATATTAATTACATTAATTAGCAAAAAATTACATTAAATACTGATTACTAAAAAAAGACAAGAACATACTCATAGATTAACAACAGTAGTTTGGAAGAAGGGTTGTCATTACTTTTACATCATTGTGTTGATTATGGATTACAATTGAATAGAGTATAGTTTACATATATTTATATTAATTTTCAAATGCCAATATCCTTTAGGCAAGTAAAAAAGTTTGCTGCGTAGTTTGAAGCTGTTTAGCAGTGTAGAGATGTCTTGTAGGATTCCATGTTGTTTTCTGTTTCTTTCGTATTTATTGCATTCTCTGAGAAGGTGGTAGATGGTAAGGTCTTTATGACATACGTTACACGCAGGCTGTGGCTGTGCTGAGAGGAGATATGATGAGTGAAGTTGGAGTGACCAATTCTTAGACGGGTGAGGATTATTTGTTTCTTTCTAGCGAGCGACTTGGTTGGGTGAAGAGCCGTGGATCCTTTTCGTAGATGATGTAATTTTCCTGGGTGTTATTGATTCCATTCAGATCGTTATGTTTTGGTGATAAACCTTTTATTTTAATTGGTCTTAAATAATTTGGAGTAACACAACATTGACATATATTTTATAGATGACACATGACACTTTAATCGGGCAAAGCATTATAGGATATGATAATGAATGTTTACTACAGAAAAAGTAATTTGGCATATGAGTTACATAGTTGAACGAACTCTCCATTTTTTGCAATGATGTTACGTAACTTAGAGAAAATTAAATATAAGTATTTTATTAATCTAGCTTCTTTTATTCAATGATTTATAATCAACTTCCATTTATGCTTCGAGCAGGGTGCCTACATTTTACCTGTTTTGCTGAATTCTTTCAATGAGTTTAAATACTTTCAATTGATCATTTCCTGGCTGTGTTTGTGATCCAATAAAGATTGCATAGAGTACATACCTTAAATCATCTCTACCGCTTCAATTATTATTTTCTGCTTCCTATTTAGAAATGAAATGAAATGTGAAGTGTTTAACGCCCGCTTTTACTACATACGGCACCGCAGGTGATGACACTGATGATACATGAGATGAAGATGGAGCACCGGTGAAATGAGATGGCGAGGGAAACCGGAGATCCCGGAGAAAAGCCGCCCCAGCGCTGTGTTGTCCACCACAAATCTCACTTTGCGGTCGCCTGGGATCGAACCCAGGCCGCCTTGGTGAGAGCCAAGCGGTCTAACCACTGAGCCACGGCGGTTTCTTATTTAGGGCCCACCTTTTATTTACAGGATAAATGTACAAGAAGCGTCATTGCTTTTCTTTAAAACAAACCTTATTTGCATCTTCTTCCATCTCTGATCAGTACTCTCCTTATTGTGCCTGCATGGGATTAAATTTATGGGGTTTATTATCTCTCTCTTTTTTAATTTACGTCTTCCAACGTTGTCATGTCGGACGATGAATAAAATGGGTGAAATTATGCTCAAATGTGTCCCGGGTCTATAGAGCATAGAGTTACCCAACATTCATTTTGAATGATAAGGAAAATACCCGGAAAAACTATATCCAGATAACTTAACCTGACCGAAATTTGAAATTGGGACCTTTGAATCTGAGACAGATCTATACCACCTGCACCACAGAGAGAGACAGTTTATCTTCATCTCTTTCGTCTAATAATAACCCAGGGCCAAGGCCTACCAACCCGACTGACGGCCTCACGCCCACTTACGCACCGCAGATGGACGATCATCCAACCGATACGGGGAGGAGATGTGGTCAGCATCCCGGTATCCCCCAGGGCCGCTTACCTAGCGTAAGCTCCTCACTTTCCTCACGATGCTGAGTGGGCACCGGTCCTATACCCGGGACCTAAAATCCCCACCACATGGGTGGGATCGAACCCGGGCCGCTTTCCGTGGCCAGGGACCAAGACATGCTGGCTTAGCCCGCTACGCCACCACGGCGCAGGACCTTTCGTCTAATACAGCATTTAAATCTCATACCAAGGTTTAAATATTCGAAATCTTTCTACGATTTTGTTGTGCATTACAATCTTACTTAGAATTTTTTTTAAACTTGAAATGCTGAAAGTATTTTAGTTGTATGGTACATGGCATGCAATTAAATTTCTTACCAATCTTTAACAAAATAAAATTATGCAAATTTTTATGTAAAATGTTTTGAATTGGGCAGGGCACTTTTGAAAATCTTTCTGTCATATCCTTGAAAAGCGTTGCATTTAAATAGCGTTAGGCTTAGACAACACACATTTTAAAAATATCCTTTTCTTCAGTTCATGATTTCAAAACAGTAAAATTTGATAAAGAATTTTGGGGGAAGTGCAATGATTCCTCTCTGTACAGTACACAAATGATACAGAAAGGTTTAAAAGACAAAGAAAGGACTGTGGAAAGCTGTACAACCAGAAAATTGCTTTTATATAGTATAAAACGGAGATAAAACTTTATTAAAAGCTGAATTAAATATGGTAATTGAGTGGTAATTTGAGCATCTCGTTTTATTTTTACAGTGTCACAGGCATGAAGCTACTCCATGCAGAGGTTTCGCTACAAAAAAACTATTTCCCAGAAGTCGCTAATGAATCGGTGACTTCGAGCACCATTTTGTTTCTATCTTGTTTCGTTGTTTTCGTGTTCACTTGTTTTTGTTTTTACTACTGCTTATCTGCAGTATTGCATTATACAGCAAAAGTTAATATTGGTATTTCGTGAATACCTCAAAGCGACGAGGCACTTTTAGAGAAATGTCTGTGTGAATAAATACACAAACAATATACAGAGACAAAATCGCTGGAAATTAAATTTGGAGAACCAGGGGGCATGAAACGAGAAATTTAAGTAACAAATATGTACATTTTAAATTAAATGACCCTAGGAAATATCACTCATGAATAATTAACAAATTTCTTACTTTGTGCTCAGGCAACTTTGACCATATCGGAAACAATCGTGCTATTGCCACAGTCTGCTCTAATAGTCACAAGCTGAATAAATAGAGAACATAATAGTGTAATAAACTCCACCATTACAGGAAATAATAGTACTAATGTTTATAATGCTTACTGTAATTATGAAGGATGGTTTCTTCGATTCGTAAATTGTGTCAACCATAACTGGGTCTTAAATTTTATATTACTCTCTCTACTTTTGGTTTTTTCTCTATAATTACTCTTAGGAACAGAGGACAGCTAGGTACCAGTTGCCACGAGTTACTCTTCTCCAGTAATGTTTAGGTTTAATGTCGGTTACTGATTCCTTTGAATACATTTTAATTTTTTTTTACTCCATTTAGATTATTTTAAATGAGTACGCTTAGCTTATTATGTGAAAAAAGGGATGTAGGAAATTTTATTATTTTATATTGTTAATAAATAGTGTTTGAATATATGTCGGATATAGTAAACTATACTGGGCCGTCCGTAGTTATGTGGCGATGTAAACAAAAGCACGTGCACGTGTGTGACATCATTGGCTATTTAGCCTTGTATCTCTCTGGGGTTGAAAAATGTAGTTTGCTTATCGTGTTTAAGGAATT
The DNA here is from genome assembly GCA_030765055.1 of Mantis religiosa. Taxonomy (NCBI): domain Eukaryota; kingdom Metazoa; phylum Arthropoda; class Insecta; order Mantodea; family Mantidae; genus Mantis; species Mantis religiosa. Next base: position 81,633,297 of record CM060957.1, read on the forward strand.
TAAATGTAATGTAAAATATATCAATAACTTCACATTATTACAATTGCACATTCAAACAATAACTAAATAGTACTTTACTTGGTATATGTAAGGGTAATTTGTATGTATTAATCATGAGATTAATGTATGAGAGATCAGTTGTACAAAATGGCTGCTATCTGTGCAATATGTAAAACGTCACAGGGGAAATCGTTAAAAAGTGGTGAAAAACAAATTATTTAAACGTATTTGATAAATTGTGTGAAAAATACCTGACTTTAGCAATGCAGGACTTAATTTGTCAGCAGAATAAACCTGTGTTTCAACGCTAAGTACGAATTAATGTGCTTGAAGCGAAACTGTGAAAACGGAATAGCTTTCTAACCCAGGAAAACATCGAAAAATAAGGCGGTTGTGGAAGGTGAATGTGATACTTTTATAAAAAGAGCTGTTCGTGCAAGATGCATAGATTTTTTTAAAGAAAGGAACCACCAATTAAAAGTGTGCTTGAAGCAGTAAGCAATAATTTCCATACATTTCTTCACGACATACGTTTTTAATTTGTGAACAGAAAGCGGAAAAGTGTAATTGTTGAGAGTGAAGATATATTGTGGCGTAGGAATTATCAAAAGAAAATGCGGAAGCAGTAGTCGGTTAAGGAATTGCGGTTGTCAGATTCCAATTAGGTACGTAAATTTTCTTTTCAGTTGCATACCAGTAGAAATTTCAAGTCATTTCCAAGGTGGTTATATTCAGCTATTTAACAATGTTATACCCATACCTTAACTTTTAATTTTATAAATGAGGGGGTGTTATGTGAAGAAATCAAATATCTGAGTAACTGATGTAAACATTCAGTCACTTTTTAGCGTACAAAAGGAAACATATATTACAAAGCACACAAACCTGTGCATTTAGTGTTACAGTAAAACTGTTTTGTAATTTACGTCCTCCAACGTTAAGTCATATCGGACGATGAATGGAATGGGTGAAATGATGCTCAAATGAGTCCGGGGTCCATGGAGCTTAGATTTACCCGACATTCGTCTTATAGGATAAGGGAAAACCCCGGAAAAACCTTATCCAGGTAACTCACCCTGACCGAGATTCGAACTCGGGACCTCTTGAACGTGAGGCAGACATGCTACCACCACGCAACCGAGGCGGGCGTTACAGTAAAAGTGCTATCGTGTAAGCTACTCGAAAGTCGAAAATGGCGAAGCATAATTTTGCACAGAAGTTCGTTGAGAGCACACATGTTTGACACGTGGTAATAAATTAGCGCGAATATTCCCTCCAATCACAGTCGTCGGCGGAATAACACATTTTCCCGCTTTGTTTACATCACCATATAAACTAAGGATATAGGTGCGGTATAGGTGCTGGGATTTTATGTTATTTGTTTATTTATTTTTCTACTTGAATAGTAAGTACGGAAGGTACTGAATTTAACCTAAAAATTCATATCAGATTTCAATGGAAACCCCTTTACATGAATATTTTTCAAAACTTTGATTAAATTGCCAATTTATTTTTGCCAGATACATTTTGTGTATAGATATGAAATGAAAATTGCATATTATACCTTTAAGTTACTCTACGGTTATCTACAGTTCCCTCCAACAGGTCCGGAAATACTTTCTAGTTATTTCAGTAGGCGTAATTGTCATTTACACAGTTTGTTGTAATAGGGGCCGAAAACCACAGCAATCAGCGTTAATGATAACAACTATTTTTCCTGCGAATCAAACTTGTTAACAAGAACAGACTGCGGCCTTAAAAAGCAGAGATCACGCAACTCTTTATAAACTCGGCCACACAGATTCTGTATTTTGCTCCATTCACAGCAATGGCGTACAAGGAAATGACATTAAATTAAATGTAGAATTTTAAAAATATATATGTTAAGTGTTACTTCAGTATTATCTATATTTCTATTGGAATTTCATTAGGAGGGGATTCGGTACGTAGGCTAACATGCTGGGTCCATTGTTCCTATGCCCCAAATGGGGGCACCCCCGGAAGGAAGGATGAGGCGAAGGAGACGGAGCGGCCGACCCCATCAGTCTTTCTAATTACTTATCACATCTGATCCACAGTTTGCTCTACGACCGCAGCTTTTCAGTACGCATTGGTGGAAAGCTTTCATCCCCACGTAATATTACCGCAGGTGTCCCACAGGGTCCTATCTTGGCCCCCACTCTATTTAATATATACATTTCTGATATTCCTGACTTAGCTCCGACTTCTTTAGCTCTTTACGCTGATGACACAGTACTATATTATTCCCATGTTAATATCCAGCACGCACAACAAGTAGTACAGCTCTCTTTAGATCGCCTAACTCATTGGTTCAGCACTTGGCGGATCTCATTGAACCCTCAGAAAACCGAAGCTAAAATCTTCACTCTTCGCCGATATACTCCGCTTACTCCGTTGTGTCTCTACAGGAACAATGTCCCTTGGCTCCCCACTACAACTCCCGTTAAATACCTTGGAGTGCTTTTGGACTCTCGACTGACCTGGCGTGCTCATATCGCTCGTCTTATATCACTGGCCTCCGGGCGACTTTCAAAACTCTCACCTCTGTTGCATCGCCGTTCCAGCCTCGGCCTGCAGTCTTCATTTTTACTCTACAAATCACTCCTTCGTCCGCTTATTACATATGCCTGCCAAGTGTGGGGGCCACACACACATGTCATTTGCGTCGTCTTCAGGTCATACAGAATCGCTTCATGCGCATCGCTACCAACGCTCCATGGTTCATCCGTAATCAGCAGCTTCATCACGAACTAGGACTGTTACCTCTTCACGACTACATTCGCAGGATCGCTCGTTTCTTTTCCACGCTGCAAGAAGTTCCAGGAGCTGTGCATTATAACATCGGCGTCCGCACGCGCCAGCCCTCACGCTTGAAGAGGAGACTACCACAGGACCTGCTTCTAAGTGATACATCTGATTCGAGTGATTCTAGTGCTTCTTGTCTGTCTTACACCTTCAATATTGACATAATTTCTCAGAGAGTATTATTGGAGTTCTAACTTAATGTAGTTAGGGGTGGCCTGTTAGCCTACCCCTGAGTGTTACTGTTCTTATTGTACTGTTACCTTCCTTTCACTCTGATCTGTAAAACATTGTACTGCTGATCGATCAATAAAAACTTATAAAAAAGAGCGGCCGACCCAAGGAGCCACGACTGTACAGAGGGCAGAGTCCCTACAGTTTACTTGGATAGAGACTTCCCGCGACAGGCCAGAAAAACGGACACGCTCCACTACAGCGGGACGGTAACGAGTCCAGCAGCCGAGCCCTAAAGTTCCCTGGCTGGCGGTCACAAAATGGTCCCAGCAGAGGAGTGGAGACCGGCAACCAACCTACCGGAGGAGGAGGTAGTTTTCATCAGAGCATATCATCCTTCCATGCACCGCCGAGACACTCGCCGACACTTCTACCCTAAAAGAGACCACCAGATAATATGAAATGATAATAGAGATGAAATGGAGGGACAGGAAATTCGGGGGATGTAATTAACTTACTCAGTATTCGCCTAGCGACCCGAGAAACCCCCGAAAAATCCCATGGATCAGGTAGGTCGGTCACGGAAATTGAACCCGGGCCTTCCGAATGCGGGCCACAGACGAAACTGCCTAAGCCAACCCACTCGGTCTATATTTCTATTACTACCATATGATACTTTTAATTGGTCAATTTTGAACTTATTTTTAAGTCGTTTTTCGGTTACTGTACAATACGTAGGCTATTTTTATAAGGTACTACAAGCTATGAGCTATGAAGCTATTTTTGGAAGATTTTATTTGAAGGTCTGCCCACTCTGACCTACCTTCGCAACATTTTTCATTAATTGTTCATTATCCATAAATTATATTAAACCTTTGTCAGTTTAATAACAGTTTTTCTTCTTTGATATTTGTTTTACCACGTTGTTTACATATAAATGCTGTTTGTTATATATACACACTTTGGTTATTAAATAATTAGTGGCAATTATTAAAATAATAACAGGTCTCCACACATTAAGAAGCCGACGGATGCCATCCACAGCGTCTTGTTGTCCTAATATTCGAACAGACTGTTCTACTGATTCCATAATTGCCTGTCTGGTTCTAAAGCGAACTCCTCTAAGTCAGGGACGTATTTAAGGGGAGGTTCGAGGGGGTCCGGACCTCCCAAATGAATTGTCATTTCAAACTTTTAGCAAATAGTTCAAATAAAACTTCTCATCGAGAAAGTTTATTCAAGCTACTCATCTTAAGGTCTCTATTCACTGTCAGGCGGACATGAAGTTATTTAAGAGATAAACGAAAAGTTACTGCACAACAGCTGCAGAACTCGTTAAAATACACAAATAATGCCAATTACAATAATATATTGCGAAGTTAACCCATTCCTATATATTATAATTTGTTGATTAGAATTCGCAGATACTTACTTAAAGGTAAGTAATTTTTAACTTATAAATTCCTATTCCCTTTTTCATTCAAGGAGAACTAACAATTCTAATACATCAATCAGTAGTCCAATTTTTAAATATCTGATTACTGCTTATATCACTATATCCCAGGTATAAGAACAGCAAATGTGCAATGTACAAGGACTTTCTACAGACTTTATCCAAAGAAACAAGACAAAAACAAACTTTTCTAAGAAGAATGTGTAGAAACTTGGATGAAGAAAGTCATATGAATATAATATATTACGCGTGTTTTTATTTTTACTAACCTAATAAAAACACATCCCTGTTTAATTATTTATTTCAACGTAGATTTTTTGGTAGATTTTTTCATTTCTGCTTGCTAGTTCAATACAAATCCAACAATGATGTACTTCCAGCAGTGTTCTAACAGCATTCACATGCATATCATCACGTGTTGATAGCGGTCTGCCAGCTCCATAGGAACGTCTTCCCTTCCTCTACGAAATGAATTCGCCCACCTAGCCACGGTAAGATATGGTAAAGTCTGTCTACCACAAGCTTCCAATAACTCTGTATTGCTTTGTCAAGTATTGATACCTCTTGCAACGTGAGTTTTAATGAAGCATAGTTGTTTCTATTTACTAAACATATTTAGAGCACTTAAGATAACAGCCCACAAACTTATTAAAATGTCTTATTAAATAAAATTGTCTTCAACCTTACTGCTAACAAACATTAGATGCTCTTATTTTTCAATGTTATCAGCTTACATGATTTGCCGCTGATAGCACCAAATGCACACCACTAATTTGTGTGTGTGTGTGTGTGTGTGTGTGTGTGTGTGTGTGTGTGTGTGTGTGTGTGTGTGTGTGTGTGTGTGTGTGTGTGTGTGTGTGTGTGTGTGTGTGTGTGTAATTTACGACCTCCAACATTATGCCATCTCTAAAAAATTCATTTTCTTTCAGAATTTGGTTAAAAGTCGGGATCCTTTTATGTAGAGGCCTGGTTATATTTAAAGCATGTTTTAATCTTTACATTTTGTAGGCATCTGGATAAGTAATCGTGTAAGCCAAGGGTGGGCAACCTATGACACGCGTGTTTTCGGCTGGGAAGTGAACTATTTTCGATTATGTATACCTAAAACATCTAAAAATTGCGACGTAATATACCATTTTAAGCATGTTTTCTAAATCTACGTGTGAATATGCACTAAAAAAATGTATTGTCTTCGCAGAGGCATATCTTATGTTGGGTAGTGTAATCAGTGCGTTATAGTTCTGTAAAGAATAGAAACTTCAGGTCTATTATTCCGTTAAACAATGCTATAAACAGGAAGGCAAGGCATTGGGGGAAAAGCGAACGAACTGTGTATAATATGGTGAAAGAAGTTGAAAATTCAAAGCGTGCGAGAGAAAAACCTTCAACGTCGCCCACAACCAAAATGGTTCAAACTTGATTAAGTTTGAAAAATATATTGTGGGCACAACTTTTCTCAAGTTTTACGAGCAGAAAACAGAAATTCCTACAATAGGCAAACTCGTGAATTCTGTTAAGGAAAATACCCTTTTTTGTAGTTAAAAGAGCACATTCTGGAGAATACTTAAAATCTTTGAATACCGAGTAGGATGGTTTAGTCGGTTTCGTCTGTGGCCCACGTCTGGGAGGTCCGAGTTCTATTCCCCTGGTTTATTCGGAGGTTTTCCCGGTTCGCCGGGCGACGGCTGGATAAGTTAATTACATCCCCTGAACTTCCTGTCCTTCCATTTCGTTTCCATTATCATTTCACATCATCTCTGAACTGGTGGTCTCTCTCATTTTGTTTGTAATTTAAGTCCTCCAACGTTAAGTCATATCGGAAGATGAATGAAATGGGTAAAATGATACTCAAATGAGTCCGCGGTCCATGGAGCTTAGAGTTACGCGCATTCATTTTTCACGATAAGGGAAAACCCCGGTAACTCACCCTAACCAAGATTTGAACTCGGGACTTCTTGAACGTGAGGCAGACACGCTATCATCTATGCTACCAAGGCGGTCTTGGTCTCCCTCAGGATATAAGTGTCAGCGGGAGTCTCGGCGCTGCATGGCAGGATGAAATGTTCCTGGTAAACACTTCCTTCTCCGGTAGGCCACCGTCCTGGAGGACCTTTTCAGAACAACGGTGTGTGGGAGAGGATCCGTCCCCTTCAGCTGCCGTGGTGCGGGCGCTGCGGACCCTTAGTACTCGTGGTACCTTGGACGTTACTAGCGGAACCTCGGGCCGAACATTCAAACCCCTCGCTGATGGGAGTTGTTCGGTTTGGGTTGGACTCGAGGGGGCAGAGGGTTGCTTAAAAAGTCACGGGTACTAACTAGCCTGCAGAGCTAGTGGAAGGTGTGCTAGATCAACAGGTGGCCCCACGCAGGTTTTCGGTAGTCTTTCCTGCGGGGTTGACACGCATAAGTGGCGTATCCACTTCCATCCGTCTTGACGTTGTTGTCGATGGGAGTCCCGTAGGGGAGGGGGTCCGTCCCCTTCAGCTGTCGAGGTGCGGGCGCTGCGGACCCTTAGCACTCGTGGTACCTCTGACGTCACTAGAGAAACCTCTGGCCGAACTTCCGAGCCCCTCCCGTCGGGAAGTTGTTCGAATTGGTTTAGATTCGAGGGGGCAGTGTGTTCCCGACACCCACGGGGAACTGGGTACCACTGGTCAGGCTACGGCCGCCCGGAGGGGGTAGAGGGTTGCCTAATAAGTCCAGGGTACTAGCCTGCAGAGCTAGTAGAAGATGTGCTAGAGCACCAGGCGGCCCCACCGAGGATTTCGGTAGCCTTTCCTGCGGGGTTGACGCGCGTAAGTGGCGTATCCACTTCCATCCCGTCCTGACGTTGTGGTCAGCGGGGGAGCTTTTTAAGAAATCAGGTATTGCCCCATGTAAAGAGCCTCGGAGTATCCATCGCTCCCGGGTAGAAGGAGGCCCGGGTTCTTGGTTCTACGGGTGCAGGACTAATGGAAGTAGAACCTATGAACATAACTAACTGTCGATGGGGGGGGGGGGCTTTTAGACTCAAGGTATTGCCCCAAGGAAAGAACCCCGGAGTTTTCCATCGCTCCCGGGCTGATAGAGGCCGGAGTCTTCGGACTTTTGGGTAGACCTCGCGTCAACATTGTGTGTGATACCGGTTGTACTGGCTTGCCGGGGAGTTTTCAAGTGGTAAATTGTGCGCAGCATGCTCTCTGCACCATCATAACTTCTGGGGTCCTCCCGAATTTGTTATACAGCCACTTTTAAAATTGTAATTTATTTAAGAGAAGAGAAGTTATATATAATGAAATATTTAACGTCTCCTATATAAGCTATAGAAGGTTAGTTTCAGTTGTATCATCACTGTAGCTGAAACATTACCTGCTCTCAAAACATTCGTGACTATATTAACCGAATTTCTCTGCAGATATTACTATGAGAATCGTGATATTCTCCACTTTATCAGGAGTATATGCAAGGTCAGTCATTTTTACGCTTGCATGCTGTGAAGCTAATTTCCGCCTTCGATAACAAAGATTAAAGGAAGTGGACCCTGACCCATTCACCTGTTTCTTGGAGCAATTTGCACTTTGTGTTGCAACAGATACTACAAAGGATTCCTGGAAAGTCTTTCAAAGGAGTTGCATGAATCCGGTCTCCATTGATATCACGGAAGATTGTTGCAGCACTTGCAAGGTCATTGAAAAAGAGAAAAATACAGCTGCATCATTCACAAACTCTTCTATACCATTTTGGTCGCAGCTTCAAGAAAATCACAAAGATGAAATATGCAATGGACTATTGTAACCATTTGGTTTTTAAAGAATGAAATTGAGATTCATACGCAATACGAGGAAAATCTGGCGTGGTACTTTTATGCAGCTTTCTCTGCTATTATAATTTAGGGTATATCATCGTTATATTATTTTATCTGAATCACGATAAAATGTTGAGGCAATCTTAGTTACTTTAATTCTTTCATCCCTTCATGCAAGTTGCAGAAATGACTGTCGACTGTTTATATTGTAACTCAGCTTGTTAAGAACCCTGAAGTATTTCAAAACAAAAAATAAAAAACAACAATTATCTTAAGTGTAATGGAATATTTATAAATAGCAGCTGCCAATTTGGAGGAAAGCAAAATTATTAAATAATGTATTTTTATGCAAATGAGAAGCAATTGCACACAAAAGTAAGGAATTTATGGAACAGGTAGGTATCGGACAGATTTAGAGGAATGGAAAATACTGTTATAGAGGTTTTTGGAAAGAAATAGAACCAAGGTTAGACGACAATGATTGTCAAGTTACGTAAAGGGAAATGCCCAATGTATGGAGAAGATGGTGCAGTCTGGCATGGTATACTATATTGTATACAAACAAAGGTATGGAAAGAACAAATTTGGCAACAAAAGTGGAATAGTTTTAAGGAGAGAGGAGAAGTGCTACTAATTAGGAAAATCTTGTCTGTAAAAGGAGAAAATAATATAAGAAAAATTGGCGATTTCTTGGGAAAAGTCAGAGAGAAATGGCTAACAATCATTTAGAATAATCAATAATAAAGGTAATAGGGGATATAAGAAAGGAAAGGATCAATACAGGGAAACCAGGAGTTGCATGTATTGAGACCAAAATTTAAAAGCAAGCAGGTAGAGGGTATATATTGGGTAGGAATAAGAAAGTTTATTATATGTTAGGAATGCTGTTAATTGTAATGTATTAATGAATATATATGAATGAATGTATGAATGAAGAAAGATGAGAAATAAATATGTTCAAGTTCATCTCGGGAAGCAAGCCAGGTGAAAAAATAACAACTATCTTGGCAAAATACATCAGTTACTGGGAGCATAGTTAAGGGGGCTTTGGCCACTTCCTCAGAGCACGCTTAATCGTGATGCTGGATTTCAGTTCAGCTCCTCTTGGAAACCGGCCTTAAAATGGAAATCCGTCGACTTAGAGAGCAGAGATCTATACAGCTTTATAGTCAAGTTAAGTGGATGCGTTTCTTTGACCCAATTAATTTTCTATACTCACGCCATCTCGTGAACTGGCATCTAATTGACTGAAAACAGTCTTTTGTTCAGCAATGCGAATATTGATAGTGTTTTGTCTTTGTTTATTTTTGTGATATATCAAGGGATTCATTTGTGGTTATAACATTTAATAAATATACTGATAACGGGAGAGATGTACGCTCCCGAAACATCGATTTGCTTCCCGAGGAAAACTTGAACATATTCGTCGCCAGGAAAGCTTCAAGGTCTTATTTCTTGAGAAATAAATATTCTACTGTATTCTGGATTTTACTGCCGCGAGTTTCTGTTTGAGGGTGGCTCTGTGACCGAGCTTCCAGAACGCCCGTCTCTCACCAAGGCAAGTCTGGGATTTGTGTTGGACGAAGTGGCATCTGGGCGAGTTTTGCTCGCATTCCCCCGCCATTCATTCCAACAGCTGTATTATAATTATCATTCTTTCTATCAATTACATGGACATTTCGTATCAACCAACTTGGATATTCTCTCGGATCCAGATTTCTTGTACTTCTGGACAGGCATCTGGTTCCGGGTATCCACTTGTTAAATCCGGAGGAATCCAAGTCCTCCATACAAAGAGGGTTTACGGTTTTCAACTTTCATACAAATTAATGTCTAGGACGTCAAATGCTAGTTACAGAAAACTCAAAATACCATTTTCATTGTTATCTCCAAAGTGCAATATTTTCATCACAATGTTGAAGACAAAGAATTACAAAGTATTTATCTCTAAAGATTTATTTCGTTATAACTCCATAAAGTTCGCATCCATTAGCTCATAATATCTGCTTTTATAACTCCTAAGTAACAAGAGAGTCTTATAGAGAAGTGAGATGGGAATTTATAGACAAATTTATTGCTGTTAGTGCAACTCACAGAAGAACATTTCGTAATCTTTTGAACAGATTTAGGAAAACCTAGCTTTTCTTGATAGGAAATGGAAAGTAAATAACCGCGTTGTTGTAGAAGAAAATTATGACATCATCGGAATCCAAACACATTTACGAGAAAATTTGCAAGCAAATTTGGTGAACCTCAGATAAGCCATTAAAGTTTAAAAGTTAAGGCTTGCAAGCACGCGATTAATTTCTGCAAATGCGTATTGGATAATATAAATTATTGTTTTATTGTACTTGATTAATTTTCTTTTGTGGACAAAGTTTGGTTGTATTTAAATTATCTCGAAAATATTAGCGTTAATACAAATTTGCGTAAAAGATGTCATACATTAACATTATTTGTAAAAAAGGTAATGACCTTTTTGTACTTAGAAAAATCTTTACCCTTTTTTGTTATAAACCGTACATTATAGTGGTACTGTTTATGCGCCATCGAGCATAAAGGTTCCTTTGTAGAGGTTCCTGGAAGTGTGGCATGACCCTTGCCGAAAGTCAATGGCTTATCACTGACCTATTGCGTGAAGTACTAAGTTAAGCCACCTCTGCTACGAAGGACATCTAGGAACACGCTATATAGGACATTGTACCTATTTTGGATTGTTTAAACATCCTGTATCGGGAGCAAAGGCCTACGGCAATGGACTGGTTATGAATGAAATTATTTGTGGCCTAAATTAGTTGGGGGTCAAGGTGCAGGTAAGTACTGGTCACCACCCATGACCACTGGAAAACACCCGTCTATTAAACCTGAACAATGCTAGCCACTCAGCCGTAGAGCCGGTCGGACCTTTGGCTGTCACCAAAGGGAAATCTCTTGTTAAGTCTGCTTCTTTATACCAGTCAGAGAATAAACAATCTACCCGTGACAAATGACAGCTATAGTGTGAATTGTTATACGTTTTGTTGCAACACATTCAGGTTTCGTTAGGGAAAAAGCAGTCCTTTCTTGTTTATTACTAGACCCGAGTGTTTTGTCAAACATATTTTTTCTATCTCCCAACGTAAATCATATCGGACAATGAATGAAATTATACTCAAATGAACCAAGGGTCCATAAAGCTTAAAGTTAGTACCAGATATTTGTCTTTCAGGATAACGAAAAATTCGGAAAGAAATCCTTATCCAGAGACCTCATTCTGGCCGAGATTCAAACTTTGGACCTCTTGAATGTAAGGCAGACCTTCGTTTTAGTTTTTCTAAATTATTAACATAGACTTCGGTTATTTTTGTGAATTATTTTTACTACCATTAGTAATGTATAGGATGGAACCTTGCGGAGGGGATTCGATACTACAACCAGTCTTGATCTATTGTACCTATGCCCAGGGCCGTATTCCTAACAAAAAAGTGGGGGACGCACAGCTAAAAATTTTTCCAGATGCTGGAGAATCGATCAGAATTCTGCACTTGTGATTCGCCTTCCTGCTTTGGTTGTCCTCAGCTTGCGTACGACCTTTTATCCATTCCGTTAATATTCATAAACATTATTTGAATGTATTTTGAATGTAAGTATATATTTTCTAAGTTTGCAGTATTTTGAATGTTAAATTAAGAAAGGTAATGCATTAAAAAGTATAAATAATATTATTAGTAAGGGGACTGCGTCCCCCTCCTTAAAATAGGGGAGGGACGGCGTACATCCGCGTTCCCCCTCCACTACGGCCCTGCCTATGCCCCAAGTAGGGTACCCTGGGAGGAAGGATGAGGCAAGAGGAGACAAAGGGCGGCCGACCCAAGGAGTCACGACATTGCAGAGGGCAGGGTCCCTGCAACTGACCAGTTTGGAAACTCCACGGCCGTCCAGTACAACCGATATACCACCCACGTGGTCGTGAAACGGCCGTCCTACCGGAGAAGATACTTACCAAGGGCATATCATCCTGTCATGCCATCCCACCGACACTTCTACCCTGATAGAGACTACCAGATGAGAGATGATATCGGAGATGAAATACAGAAAGTTCGGGAGATGTAATTATCTTATTGTGCGACCCAGGAAAGCCCCTGAGAAAACCGGAAACTCCCCCTGAAAGAACCCATGAGTTTCGTAGTTTTCTTTCTTTCTTTCTTTCTTTCTTTCTTTCTTTCTTTCTTTCTTTCTTTCTTTCTTTCTTTCTTTCTTTCTTTCTTTCTTTCCTTCCTTCCTTCCTTCTTTGTTTCTTTCCTTCTTTGCTTCTTTCTTTCCTTCATTCTTTCTTTTTTCATTCTTACCTTCTTTCTTTCTTTCCTTCTATGTTTATTTGCTTCTTCCATATGTAAGGAAATACATGATTCGATACCTGAATTCCAAAAAAGAATTAAGAAAAACGTTCCGCATTTGCTTGTCTGTGTAAGATTAAAAGATTAAAAAGCAAAAGGTTAGTTAAATACCTAACTTTAAGTTTAAGCCCAGAACCGGTGAAAGATGGAACACGAAGATTTAAACAAATTTCAAAACAGTGCTTGTCACGGAAATAATTTTTCGTTTAGAATATTTAACGATGTTAATTAATAATAACCATTTTAAAGACATTTGCAATGCACAGGCATATGGATTATTTAGGATTAGCCTTTGATGTTTTTATTCTGGATGAATTTTGCACATAAGGTTAATCGTAGATAGACAAAGTCTTAAAACACAAAACATTTAGATTTCTTAAAGGTCACAATTCACTTTTTTATTATTGTTTATTTAACCAAATCCAAAATATTCCTTGTAATTATCTTGCATATTTAAAATACTTTTTTTTTTCAAATGATTCATTATTTGTTCCCTCTCTCTTTCTCTCCCTCTCATTTTCCCTCTTGGTCATACAAAGAACACAATTTAGAAGGCTTTACATAGCGGCTGGCTCTTGGCATAATTGAACTGGTGTTTAGAGACCATTGCATTTCTCCTGATCTCATTATTTCTATATTCTCATCTACATCTATAAATTCTATATCTATGTATAAGGTAAACAGGAAATATACATGTGCACAGGTGGTAGTGTGTCTGCCTCACGTTAAAGAGGTCCCGAGTTCGAATCTCGGTCAGGGTGAATCATGTGGATGGAGTTTTTTCCGCAGTTTTTCCTTATGCGGAAAGCTGAATGACAGGCAGCTCTATGCTCTATGGATCCTGGGCTCATTAGTATTATTTCATCCATTTCAACATGTTCACACATGACTTACGTTGGAGGACGTAGATTATATTTAAAATTGGAGATGTGTATGCAATTAGACAATGTTTGGAGCTGTTTATAACGATTAACATGAATCAGGTAATAAAACATCAGTTTTTTTCCTATCGCAAATTATGGCCTTGATAAACGGGAATTTTTTCTAAACCTGTATTACTTAATTTGATATAATATAATATAATGGGTAGAAGAATCATTTTTGCATATCAATAAGGGGTTTTGTGAGATCCAGTCGATACAATAATTCATGTGACTGTTACACTGAAACTTCTTTTTAAGATAAGATTCTTCTTTTTAAGATGAATTTAGAGAATCTAAATCTTCTGAGAGCGAAGAATTCCAAAGCAATTTAGCATGTCATCACTGTGCAAAACGCATTTTGTTCCTTTTCTCTTTTTAATTTACGTCTCCCAACATTGTCATATCGGACGATGAATGAAACAGATGAAATAATGTTCAAATGAGTGCAGGGTACATAGAGCTTAAGGTTGCCATTACGTTTATCTTTCAGGATAAGGGAAAACCCCGGATAAAATCTTATCCACGTAACTCACCGTGACCGAGATACGAACTCATGACCTCTTGAACGTGAGGTGCACATGCTAACCATCTAATTGAGGCGGGTACTCCTTTCCTTAAAGTGATGTTTTATCGGATTTGAATTGTGTACGAAATATCCATTGTGATATCATGGTAAATGTGAGGTTATGTCTGGACATTGACCATGGGCAGTATTCACCCCGTTGCGTGACATTGGTACATTGTCCCGAATGGAAAATAGTTCAGCAGTCTATAAAAGCGGATGAATGGCCAAACTGTGACGTTATCATTCAGTACAAAAATTTAACGAGTTCCTCCAAATAGTCATTATATGCAATTCATATCAAATACGCATACCTTCAGTGTTTTATTTGAGCTTATTGTTCAACCGGCATCTCACTCTGTCGCTGTCATACGGCAACTGTTTTGGAATCTGTAGCACTTCCGTGCTCTAGCAATTGAGCATTATTATTATTGTTAGTTATTATTATTATTATTATTATTATTATTATTATTATTATTATTATTATTATTATTATTATTATTATTATTATTATTATTGTTAGTTATTATTATTATTATTATTATTATTATTATTATTATTATTATTATTATTATTATTATTATTATTATTATTATTATTATTATTATTATTATTATTATTATGATTATGATTATGATTATTATTATTATTATTATTATTATTATTATTATTATTATTATTATTATTATTATTATTATTATTATTATTATTATTATTATTATTATTATTATTATTATTATTATTATTATTATTGTTATTGTTATTGTTATTGTTATTGTTATTGTTATTGTTATTGTTATTGTTATTGTTATTGTTATTGTTATTGTTATTGTTATTGTTATTGTTATTGTTATTGTTATTGTTATTGTTATTGTTATTGTTATTGTTATTGTTATTGTTATTGTTATTGTTATTGTTATTGTTATTGTTATTGTTATTGTTATTGTTATTGTTATTGTTATTGTTATTGTTATTGTTATTGTTATTGTTATTGTTATTGTTATTGTTATTGTTATTGTTATTGTTATTGTTATTGTTATTGTTATTGTTATTGTTATTGTTATTGTTATTGTTATTGTTATTGTTATTGTTATTGTTATTGTTATTGTTATTGTTATTGTTATTGTTATTGTTATTGTTATTGTTATTGTTATTGTTATTGTTATTGTTATTGTTATTGTTATTGTTATTGTTATTGTTATTGTTATTGTTATTGTTATTGTTATTGTTATTGTTATTGTTATTGTTATTGTTATTGTTATTGTTATTGTTATTGTTATTGTTATTGTTATTATTATTATTATTATTATTATTATTATTATTATTATTATTATTATTATTATTATTATTATTATTATTATTATTATTATTATTATTATTATTATTATTATTATTATTATTATTATTATTATTATTATTATTATTATTATTATTATTATTATTATTATTATTATTATTATTATTATTATTATTATTATTATTATTATTATTATTATTATTATTATTATTATTATTATTATTATTATTATTATTATTATTATTATTATTATTATTATTATCGCTCTTTACTTAGTCTCATTTGTTTGTTTCCTCTTCGTGGTTAACGGCTCCTTAATTTATTTACAAACTCAGTTCCTTGTAAAGGGAATGTATCATTTATCTTAATTTTTGTACATATACAAGTGTTTTAAGACATTTCGTTAGATTTCCGGCTTCCTCGAGATCTTTTAAAAGCTATTGTGCTAAAAAGTATTCCTTCAGAGCCTTAACAGCACGATTGTGTCTTTGCACAATTTTATCAAAACGGTAATTGCCTCCTTTGACAGCGTTATTTGTTTGTGACATGTAAGTGAAGATCCATACGTTTGGTACTGAGAGACTATCAAGCCAGATTTTATTAGTATCGGTTTAACATCTTTGTTTGTTAAATTGCATCTTTTCAGAATGTATGTATGTTGCCAAAAGTAAATTATAGCGTCTTTGATATACACAATTATTTAATATCATAGGTAGTTCACAATTAAATATTTATGAAAATAATTAAAGCATTGTATTTAAAAATATTACCTTTTAGCAAGTAAATGGCACAATTTGTTTATTTAATCCGAAAATAGTTGGTTTATCCAAAATACGGTACTGTAGCTGTTAAAATTTCAATTTTTAGAACATGTACTGAAAGTAAATGTTTCCCAGTATGGTGGAGGATATTTCCCTATTTTAAATAATAGTTTGCCAGTTCACCACCACGTGACTGTTGGTTATGCTGTACATGACTATCGTTTGTTCGTGGTTCTAGGTTAGGGGTACCTCATTGTCTATTCCCGGAAATGGTCATATTCTTCTTAGAATCAAATAATTTAGTTATTTAATTTAAAGAAATGCTGTAGAATTTTTGCAATTACTTATTCATAAAAAGAATATCAGGGGTTGCCTCTCCACGCCAACAGTCGCATCGATATAACATACTCGTTTTAATCCACTATGCAGAAAGTACATTTATGTGAGCTTTAATTGGAGGTATATTAGAATCTCAGTAACAATTACAAACGAAGTTCACACACAGGAAAGGCAGTTAGGCAAATGATACCCACTTTAGAAGAATCAATCGTTATTTACTAGTAATGCAAAATGAGAGGTGAAGTGAGGGAGAGAGGGAGAGAGTTTTTAATCTCCCCGGAAGTTCTACTCGTAGGACAATTCTGAAAGTTGACTGTAACATAAGTTCTATTCAGAATTATAACTGATGAGCTTTATATTTGACACATTGGCATAGAGTGAATTTGAATAAAATTATTTGTTGCCATGCATTTAGTTGCAGTTTAATTCAGTTAATATGAATCATAGTTTTACCGTAATTCATAATTACAATTCTTAATGGTTTACATTTCTTTAAAGTTACTAAATGTATATTTTAAATTGGCTAGTCACTAAGGTTATTCGGTAAAGTACCCGTGTGCTACGCAAAGAGTTAACGGTTTCGCTTCCCGGCTGCAAGGGTAAGAATTTTTCTCTAGACTAGACTTTTTCCAATCCTGCTCAGAGTGTAGAAGTTTGGATGAGAGTGTGAGTGTGTAAAAGATGTAATGTACAAAACCCAAATAAATACACGATATGACAACATATTCCAAAAGTGCAATTAAATGAAAAAAAAAAATCCTTAGTAGCTTTTACTTTAGAACAATTTTACCAAAATGTAATTAATTTAAAATCGCAGTCATAGGAGTTTATGTTCTCAATTATATCGAGCCGTGTCGTTTTAATGCCCACACTGCAGGGTTAGGGTTGTAGAGAAACCGTGGAAAAGGTACACCCCTGAGGGATGCACGACAGACTGAATGGAATCTACTCCTGTGGACACACGCAGTAGCAGGAAATGCTTAGTGAAGGTCCTACATACATAATTCATACTCATTAACGGAGAGTCAAGCTGCATATAATGAGACAGCTTCCACTATGTCTACCTTTCTCTACAGGTGCACTTTACAAAAACTTTTCAAGTATTACCTAAATTATTGGAAGTAGTTCTTTAAAGTTCATCTTCAAATTAATGTTTCACTGATTCCAAGAAGAGGGATTGCTATGTCAATTGCTTCCTCTTGTGTTTGTCTATGTAATTCAGCCAGCATCTGGAAGTGAATCTAAATTGACTGTTAATTTTAGTCTTAAAATTTCGAAAAGCTTTTGCTAGAAGTATATGCAGCAATAAAGCCATTCAAATATTTTTAGACGCACGTTGCAATTCTTATCCCTAAATATAGAATAAGCTGACATGACCTGCCCTATTCACTTTTATTTAATTGTTGTTATTATATATAAATCTTCAAAAGAGACTTATACAGTTTTAGCTTTCATATTATTAAGTTAGCATATCCGTTTTCATAATTTTATACGATAAACTTGGATGTAATTTGCGTCCTCCAAAGTTGTCATATCGGACGATAAATGAAATGGTTGAAATGATGCTCAAATGAGTGCAGGTTCCAGAGAACTTATAATTAGCCGCCATTCATCTTTCAGGATGAGGAAAAAACCCGGTAAAAACCTTATCCACATAGCTCACCACTTTTTTCCAAATTTCAGGCTGTTGTGCGTGTATTTCTATTTATTTGCTTTAACCGAAATGTTCTCAATTTTTGTAGAAAATCTTAAATATACTTTCTCCATTTATGGATAACTTTATTCCTACACTAAATTGAACTTCTATATTTATAAAAATAATTAAAATTTTATCTTGAGTTGAAGCACCAAGAAGAGTCTCGCTTTTAAAAGCATTGGAGGAACCGACCATGATTTATATTGACAGATCTAGAATATGAAAATACTTTTAGAAAAAATGAATAGAGATTAAATGTGTATTTTATCTGATTAAATGTATTAAGCTTTAGCAATACCTTCCTTAAGATATCACTGACAGAATTTGCAGTGACAGTGCAAATAATTGCCAACATGTCACAATTAGACTTTAAGTGTTTCTAGGACAACTGTAGGCTTTATTAAAATGTATGAGGTAGTGTTCATTTATTTTTATTGCATGTACCTACCTCGTTCGTTTCGTGTCTTTCTACGTGATAATAACATGCTCTATAATTAATGTTCAGTCTATATGATCATCCAAGCGTCGACACCATCCTCAAAATTAGTTATTATTGTTATAATTTAATACAGATCTTTAATACAACAGGTTCTTAATTAGCATGTCTAAGAACGATTAAAAGTTACATGAAGAGATACAAAGATAAAATTCCATAAGGTGATGCTGTACCTCTTGAACTACATAGAAGTGATTTATAGGTTATATAAAGAGAAAGGATTTGTATTAGCATTTAAGTGTTACAATTTGGACAGGATCTTTAATTAAATTATTAGACAAGAACTGAATATTTCTGGATTAAATTATAAGAAATGGAAGAAACATTTAAAGTGAAGACAGAAATAAGAGCCCGCTTCCATGGCGCGGCAGTAGTGTTTCTGCATCACGTTCAACAGGTCCCCAATTCGAATCTCAGCCAGGGTGATTTGTCTGGATAAGGTCTCTTTCTCATATCCTGAAAGATGAACGTATAGTAAATCTCAGCTCTGTGGATCATTTGAGCATCACTCATACATTTCATTCATCATCTAATATGACTTAACGTTGAAGGACGTTAATTCAAAAAAATCAAAGGGGGGTAGAAGGGCGAGTTAAAGGTTGGGGCAAAGGCCTGAATAAATCTACGGCCTAATCTGTGAAAGGCGGAAAGAGAAGAATTTGTAGGGAATCGAAGAAAAATTTTACATTAGTAAGTATTATTTCAAATTATCAAATTCAAATATTGTCTCTGGTTTCGCCAGATTTATCCGCAGCTTTAATAGGGTAATACCTAATGAACTTAAGCAATTGCATCGTAAATTTTACACGTCCTTTTTTGATTAACATTTGCACATTTTTGTAGAATATATTACTAATTTTACCACAGTCCCTTCCAGTCCCTTCCAAATTAGGTCTCGTATTGCTTTAAATGCATGTGTGTTACAAAAAGAAACCTAGTGGTTCAAAATTAAAAAAACAGCTTATTTATAAATATCCTATAAAGAAGAAAATCAGATGAAGAATATTTGTCATATAATATTGTTGATGAAAAACGCACATCTGTAAATATTAATAAACCCTGAGTTTATTGAAAACCTGAGGAAAAATGCTGGAGGTGGAAGAAAAGAAAGAAAGTAGGAAGCTATAAACATGATAGAGGTATAAAAAATGCTAAGGAAGAAATCAATAAGGAGCCGCACGCTTGAAAATGAGCGAAGCAGAAAATATTGAAATAGGTGCCTTAAAAAAAAAGGAGAATGGAATGCAATATAAGATAGTTAATAAATGTCGTCTATACAAAGAAAACAAATCTATAACAAAGAAAACGAAAACTAATTATTTTGTTGACAAACAACGGTTGTTGCCCGCCTCGATAGCGTGGTGGTAGCATGTCTGCCTCACGTTCAAGAGACCCCGAGTTCGAATCTCGGTCAGAGTGAGTTCCTGGTTAAGGATTTTTCCGGGGGTTTCCCTTATCCTGATAGACGAATGTCGGGTAACTCTAAGCTTCATGGACCCGGATTCATTTGAGCATCATTTCATCAATTTCATAAACAAAAAAACGGTTGCTGAAAGAATGAAAAAATATGCATGGATTATATGAGACGAAAAAATAATTCTGAAATAGTTTGATTACAGAAGATAAAATAGGTATGTCAGAGAATGAAAAGAAAGTACAGGTTCAGTGTAATCAAATCAATTCTTTATTTTTTGTGTTTTACTTTAACTACGTGGTCATATTTTTAAAGATCTGTGGCAGACACTTATGCTCGACTTCACCAACATAAGTGTAAGTCAGTGCAAAAGTCATAAACATTACATTACCTTACACCAACATGTGTTGGCTTAACACTCGTGTTAAATCTCTTGTTAAACTAGAAAGCTATATTTCTAAGTCCTTAACAATTATTGAATTGTTAAGATGGCTGGCGTGAACGCAGGTTTTGATATCGATTTGCTATGTTTAGACCGTCTAAACGGCATTCAATAAAGAACGGCCTATGAGGAGAAATGATTTTGAGGAGCTATCAGAAGAAAATTTTCTAATGTCGAAAAAAAGCTGTTATAAAGAAAACTGTGGAAGGACAAAAGAGGTTAGAACATGCATAGAAAAGAATACGTCGATCTTGCCTTTGCTTTAAGTATTAATAACTTTGCGATTTTATAATTTACTGTATTATTTGGATAATACACTGTCCACGTCCCGTCTTGAAACGATGAAGTCTCTCGTCGCTTTTGTCCTTCTTCGCACCTCGTTTTAAATTGAAGTAATATTGACGAAGTTGCTTCGTAGTTCTGATTATTTCTTTTTCATTCGAATTAGACTCATTTCCAATTTTTCTCCTTTCTCTTTCACATCTTTCCGCACCTTTCTCTTTTACATTTACCCCATCCGTTCCCTTATTTTTCACAGTAGCCTAATATTTAATTACTAATTTAACTAACAATTCTTCCTCGAATAATGGAGGATTTGTCCCATGGCTTCTCTTCTGAGTTTGTTCACCCACCACTTTTTCAGTTGTGTGTAAATGGAAATAAAAACAATAGTGCATCGCAGTACGTTCAAAAAGTAATACGATTTATTCACAGACTTCCATTTCTGTAATATTTAAAAGTCTATCAGCGTTATCACGTGTTTGTCAACAAGTTCGTGAAATGCAAGACAAGCTTTAACGCTGTGACAATTGTTACGTTACATTTGTTAATATAAATTTTAGCATGTTAATGAAATCGGGCATTAGCTTTCTAGGCCTCATTTCAGTGTCATACCATTCCTCTCACGTGTCTGCAGAGGCCTTAGTGCTAGACAACTGTATCTCTGTTTCTCTACAAACATATGACACCTTCGAAACGTGTACACCGAGTACTTAGTGTCAGGAAGCACACTTGTTCTGTGCCGTTAGATGACATTCCGGGATCTTTCACTCTACCTGCTTTCATCATCTGTTGATAGATGGTATCGCATTCGTTATTACTATATATTTTCATGTTTATTAGGTTTTAGCAGTGGAATTGGTCGTGGTATACATTCAGTCCGGTATTTACATAAAATGTTCACCACGAGATTTGAACCTTGGCCTTCAAAACGTGGGCTACAGACGTTATAGCCTTAACTGACTCGTTGGCGAAGAGATTATATCTATAAAATGTAAATAGGTTCGCACGGAAGAAGATATGTGAGTGTAAAATTGCTCGTATGTAAAGACAATTGAGGACAGCGAAAATAGGAAAGAATTATGGAGAATTTAGTAATGTAGGATGGAAAATATGATCCTTTTCAATAGAGTCATATCAATTATTCAGAAGAAAATCATAAATACTTCTATTGCTATGAAGAAAAGTAGCATATTTCTGAAATACAAATGTTAACCTTCTATATTGATGTGAAATAAGAACGTTAAGCAATACTGAGAAATGCATCACTATGGATGTATTTGGATTTTAGACAAATCATTGTTATATTAAAATTTTTCAGGAATATAAGAACGTTGCACATTTGCATATCAAAATATGCGGATTTAACGGTATAAAATCACATTATTATATTCGAAATAATACGGATTAAGATTTTACATCCTTGCTATTACTGAAATAAGGCTTTATAAATTTGGTATACGAGTTCAGAATTTGATTTGCACAAAAATGAACAAAATACAGTACGTGCATGTGCAGTCATTTTCATTCAGAATGATTTGCATACTTGCTAAACCAGAGATAGATAAAGTCTTACTGCACAAAGATATATATGGCGTTGAAGCACATAATTTTTCAAAAATTTTGAGGAGTTAAAACTCCGAGCAATTCCAATTATTGTTAGAATTTTCAAACATTTTAATTTGTTTTCCAAACAAGAAGTCGCTATTTGTTTATGCCCTTTGTAAAACAAAGAGAATTTAATTTCAAAGCCGTCTCACAGCTACCAGATCTTAGAGAATGCAACTATTATTTAAGCTTTCTATATTCCTATATTCTCATTTTACCTACGAATAAATGTGTATAATAACAGCATTTCTACATTTGTCTACCTTGATTTACATAAAGTATATACAATAAGAAATATTTGCAAGAACACTGTGTAAGAAAGATAAGAGGAAGGAATTCCTAAGTTTGATGTTTTAAGTTCTTTCGAATGCCTACTAACCATAAATAGAAAATATGTTTTAGAAATAGCTATAATTTTAATAATATTAATCATATATTTAGAAAATACTTTGTCATTTAAAATATTTTCTTAAAGTATTGTTATGATCAATGACTTTATTGTTCATTCTATTTCCTTAAAAGCAATAAGAACTAGCAGTCTACTTTGTACCCCTAACTTATATTCTTGTAATTTATGTGAGAATATGTTTAATTCTTGCAGGTATAAAGAAGTTGGAAGTTCATGACAATGTGAAATCTCCTAGAATTCCCAGCTCTGTCAAAGGAAACAAAAGACAATCTCCTCGTCCTGTTTTAGACATCTTCAGTGACAAGTCACTGAGTTCGCTAATGTCACCAGTTAATATTTAAGGCATTTTTTATGGAAAGTCTAAAAATACAGAGTTTTTATTCGAGCTACCTGAAATATTAATCACAGTACGGTAATGTAATTATATAGAAACTTTTAAATAGGTACGTGTATCTGCTAGTACTTTTGTTCTGGATTTTAACTATCAGGTTAGGATAGGATTATTACGGTGGGGATTCGCTACGTCAATCAGTCTTGATCTATTGTACCTATACCCCAAGTGAGGCACCCCCGGGAGGAAGGATGAGGTGGGAGGAGACAGAGGCGGGCTACCCAAGGAGTCACGACAGTGAGGGCAGCTCGCCAATGACCGGCAGGCCAGTACAGTTGGCATTCCAACGGATGGCTCAAACGATTTCGTCTGTGGCCTGCATTCGGGAGGCCCGGGTTCGATTCCCGTGACCGACCTACCTGACCCATGGTTTTTTTTCGGGGTTTATTCCGGGTCGCTAGGCGAATGCTGGTTAATTACATCCTCTGAATTTCCTGTCCCTCCATTTCATCTGCATTATTATTTCATCTGGTGGTCCCTTTCAGGGTAGAAGTGTCGGCGGATGTCTCGGCGGTGCATGGCAGGATGATACGCTCTGAGGAAAATTACTTTCTCCTCCGGTAGGTCGGTTGCTGGTATGCGCTTCTCAGCTGGGACCATTTCGTGACTGCCAGCCAGGGACCAATGGAGCTCGGATCGCCTGCCTGGAACCATTAGGGCTCGGCTGCTCGTCTCATTGGCATCCCGCTGTAGGGGAGCGAGTTCATTGTTTTGGCCTGTCGGGTGAAGTCTCTATCCAAGTAAACTGTATGGACCCTGCCCTCTGTACTGTCGTGGCTCCTTGGGTCGGCCACCTTCTATCTCCTTCACCTCATCCTTCCTCCCGGGGTGCCGCCATTTGGGAGCATAGCAACAATGAGCCCAGCATGGTGGCCTACGTGCCGAATCCCCTCCGTAATGAAATCCTAATCCAGTGGCTGAGTGGTTAGACCGCTTGGCTCTCATCTAGGCAGCCAGAGTTCGATCCCAGACAAGCGCAAAGTGAGATTTGTAATGGACAAGATGGGGTTGGAGTGGGTTTTCTCCGAGTCCTCCGGTTTCCTCCACAATCATTCCACCAACTGCTCCATCATTCATTCATCCCTGGCGTTGGGCCGACCTCCTAACCCTGATCTCATCAGGTCAATATGCTTCGGCTCCCTCGCTCTGGAGAACCCAGGTGACTCCTAATACCAGCATTGGTGATAAAAAATATTAATAATAAATAATAATATTTTTTAGATCCGTTTCAGAATTTTATTCTGTCTTTACATAGCAGTATATAGAAACTCACACAACAGTTTCTGAAATTAGATATCCAGAAAAAAAAAAATGCTTTTGAATTCATGCATTTCTTCAATGTTAAAGAATATCATGCTATGAATTTTTTTTAATCAAAAGCGGTGTAATGATACCATTTTTTAAAAAGTGGCTATTAACTTTTCATAAATAATCATTCATAATGTGGCAGTTAATTGGTGGCAACGTTTAACACAGGAAAAAGTTGAAAACAAGAAACAAGTTAAGTGAACATTTTATTTTTACAAGTTTCCTGAGCCAGAGCACAGAACCTGGAAATTTGAAAAATATGATGGGTAACCAACCTCATATAAATGTATGTTACAATACTGTAATAAGACCATAACCTAAAAGTCAGCAACTAAATAAAAATAGAATTATAACTATATTCCCATTAATTTACAAAAAGTTTTCTTTTTCTGTCTGTTATAAGTATTGTGTATTGGGTAAGTAGGGGAAGTATTACATTTTACCCAAAAATTTTACATGAAGGTTTCAACCAAAATGTATGTATTTCGGTCTTTGAATCTAAAATAAGCACTTTCAGAAATATGTTCATGTGTATGTTGTGTGTGTGTGTGTGTGTGTGTGTGTGTGTGTGTGTGTGTGTGTGTGTGTGTGTGTGTGTGTGTGTGTGTGTGTGTGTGTGTGTCGTGTCTGTGTGTGCGAAAAGCATAATTCGAAAACGAAATAATTAGTGTACTCTAACATTTTTCAAACTTTTGTATGTTCTATTTTGTGTATTTTTGTAGTTTGTATTTTCCGGGTTAACCAGCTTTTACTGTAATAATGCTTTTGATTATACTATTAGTGTTAAGATACTTTTATGACTAAATGTATATCTTGAATGTTCAGGGAATGTACTAGAAGACCTCCTAATTCTGGATGTCTTTTGGATAAATGCTGAGCAGCAGGAGATGGACAAATTTTTCCTACACAGATATCATATCTAATTAAAACACACGATTTATGATAAATACATTTGTTAAGGGAGTGAAAACATTTGCAGTCATTCCTTATTGTTTGTCTGAATGTTCCAATACCAACATTTTTCTCAAATGGAAAGCAGCTATTCATTCTTTATCCTCCACCACAATAAAAAAGCACATAAATAGGCGATACTCTTGCTACCGAAAAGAAGCCTTTTACTGTTAGACATGAATAATCTCTGCAAAGAGTTTAATTATCTCTACCAGAGTCAATATAGCAAGTCAAGCAGAAGAGTTAATTTAAAATTTGCGAGACATAAATACATTATTCCTTAGGAATGCCTACTCTAATATAATATCAAAGTCATGTAATCTCCTTGACTATCGATTACCTTAAAGATGTTTGTCCTAAGTTCAATTTTTCTTAAGTTATCTGAAAAACAATAAACAAACATACATCTACAATATTTTATTTTGGTTTCATTGCTTAAGTAATATTAACACTTTTTGAACTGCTCCATTTCTTAAAACATAAATATTCTTTGTGATAAGATTAAATAGGTATGACTTTTGTGTCAGCAAACTACGATTAACAAATCGAGCTTTCTCTGGACTTTCAGGTATACAAGTTTTGTCTCCTGAATCACTAATTTTTACATACCTATAGTTTAGCAGTTGTTATTTCTGCATCACCATAGTTACGATTTTTCGCTATTCAAAGCCTCCAACATCACCTTCTTTTTGTTCCACTTATACCCCGTTTTTAACTCCAATGGTCATATCGGCGGCCGTTGTCCTATGGAACATATCGAAGATTTTAACTCGTATTCGCTGGGTTTTAATCATTAGATCACGCACATTCGCACTCCCGTTCATACTTCCAGACTCTGGGGAAGATGAGGAATTAAGTAGAACTTCTCAGGTTACCAGCAATATGATAATTATAAAGTTTATAAATTTAGCAACTTTATAAATATCGCACGACTGTTAATTCGAGAAGCTTTACTGAATAATCATCGCCATGAAAGCTTTAAATCTTACATGAGGGATTATCTTAGTCGGAGAAAAATCCCTACCCCCACCACCGGAAATCGAACCCGGGACCCTAGCACGGCACGCAGGTACTCTACCGACTGAACTACGGGGCCAGCCTGTATCATCTTACACCTAGTAAAAACATAAATTCTAAATATTTTATAAAATAACTTTTAATATTTGTATAATTCACAATTCAATTCGAATTTTTCTTAGGTAACTGATAATATTACATCTTGGACTAGCGAGGGTAGCGTGGTGCTAGCGTGTCTGCCTCACGTTCAAGAGATCACGAGTTCGAATCTCGGTCAGGGTGAATTACCTGGATAAAGTTTTTTCCGGGGTTTTCCCTCATCCTGAAAGACGAATGTCGGGTAACTCTAAGCTCTATGCACCCTGGGCTCATTTGAGCATCATTTCACCCGTTCCATTCATCGTACGATATAACTTTACTTTGGAGGACCTAATTTACACCACACACACACACACACACACACACACACACACACACACACACACACACACACACAGCAACGTTTGATGTTTATCATGTTCGGCGGTAACATCTTGGGCGTTAAATATTTTCATTTGCTAATAAACATCAATTTGCTTTGCAAGTCCATAAATATCTATCATCTCTTGGCCATGCTAAGAGAACGAAATTATAATGCCGTTGCATAGCGTTGACTATCGCTTAAATCCTTTTCTTTTCCTATATTCATCTTGCACTTACCAGAAAATAGGCAATAAGATAATGTTTATCTCGATTAACAATAAGTTTTGTAAGGATAGTTTGGCAAGAGTAGAGAAGGTCATGCGAGTCCAACGCATCAGAGCTTATAGAAGCTCCATGTAATCCATGTATGAGCCATTCATACAGCTTTATTTTTGCATGTATCAACTAGTAATAATAATAATAATATTGCAGCTTTGCCTACAATGTGTAACCTGTCAGGGACATGCTATATGCATCCATGCCCGCAAATTAATTACATCATCTATTATACACTTGGTAGTTTTGCAGCAATTTCATAATTATTACGTGGTTTGATTTAACGATAAAGTAAATTTACCTTTCCCAACATATATGTAGAGGGGGAAAAAATAAAACAGGATTTCACACAAAAAATCAATATCGACATTTCGCCTAAGTCTCTCTCTCTCTCTCTCTCTCTCTCTCTCTCTCTCTCTCTCTCTCTCTCTCTCTCTCTCTCTCTCTCTCTCTCTCTCTCTCTCTCCCTCCCTATACATACATACAGTGTGTATCAAAAGTCACTATCCATTTCAATGAAAACGAAATAATTCTTTTCAGATACTAGTATCTTGTGCAAGATGTTTGGAACGGGTTACCAGAAGAACGGGTTACCATTGTTTGTGCACGGGTACGCGGATTGTCATATGAAGACGCCAGAGCGGAAATTACCCGTAAATTCCACAAACCAGCCCCATCAAGGGCACACATTCGTCTGCTTGTGAACAAATTTAAGCGTACCGGCAGTGTGTGTGATGAGACACGTCCTGGATGACCACATGTCTTGGCAGAAACAGTGCAGCGGGTTCAAACTGCCAGTGATAGGAGTCCGAATGCATCAATTCGACGCCTCAGTAGGCAATTGAACGTCCCTCGCAACTCAGTATGGAAAATTCTACGTTTCACTCTACGAAAACGTCCGTATCACATTAAAGTTCTGCACCATCTTGAGGACGAGGATTTCGCCTGTCGTCGGGCAATGTGTTATGACCTCATGGAATGTGTAGAGAATGAGAATTTAATGCACAACATTTTATTCTCCGATGAAGCCGCTTTCCATGTTTGTGGGAAAGTGCACAGACACAACAGCCGAATTGGGCATATGAAGAACCACATGAGGTATCGGATTGGGAACGTGATACACCGAAAATCACTGTTTGGTTGGGTATGACAAACGCAAAACTGTATGGCGCATTTTTCTATGGCGAAAGGTCCATAATAGGTAACATCTACCTCAACACTTTAGAACTGTTCCTTGAACCGCAGCTTCAAGAAAATGGCATACTGGATACAAGTTGTGTTTCAGCAAGATGGTGCGCCTCCACATTTTGCAAACACCGTCCGTGCTTACCTGAACAGAACCTTTCCAGGGAAATGGATAGGCAGAGGTTCACCTCGGCTTTCCGTTCACCGGACCTTACTCCATTAGACTTTTTTGCATGGGGGTACATCAAATCTAACCTGTACACTAGCAAAGTGAATGGTCTCTCTGAGTTACGGAATCGTATCAGGGAAGCAACAGGTCGAATTACGGTTAAGAAGAATTGTCAAAGCATTAAAAGTGAGATGTATTTCATATATAAGTATGAATAGCTGCCATGCTTGATTTATAAGAGTACTCAACGGTTTGATGTTCATCTTGACATGTTGACATGTTACGGTCTACATTTTCTTACGCTACTGAAAGATGGCGTATGTGTTTTGAGCTAGATGGAGGTCATGTAGAAGGGCACCAGAATATGTGTAACACTCCAAAATAATATTGCTTTTTCAATCACTGTCTTCCTTCATTGAAATGGATAGTGACTTTAGAGACACCCTGTATATATATAGTTTATATCCAGGTTTTCCCCAGACGTCCATGTCTTTTACCCTTAGATTCATCCTTGCTGTTTTATTTTTAAAGTTGTTTACTTTTCAGTGTTTTTATTCACAATTTCTCTTGTATAATTTTATACCTTGTTTTCATATACTGTTTGTACAGCCTTTAACGTTCCCCACAGATAATTATTTCAGTAGCTGTGCACTTTACTTTTCTCTCTTTTAGATACGCGATTCATTACTTTACAAAAACAACAGTATTCTTTATAGAACATGTTTGTTCACCTTCACTGTATTTTCCCACAGAATTATTTGCATTTACTTACTTTACTGAGACTCGATACAGCCGAAGAGTAAAGTTTGTTTAGGCATTCGCCTTCGGAGGGTTTTAGACATTACTGTAAACGAGCGGGATGGTTAAGGCGGTTTCGTCTGTGGCCCGCATTTAAGAGGACCGGGTTCGATTCCCGTGACCTGTTTTTTCGGGTGCTTTCCCGGATCGCCAGGCGAATGCTGCTTAGATTAATTGCATTCCCGACTTTCCTGTCCCTGAATGTCATCTCCATTGTCACTTCCAACCACAGTAGGGGTCCGTTGTCCTGAACTACCGGTGGAGGTTTGCATATAAGTAAAATGTACGGACCCTGTCCTCTGAACTATCGTGACTTCTTGGGACGGCCGACTATGTCTCCTCTAGCATCTTCCGTCCTCCCTTGAGGCATACGTACAGTAATTCAAGACTGATCGCAGTGCCGAATCCCGTAGTAATCGGATTGCCAATTGTGTATTTATCCTGCTGCAAAGATGGCATCCCTAAAAGGTCAAGTAGTCGCCTGCATGCTGATTCCTGCCACCCTCTTCCTGTTTTCCTCCGTGGTTTGCGGCTAGGTGAGAAGGGTCCTTTGCATAGGGAAGACGCCCTAGAAATGTAATATTAGAATTATAACTGATATTGTTTACGTGTTGCTTAACATCTTAGGTTTTGTCGTTCATATGAAACATCTGCAGTTCTCCAATTTCTTCATTTTTATGTAATTTAATTTTGTGTATCTTCTAACTCCTAAAGGTAAGGCAACGAAAGCTTGCCACCGGAGTTTGTGCGAAACTTGCATTACTCGGACAACGTCGGACTGCTTCGCTCTCGACTGAGGGCCACGTTGTTTAGCATTTGTTTTTAACGGAACTGGAACTGGATTATTTCGGATGGCACTCGGCACGGAGGTCCATACTTGGTCTATTCTACCTATGTCCCAAGTTGGGCATACCTGGGGAGGAAGGATGAGGTGAGAGAACATAGAGGGCGGCCGTCCCAAGGAATCACGACAATGCAGAGGGCTGGGTGCCTATACTTTACTTAGATGGAAGCTTCCGAACCATACTGTAGTTTGGAAACAATCCCACTAAAAACCGTCGAACCAGAGGAGGATGTGGTTCACTCAGAGCATATCATCCTGCCATGCACCGCCGAGACACCCGCCGACACTTCTACCCTGAATGAGACCACCAGATGAGAGATAATGTGAAATGATAATGGAGGTGAAATGGAGTGACAGGAATTTCGGGGGAAGTAATTAACCTACCCAGAATTTGTCTTGCGACCCGGGAAAACCCCTAAAGGATCCATGGGTCCGGTAAATTGCACAGGGGAGTTGAACCCGAGGCTCCCGAATGTGGACCAAAACGAAACCGACTGAGCCATCCCGCTCGGTTACACACCAACATAAGAGGTATCTTCTAGCGCAGAACCGATATGTAGTAAAATAGACAGAGAAAAAAAATTAAGACTACACGAATGTGCCAGCAGGCATGTCACCCTCAAGCGTTTGAGGTCACGACACCTGATCACCAAGGACTGCCGAAGGACCTACTAGCCGGTATTCTGGCGCGAGTCACTTGTCAAAGAGGTGAATCAGCGGCAATGCTGACGCCGTAGTAACTAGTGCTTACGAAGGTCAAGGGTTGGTGTGACGTGCTGTGTATACAAATGCAAAGGCTAATTTCAATTTGCGCCATGTTCACTAGACTGTGACCAGATGTCGTCACGTGAAGCTATGTCCAGCTAGGAGGCGGGAAACCCACGTGTCTCTGTGCCCTTGGATTTCACAACCTGCGGATGACGTTAACTGTGCAGGAAACATTCAAACCGAGGAGAAAGGCGTGATTAACGTGCTAATGTAAATATAGTAGCAGAAGAGGAAGTGCTTACAGACCCACCAGGCGCCGGCAGTTTAAACATGAGGCGCTATCACACCTCACCAATGAGTAAAATGCATAATAGTGATCCGTTGGGTGCAAACACTGCGGAAACGGACAAATCTTACCACAGCAAAATATGTTAATGGCTGCCCTTGTAGCTCAGTCGGTGGAGTACTGACTGCCATGCGAGAGGTCACGGTTTTGATTCCCGGCTGGGGGTGGATATTTTTCTCCAACCAAGATAATCTTCTCCAGTGTCTGGAAGTATGTATGAGAGTATGAATGTGTGCGTGATATAATGATTAAAAAAGAAAAAAATCGAAAAGTACCAGCAACCCAACGTCTACGAGATAACGCCATTGCCATATGTTCCTAAGGAGAACGGCCGCCGATAAGATCATTGCGGTCAAAGGTGGGCTATAAATGAAAAAAAAAATATATATATATATATTATTCCGGACCTCTTTAACCCGGACCGGAAATTGTAAAAAACACTGCTATTGCTATAATTGCTATAAATTGCTATTCTCAGTACATTACTCGAATTCTCTTGCCAACGTGCGAATTCATTGCACTGCTTAGAGTCAGTTTGGACGAAAATCTTTGACAAAGTCAGGGAAAAAGGGGACCTGGTGTGTGGGACTTCCAGAAAGCAATATTGAAGAAGTCAACATAATTGTGAAAGAATATTTTATAGACATTTTAAAAATGTTGATGGCTATTCAAATTTTGATGAAGACTAAATATAACGTAGGTTATAAACTGATTATAGAGGAAGGCATTATTGCATGATGTAGTGATACCGATAAAAAAATGAAGAGTATTGAAATTCAGAGTATTGATGAACCGCTGTGGCTATGACCCTTGCACAAGCCTTAGCACACATAGAGAAATTGATAGTTGATTTCGAGAGTCAAACCGAAACATTACTAAATGAACTTCTAATGTCAAAGCGGATGCGAGATCGTGCTGTTAGTAAGTGATGCACTTAACTGAGACAAAAGAAGCTGACTGCCTTTTCTACTGCCGACTATTTTGTAGCTACTTTGTGTACAGCGCAAAATATATTGACTATTACAGTATATACAGTATTTGTTTCTAAGTGAGAGTGTGGGTTATAATTTGTAAACTTCATTACAAATATGTAGATGATCTTGGACGTGCTTATTTTATCGTTTTTCCGCCATTCTCTGGATAACCCATATTTTCGTTAAACCCGGATCGGCCGTGGTCCCAGTTGATCAGGGTGAACGAGGTTCGACTGTACTGACAATTCAATGCCAAAGCCGGAATTTGAACCACGGAACTTCCGGTTTCCCTCCGGTTGCTCTTAACCAATTGAGCTACCATGGCCAACATACTTTCGGCCATTAAATTCTCCTACTAACTCGTATTTTTTCTGGCAAACCACTAGGAGTTGCCATGTGTGGTGAAATGAATACCGTTTGTGGTGACTTACTATGCTGTAAGTACTTAAGTCACAGGCTTTAAGATTAAACCACAATTAGCTTAATTGATAGAAATTAAGAGCAACCTTACGGAGAATGGGAGATCGTCGTTCAGATCCCGGAATGTTTTAGTCTGATTCTACCTGTCCAGCATTTACACACGACTAGTGTGGAAAAACAATTAGTTTCCAATGGCTTCTATCATCACATATTCATCAAGGAAAGTTCTTTTGACAGCCTCTGTAGCGCAAATGACAGCGCAACTGTCTCACGTTCAGGAGATTTCAAGTTCGAATTTCGGTCAGAGTGGGTTATCAGAGTGGATTGTTGCCCCCCCCCCCCGCAAGTTATCCTGAAAGAAGAATGTCGAGTAACTCTACGCTCTATGGACCCTCGGCTTATTTGAACACCATTTCTCCCATTTCATTCTTCGTGCGATATGACTTAACGTTGAAGGACGTTTATTAAAAAACAAATTATGTCCCAAAATGTAAAATGTAAAAATGTAAATATGTGGACAATACACGCCATATATTAACATGCAAGAATAGAACATTCCTCTGTAATTATATGCAAACGATAATTTCTTAAATTAATGCACACATTATATTTGATAAATATTAAAATTAGGCTAAGTATAATATATCCGCTGTTTGCTTTTATGCCACGCTACTATTTTTTCTGTATTTTCGCCACATATGACCAGCAATGCTGCATTGCAAAATGCAGTACAACACTGCTTACGTAAATACTTTTCATAGTAAATGCAAAAATGTCCTGCAAACAGAAACAGAATAAAATGAGAAACATACAATTGTGCAACATAAATTTATTATTATTATTATTATTATTATTATTATTATTATTATTATTATTATTATTATTATTATTATTATTATTATTATTATTATTATTATTATTATTATTATTATTATTATTATTATTATTATTATTATTATTATTATTATTATTATTATTATTATTATTATTATTGTTATTGTTATTGTTATTGTTATTGTTATTGTTATTGTTATTGTTATTGTTATTGTTATTGTTATTGTTATTGTTATTGCTATTGCTATTGCTATTGCTATTGCTATTGCTATTGCTATTGCTATTGCTATTGCTATTGCTATTGCTATTGCTATTGCTATTGCTATTGCTATTGCTATTGCTATTGCTATTGCTATTGCTATTGCTATTGCTATTGCTATTGCTATTGCTATTGCTATTGCTATTGCTATTGCTATTGCTATTGCTATTGCTATTGCTATTGCTATTGCTATTGCTATTGCTATTGCTATTGCTATTGCTATTGCTATTGCTATTGCTATTGCTATTGCTATTGCTATTGCTATTGCTATTGCTATTGCTATTGCTATTGCTATTGCTATTGCTATTGCTATTGCTATTGCTATTGCTATTGCTATTGCTATTGCTATTGCTATTGCTATTGCTATTGCTATTGCTATTGCTATTGCTATTGCTATTGCTATTGCTATTGCTATTGCTATTGCTATTGCTATTGCTATTGCTATTATTATTATTATTATTATTATTATTATTATTATTATTATTATTATTATTATTATTATTATTATTATTATTATTATTATTATTACTGTTACTGTTACTGTTACTGTTACTGTTACTGTTACTGTTACTGTTACTGTTACTGTTACTGTTACTGTTACTGTTACTGTTACTGTTACTGTTACTGTTACTGTTACTGTTACTGTTACTGTTACTGTTACTGTTACTGTTACTGTTACTGTTACTGTTACTGTTACTGTTACTGTTATTATTATTATTATTATTATTATTATTATTATTATTATTATTATTATTATTATTATTATTATTATTATTATTATTATTATTATTATTATTATTATTATTATTATTATTATTATTATTATTATTATTATTATTATTATTATTATTATTATTATTATTATTATTATTATTATTATTATTATTATTATTATTATTATTATTATTATTATTATTATTATTATTATTATTATTATTATTATTATTATTATTATTATTATTATTATTATTATTATTATTATTATTATTATTATTATTATTATTATTATTATTATTATTATTATTATTATTATTATTATTATTATTATTATTATTATTATTATTATTATTATTATTATTATTATTATTATTATTATTATTATTATTATTATTATTATTATTATTATTATTATTATTATTATTATTATTATTATTATTATTATTATTATTATTATTATTATTATTATTATTATTATTATTCACCTACATACGGGTACGGGGACTTTTTGGACACGCTGTACATCGTTTTTGTTGAATGATTTCTCACGCAGTGTTACTCGAGTGTAAACCCGTCTGCACATGTGATCCTGGTTTGAATAGAGCCTACGAAGCGCTCGTTATTGGATGCAGCCGGCTTTAGTAGTTGCAGGAACTGGGTTGGCAATGCATCCATTGAATGGAGTTCCCCATGATCCAGAAGTAACAAACATATGAGCAACGCATCGTTTCAATCGTAAAAGCCCATGAACCATGTTGGAACAAGCAACGGATTTGCTTATGGAAATGTAAATATATGAATGCTTTTAATTAAACTGAAATACATGTTTCTTCTCATAATTTTAGATTGTAACTAAATAACTAATATCAATGCATATCCATAATTGGTTAAATTGAAGAGGTTCTAATTATTTTTATTTTCCCTATCGTGTAGTTAATAAGTAAATAAGTACTGCAAAACACCCAAAAATTAAATACAAAATTCAGCGGAAATATGTTTTGAAATCTCCTGAAAGCAAACACACTTTTTACTGAGCTTTTCAGTTAAAAAGTATTTAAAACTTTAAAAGCACGACGCTCAAAATCAGCAAATATTTGTTCTCCTACATTTATTCTTTTGTTTGTAATTGCTGCTTGGGTTCTCCTGAGGAGCCAGGCAACTTATTCACATGCATTTTCAGTTCATATTGACCGTTTGTATAAACTATAAAGATAGCAACATTTGGTGATCTGTTAATTCAAAATATAAAGTATAATCACTTGAGTGATTGTGGTTAAAAGAACAAAAAATAGCACTGTTCTTTTATTTTATTTATCTTACACAATTGCCCTCTTATTTATAATTTTCTTATACATTTCAATTTAAATGTTTACACTCATGCCTTTGTCACTAAATAATTATTATTTGACCTTAGATATAAGTGTGACAACATGCATCCGTTATCTTCAGTGCCCGCCTCTGTAGCGTAGGTGGTAGCCTGTCTGCCTCACGTTCAAGAGGTGCAGAGTTCAAAACTCGGCCAATATTAGTTATCTGATAATATATTCCCCAGGATTTTCTCTTATTCTGAAAGATGAAAGTCGGATAACTCCAGGCTCTATGAACGCTGGAACCATTTGAGCACTTTTTCACACATGTTCATTCATCGTCCAACATGACTTAACGTTAGAGGATGTAAATTAAAATAATAATAAAATAAAAATGAAAGGAAAACAGTTAAGTTTAGTTAAATACCGAAAAGTTATCCCTGGTATTAGGAAGATAGTTCTCAACATCAGATAAACATACAATTTTATTTGTATTGTATTATAATAGGCAATATTGAAGCTAGAAACCATATTTTTTAAATGTTTGTGTTTATTTGTAGGCGTGTACACGTTCGTGTAGAATTCGAGCATTTAAGGGCGTTAACTTGCAGAACTGGCTGAATATGCAATTTTAAAGAAATAACCTTTCACTAGCAATAATCTGTAAGAAATATTTCCTCTCGCTAGTTAGAATTTTTCAATGTAAAACATTGCGCATAATGCTTCTTTCGTCAGTATGCAAAGTTGCTGAATATACAAGTTGATTTCAGGAGTATACTGTGGCCTCAGCTTCCCTTGTGACTATAGAAACAGCCGAATCCTTTTCTAGTTTATCATGATCACTACGTCATACTCCTTTTCATCAGCAAGACGCTGCGAAATGACAAGTTTCAATAATCATGGATGCTTTCTCACATTTTATTACATCCCTAGCATTTGTTTGCTTTTATCTGCTCTCAGCGTTTGTCTGTTTTTATCACCTCCCTAGCATTTGTTAATTTGCAATCGTCATCTGTTTTTTTTTTTTTTTTTTTTTTTTTTGCATGGAGTTACAAAGTTAGCTTCACCGAAACAGCACAGTACCAAGCAACACATTGAGAAAAAA
Organism: Mantis religiosa; assembly: GCA_030765055.1. Classification (NCBI taxonomy): domain Eukaryota; kingdom Metazoa; phylum Arthropoda; class Insecta; order Mantodea; family Mantidae; genus Mantis; species Mantis religiosa. The sequence continues at coordinate 81,670,204 of CM060957.1, forward strand.
GAGTATATGGACTTAATTCTATTGATTTAGTAAGGCACTAATAATTTATTGTATTATTGTATCCTTTATGTGTTTTAAATCGTAAGTTAGTGAATTTGGTTTTCATTTTGATTAGATAAATAAAAATTCATGTGAGATTACGGTTGATAACAGGAAGTACATACAATATTTTGCTTTGTATGAATAACTGATAAAATAAGTAATGGCAGAAAAGCCTACGATTGCTATAATCAAAGGTTTCTGTCTGCTATACACACGCATTTCACAAACATGTATAAAAATATGCCAGATGTCTCTTAAGTACACATATAGTGTTGTTAAAACCAACTTAAAATTATAATTATAGGATACTCATTTTGAAACAGGAACGTACATTAAAATGCATACAAAAAATCATATTGAATAACAAAGACCTTAGGTGCTGCTATGAAATAATGTTTAAAATATGACTATCAGATAAATAAAAAATACATATATTTAAAGGTTATGCACAACAATTCTCTATAGTATGTTCTTGAATTGCTGATGATTAAAGTAAATATTGTAACTTAGAATTATTTATAATTTCACAATGTTAGAAAACTTGTCTGTTATGTATCTTACGTTTACATTGCTTATCTCCTTGCAGATACTATGGGATTTGGAAAAGATAAGTTTTAAGCTACGAGAGAGAAAAATACAAGACTCCCCATTTGACGAAAGTGTAACTACCTTAAAATGGAAACCAATAACGAGGAATGTGTTAAGAAATTTAACTTAAAAGTAGTAAGTAAAAAGTATTTGAATAAACTCAATTTTGAAATCTCTTACACATTTACTAGTTATATGAAAGTTTTTCATATGAAGAGCCAGTTCTTGTCCACGAACATGATTTAAACATATAACTAAAATTTTTGCGAAAATAAACTTTTTTAAAAATCTTTAACACAAAGTTACTTTGATGTGCAGTGTTTTTTAATTTTATTTTGCTTTCACCTGCTTATAGCATCCTTAAAATATGCTGAAACCAAATATTATCAAGTTGAGGTCTAATATACTTTTCGTTTTTGAGTTGTGATGTTTACGAACTTTTTCTAATCTCCTTTTCCTCAAACCACGAATTTCCAGCGAAATATTGGTGTAGATTTTTTGGGTGAAACACAAATTACAAAAAATATGTAAAATAAAAATACTTATAAGGATTTACGTTAACATTAACAATACCTATGATGCAACATTTAAAAAATAACGTCATTATAATCCGATAATGTTTTAGTTTAGATTATATAAATAAAATTTAAGACGTAAATGGATTTATACAGATATATACTAATAACTAACCAAAATATAATAAAGATAAATAATACCATGAATTCTATAATATCTAAATATATTGCAATAACAGTTTTTTAGGTAGAGAAGAAGTATATGGTCTGGCAGTATTGATTTTGTAACGCCACTGGTGACCAAAACTAGTTAAGCACTTTTAAATATACACATGCACACCACTATCATGACTATAGAAGGAGCGTAATGGAAATGTGTTATTGCATATCTGTCAAGAAGAATGATCATAAACTGATGAGCAGTGATCATTACTTTTGAAAGACGTTAAAATTTTATTCTGTCGAAATACATCGATGTATGCTTATCGTGAATCCATCACGCACCCTCATAGTACAGCGACCTTGTTTGGGTGCTTCTATGTCATCAGATAAGAGATACAAAGAGAAAAGAGAGAAGGGCGAAAAAGCACAGGGCTGGGGAGGGAGCGAAGCATATGATAAAAGCGGAGGATTCAGTTAATATTGCAATAAAATGCCACTTATAAAAATGACAGTCGGTTCCTATAGATATAAATGCAAATGCAAGAAACACACATTCTAACGTCGTATAACAGTTATGTCAACATGCTTAGTACTGTCAAACAAGTTGCAGGTTGACAGACAAACTTACATGCAGACGTAAGCGGTAATAGACGTTTTAAAGTTGGCTGAAGCACGTAATGGGCGTGACAGCGTAAATAAGTTACGTAATTACGAGTTTCTATACAAGTACTCATAGGCATGTACCGCTCAAATTGTCTGTTGGAAACCTGTATTTTACAGCTCTTCTTCGTCTTCACTTTTTCTCGTTCCAGTTCAGTGTATTACTGGAGCATGGCTAAGCGAACCTGAGAAGAGAATCTTAACACATATTTTTCGCATGGCTTGTAGCTAATGAACAAGAAAACTAAGTTTGTAGTTAATATGTCTTACCTTTTTCTGGCACAAATCCCTAGCAGATTTTTACAATCGCGCTGAATGAATGAAAAAACTTGACAGCTTCGGTTGCAGTTTTCGACCAGCATTCAAGGAGGTTCTCTGAGCCAGCAGAATTTAAGAAACTTGATAAAATAAAGGTATTACGAGAATTCAACAACTGCGATGCTCATTTGTCTGCCAAAGAGTACGTAAGGTTATGTCGTGACTGTCTGCTGGTTGCCTAGAAACGCAAAGCAGTTTAATACTCGCTTCCCTCGCGATAGCACACTGAACTGACTCTCTGTGGAAACTTGCTACAGCTCTAATACCTTCCCCAGCATCTCTTTCCCCTCCACTTTTCCGCACACTCCCCCCTCCAACCGGCTATACAACCAACTTTCAATTATACAAACTTTCTTATTCTTTTCTGGCCGCTAATGATTGTTCCTCCCACCATCTAGCGGCTTGACAGTAAACTTAATACCACATTTTACTGTAATTTCGTTCCACTTTGTGCAAATTATTGAGGACATTCTCTGGAATCGATTAGCGGTGTTGTTTTGCATCTTGTTTATCAAGAACAATGACTACTTGTTTCACATTGAGAGGGCGCCGAAATTGCGACTGCTTTTTCCTTATAAGTAAAAGAAACAAATGATGAATTCGGAGAAAACCACAAGAATACGTGTCACTGCACACATTTGTGTTTGCCTAATGTAAGTGCATCATTAACTTCAATTATGTATGTATATACATACTGCCAAAGAAAATGATGCTCAGACTTTATGTATTTATTCAAGAGTAAACTTCCAACATCAATCTCATCTATGTGAACTTGTATAAATATACACAAAATGTAATGTCAAACAATAATAACCTAAATTAGTACTTTTAATGGCAAATTTCGTAATACATAACCTCAATGTTAGGTTATGACAAGCGTTTAGTAACTAACAGTACGTTTTAGATGAGAATAAACAGAATAATGACCACAATTATAAACAATTATCTTTAATACTGGTATTGAATACCACAAAACAATCAATATCAAAAGTTCAAGCAAAAAATGTATCAAGATGCATCAAATGTATCAATTAAAAGTTCAGGTTAGAAACAAAGAATGTAATGCAGTAAACGCAAAAGAAGTTACTTTGACATAAATTGTCTGGTTTAATGAGACCTAAAATGTTCTGTAGAAGACTTCGTTCATCTAGTACAGTTTCCCAATTTTACAAAAGACATTCAGAATGTTTTGGTGTTACAGACTATTGGGACAAAATTCATATTATACGAGTATATTGTAACTGCCACGAAACGTCTTTAAATAAACCATACCTAGTCAACATTTTAACAGCAATTTTTGAAAAAGTAAAAATTGAGTGAGCTAATTTTTGTAGGTTAAATTAATTTTGGTGCAGCAAGATGTTTTAATCTACGTTTAGAAGACGGCGAGAAGCATACTGAACTTTTTTTTAAATCCAAGATTTTTGGAAATCTGCATTTTCGGAGAAATCTTATAAAATGTGTTAGGGAAATGCAATAAATGGTTTCTCTACATACTGGAGAAAGTCGAAGGAGTATTAAAATAGAACCCGTGGTACCAAAATTACTTTCCTAATTCTCCTATATAGGCTTAACTGTGGAGTAAGAGCGGTATTTTAATGTGCTTCAACGTTAACTTATATCAGACGATGAATGAAATTGTGCTCAAATAAGTTCAGTGCCCATAGAGTTTAGAGTTACCCGACATTGTCTTTAAGGATAAGGGAAACTCCTGGAAAACAAACCTTATTCAGATAACTCACCCTGGCCGAGATTCGAACTCGAGAAATCTAAAACGTGAGGCTGATGTGCTACCACCTAAGCTACAGGCGAGTTATAAGAGCTTGTTGGATAGATAAAGCGCCTCTGGGATTAGTATCTACCCTCTACTGTTGACGTCTGAATAAATAGAGGGCTCGTCCCAAGGGAGGATGCTATATCCAGTTTGGGGGTGGAATACATTCGCAGTTCAAAAGATTTATGCCAACAACGCTCACCAATAAAGGAGGTTACTTACAGGGAGCAAGCTAGTTGAGGCTGCCTTCGTGGTCAAGTGGTAAACTAAGCGTTAATAAATTAGAAACCATCTTGCAGATCAGTAATTTTCTTAAATCTCCAAAGAATACGAACGTAGGTGCGTTAGTATAAAGGAAATCGAATTGATAGTCGGATGTTTTAAAGCGAGTTGCTATATGCTGGACTTGCTTTTTCATAAAATGATTACGCATTGAAAATTGAAAATCAACAAGGGATAGCTTAGAAGAAACTGATGAGACAACTAATTATTTAAAATAGCTATTTCTTTAAATAACTTTATTTTCTGTAAGTTTTTTGCTTTACAGGTCATTGCAAAAGGGCGAATGATACTGTCTCATAAGTACCGTTGTTTTTTTATGAACAATACTTACCTGAAATGTGTTTTGACAAACAATTAATTAATTTTTAAAGTATAGACCATTAGATTCTATGGTCATGAGCCATCGTTCAGTTAGGTTTATTATCCCACGATGGTACCAATCTCTGGTTTTTGATGTGAAGAATTCGGTGACACCCACTTGCACTGCTTCAAAGCTATCAAAATTTCGTCTATAGAAAATGGGCCATGGATCGAAAAAGATAATAATCTGATGGTGCAACATTAGTACTATATGCTGGGTGTGGTAGCGGCTCGATTCCTCCCAGTTCTAAATTGTTTCCATGGTTGTTCGTACAGTATGGGGTGTTGCATTATCCTATTGCAATAGAATTCTATTTCAGTTAACTAATTCGAAATTTCATGAGCTCGTTCCAGTTGTTGAGAATGAAGATCCGCATAAATCGTCCACCGTTTGGAACAAACTAACAGTGAATCACTTCTTCAAAATTCCTCCAAACCCACAACATTAGTTTGGGACCGAATTGATATTTCTTTTAACGATGACTTTGGCAGATTGGCGAGGATCAAGCCACTCTTTCGAGGCACCAGGGTTTCGGTAATATGCCTATTTTTCTTCACAAGTGATAATTCTCCTGACAAGTCTACCATCCATGGGATTAGGGATAGACTGACGACAGATATTCACTCTACGTTCAGCCTGTTGAGATGTCAGTTCATGTGGCACATATCTACACCTTCTGTATAATTTTTCAATAGTCTTAATATGGCGATGTATGGTATCTTTTGACACACCAAGTTCTTCTGAAAGCATACGGGTGCTTTTTTGCAGTTTTTCTCGCAAAACTTGGCGTGTATCTTCAATGTTCCATACTTTAGGTCATCCAGAACTGTTAAATATTTAGTGTCTTCGGCTCCATTGTTGAAACGTTGAAACAATCTTTGTGCCACACGTTCACTAACGACACCTTCTTCCACTTCACATATTCTTCGAGCTGCAGCAGTGGTTTTATAATCTTGTTTCCAGTAGTGTTTTAGAAGGATTACTTGTGATATGACTATTATGATTACTATTTATAATAATAGGCATCGTACAAGTTAAGGTTCAAGAAACATTTTTAAGCTATTTCTTACTTGCCATCACAGAAGTCGAGTTACTGCACTGTGTAAGGAAAGAGCGACCTATGTATGCTACGTCAGAGAAAAACTTATTTTTCATTTGAAATGGTAGAGCTAGACTGAGAAATTCAATGCCATACTCGGGCTTTGAACCACGGATCTTCTGGTTTCCGTCCAGCCACTCTAACCATTTGAGCTACTATGGCCAAAGTGCCAACATGGCATTAAATTCTCCAACTGACTCGTGTTTCTCCCAGAAAACCACTAGGAGAACTCATAAGGTACTTACAGCATAGTAAGTCGCCATTAAGGTAGTTGTCTCATGTGTTTATGAGAACTCCTAGTGGTTTACCGGGAAAAATACGAGTCAGTTAGAGAATTTAATGTCATGTTGGCACGTTGGCCATAGTAGCTCAATGGTTAGAATGGCTGGACGGAAACCAGATTATCCGTGGTTCAAATCCCGGCTATGGCATTGAGCTTTTCAGTCTGGCTCTGCCCTTTCATAGTGCGTCCTACACACGGCTAGAGTGAAAGAACAATTAATTTCTATTTTCATTTGCTTATGACTCGATTCCCACACATTTTCTACCCACTCTTCAATAAACGAACAAAAGATTATTCTATTTCAAGTAATTTACATACATATTTACGGATATTTTATTTAAATACAACCGGAATATGAGAATACAAGAGGCTTCGGTGGAAGTCAAATCTTCTAAGAGTGGCAGCTATGCGACTGCTTTGAAATGTCATTCTCTTTACATGCCTAAAAGAAAGAGAAAACAGAGATAGACAGACGGACAAAACAGAAAATAATAACGATTTACCATTTGAAAAAATAAGTATTTTGAATGAAAAACAAAGAATATCTCAGAAATAGTTAATTCTAAAACTGTGTTTGACACAAATTGTTCACATTTTTTGTGCAATAAAATTACATAAACTCGTTACGGTTTACCATTAAGTGAAAATACTTTGGAGTGAAAGAAACTTCAGAGGCTGTTCCCTGAAAATTCAAAATATATATTTCATCTGTTATCAAAACTTGATAAATGTACGGTATTTTAATAAAACCCATTATGGCGTTTTTATAAAAATTAAATTTGTCGAAAAATATTCCATATAGATGGAATTTTGAGGGGATTCATTTTATAAGCTTCGTGTGTCATGCATGAAGAGGCTAAAATTTTAAACGAAGTTTGGTATTTAACGGAGTTTCTGTTTGGAGCTAAGCCGTTCACACACACACACACACACACACACACACACACACACACACACACACACACACACACACACACACACACACACACACACACACAGCCCGCCTCGGTAGCGTGGTGGTAGCATATCCGCCACAAGTTCAAGAGGTCCCGAGTTCGAATCTCGGTCAGGGTGAGTTAACTGGATAAGGTTTTTTCCGGGGTTTTATCTTATCCTGAAAGACGAATGTCGGGTAACTCTAAGCTCTATGGACCCTGGGCTCATATGAGCATCATTTCACCCATTCCATTCATCTTCCGATATGACTTAATGTTGGAGGACGTAAATTACAAATAAATAAATAAATAAATAAATAAATAAAACACTATGGCAACAGCTATTTCCGAGATATCCTTTATTAATAGTTCTAATTATTTAATGGTTAGTCATTGTTTTAAAGCCGTTCAGTTGTTTCTCGCCTTATCACTTGAAGGTTATTGAATTCTAAGGTCGGCTTTTTAAGTTTCTAAAACAATTGACTAGCTTTATTCTCTAAGCATATATGATGAAATTAGTAATGCAGATATTTTAGGAAATTTTAATTTTGATTAAAATGAAGTGCATAGGAAGGTCAATTACGTTTTTGTGATAATAACTTGTTCATTTACTAATAAACAACACATTTTTTTCTTCCTAAATAACTTTTCATTTGCTCCATTGCATCGAACAAGAAAGTGTTTCTGCTGGCCCCATAGCTCAGTCGTTAGAGCTTTAGCCTACCGTGCTAGGGGTCCCGGGTTTGATTCCCGGCGGTGGGAGTGAGGATTTTTCTCCGACCAAGATAATTCCCCATTTTCCCCTAAGTATGGAAGTATGAATGAGAGTACGAATGTGTGCGTGATCTAATGATAAAAAGTCAACAAATACCAGTTAACACCTTCGATATGTCTCCAAAGGAGAACGACCGCCGATATGAACATAACAGTTAAAGGCAGGGTTAAATGGAAAAATTAAAAAAGAAGAGAGTATTTTTTCCTATCCTCTATTATCTTAGCCTCGAATAATTCTATATGACAGTGTGGAGAGTAGAAATTATTTATTCTTCCTGAAAACATAACTATTTTATTGATTTTGTTACAACTGCCAATTCTATTATTATCACTTTTCTAATACTTTGGAACAGTCAGCGGTGTATAAATTAATTTTCTTTTTACTATCACTAAAAACAGAATTTTATTATATTAATTCTTTCTGTATGAAGCTATTTCAATATAATAAGTTTGATAGGTTAGAATGTTTTGGTTGAATTTATGCTATTTCAAACAAACTAAATAAGCTATACATTGTCTTTATTGGAAATAACGCTTATGAGCAGATTCTGGGAATGCAGATAATGTGCATTGTGATCGACAGACTATCGATCTCAAATTAATGCTGACGATTACTGTCTGCAGGTGCCGGCTGCTTGATAATAAAGTTGAGTCAAGCTGATGTAAACAGCAGTAGACATGTCAATATTTATCTAGCACTAGACGGCTTACCCTGAATTGCCCCGAAAATAGAATGGGGTTATTTTTTGTTATTAGCAACTGGTATGTTATACATAAGTGTTCAAGGTTTTGTGCATATTATAGGGTTGAAAATATTATTAGTGGTAGTTTTCGAACATATAAGGCATCCTATAATATTCAAGTACTACGGCTTAAGTGCACAAATTTTGTCCCCGTTTGCAAAGTAAATAAGGCTCTTTAAGCATTTGTAAATAAAGATAATCTTATTTTCAAAATTTCGAGATGCAGTATGATGGAAAATAAGAGTTGTTTAGCCTTTTGGAAGCTGCAAGTATTGTATATTTGTCAGATCTGTGGATATTTTAAAGTATTTTGACTTATATATTATAACCGAAAGGGATGGCGCAGGCATTTTCGTCTGTAGCGCAAATTCGGGAGCTGCGGTCTATCTGACCGGTTTACCTGATCCATGGGGTTTTCGGTGTTTTCCATGGTCGCCAAACGAATGCTACATAGGTTAATTACTTTCTTCGAATTTACTGTTCCTACCTTCATCTCCATTATCGTTTCACATCATATTTCATCTGTTGGTCTCTTTCCGGATAGAACTGTGGCGAGAGTCTCGGCGCTGCATGGCAGGATGATATGCTCCTGGTAAAAAAATTCCTCCTTCGGTAGGTCCACGGTGGGGGTGGGATGCCGGCTGTACTAGCCTGCCGGGGACTTAACAACTAGTAAATTATAGGGAACCTGCCCTCTACACTATCGTGACTCTTTGGGGCGGCCGCTCTTTGTCACCTCTCACTCCATCCTTCCTACCGGGGATGCCCCAGTGGGGCATAAGCACAATAGACGAAGACTGGAACTCCGTGCCGAGACACTTCCGTAGCATAATGTAATTCTATCCAATATATTGAAGGAAGATTAAAACTCCTATTCTGACTGAATTTGTCTTTCATTAAGATTATGCACTCAGACTTTTATAGCATGTACATGACTGTTTTTATGTTCACGAGCCCAAATGACCTGGCTATCAACAGGCTCTTAAACTAACTAACTAACTCACTCACTCACTCACTCACTCACTCACTCACTCACTCACTCATTCACTCACTCACTTACTCACACACACTCACTCACTCAATCAATCACTTCACTCACTCAGTTCATTGACTCACTCACTCACTTACTTCACTGACTCATTAACTCACTCGCTCTGTATTCACTGATCTACTTCTATACTTTAATTTTGTTCATTAAAGAAGTTACTATTATTTTCTTAACCACAACATCTTTTTCTTTCTATAAGATGGGACTACCATTAACGCTAACAGGAAAGTTATTACCTTCTCTAATTTCAGATTCTTCAATAGAAACACCTTGTGCATTATAAGTCAATAATAATGACTATAATTCTTAGTCATTAAATATTTATCCTTATACAAACATTTTAAGGTTCCAGATGCGTTGAAAGTTTTCATATAAAATTTTTCTCTGAATAAAGCCTTGTCGTATATATTTAAATAATTTTTACATATAAACAAGATTGTTAAAGTGTCACAGAGTGTAAGATTTAATTTATTTATTTACTTTAATTTTATTTATTTATTTTGCTAAGGCAATACAATTGAGTGTGACCGGTATTCAGCCCTGGCTCTGTACCAGTCATACTTATTTTTATAGTAGGACCTTATTTCTAAACAATTAATTTTAACAATGCAGGTTCATTATTAGTTCTGTTCACTGTCCATGACCATTTTTAACTTTGTGTAAAAATTGTTCGAACTTCTTACTATCTTTAACAAACATTTCAGCTATAGCTATATTCCTATCTAACTTAAACCGTTTCTTATTAATAAACTCTTTCCTCCAAATTTCTGTCTCGTTGCACTAAAAAAATACATGTTCTAATTTTTCATTTCGCTCACATTTGGAACAGTAATTTTGTGGAATACTCTTCCTTATACCTTTTAGTCGTCATATCCTGCTCTCGCCCATGCAATACCTTCTCTCTCCTCTTTATTCGTCACGTCTATGTACTTTTCCCTTCTCCAAGCCCCCTTCATTGGTATATAAAAAACTAAAGACCTCTTCTCAGCTATTTCACTAATACCCGATTTCACCAACGGATGTTAAAATCCACGTTAACAAATGTAACGTATCAAGTGTAATAGCGCTAACAAAGCTATTGTAAATATTACAGTTATAGAAGGCTATGGATGAGTCGTATTATTTTCTGTATGTACTGCGATGCGCTTTTGTTTTCATTTTCGTCTGCACACAGCTAAAACAATGGCGGATATACATAATCGTAAACAAAAGCCGTGAAACAAATTTCTCATCGATGGAGAAAGAACTGTTAATTGAGTTGGTGACGAAGTATAAGGATATCTTAGAAAATAGGAGGACGATGCGGTGAATGTAAAAGAGAAAGATGTCACGTGGGAAAAAAATGGAAACGAATTTAATTCAAATGCATGTGTCATTACTAGTAACATGAAACATCTTCTTCAGTATTACGTAAATTTAAAACGAGATGCGAAGAAGTACAAGAGACAAGAGACTTGAACATTTCAAGACGGGATGTGGACAGTGTATTATCCACAAAATTCAGTAAATTGTAAAATCGCAAATTTAAAATACGTACCTGAAGCAAAGGCGCGATCGGCATATTCCTTTCTATGCATGTTCTAACTCAGCATTACGTAAATTTAAAACGAGGAGCGAAGGAGAAGTGACGAGTGACTTGAACGTTTCAAGACGGGAGGTGGACAATGTATTATCCACAAAATTCAGTGAATTGTAAAATCGCAAAGTTATTGATACTTGAAGCAAAGGTGAGATCGGTATATTCCTTTCGATGCATGTTCTAACCTCTCTTGTACTTCTGCAGTAACCTTCATAGCAACGTGTGGACAGTCTATACATATGTAAAAAATTTACCTCTGATAGGTCCTCAAAATAATTTCTCCTCCTAGGGCGTACTCTATTACGAATGCCATTTACACTGTCTATATTTGCTATACTTATATAGCAACTCGACAATAAAAGCTGCGTTCAGACCCGCCATCTTGAATTTTTACAGTTTTTAAGGACTTAACATCATAAATTAGACTTGTTAGTTTAACATGAGATTTAACACATGTGTTTTGCTAACACTTGTTGGTGAAATGCAATTTTTGTTATAACTGTTGCTAAACCCGTGTTAAGTCTTAACACCTGTAGGTGAAATCGAGCATAAATATTTTCTGCGCTTCGATGTCTTCGAATCTTTTTCTCGCAGATTTACAGAGACCTTTTACATTACTTTCTCTTTTTCTCCACATTTGCCCTAATCCACTGCTCTCTATGTTTTTTCTAGGACATTCTAGGACATTCTACTTTTCTCTTGATAAATTAAACATTGTTTTAACAAATTTTAACAGGAGTTAATTGATTATCCAACGTTCTTATCAGATTCATCATTTCGTGGATATTACCCTTAAAATCACCACATAAGTATTGTGTAAAATAAATTGCCTTATTAATAACTACTCAAAATAAGGCTTTCCTGGCGATGAATATGTTCGAGACTTCTCGGGAAACAAACAAGCCAGCAGACAACAAATTGACCACAGAGCCAACTTTCGGGAGACGACCATCTTCGCAAAATACAACAGTTACTAGGAGCGGAGAATTAAGGATACACATCTGTGAAAATACTAAAATCTACAACATTCCTTGAATTGACTTGAAATTTTAACACAATTATTTTAGTATTAGCAATAGTTCACAGACAAATTTTCAGACCTATGACCAAAATAGTTATTGCGATATTAAATATATTTATAGTGTTTTATTATCATTTAATTAAACTGTTTCACATGATGCAATTTTAGTTTCAGAAAAATAATACTTTGCGGTTATACTCATAAATAAATTATTACTAAATTTATGAGATTAAATTTTAATCTGACCCTTTGTTTAGGATACAAATTATTGAATTCTCCTTTTATTAATTTTTAATGTTTGCTTGTGACACATGTGCGTTGTTATTTAATTGCACAAACAGTGGTGACATTATAAAATCTCATCCCATCAATTTCTTTGGTACTGTTTTTATCCAAGCACAAAAATGTTCAAGCTTGTAGTTTGAAAGCTGCATCGTGTGGAGCAATTTATATTCTGAAAAGCGCTGAAAATTAAAACCACGAGAAATCACCAAAATAGGTAATATAAAGCACTGAGCCCACTTACTTTGGACCAATTTTCACAGATGGGAGTGGAGAGTCAAGGAGGCTTTGCCATTTCCTCCGAAAGGAGCACGCTTAATCGTGATGCTGGATTTCAGTTCAGGTCCTCTTGGAAACCGGCCTTAAAATGGAAATCCGTCGGCTTAAGAAGCACATATCTATACAGCTTGAGCATCAAATTAAGTAGTTATGTTTCTTTTACCCAATTAATTAATTTTCTATACTCACGCCATCTCCTGATCTGACATTTAGTTTACTGAAAACAGTCTTTTGTTTAGTGATGCGAGTAATCTGAATGGCAAAATTAAATTTAATTGTTATATTTATGTACATTCTTTAAATGCTTATGGTCCACAGTGCCTCATTCAGTTTTGGGGGTGACGGACCAGTTAATTTTGCTCTTAATCATGCTCAAGCTTCTTTAACATATCGTAAACTATGGTCCGAGTCACCAACTTTTCTTCCCCTCCAAGGAAACCATATTAAGGATTTTTATGTTTTGAAATGGAGACTTTGGGTACCAGAAACAAGTTTGGCATGTACGAAACCTGAACAAAGTGACAATTACGAATGGGTAGCACACCTGTGCCGCAATCAGAACGGTTTATGTTAAAGTTGTCAGGTTTTGGGATGCTGAGATCACTACTTTGTTTTTAACATACGTTTTCCCACGTTAAGTCACACTGGACCAGGAATGAAATGGCTGAAATGATATTCAATTGAACCCAGGGTGCATAGAGTTTAGAGTTACGTTATATTCATCTTCAGGGTAAGGAAAACCCCGGAAAAACCTTATCCAGGTAACTCACCCTGAGATTCGAATTCGGTACCTCTTGAATGTGAGGCAGAAACGCCACCACCTATGCCACAGGGGTGGGCAGATACTGATAGTGGTCAACATAAATTTTGTGCTGAGATCGAGTATACTCTCGACTGGCGGACGAACACGTTCAATTACTCTGCTTGTTGCGGAGTAGCTGATCATTCTAGTTGAAGCTGACCGAAATAAATGCAATTAAGAGTGATTATTTCTGAACGATCACAATATTCTGTTTTCATTAAAACTACTTCTTCGTTTCACAACACACTTTAAAATAATAGCTAAAACATTTAACGGTCAAGCTAACGAACACAAGAACCAATTATTCAATACTTCTGATATCCTGTTACATACTTACAAATTCAAACCAAAACATCTAATAAAATAGCTATCCCAGCGCTTTTTACCTTTCGGTTGTTTCACATAGAACTTTTCATTATTCCCTATCTTTATTAACTCTAACTTAACTTGAAAACTAGCCGGCACCGCTTAATGCTAAATGCAGCAACAATGAGCAACTGTATTTTAGTAGTAGAAAAGATGCAAACGGATATACCTATATATACATTAATCTTGCATTAATTACATACACCCTTAGGGGGGAAAAAGCAGACACTGGAAGCGTTTATTTTTTTAGTCCATATCGTTTCCATGGCCGGTTTACAATGGAAAGCGTTCTCTCTAGCTTCGTTCCACTGAATCCTCTCATAATTGAGTCTCAGTTACTAATCTCTGTTTCATATAACCTTGCCCCGTTGACATGTATCACTCCGCGTGCAACTACCTTCCCCCTCACTCTAATTGGCTAATGGTTTCGCGCCATAGCCATAGGCGCTGTCTTCCCGTCATATTTAAACCTACAGTAAACGTCTTAATAACTGCCAGGAAGATAGATGAAATCATACAAATAAGGATATGAAGACATGCAAAAATACAAGCTTATAATGAAACTGAGCAAGTTGAAACTGAATGATTGAGCAATGAAACTGAAACAAGTTTATAATGAAAGGCCTTCAACCTTTTCCTCTGGGATTTTTTAAAACCAGCACACATACATACCTTGCAAAAATGTTTGTCTTTCAGTCTTAAAGGACGTGTCACGCCATACTTGCGTGATCTCTATGCACCCAAGTCTCGTCAAGGTAGTATATTTTGCGGCTTGTATCCCGATGCAGTTAGATTGTCCTTAAATAACGTCTTCGCCACAGAGCAATATCGCCGCTGGAGTGGTAAGTTTTCCTGTTGTCTCAGTTTCATGTTGCGATGTTCTTACGTACCTAACACTCACAGCTGTAAGTTCAGAGCACAGCTGCTCGACTTATCTCACTGACAAAGACGGATTCTTCTCTGTGAGTGCATTAAACACATGCACCACAATTATTTTTTCGCCGCTTTGTAAAGGTTTTCCCTTGCGAAGCTACAGCGAAAAATTGGCGGTAGACTCTGCCTTTATACATATAAGTACACGCGCAATAAACGACCAATAAAATAATTTAACTCTCGCACTCTGCACAACACACCTTCGAATGGCGATATATGACTAATTCAGTTCAAAACAAGGTCAGTGATAAAAGTCATATAAACAAATATGTCATCACTACCGTTAAATCATGTGCTATCGTGCCATGTGAAAGACGGGCTGAGAGCAAAGGAACCTGCTCTTTACTTCGTTCAACAATTGAAATGCATTTTAGATAAATCAACTCTGCTGTGTAATATATTTAATTCAGTTACGAAAATATAAATTTGACAATCCTCTTCCAGCATATAAAGATATATCACCATGTTAAATAACGAACTAATTTTTACCGCAGAACAGTCAATATTACAATAGCAGCCAATGAGAGGGGATAAGGTTACGTGACCGTTAAGAGATACGGGGCAAGCTTATGTGAAACAAGGATTAAATATGCGCTGATAGCCAAGCGGTTACAGACAAGTCAATAGGGGCTAGAGCTAAAAGGGTTCGAATCCTAAACTCACTTTTATTTTTTTTTTAATGTTGATATATGAAATGTGCATTGTGCACATTGTAGTATAACTTCTAATTGCTAAGGTCTACTTGAGTTTACGGCATTTATACTCACACATAAAATCTGAAACATTCCACTCTGTTTATGAACTAAATCAAATGAATGTTTCATTCCTATCTGTAAAATCAAATAAAAATGGAAATTAAATTAGCATCGGCTGCGTAAAACCTCTGTTTCTATTACTGCCCTCATTCTGTAGGCATGGATGAGGCAAATGCTAGTGAAATTTTCACGAGATAATACTTCGCATTATATGCCAGTACTATTTATAACAGATAAATGAACCCAAGTGTTTACACAACCAATATTAAGGCAACTGTCTAATAACATTGCATTTATCTTGAAAACGACAAGAATATATCATTTGCGCTTTTATAAATGAATGTGTTCAAAATATTATTTATCTCTCGTAAGAAAAGCATAAGACTTGCTATTAAAGTAACAATAATAAAAATACACATGCAGATCAAGGATTCGAACTCATGTTGGTCTACTTAAAAGACACATGCGTTTTATCGCTGGGCTACCATGCATACGGCCAAGCCGCCACGTATCACCCTATCTACAGTGTGGCCGGCCGTTCTCCGGCTCTGACATTTATCGAAAGGGGGAAGCGGGCTGTTGCAAGTACTTTATCGGGAATTTCAAGCAGAGGAACAATATGTATTTTAAATATTTCGCGTACTAGCATATTTCACGAATCAGTAGCCATAATATTAAAATAGCGAAAATAATAGGGTTTACAAACACTAAAAGTCGGAATTCACGTTCGCACAAAATAGTAAACAAACTTTACCAGTGCAAGCTCCAAAAGCAACGGAAGCCACGTGGTTCAAACAAAATTAAAGTGGCAACACGGTGTTGTATTGGGAAGCCACGCCTAGTAGCGACAATGCTGATTGGCGCTAGCACACAGTTTTAACTACTATTTTTTAACAGAGGGAAAGCGGACAGAAGAAGAGAAAGAAAAGTGCAACAAGGGAAATTCAGGAAGATTATAGGGGAGAAGTTCAGGAAAGGTTGAGGAGTCCCGCAAAAGCATCTCCGTTAGTAACGGTTGATACTACTGCGCTTGGGAAAAAAGTGCAGGTCTGGTTGGCTTACCAGGCTATGGACCATAACACAAGGCCCAGACCATAGCCTGCGAAGTGACGCGGGTTTGGATAGGTTTAAGGGGAAGGATAAAAGAAAGTTGGAGAATCTTTATTTAATTGTAATCTTTGTGCACCGGGGATGCTTGGGAGAGCATGGACGCCTAGCAGAGTCGAGGTCTCTGGTGTGCGTCTGATGTGGTGTCCAATAGGATGCTTGTCAGTCTGGTTTGTAAGAGTTCAATGCTGCTGTGTAACTGGGAATGGTGGAATGTTTCCCTGTCAAACGAGGAGTTTGCGACTGCAAACTGTAGTTCCACTTGATTTCGATGTACTGTGTCCAATAACTGTAGTACGTCCTTTTGTGTGGTTGAGGTAGTTCCGGTGTTGCATTCAATCTTATTCAGAAGTTTCTGGTGCAGTGAAGTGTTCTCGATGATTTCGGTGACTTGTTTCTGTAGTACTTAAAACTGCTGTGTAACTGTTGAAATTTTGTCCTGTGCTGCTCTGTTGTGGTTGGCGAGAAGTTCCGTGGAAGATTGATGGTGTGTGTTCAGAGCTGTCGACATTGCCATACAGTTAGTGCTAAGTAGCTCCTTCAAGTTCCCAAAGACCCAGGTTAAGCACTTCCGAGTGAAGATCCTGTAGGTCCTCACGCATGGGGTTGGAGTTGTTGGCTGCGGCGGAGAGTTTGTCCTCCATGGAGTCAAGGCGCTGGTTGAGGCTTCGTACCTCGTCTCTAAGTGTCTGCAGCAACTCCTGCATGGGTGTGCAGGAGGCAGCGTTGAGGTGTGTTGGTGCAGTGACATTTGCAGGTGGCGCTGCCTGGATCTCCCGGGCAGTAGTTGTGCCACTGCGTGTGTAGCTGGGACACTGCCCTTGCCCGGTGTAGTGGCCAAAGCCACCACAGGAGGCGCAGTACCAGCGACGGCGGCGCAGGTATTGCTGGTTACACTGCCTGGTGAGTATTGGTGCACCACAGTAGTGACATCTTGGTCGGGCAGTGCAGTTCTCGGCGGAGTGCCCGTAGCACCAGCATCGCCGACACGGTAGATGGCGAACCGCTCTTGAGACCTCGACTCGGAGGAGCTGCTCTAGCGAAGGCAGACCCGTCGCCAAGGCTGCTTCGTAGTCCTCAGCGTCGGCGAGCTGAAGCCGGACAAGTTGCGAAGCTTCGTAATGCTTTGAATGCGGGAGGCTCGCAGGGCAGAGTGCCACCGAAGTTGAGCTGCGTTAAGCTGTGAAAGAAATATTCGAATATAATGGTGTAATGAATATCTTACGTGATAGTTTTAAAGATAACATAGACTTATATTTTCATTCTAAAGATAATTTCGAGGATATGTTTTCAATTGCTTGTTACTGTATGTTGGTACTACTAACCTTTCCCTTCCACCTCCTGCAATCGCAAAACTCAGAGCCGGAGATCCAACGGCCGCACTCTATCGCATAGCTTTTAAATGAAGCCAGAATAGTATCAAAGCATATATTGGAAAAATTAAGTGTTCTTTCACACTAGCCGTGTATAGGCCAAATTATGGAAAGGTAGAGTAAAACTGAAGAATTCAATGCTATAGCTGGGATTCAAATCGTTGAACTTTTCAGTCTGACTGTACCTTCCCAAGAGGCGTATATTGTGAACGCAACGGCAACGAACGCTTCCGATGGTTTCGGAATCGAACCTTGTTTCTGGTAGCTGCTCATGTTTTTATTTCTAAGACAGTATGTGTATTTTAAAATGCAGTGTGAGCTAAAATCTAATATGTTAGCAATCTTGTTTAGTAAGATAAACCCTTAAATCATGTAAAACAAAATTAATTTCCATAGTTCGTCATGGAACTACCTTGTTTTGATCCGAAGTGAATGCACATACGTGCCACGTGCTTTTGTTTATACCAGCTTCCCTTCTAAGGTAGGTGGGATTAAAGATAGTACAATAGCTGAAGGTGGCAATGGCGCAAAGGACGACTACAATCGTAGAATAAAGCGAAATCAAATGACATCAGTAAGCAATTGTTGTGACATTCAACGTCTGGCGACAAAGCATATATCTTGTTAGAAAAACAACATTCATTTGTACGTGCGCGCGCGTGTCTGTAAACAGCATAACTAAATAACAAGGAGCCGGACACCTACGTGAGAGACTATTCTAGAATTAAAAAAAAAGAAGAAGTCTAGCAACTTAGCAGTTACAAAGTATTTCATAATCCAAATCAATAATATGGGATATATTGGAAAAGCTTGATATTTCAAAATGTAGTTGAGATGTTTCATGTTTTAAAAGGATCTATATCTCTCTCTGTAGTATTTTTTATACATCTTTTCTGTAGTAAATTTATCTGGTTCACAAATCATACAAAATTTCTATACAGTGAAGAGATTTTAACATAATATTGGTAAACATTTCTAGATACACGTATCATGTATCGTGTAACTATCTTAAATATATAATACACTAATCAAAACAGCAACTTTGTGAAAATAAAAGGAATTACATTTATTTGTCCATGTAAAGTGCACTTTGGGTTGGGAAATTATTTATTAATTTTTTTTAACTTGTGGGAGGAACAAAACTCATTCTCTCCTCACTAGAGGTATGCAACGAAGAAGTAAATATGCCTCTTTTATAATTTAGAGGACATTCAGTTAAATCAGGACTAAACACAAAAATTGAGGTTTCTTAACGCTTCCAACGTTTAAAATATAAACGTGTTGAAGAATTGCCCCCTCGGAGGCATAGACGGTAGCGTATTTATTCTTGGGTTCTCCCTCAACCTGAAAGGCGAATGTTGAGTAACTAAATTCTATGGACTCTGCTCTCATTTGAGCATCACCACGCATTTCATTCATCGTGCGATAACAACGTTGGAGGATGTGAATTTAAAAAAAAAAAATAATAAAATTGGAAAATTGAAACGAAACACGAACATGTAGAAAATCATTGATGAGATAGACAATTTTTTAAATGATGCACTTTAACAAGAACGCATATTTTATCTACAAAGAATTTATACCAATGACTTACTAGAGTACCATAGGCAACAAATGTTAAGGTGGAAGTGAGACCGGAATAAGCCAAATGACCTAAATCTATAAAAGGAGAAATAAGTAGACGTACTAAATAAGAAAATACAGGAGTTCCTCTAATTGGAAATCAACAACGGTTCTATTTTAATATTTCAATGCCCTTAAGGGCTACGGTATTCCTATATTTTCTCTTGGACTTTTTTCTGAATTGAACATAGTGGAAAAACAGTTTGTAGGTACAGTTTTTCCAGAGTAAACGCATTAGAATTAATTGTCAAAAAATTAATTATGGCAACTGAGTTTAATGAAGCAACTCCTCTGATAATGTTCGTTTTGGCAATGCTTATCAAGAATTCTCACAAAAGCCATATTGCATTAAAATGTCATGGCTATCGTGACATTCCCGCCTCGGTAGCGTGGTGGTAGAGTATCTGCCTCACGTTCAAGAGATCCCGAGTTTGAATCTCGGTCAGGGTGAGTTACCTGGATAAGGTTTTTCCGGGGTTTTCCCTTATCCTGAAAGGCAAATGTCGGGTAACCCTAAGCTCTATGGACCCTGGGGTCATTTGAGTATCATTTCACGAATTCCATTTATCGTCTGATATGACTTAACGTTGGAGGACGCAGATAACAAAAAATAAAATTAAAATAATATCGTGACATTCCTAAGCAAAGCTTACTTTTTACTTTTAAGGGCTTCTCCACTCTTCAGCAGTTGCCATTCTTTCCGTTTGAACAAGCCATCCTCCTCCAGACATGGATGGATCTGTCCTCTCCAAGTAGCTCTTGGCCTACACCGCTTCCTTCTTTCAAGATGTGATCATTCTGAAAAAGCCTTAGGTCACCTATCATCCTCCAATCTTCTAACGTGTTCATACCATTGAAGACCACTCTTTTCAATTCTCTCCGTCACCGTTCCCTCCACATTCATCATTTATTTCACCACTTCATTTCTCCTTTCAAATCTTGATAGTCTATACCGGCGCCGTCTTTAGCTTATATGGTGATGTAAACAAAGGGGGAGAGTGTATTACTCCACCGGCGAATGTGATTGGAGGGAATATTCGCGCTATTTTATTTTCACGTGGCAAACACGTGTGGTCTCAACAAACCCCTATACGAAGGTTTGCTTTGCCGTTTTCGATGTTTGAGTAGCTTATGCGGTATCCCTTTTATGTTAAGATTAAACGCAAACGTGTGTACTCTGTTATATATTTTTCCTTTTGTATCACTAAAAGTTGACTGAATGCTTACCACAATTACTCAATTGCCCACCTCGGTAGCGAATCTCGGTCAGGGTGGGTTACCTGGATAAGCTTTTTCCGGGGTTTTTCCTTATCCTGATAGACGAATGTCGGGTAACTCTAGGCTCCATGGACCCCGGACTCATTTGAGCATCATTTCAGCCATCCCATCATCGCCCGATATAACTTAATGTTGGAGGACATAAGCTGCAAAAATAAGTAAATAAATAAATATAAATAAATAAATAAATAAATAAATAAATAAATAAATAAATAAGTAAGTAAGTAAGTAAGTAAGTAAGTAAGTAAGTAAGTAAGTAAGTAAGTAAGTAAGTAAGTAAGTAAGTAAGTAAGTAAGTAAGTAAGTAAGTAAGTAAGTAAGTAAGTAAGTAAGTAAGTAAGTAAGTAAGTAAGTAAGTAAGTAAGTAAGTAAGTAAGTAAGTAAGTAAGTAAGTAAGTAAGTAAGTAAGTAAGTAAGTAAGTAAGTAAGTAAGTAAGTAAGTAAGTAAGTAAGTAAGTAAGTAAGTAAGTAAGTAAGTAAGTAAGTAAGTAAGTAAGTAAGTAAGTAAGTAAGTAAGTAAGTAAGTAAGTAAGTAAGTAAGTAAGTAAGTAAGTAAGTAAGTAAGTAAGTAAGTAAGTAAGTAAGTAAGTAAGTAAGTAAGTAAGTAAGTAAGTAAGTAAGTAAGTAAGTAAGTAAGTAAGTAAGTAAGTAAGTAAGTAAGTAAGTAAGTAAGTAAGTAAGTAAGTAAGTAAGTAAGTAAGTAAGTAAGTAAGTAAGTAAGTAAGTAAGTAAGTAAGTAAGTAAGTAAGTAAGTAAGTAAGTAAGTAAGTAAGTAAGTAAGTAAGTAAGTAAGTAAGTAAGTAAGTAAGTAAGTAAGTAAGTAAGTAAGTAAGTAAGTAAGTAAGTAAGTAAGTAAGTAAGTAAGTAAGTAAGTAAGTAAGTAAGTAA